>OZ030007.1:3667500-4267500 GCA_964023405.1 Apodemus agrarius
ACAAACAAACAAGAAAACACAAAACAACAACAAAACAAAACAACGAAACACCTCTTGGTAGTCAGCAGGAATTGATATCAAGTTGATCATGCCTGATTCTTGCTAAGAATGGAGCAGGTTAAGACTCTACTTCAGCAATTTCTATTCAGCAGAAAGTAAAAGGTTCTACACACACCGCATACCTCTAGTCTCCTGCCATAGTAATTTCACTGTGAGGGAGGTTGACTGTAGCTACAGTATTGGAAGTCAATCTGGAGGGTCCTGTGCAAAAACACCACAGGAGCATATTAGGAACAGCATGGTGTTTCCTCAAGGCTAAGCCCTGTGTCCTGCCCCTTCAGTGACTTTCTAAGGTTCACAGGGAAACTGTCATCACATGCTCTTAGATAACACACATTAAAAGACTGTGATAATTTTACTAGGTAATAAAATTAAATTACAGTGTAATTTAGGTTGCTTAGAAAGGTGGCCCTAGAATTTTGAATTTGAACTAAGATAAATATGTTGTATAAGCACAATTTATGGGATTTTGTTAGATAAAATTTTATATTTAAAATATGAGCATCACATATATACAGAATTGATTGACTCACATTTCAGGATGAGCCAAAGCTTGGACAGAATCCTCAAAATAGGGACTCATCTACTGTTTCAAGGAGAGTCCAATGCTCTTAGAGAAGCAAAGGACTTTAGGGAGATAAATCTATAGCATAGTGTTTTCCCACAGCAAAGTAGTTAGAAACATTTTATAATTTGCCTTCAATATTCCTAAAATGTTCACTAAGAATAGAACTGAATTGTTTATTGAAAAAATATATATATACATATACATATATGTATATGTATATATATATATATATAGTGTAATTTTGCATGCAGAGTTTGTTTTTGTCATACTGAACACAAAGTAAAACTCATACATACAGATTTAATAAATTGTACTGAGTTTGAGATTTGGAAGAGTGAGATACTGGAAAGCATAGCTGTTGACTTCCACAAGCAAACAGTCATCTGATATTTATGACAGATAGGTTTAGATTATATAGAAATCCCACAAGTTCAACAAATAAAACATAACACCATTCTCATGTATTTTCTATTTCTGCCTCTTTGATAAGACAATGGGGCTTGTAAATTTTATGCCAACAGAGGCAAAAGCACCTGCTCCTTATGCCAATATAGTCCATTAGGCTAATATCAGCAAACAAGGTTCAAACTCAGGGAAAAAGAAAGCACCAGGACCCTTTTTGCCTTAGATAAAAGAGGGAGTATTAGGGGTACAGCTGCTGGAGGCAGAGCCCTTTCTTAATCCTAGGCTTCTCTGGGATTTTAAAGGTGATGTTGAAGCTAACATACCTTCTGCTGGTTAATCACGAATGATGTGAGAAAGGAGGATCCAATTAACAGAAACAAAATACCAGGGAAAGTAATTGATTCACAGCCATTGAAAGTAGCCTCAAACATTCGTCTTGTCAAAAATTATAGATATGAAAAAGATTAAAATATATATACATATACATATACATGAACTTTATTAAGTGACTCATCATAGTGATAATGACAGATGTTTCCAAATAGCTAAATTTGTAGTGATGCTTATAAGACTCAACTGAAAAACATTTTTTAATAAAGAGTGTTATTGTGTTAGTTTTCTATTTCTGTAGTAAGAACAAAAATAGAAAAATAGAAGACACAGTTGCCAATACAACTTCTAGAAGGGTTTATTGGAGCTTATGGTTCTAGAGAACTAGAGTTCATGATCATCATGTCAGGGAGCAAGACAGCAGACTGGTCGGCATAGTGCTGGAGTAGTAGCTGAGTGATCCTCAGGCTACTGATCCTCAGGCATGATTCAGCGAGCAAGAGAAGCTCAACTCCTGCTACCCCCATGGCCCACTAGTTCCAGCAATGGCACACGCCTTAATACTTCCCAAATGGTGTGCCTACTGGGGAAAACGTATTCAAATATATAAACCTATAGGGGCCATTCTCAATCAGACCACCATGAGTATACCTGAGTGACTGCTGCATGCTGACTGCAGTGTCTGCCCTTTGAGAAGTAAGGTGTATCATAGTGATATTGCCACACACAGGTGTGAGAGCATTCACTGATGTTTGTCAATTAGACTGGAAACATAATTAAACATAAATGTGTGAAGAATAAAACCATAGGCACAGCCATAGTATTCCCAGGTAGGTGCTGAAAATTATCTCTGAAATCAAAAAAAAATTTTTCTAAAAATATAAGAATGACATTTTAATGGAAGCAATTACAAAGATAATCATAGCATAAACAGCAGCATTTATATAGGCCTCCTAATAAATTAGTACACTTAACACAGGAGAAACTGAGATAGAAAGGAAGAGACCAAACAGCGTAGGGCCAGTTCAGTGGAAGGTCAGTAGAGGGTTTGGCAGAAGTAGAGAATGACCTCACCATGAATCCTGTGTTAACCAATGAAGGTGACATTTAATCCAAAGACAGGCAGAAAAAAATGTCAGGTTGTCATAATCATCTGACAAAAAAAATAAAATATGACATCAGAGATAGTCTAAACAAATAAGAATATTAGAAATCTATTTTGCTCTTAGGAGATGTGAAGGAGAACCTGTGAGCCTAGAGCAAAGTAAAGCAATAGTCTGGGTCCTACGGGCGCCAGGAGATGCAGAGTTCAGGTGCAGGGAATGTAGTGCTGACTTAAGGATGAGGTAGAACAGAACTGTGGTCAGTTCAAAGTCCATGAGGATGAGATAAGACTTGAATCATGAAAACTTGAGCCATGAAAATTACAAGAGATCATCTCAGAGATACAGAGAATCAGGGGGATAAAGAGAGGTGCAAAACAGAATTATGGCATTGTGTTTGCCTTTTAGATATGCATGGAATGCTCAAATGCATGCAAATATTGGGTGAGAAATTAGGAAATAAGATACTAGAGATTCACAGAAGGGTCAGGGCTGTGAAACTAAGTCTTTATCATATTGCATCAGGAAGAGTTAAGAGCCCTGGAATAAAATGAAAACAAAAAAGCACCTGTGTACTGTGCAATTTTTTCAGTTTGGCTATGACATGAAACTTTTCTAGGATCCAGCTTAACCATCTGAAAAATGAAATTAATTTCCCTGAAAATTAATCAGATCTGCTAAATTAATTATAATACTTCTCATTGCATAGTGGCTATGAATTTTATTTATTTATTATTAAAAATAAGCAGTGAATAAAACCATTGCATGAGATGAAAATAATCTAAAAATTAAGTACAAATAAGAAAGGAATCATCATGTATCTAAATCTTTGATATTTAGAAATGGAGGAAAGATAAGTGTGGGCAACATGGAGCAAATTGGAGTAAATTGTCTTCAAAAAGTGAAAGGAATGAACATTGCTGAGATAAGAGGTGGTGCACCCTGAGTGGTTGGGCATCTGGGCACCAGGAGGAGCTACTGCAGGGTCACGGTGTCTTCACAGCCTATGATGCAGAAATAGTTAGGCTGTGTGCAGCAAGGGAAGGTCAGCAAGGCTGAGCCTGCGCTGACTTTCCCTGATACTGTAATGAAATATCCCTGACTTAAGCAATTTACAGAAGGTGGGGTTTATTGTCTGTCAGGGTCTATTACGGCAAGGAAGAGATGGCAGCTGGACTTTGGGACAGCTTGTTGATATAATGGTCATAACTATTATGGGGAACAGGGAGTGACTGTTAATATTGGGGTTCTGCTTACAGTCTTTCCTTCCACTTCCAAAACCTATTTATGAAATGTGATCTAACTCAATTGCCCCAATCTAGATAATCTTTCACAAGCATCCCTTGAGGCTCAAGCCATAGGAGATTCTACATCCTATCATTTGACAGCCAATATTGATAATCACAAGAGGCCATTCAGGAATGATATACAAAGAAGACAGGTTGGAAAGTGGCTTGTTGTCTAACTGTTTCTTTCCTTTGAAGATGGGAGCATGTCTGTGGTGGATGTAGATAGTGTCATAAACAACAGAAATAAGGTTGCTGGCATGCTGGTGGTAAAATTATGCTCAAACTTCAAATAGAAGTTTATAGTTCGGCTCCCTGCCACCATCTTTGCTCCCAGACGAACAGGACAGGCAGCTCCAGGTACAGAGATATCCCTAGTTTAACATCACTAGGGACATAGACCACCAGGCTTCTGCCTGTGCCCAAGAACTGAGC
The DNA here is from genome assembly GCA_964023405.1 of Apodemus agrarius. Lineage (NCBI taxonomy): Eukaryota > Metazoa > Chordata > Mammalia > Rodentia > Muridae > Apodemus > Apodemus agrarius. The sequence continues at coordinate 3,671,688 of OZ030007.1, forward strand.
AGCTCTGCACTTCGCCTGTGTGCCAGCCTGTCATGGGTCGTTTGCCCTGAAGAGTAATCGGCACTTGGAGGGGCTCCTAGCCACCATCTTCGCCCCCAGTCGGACAGGACAGGGAGCTCCAGGTACACAGAGACAAACCCAAGTATAACATTGCTTGGGGCAAGGCACACCAGGGCTCCAATGGCACCCAAGAGTAGGGCAGCCCTTCAGCAATCTGTGACAGGGGAAACCCAGTCATCCAGAGGAACAGAAATAGCCTTACAGGCTTACAGGAGGTTCAAGGACCAGACAGTGACAACAGGACCAACTAATGCCAGAGATAACCAGATGGCAAAAGGCAAACATAGGAATGTTACTAGCAGAAATCAAGGGAATATGGCAGCATCTGAACCCAATTCCCTGACAACAGCAAGTCCCAGATAGCCCAACACACCAGAAAAGCAATATTTGGATTTAAAATCATTGATCATGATGCTGGTAGAGGAACACAAGAAGGACATAAATATTTTTCTTAAAGAAATACAGGAGAAAATGGATCAAAAGGTAGAAACACTTATAAGGGAATCACAAAAAATTTAAGGAAATTCAGGAGACTATGGGTCAACAGATAGAAGTCAATAAAGAGGAAATGCAAAAATCACTTAAAGAAATACAGAAGAACTTGAGTCAATGGGCAGAAATAATGAAAGAGGAACAAAAATCTCTTAAAAATTAGAGGAAAACACAAGCAAACAAGTGAGGAACTGAGCAAAGCAATCCAGGATTAAAAAAAAAAAAAACAGAAGTAGAAACAATTAAGAAATCACAAAGGGTGACAACTTTGGAGATAGAAAACCTTGGGAGGAAATCAGGAGTCATAGGTGCAAATATCAAAAACAGAATACAAGAGATAGAGGAAAGAATCTCAGATGCTGAAGATACCATAGAAAGCATTGACTCAACAGTCAAAGAAAATGCAAAATGCAAAAAGCTTATAGGCCCAAACATCCAGAAGATCCAAGAAACAATGAGAAGACCAAACCTAAGGATGATAGGTATAGATGAGAGTGAAGATTTACAACTTAAGGGGCCAGCAAATATCTTCAACAAAATTTTGGAAGAAATCTTCCCTAGCCTAAAGAGATGCTCATGAACATACAAGAAGCCTACAGAACTCCAAACACACTGGACCAGAACAGAAATACCTCCCATCACATAATAATCAAAACCCCAAATGTACTAAACAAAGAAAGAATATTAAAGGCAGTAAGAGAAAAAGACCAAGTAACATATAAAGGAAGACCTATCAGAATTACACGAGACTTCTCACCAGAGACCATGAAAGCTAGAAGATCCTGGACAGATCTCGTGAAGACTCTAAGAGGACACAAATGCCAGCCAAGACTACTATACCCAGCAAAACTCTCAATCATCATAGAGAGTCTCAGGAAACAAGCTGTAGTAGTCATTCTAATATCAGATAAAATTGACTTTCAACCTAAAGTCATCAAAAGGGACACAGAAAGACACTTCTCACTGGTCAAAGGTAAAATCCACCAAGAAGAGCTCTCAATTCTGAACATCTATGCTCCAAATGCAAGGGCACCCTCATTCATAAAAGAAACTTTACTAAAGCTCAAAGCACACATTGTACCTAACACAATAATTGTGGATGACTTCAACACTCCACTCTCATCAATGGACTGATCAGGAAAACAGAAACTAAACAGGGACACGGTGAAACTAATTGAAACTTTGGACCAATTGGATTTAAACATTTCATCCTAAACAAAACATTTCATCCTAAAGCAAAAGAATATACATTTGTCTCAGCACCATTGGTACCTTCTCCAAAATGGACCATACAATTGGTCACAAGATAGACCTTAACAGATATAAGATCAAACTAATGCCGTGCCTCCCATCAGATCACTATGGAGTAATAGTTGTCTTCAATAGCAACAAAAACAACAGAAAGCCCACATACACATGGAAGCTGAATAACACTCAATGGTACCTTGGTCAAGGAAGAAATTATGAATGAAATCAAAGACTTTCTAGAATTTAATGAAAATGAACGCACAACATACCCAAATCTATGGGACACAATGGAAGCAGTGTTAAGAGGAAAACTCATAGCCCTGAATGCCTCCAAAAAGAAACTGGAAAGAGCATACACTAGCAGCTTAACAGCACACCTGAGAGCTCTGCAACAAAAAGAAGCTAATTTACCCAGGACGAGTAGAAGACAGGAAATCACCAAACTCAGGGCTGAAATCAATCAAGTAGAAACAAAGAGAACCCTACAAAGAATCAACAAAACCAGGAGCTGGTTCTTTGAGAAAATCAACAAGATAGATAAACCTTTAGCCAGACTAATCAGAGGGCACAGTATCCAAATTAACAAAATTAGAAATGAAATGGGAGATATAACAACAGAAACTGAGGAAATTCAAAAAATCATCTGATCCTACTACAAAAACCTATACTCAACACAACTGGAGAATCTGGAGGAAATGGACAATTTCCTAGACAGATATCAAAAACAAAAATTAAATCAATCAAATAGATCACCTAAACAGTCCCATAACCCCTAAAGAAATAGACGTGGTCATTGAAAGTCTTCCAACCAAAAAAAAAAAAAAAAAAAAAAAAAAAAAAGCACAGGACCAGATGGTTTTAGTGCAGAATTCTATCAGACCTTCAAAGAAGACCTAACATCAGTACTCTTGAAATTATTCCACAAAATAGGAGCAGAAGGAACACTACCCAACTCATTCTATGAAGCCACAATTATTCTGATAGCAAAACCACATAAAGATCCAACAAAGAAAGAGAACTTCAGACCAATTTCCCTAATGAATATCGATGCAAAAATACTCAATAAAATTCTTGCCAACTGAATCCAAGAACACATCAAAATGATCATTCTCCATGATCAAGTAGGCTTCATTACAGGAATCCAGGGATGGTTCAATATATGGAAATCCATCAATGCAATCCACTACATAAATAAACTCAAAGGAAAAAAAAACATGTTCATTTCATTAGATGCTGAAAAAGCATTTGACAAAATTTGGCATCATTTCATGCTAAAAGTCTTGGAAAGAACAGGAATTCAAGGCCCATACCTAAACATAGTAAAAGCAATATATAGCAAACCGGTAGCTAACATAAAATTAAATGGAGAGAAGCTTGAAGCAATCCCACTAAAATCAGGGACTATACAAGGCTGCCCCCTCTCTCCATATCTTTTCAATGTAGTACTTTAAGTTCTAGCTAGAGCAATTAGAAAAAATAAGGAGGTCAAAGGGATACAAATTGGACAGGAAGAAGTCAAACTAACACTATTTGCAGATGATATGATAGTATATTAAGTGACCCAAAAAACTTCACCAGAGAACTCCTACAGCTGATAACTTCAGCAAGGTGGCTGGTTATAAAGTCAACTCAAGCAAATCAGTAGTCTTCCTATACTCAAAGGAGAAGCAGGCTGAGAGAGAAATTAGGGAAATGACACCCTTCACAATAGCCACAAACCTTATAAAGTATCTTGGTATGACTCTAACCAAACAAGTGAAAGATCTGTATGACAAGAACTTCAGGTCTCTGAAGAAGGAAGCTGAAGAAGACTTTAGAAAATGGAAAAATCTTCCATGCTCGTGGATTGGCAGGATTAATATAGTTAAAATGGCCATCTTGCCAAAAACAATATACAGATTCAATGCAATCCCAATCAAAATCCCAACTCAGTTCCTTATAGAGTTAGAAAGATCAATTCTCAAATTCATCTTGGAATACCAAAAAACCCAGGATAGCTAAAACTATTTTCAACAGTAATAGAACTTCTGGGGGGAATCAGCATCCTGGTCCTCAAGCAGTACTACAGAGCAATAGTGTTAAAAACTGCATGATATTGGTACAGTGACAGGCAGGTAGGTCAATGGAATACAATTGAAGTCTCTAAAATGAACCCACACACCTATGGTCACTTGATCTTCGACAAAGGAGCTAAAACCAGTGGAAAAAAAGATAGCTTTTTCAGCAAATGGTACTGGTTCAACTGGAGGTCAGCATGCAGAAGAACGCAAATCCATCCATTCCTATCTTCTTGTACTAAGCTCAACTCCAAGTGGAACAAGGACCTCCACATAAAACCAGACACACTGAAACTAATAGAAAAGAAACTGGGGAAGACCCTTGAGGACAGTGGCATAGGGAAAAAGTTCCTGAACAAAACACCAATCGCTTATGCTCTAAGATCAAGAATTGACAAATGGGATCTCATAAAATTACAAAGTTTCTATAAGGCAAAGAACACTGTCAAAAGGACAAAATGGCAAGCCACGAATTGGGAAAAGATCTTGACCAACCCTACATCCAACATCGGGCTAATATCTAATATATATAAAGAACTCAAGAAGGTAGACTCCAGAGAGCCAAACCACCCTATTAAAAATGGGGTACAGAGTTAAACAAAGAATTTTCACTGAAGAATTTCCAATGGCTGAGAAGCACCTTAAGAAATGTTTGACATCATTAATCATTAGGGCAATGCAAATCAAAACAACCCTTTGATTTCACCTCATACCAGTCAGAATGGCTAAGATTAAAAACTCAGGAGACAGCAGGTGTGGGTGAGGATGTGGAGAAAGAGGAATACTCCTCTACTGTTGGTGGTATTGAAAGTGGTATACAACCACTCTGGAAATCAGTCTGGTGGTTCCTCAGAAAACTGGGCATGACACTTCCGGAGGACCCAGCTATACCACTCCTGGGCATATACCCAGAGGATTCTCTGGCATGCAATAAAGACATATGCTCCACTATGTTCATAGCAGTCTTATTTATAATAGACAGAAGCTGGAAAGAACCCAGATGTCCCTCAATGGAGGAATGGATACAGAAAATGTGGTATATTTACACAGTGGAACTACTCAGCAATTAAAAACAATGTATTCATGAAATTTTTAGGCAAATGGTTGGAACTTGAAAATATCATCCTAAGTGAGGTAACCTGATCACAAAAGAATACACGTGGAATGCAGTCACTGATAAGTGGATATTAATCTCCCAGAAGCTCTGAATACTCAAGACACAATTGACATATCAAATGATTCCCAAGAAGAAGGAAGGGGAGGTCCCTGGTCCTGGAAAGGCTTGATCCAGTATTTTAAGGAGTACCAGGACAGAGAAATGGGAGGGGGTGATTGGGGAATGGGTGGGGGGAAGAGGGTTTATGGGACTTATGGAGAGGGCAGAACTGGGAAAGGGGAAAACATTTGGAATATAAACAAATAATATAGAAAAAAGATAAAAAAAGAGAAGTTTATATTTCAAGGAAAGATGCCATGGATGTGCCGTGAGCTTGTGTATGTGGCTGAGAGTGTATAAACAGATGGAGGTGATAAATTGGTGGTAGAAAGATGTCCTTTTTTGTTCATTGCTAGATATTTTCTTAGTAGAATGAGATTCTAGCAAACAATGGAAATTAAAACAGGACAGATGATTAGACTAATAAGTTTTCCTTAAATTGGGTTCCAACACATTCCCATAGGTCTGTACATTGCTATTATTTTCCTAAAATGTTATGAAGTGTTCAGGAAGGAAATGTAAGGGTTAATATGCACATGCAGATATATTGTTAAGAAAAACATATGCCTTTAATGAGTATGGATAACTGAATGGCACATCATGGAAAGACGCCAACCAGCTCGTCAGCACGACATGGAAGCTCGTCCATGTGGATATATCTATCCACAGGCAGAATGTGACGAGGAATGAGGAGAGAGCTAGACAAAGTCCCACCCAAACACAGCCGACGAGAAGTGAAACCTGGTTAGAGCTTGCGGGCATGAATCACATGATGCAGCTAAGCCATAAATCGAGAAAGAAAATTCATACACTCTTCCCTGACATGTCTAGCTCCCAAAGTAGGTCAGAGGGTAAAGGACTGGGCAGTTATTCATATAAAGTAGTTATTCATGGCATAAGAAAAGTCTGGTAATATTTAAGAGCCAGTCATATCACCTTACAGTTCTCTGAAATTTTCAGTACTCAGGAAAAGGTGTCATGTGCAGACCTTTTTTCTGTGGCATATAAGGAAACACTGGATGTCAAGGAAGAATTGTTAATAAATATGACAGATGTCTGCAGTGAAGGCCAGTCATAACTGTGCTGAACAGAACAAAAATACTTAAAAGACTAGAACCACAAAATGTTTGGATTCACCATGTGAATATCAGACTAAGGCTGGTTTGTTGTCAATCCCTATGGAAGACAACTTTTACAAGTAATTCTAAAATTAATCAGAGTGTATACCTTTATCTAAAAATGTTTGCTAGCCTCAAAAATACAGAATCATTACCATGGAAGAAGAGCTATATCCTCACTTTCTTTTTAAGTTAATGTTTTAGCTTGGCATAGGAAACCACGGGTCCATGACAGCGCCTTTAGGCACATGTGCCTCATGTCTGTCCTGCTGCAGCTGAGAGCCCAGGTGAGCAAGGACAGCTAAGAGAAGTGTAGGCGACACCAAAGAACAGAGACTGTCGACCAGACACCCCATTCATAAAAGTAACCTGCACAAATGTGGTTATTATAACTCATCCCTAAAAGAGAGGACATATTATTTTACATTAAACTCACTGACATAGTTCAGGAAAACATAAAATCACAATGATATTAAAAATTCCAGTAAATTGATAAGAAGTGCTGATTTGAGCTGGCCTGACCTTATAAATTACTTCCTGAAAACTCGATGATAAAAGCTGCATCTTAAAATTAAATTATATCCATTTGAAAAAAAGCAGAAAGGGAACAGTTTAATTTGATACATAGATGTTAAGTGCCATAAGCCAGCAAGATGCATCCCAAGGAAAATTAATAGCATTCCATAAAGGATTTGAACTGCTGTTTTCTTTGGAGTCTTAACACATACACACACAAAAACACACACACTCATACACAAACATACACACATGCAGAGAGAGAGAGAGAGAGAGAGAGAGAGAGAGAGAGAGAGAGAGAGTTTAAATTTTGTCTTCAACTAATTCAGATGGAATAAATATGTAGGGTACAAAGTATCTTCTACAAATAAATTTAAAGTGTACAATATATGGTCCTGGGATTGTTCCATCCATTTTTAAAGACTCCTCGAGCATTCTGAATTTTCACTTAAATGACAAGCCTTTTAGGTGCCAGAATTGTAACATGTAGTATCTAACCATATTACATGTTACATATTTGCATTTTGTGGGAAGCCAATAAATAGATGTGTGAGCCAGACCTATTCAGTTTTCAAAGTGAATGAATGTGAATTGTTGACAGTGTGATCCAGGGGAGCCATATGCTTTTGTGATTAATGTATCCACTTCAGGCAACTGTCAATCTATGTCAAGATTTTTAACTCATCATTTTACCAGCTGGTCATTAGTGACTGTCAAATTCTCTGCCAGAAATCAGATGTTGATATCACCCCTTTCAAGAATGTGGTGCATCTTGGAAGAAGGGTGCATATGACAAGAGGTGGTGACTATGACTGGCAGGAAATGTGGAGGATACCATGAAGTGTCATATGCTCTCCCTCTCTCTGAACCACTGTCTCAGCTACGTGGGCAGGTGTCAGGTCAAAATGCATAGCAGGGTGGACTTAGCTCCACTGTCTTTATAGCCCAGACACCAATGATTTTTCCACATTATTTTCATTAAAGATAATAACAAAATATTGTAAAAATGCCACAAGTTGTATATTTTTATACACATAATATGGAGTTTGTTTAAATCCATAGAACTAAAGGTGATAAATCTGGACCTCTTCTTTATATCACACACACACACACACACACACACACACACACACACACACAAAGTGAAACACTAGGGGTTAGTTCTGCTCCTTGTCCCTTATTATAAGTTAGAAAACTGCAGGTTCATCAGATTTTCTTAGGCTCTTATTAGGATATATAAGTGATTTCTCATAAATTAAATACTCTATGGATTTTTTAATAGGAATGGTCTCTGTAGACTCAGAGAGAGGGTAACTATTTGAAGGGATTAGGACATGTGGCCTTGTTGGAGGAAGTGAGTCAGTAAAGTGGGCTTTGGGGTTTTAAATGCTCAAGCAAGGCCCGTTGGTTTTATCTTTGCCTGTGCCTGATGATATAGATGTACAACTCTCAGAACTTCTCTAACACCATCTCTGTCTGTGTATCACCATGCTTCTATCCATGGTGATAAGAAAGTAAATTTGGCATTGAGAGGGCTCCAGCTAAATGTTTTTATTTATAAGAATTGTCTTGGTCATGGTTTCTGTTCACACCATGAGAATACTGACTGAGACAGACTTCACATTCTTAGCCAGTGACATAGGAAGATTGTGTGGAATTCTGATTTCAAATTGTACCTTTTATGTTATCTCAAAAGTGCTGAACTAAAGCAGAAATTCCGAAATGCAATTCATCAACCAGTGCTCTTACTTCTGGTCCTGTTCCAGATATTAGAGAATGATCCACTTAACTCCTAGGAGGAAGTGTGTGATTGATAAGTGTTGCTTAGTTTCAGCTTGTATACAAACAAAACCAAATTTACTCTCTTGAGACAACAAACAAATAAAAACAGTAAGAAAGAATTGGGTGTTTATCACTATTTAGAGCTATGGACAGATATTTTCAATGTCAGACTTCAGAGGGAAGTTTCAAGTTTTGAGAACTGCCATAATTTTATATGTACACGAATAAAAACATCTTAGAAGTAGACACAGCAGTCAACCTGAAGGGTGTCAAAATACCTTGGTGAATATTACCAGTATGCCTTGGGTCCTATTGATATCTGTGCATTGCCTAGAGTGGACTGTCTCTCCCACATCTATCAACTATTAAGATAGTTCTCTAACAGACATGACCAGAGGCCAATCTGATCAAGGAAATTCCTCAATTGAAACTCTTTCTTCCTAGGGAACTAAACTTCGTTATGTCAAGTTCACAATATGAGTATAATGCAGAAGTCCTAAATATAAAGGTTTCCAAAATGATGTGTTGCTAAACTAATATAGTTGGACTTTTATTGGTAAGTCATTCTAAGTTCTCTGTCTTTATCTGAAGAAGTAGAAAGGCTATAGATGGGAAATTCAAATGTTGTTATGGTGGTCCCTACTGAGCCCACAGTGCATTAATCTGGCTTGTTCATGTTCTGTCAATCTGTTTGACTAATGTTCATCTGCCTTCATCGCTAATGACATAAACACACTGCAACAATCACTTCTACACCCTGTACTGATTCTTCAGATCAAATTTGAGATGGTACTGATTGATGTGCCAGTGAACCAACCAGATGTGATCATGTAATACCTGGTACCAGTGGCAGAGACTTGGATATTCTCTTGTAGCTTTAAGAGCAGAGCTTCCTTAAGATGTCCTGTAGGCTATTTACAAGTATAGCTTCTGTTTGGGAAAAGCAAAGTGAATGACAACTTTAAAAAAGTTACTGAAAAAGCAATGTTGTGTGTCCACAGCCTTAGCTGATCAACTATAGATAATATGTGTATACTTATAATTTATATATGAATACTAATAAAACAAGAATATTTAGTTATGAGTAAATTCTACAATCTACTTGTATATGCAAGAATTTTATCTTAGTTAGGAAGCTCCTGAGGGCAATCTAACTTACTTCTCAGGAGCCTGTGGGAAAACCTGGCATTTTTAGTAATTACATGGTTTTTATGTACAGTGTTTGTTTTGGTTTAATATAAATACATTATCTTGAACATTCATGAAAGTTAGAATATATAAGACCAATGCAAAATAGATTCTTAACCACTGAGTATGCCTATTTTTAATTTTTAAAGAAGTAAGTTCTTCATTATTCCCATTATATTAATTAAAACAACAAAAACCTAAAATCCTTAGGCTGATGAAACTGAATTAACTTCATCAGAGTGAAGAGCTGGCATCAGTGGCCACTTTGAGTACCATACCCAAACTTTGTCACCCCATCCTGCATTCAGTGTCTCATTATCTCAGCCCTGGATACTCTGGAGACTTCAGTGGTGGCTGCTACAGTTGCACGGCTAGAAGAAGAGAATTTTGACAAAACCAATGGAATAATTCCTTCTTGACTGATGTGAATGAAGGGCCCCAGTGAAAATGTATTCATACAGATATCATAAATGTCTATAAATGATGTTTGATTCTCCATTTGGTGGAAAATAGAATGTAGTCTAAATATGTCTGGGAAAAAGCTATTAAGAGATGAGATATTCAGTGAAAGAACGTTTTTCCACACTGTCCTCTTTTAACAAATTGTTGCACTAAACTTAACCCTTCTCCAAAATACAAAACTAAGCCCTTTTGAACAATTTAAAACATTTCCACAAATGAATAGACACAGCAACATGTCATGAAATATTTCCCAGTTACAATGCCTATACAACTTCACAATAATATATTTCTTTATTTAAAAGCCATTTTATTACTTCTTTACAATGTTCAACATGTCCTTCTCTCCCTGTTATAAAAAGCAGTAATGTGAGGAGAGACATGTGAGCTGAAGCACAGACTGTGAGACTTCCAATTCTCACAGAGCCTGACAAACCACACTGATCACAACTTTCTATGGGGAAACGCTCTGTAAAATTACTTTTTGCATGTGTTTAAATATTGCACACAATGGGAAAAATCTTTTCTGTAGAAATGCTTTAAAATAATATGCCTGCTGTTACCATGTGGATGCTTATTTTTTAACAGTCTTTTATAATCCCATGTACTCTTTATCCCCTTCCATTTCAGTTCTATCATGGCAGAAATGAACAAGATAGAAAATTCAGTATAATTTTACCATTCACATTAGCAAGAGAACAATGCTGAGGGGCTGTGAACTACTCTTCCATCTGGCGTCTGTGAGACTGTTTAGATTAATAGGTACAATAGCAGTTGAAATTTTCTGGGCTAGGGTTCAATGGGGTTCAGTACCACCCCTTGCTGAAAAGATGCATCCACCTGTGGACAAAGAATACTGTCTGTTACCATGGATCTGACCAGAGGGCCTGATGTATTAGAGTTTGATTCCAGTTGCAAAACAAAGACATACAGTCCAGTTAACCACATTGTCTGTTTCTGGCACAAACTCTTATAGCAGAGATGATCAGGGACTTAGCTTCTTTTCAAGAGCCCCTTAGGATTCTGCTAACATGCTAGCTCTCTTCCATATATGAAGATTGCTATATTCAACTCCATTCTATTACCACTACCACTACCACTACCACTACCACTACCACTAATTACCACTTACTGTCTCACAAATATTAGATTAATGGTCATTGATTTCATGACTTATGAAATCTACTCTATTAGTAATATAGAATCAGATCTTGTTCATTCCAAATGGGGAAGGTAGAGACATTCTGCCCTTCACAGGAGGACTTGTGGCAATTATCATTCCTTGGGGAAAAGTTGTCATTATCTTCAGTGGTGTAACCAATGATGTCTCCCTTCTTCGTTAAATAATACACTGCTTACACCCAGGTAGGTAACTGACTCAGTGGGTCACACAGAGAAAAACATGGAAGACAGAAATAAGAGGGGCTCGTACAAGAATGCTCTAGTGGTGGACGAAGAGCTGATGGAGTGGGTAAGGAAGAATCCATTTTTTCTTCCAGTTTCTTCTCTGTGTCTGTGAAAAAAAAAAACACCACAACCAAAGCAACTTACAAGGAGAAAAGGTTTATGTGGTCAGTCCAGGTCATACTCCTTCACTGAGCGAAGTCTTGGCAGAATCTCAAGGCAGGAGCCTAGAGTGTTTCTTTTGGTTTACACCTTAGGGATAAGAGATTAGATTCTGCCAGATGAAAATAGTATTGTCTGGTAATGGCAAATGAAACTGTATTTTAAAATAAATTCTAGGAATATTATTTCATAAAAAACCCTCTAAATCAACTTTTGGTTCTATGATGTTTTTTTTCCTCTATCTGGTCCTCATATGCAGTAATGATGTGTGCCACTTTAAGAAAGAACAGCTAAGAGAAATAACAGAACGCATGTCTTAGGATGATCTCACTTTGTGGTTGTTGTGTTGCATCTGTAGGATTAAATGTTTTAAGGAATTGTCAAGTTTAATTGGTGAGTTTGCACAGTTTTGGTTTACTGGAGGCATTGCACTACCAAGATCTTATCACTTCCTGTTAACTCTGTGATTTAAATATTGCCATCTGTGAACAAAGCCTACAGATTTAAGAAAACAGCTTTGGTAAATTAAAATCGTAGCTGATGCATAATTTGAAGGTTTCAGCAATGTTTGTTTGATGTTTGGCACATTTATAGTTCCTAACCTATGTATGGTAAGCTCCCTGTCTTGGCATATTCACTGGAGCAGGGCACTTTCTACATTTTGGGAGGCTTAAAAATGACAAAGTATGGCAAAATCCAAAATAGTAAAAATAGAATACAGTCATTTTAAGAACAATAGAAACAGCTCAAAATACAGGTCCTAAGGGACTTGGATTCAGTCTCACACCAAGCTCTCCTTCCAAGAAGCATTTCTTGCTTGCATCTACAGTGTCTCCTGCTCATTTGTTTGTACTGGGCCTTTTGTCTTGGTATTGACTTAAATGTCTGTTTAAAAGCCACAGAGGGCCTTTTAACACTTCTTGAGTTTTTCCCCTAGACTTTTCTCAATTATTCTTCTAAAACAGTCTTCTTCAAATAGTTATCAAGTTAATACAATTATTTACTAGTTCATGAGCACATCTTAAAGCTAACATTTTCATGAGACTTGCATGCCCAGTCCTGTAATAATATGCAGTGCCCCTCATTTGTTCTTGAAATAATTCTTTGTGATCAATGTCACTGCTATCCAAGGTTAGCCTGGCAAGGACTAGGGCGCAGAGCTTAAGTAACTTATTTAGTCATATAATTAATTATTTTGGAGCCAAGATTGAAACCTAGAATATCTCACTTGACAATCCAAAGGATAGAGCTTGCTAAGAAGTATTATGAATAGAGAGGCAAAGAGGAAATGAAGGGGAAGTGAAACGATGGGAATGAAAGGAGCTGAGGAGGGAGGGAGTGCCAACCCCATCAACAGGAGACAGGGTAAAGCCTTCCCTGTGTTTCTGGTATCCCCACAATGACTTAGACTGGCATTGCATCAGCCATAGAGCTACTTCTCTAAGCCAAATATAAGTCTAGTGTAAGGTCAGATATAGAATTACAAGACTGCAGGGACAGCAAGACTGAGCCTCTGGAGTGAAATGTACCACTTTGGGTATAAGGTCCCTATGAAATTAACTAACCAGTGGGCTTGGGCCATCTCTGAGATAAGACCCAAGCTGTATAGGTATGGGGATGATATATTGTGCAACCTAGCAGAGGTTGTCACAGGTTGGCCCCAGAGAATCCTTATAACTTGAGAATATTTCATTTGACAAGTGGAGGAATGAAGGTCTCACACACAAACTGTGTGACTTGATAATATTTGCCTAGCTAGTAAATTGTAAGATCATGATTTAATCCCAGTCTGGATTTTCAAATGCCAATACCTGCATCAGGAAGTAGATCTAGCATGTGCTCCATGCACTTTCCGATTCAATCATCTAGCATCATTCTGAAGAACTTCAATAGGTTGCTTGAATTGCACTTGGTTACTTTCTTAGGCTCGAACAGCTACACATCAGGAGCTGTAATATGACATTAGAGATTCCGTTGGCAATCTTAAGAACCTTTTCTGCTATAGAAGAGTAGGTTGGAGCTAAAATAGATATTATGATTCCTTGTAATGATTCCTCCCAAAAGGCATCCTAAATGCAACAGTGACATTCACACTTGACTGTCAATCAAGCACCATGGACCTAAATAAATAATGAACTATTTTTTTCAGCTCTTCATAGGATGCTCTTTGTAAGATGTCTAAACACGGAGAACTGGCCTTTTATTGTTTGAGGATGTTTAAGATGTAAAAAACGAAAGGCTACTTCATTTGAAGTGTGAGTATTCCTGAACCTCACGCTGAGGGCAAAGTGGAGAGAAACAACCAGAAGATCCAGGCATTTTGTAGCCTCACCCTCAACCATATCATATGCAGTGAGCCAAAGCAGGTCTGATGAGGGCTCTCAGGAGCCCATTGTGTTCCAAATCAAGCAGGACTCACACTTCATTCATGAACTTGTTATGTAAGCAGACTACTTAGATACTGTCCACTCAGTTTCCTCAGCTATCATACAAAACAATGGGACTTCACAAATTAGATTGGCAGAGAGGCTATACTCAACAGAGTGGATTATTAAAATTATTTTGCATTTTCTGTTTTGAAAACTCCCAACTCTATGTGAGGTGAAGGCAGAACCCCTGTTTTGTTTACCCTTGCACTCTCACATTTCATAACTGTTAGTAAGTACTCAATGCAGCTTTGTATAGTACAGTGTCTTACAGAAATTAGCTTCCATCGGAATCAGCAGATGACGGATTAAAAATTTGGGGCTTGTACCTTGGGTCTGCCTGAACAACTCCAAAGTGAGATGAATCCTTCCCATGTGTGCCCCAGTGACATTCTTGCTGCAGGTCTGAAACTGTATTTCAAAGACCATTTATACAAGGAAAAACTCCAACTGACTTCAGAGCAAAGGTCAGTAGTGGTGGCAGTATTGGGTCACTGTAGACCCAATCCACACTGGAACATGGGGCGAGGGGTGTTTTAACAAGTCACTTGATTTCTTTAGAAGTTGGCTCCCTTGTGCAGGTAAAGTGGCCAGTCAACAGCAGATGTGCTTTTCTGTGGATGACAGTGCTTTCTCTGGTCCTAAGAGAGATAGTAAAGGAACTCTCACCCACTTCCCTCCAGAAGTTGGGAGTTCTTGTTCCCTTTCTGTTCTCCTGGTTGTTGATATAAAGATGAGAATCCTTGATGGCACCTTCCTTGTGTGCCTTTAGACCTCCAGGTCCATGATGTTAATGTATCTAAGCCATGTTTCTCTTGTCAGCTTAGACTCAACTCTCAGAGACTGCTTTCTTCGCTGAATAACCTGTGCATCCAGCATGGAGCTGTGATTATAAGCCTTTTGAAAGGTTCACAACACAGTACCTTCAGTAAGAAGGTCAAATCCAGAGTAAAGGCGATATCTACAATACTGATTGACATAGGAAGGTCTTTGAAGTCTCAGGAAAGTATAAAGAGAATTCATGTAGGGGCATTATGAACAGATACTTAGAAAGAATACACCCACCTTTCAAAGGGAGTAGTGGAGCATAAGCTTGCTAGTTTACTTCAACAAAGGTCAGTACTCACATAGAATTAAAAATCTGGTAGAGAGAAGGACTGAGAGGGATGAAAGAGAGATAGGACATGGAGGGGGAGGATAATCAGAATGTGATATAAGCATGCATGAAGTTGTCAATGCAGAAAGCATACGCCTTATAAATAATCATTCGTAACTTAAAAAAACTAAATCTTGGTTTCTGACTCAAGTCAGCTGCAACTAACTTTTCTAAAGCAGTCTTAAAATTTATTTGTGGCTTGGTGGCCATGTGTATAATCCCAGCACTCAGAGGCCAAGGATTGGAACACATTGGAAAGTCATCCTTGGTTACATAATAGTTTCCAGGTCAGCCAGGGCCACACAATGAGATAGTGTGTAATAAAATACGAAGGGGGAGGGAGTGGAGGGGAACTTACGAGTGATTAGATGATCGGCATCACCCTGTGCTTGATCAATCATGTAAGGAGGTCTTCAGCTTGATCAGAGACATCAGGCAACATTTTTAATTTACCAGTTTTATCTGACGATTGCAAAGATATGCCTTTGTTGCCTATATGGGGCACTTATACCTTTTTTGTTTTGCAAATCTTAACCTAGACATGTGAGGACAAGCCACCATTGGTTTGGTTTGTGTTTGGAAATGTCTATTTAAAACATGTTTATCTGGAAACAAGAGTATGATCAGTTTCATAGTTTCTGACTATCCCTTTCCCCACTATGACTATTCTTATAAAAGAGTACAGCATTATTGTTAAATCAGAAAGGTTTGCAGGTAGTGAGCTTGAGAAGTAAGTACCCACCTGCCATGGAAACTTACCTATGAGTGATTTGTATCTTAGTACTAGAGTGAGAATATTTGTCCAAGATTCAGACCTACACTCCATGTGCTTAGAGAAACTAAAAATGACAGCAGACAGAGAATCTGTCTGGCTATCAATGCTGAGAACCAAGGCATGCTGCGGCTTTCGGTTCCGGGAAACATGTACAGTCCACTCAACCTTCCTTCATTTCTTCCCTGCCTCACCTTTCAGTGACAGTAAACATGACTTGACAGAGGGCCCAACACAGAAATTACAGGATCTTTAACCTTTCTGTGGTTTTTGACAGGGTTGGGACACATCTGGACTAACCCATCAGGGAGGAAAATATCTGTGGAATTATAACATGACAGCAGAATTTACACTCAATCAACCATGTGTTTGTGCTTCATTCCTTCCAGTTAAATAGAAATGCACAGAAAAAGAATGACATTTAAAGCAAAGAAATGTATTTGCTTAAAGTAAAAAAGAATATTTTTAACTTATTTTTTTCAATATTTTTATTGGACATATACTATATTTACAGTAAGAATATTTTTTATCAGATGAAACACAATATATCCAAGAGAGTGTTTAAAGTTTTAGGATAAATCAACTAAAATAGCTATTTTAAAATGTAATTTTTTTCATTTTACACAAAATTTTTTCATTCACACAATATTCCTGAACAGACACTAAATGTGGTTTCACGCATTCTCACATTGGATCACCCACTCTCACACTGCATCACCCACTCACACAGGATCACTCAGACTCTCATGACATCACTCACTCTCACACTGGGTCACTCAGACTCCCATGACATCACTCACTCTCACACTGGGTCACTCACTCTCACACTGGGTCACTCACTCTCACACTGGGTCACTCAGACTCCCATGACATCACTCACTCTCACACTGGGTCACTCACTCTCACACTGCATCACTCACTCTCCCATGACATCACTCACTCTCACACTGGGTCACTCACTCTCCCATTATATCACTCACTTTCACACTGGGTCACTAACTCCCATTCTCACACTGAATCATTCACATTCTATCATTCTCAAATGCAGGCTTTCTTCTGAGTGAGGCTTTCACCTAGTATCTTACACCTGTACATGATCAGTGCAGGGCATGTTATGATTTCTAAACCAACATTCTGTTTATCATAGGATTTTAATCTATTTTATTTGGCATTTTTGTATAAAACAATGTACTGCTTTCTAACATCAAGTGACTCCCTAATTATATTCTCTGAACGATTGAGTTCTATAATACAATGATTAATATTAATATCTTTTAGCTGAAATACAGTTAAATTCTGATGATATTCTGTAGAATATTGGAATATTTTATTTGCTAGATATATCCCTTGTGGATATTCTTAAACATATGTAGATTCTTAGCATAGAAAATTTTGAGAAAAACAAGAAGTTACTGAGAGTGTATTTCTAAGGGTAGAAGCACACATTGGCATTATTTATGGCTTATCCTGAGCAGTATGCAGAAAACAAAATGGAGCTGTGCACACATTCTCTACTGGGTCATGTAAGTTATCAAGTGTGGTCACAATATGGGCTGCACTCTGTACAATGTCTAGTCCATTAACATCTGCTTTGTTTTCATTTTAAAGAAACCCTATTGATGGGTTAATGTTGTTCCTGGGTTTTGGCACCAAATGATGGGTTTTATAAAAGAGAGAAGGGGATTAGAGAGTGTTGCAAGGCGGTGTGGGGCAGGGGGTGCTTGGCAGGCCCATGCCCAGGCACCTCTTCCCCCTGAGGGACCACACACACACACAGACATGGTATAGAATAGAGTTTATTCAGGGAAGGGGATGGGAGTTAATGGTGTAGTGGAGGCAGAGAGGGAGGGAGAGAGAATAGAGGAGTGGCGGTAGGCCATGACCATGTGGAGAGAGGGGGGAGGGGAGAAGAGCCCAAGAGGGGCAGAGAGGTGAGAGTGCTAAGAGGTAAGAGCAATGAGAGAGAGAGGAGGGGCAAGCAGCCCCTTTTATAGTGGGCCAGGTCTATGGGACGGGGCATACCTGGCTGTTGCCTATAATTGTGGGGGTAGAGCTTAGACAGAATACTAACACCTATTACCTTCGGTGCATCAATTAAGGTTCTTTTAGGTTCATAATACCATTAAATTTTATCATTTGCAGATTCAATGCTACTTCCAGGATCCATAGACCCTTTGACAAAATTCCCCTGCCAGGCATAAGAAATATTTCTTTGAATTATTGGTCAGAGGAATCTAAGACACTTACAGAGTATCACAGTCATTACTACTGCGCTTGTCTGCCTCCAGAACTTAAAGGTAAGATTATGTTGTTAGCATACACTCATCTTTGCCTCATCATGGTTCTGACTTCTACCTTCAGACCCAAGAGGAAGGACTGAAAGGTAAATCCTTCTCCCATCATATCCTTAGACAGACAGCTTTCAGCTTTCTCACTTCACCCAATACTCTCTACTTAGGTACATTCTGTAAATTACTAATTGTGGCTCTTTATTTTGAAGGGTTGCTAAATTTTCTCAAATGTATTCTTAGGTCATATATACTGAGATGTTTGTATGGTTTTACTCCTCAGTATGTTAGTGTGGGTTCTGCATCTGCTGATTTGCATGTTGAACCATCCTTGCACTGCAGAGATAAACACAAGTTTTCACTACAGTAAGCAATCATCTTTAGTATGCTTCTTAACTTAGTTTACTAGTATTTGTGAGTATGATTGCTTTATCAAGGATATAGGTACAGATTTGATTTGTTTCCTTCTTCCTTTCTTGTCATATTGTTACTTTTAAATGTTGAAATTTCAAAATGAAAAAAGAAACAATTACACATATAAATAGCATATTTCCTGAGATAGAAATAAAAATATCTGGATTATAATTTCTTCAAATAGTGAAGTATTTCACAATCAATTTTAATAGAAGGGACACAATTCCTGGTCATTGAGGAATAAGATATAGGACGTGTGTCAGGATAATAACCATCTGTGTTCCTTGGAGGAATCAGCAATGTTAAAACGCTGTACTACCAGAGCAATCCACATCTTCAATGAACTCTCATCGAAATACCAATGCAAAAATAACCTTAACTTGTATCAATATACAAAAAATTATACTAATGTATCTAAATATAATCTTAAATTTTACATCAAAATACAGAGATACAAATACAAAACTTATTCCCCCACATGATATATTTCCCTCCCTCCATTTGAATTTAGGACATCCTTTATATAAACAGGATTATTTAGTTCAGCCGTTTTACCCATAACCCAATGTCTCTCAGCATCTGTTGTTTTGTTTTGTTTTGTTTTGTTTTGTTTTGTTTTGTCTGTTAGCATTAATAGAAAGAGCTTATAGAATGCTCTTTGATTTAGACGTGAATTCAATTTCCCATATCCCCCTATTTCTTTTAAAGCTCTCTTCTCCTATGTGAGAAAAAAAAAAGGATAGAGGGGTGTTATTTCCCTAACTTCTTTCTCAGCCTGCTTGTCCTTTGAGTACAAGAAGGCTACTGATTTGCTTGAGTTAATTTTATAACCAGCCACGTTGCTGAAGTTGTTTATCAGCTGTAGAAGTTCTCTGGTGGAGTTTTTTGGATCGCTTAAGTAGACTATCATATCATCTGCAAATAATGATACTTTGACTTCTTCCTTTCCAATTTGTATCCCTTTGACTTCCTTATGTTGTCTGATTGCTCTCGCTAGAACTTCAAGTACTATATTGAAAAGATATGGAGAGAGAGGACAGCCTTGTCTAGTCCCTGATTTTAGTGGAATTGCTTCAAGTTTCTCTCCATTTATTTTGATGTTGGCTACTGGTTTGCTGTAGATTGCTTTTACTATGTTTAGGTATGGGCCTTGAATTCCTGCTCTTTCCAAGACTTTTAGCATGAAAGGATGCTGAATTTTGTCAAATGCTTTTTCAGCATCTAATGAGATGACCATGTGGTTTTTTTCTTTTAGTTTGTTTATGTAGTGGATTACATTGATGGATTTCCGTATATTGAACCATCCCTGCATTCCTGGAATGAAGCCTACTTGATCATGGTGAATGATCGTTTTGATATGCTCTTGGATTCGGTTGGCAAGAATTTTATTTAGTATTTTTGCATCTATATTCATAAGAGAAATTGGCCTGTAGTTCTCTTTCTTTGTTGGATCTTTTTGTGGTTTAGGTATCAGCGTAATTGTGGTTTCGAAGAATGAGTTGGGCAGTGTCCCTTCGCCACAAACAACATAAAGTACCTTGGCGTAACTCTAACCAAACAAGTGAAAGATCTGTATGACAGGAACTTCAAGTCCCTGAAGAAAGAAATCGAAGAAGACCTCAGGAGATGGAAAAATATTTCTTGCTCCTGGATTGGCAGGATCAATATAGTAAAAATGGCCATCTTGCCAAAAGCAATCTACAGATTCAATGCAATCCCCATCAAAATCCCAAATCAATTCTTCATAGATCTAGAAAGAGCAATTCTCAAATTCATCTGGAGCAACAAAAAACCCAGGATAGCTAAAACTATTCTCAACAATAAAAGGACTTCTGGGGGAATCAATATCCCTGACCTCAAGCAGTACTACAGAGCAATTGTGTTAAAAACTGCATGGTATTGGTACAGCAACAGGCAGGTAGATCAATGGAATAGGATTGAAGACCCAGAAATTAACCCACAGACTTATGGTCACTTGATCTTTGATAAAGGAGCCACAACCATCCGGTGGAAAAAAGATAGCCTTTTCAACAAATGGTGCTGGTTCAACTGGAAGTCAACATGCAGAAGAATGCGAGTTGACCCATTCTTATCTCCTTGTACTAAGATCAACTCCAAGTGGATCAAGGACCTCCACATAAAACCAGACACACTGAAACTATTAGAAAAGAAACTTGGGAAGACCCTGGAGGACATGGGCACAGGGGTAAAGTTCCTGAACAGAACACCAATAGCTTATGCTCTAAGATCAAGAATGGACAAATGGGACCTCATAAAATTACAAAGTTTCTGTAAGGCAAAGGACACTGTCAGAAAGACAAAACGGCAACCAACAACGTGGGAAATGATCTTCACCAACCCCACATCCGACAGAGGGCTAATATCCAATATATACAAAGAACTCAAGAAGTTAGACCCCAAAGAACCAAATAACCCTATCAAAAAATGGGGCACAGAGCTAAACAAAGAATTTTCACCAGAAGAAATTCGGATGGCCGAGAAACACCTTAAGAGATGTTCAACATCATTAGTCATCAGGGAAATGCAAATCAAAACAACCCTGAGATTCCACCTCACTCCAGTCAGAATGGCTAAGATTAAAAACTCGAGAGACAACAAGTGCTGGCGAGGATGTGGAGAAAGAGGAACACTCCTCCACTGTTGGTGGGATTGCAAAATGGTAAAACCACTCTGGAAATCAGTGTGGCGGTTCCTCAGAAAATTGGGCATGCAACTCCCAGAGGACCCTGGCATACCACTCCTGGGCATATACCCAGAGGATTCCCCTGCATACAACAAAGACACATGCTCCTCTATGTTTATAGCAGCCTTGTTTATAATAGCCAGAAATTGGAAGGAGCCCAGATATCCCTCAAAGGAGGAATGGATACAGAAAATGTGGTATATTTATACAATGGAGTACTACTCAGCAATTAAAAATAATGAATTCATGCAATTTGTAGGTAAATGGTTAGATCTGGAAACTATCATCCTAAGTGAGCTAACCCAATCACAAAAGAATACACACGAAATGCAATCACTGATAAGTGGATATTAATGAGCCCAGAAGCCCTAAATACTCAAGGCACAATTAGCAAGTCAAAGGACTCTCAAGAAGAAAAAAAGGAGAGGACCCTGGGCCTGTAAAGATTGGATCCAGTATTGTAGACCCAGAACAGAGAAATCGTGGGGGGGGGGAAGAGTGGGGAATAGCATGGGGGGGAGAGGAATTATGGGACATATGGTGGGGGGTACCTGGGAAAGGGGAAAGCCTTTGGAATGTAAACAAAGAATATAGAAAATAAAAAAAAATGATAAAAAAAAAGGATAGAGAAAAGAAAAAAAGAGAGAAATTACTGAGTTTAACCTCCTATACTTTGTTTACTCCCTCATCTAGAACATTTAACAACTTCCAAACAACCCCCTTAATTACAACATATATCTATAGCCCATTGAATGACCAAAAACATCTGGTCCTTCGTTTGGAGATGAGGGGCTCTTCTTTTTTAATTGATTCCTGCTGATGTTTTCCTTTTGGGGGTCCCTATAAAAATTGGGTTATGTGTTAGTCTTAAGAAAGTCAGTTGTAACATTTGCTGTCCAGTCTCTGCATACAGAGAAAGTTCAGGACTTAAATGAAATCTTGGTTGAACAGTTTGTGATACTGGGCAGTCTAACTAGCCATTCAGAAATTGTCCTGGATCCAGATTTTTGAGGAAACAGCACTGAGGCAGTCTGAGATAGGATTAAGCAGGATGCTAGAAGAAATATGTCTCAGCATTTCAGCGTATTTCTCGAATCCTCGAGTTTGAATCTTGTCAGGATTGCATGGACTTCACTGGTGTCTATAAACATACAGTCACAAGTAATACACATTTCTACAATAGCATATTTATGGAATGTGCAGTATGAATAGAACAATGAAAGGTGATTTTCTGCTCTCTGTTTGAACAAATAAGACTTCTGTCATTATAGTTTGGATTGTATATTTCTACCAATACCATTTCAAAGGATTCTATGAAGAGTCCTGAAGATTCTGTAGCCAACAAGATTTATTGACTATGCATAGTTGAAGTTCTGGCTAGGATATTTTCATGTCTCAGCCACTTTCAGAGATGTTCCCAGGTAGAAGGATCAGCAAATAGTCATCAGTTTTGTTGGTCTTGATTTCTTTCATGTCTCCAGGCAGGATCTTCAGCAGGTCTACCCCTTTTAAATCTGATTGTTATCAATTTGGAAGGAATCCAATTTTCTTTTCCTGTGGAAACAAATACAAAACGTATTCCCCCACATGATATATTTCCTTCCCTCCATTTGAATTTAGGACATCCTTTATATAAACAGGCTTATTTAGTTCAGCCGTTTTACCCATAACCCAATGTCTCTCGGGCATCTGTTGTTTTGTTTTGTTTTGTTTTGTTTTGTTTTGTTTTGTTTTGTTTTGTTTTGTTTTGTCTGTTAGCATTAAAAATATGAAGTCTCTTGAGTTTTTAATCTTAGCCATTCTAACTGCTATGAGGTAGAAACTCAGGGTTGTTTGGATTTGCATTTCCCTGATGACTAATGATGTTGAACATCTCTTAAGGTGCTTCTCAGCCATCTGAATTTCTTCAGGTGAAAATTTTTTGTTTAGCTCTGTACCCCATTTTTAAATTTTTAATAGGGTTATTTGGTTCTCTGGGGTCTAACTTCTTGAGTTCTTTGTATATATTGGATACTAGCCCTCGGTTGGATGTGGGGTTGGTGAAGATTGTTTCCCAATTTGTTGATGGCTGTTTTGTCCTTCTGATGGTGTCCTTTGCCTTACAGAAACTTTGTAATTTTATGAGGTCCCATTTATCAATTCTTGATTTTAGAGCATAAACTATTGGTGTTCTGTTCAGGAAATTCCCTCCTGTGCCCATGTCCTTCAGGGTCTTCCCCAGTTTCTTTTCTATTAGTTTCACTGTGTCTGGTTTTATGTGAAGGTCCTTGATCCACTTGGAGTTGATCTTAGTCCAAGGAGATAAGAGTGGATCAATTCACATTCTTCTGCATGTTGACCTCCAGTTGAACCAGCACCATTTGTTGAAAAGGCTATCTTTGATCCACTGGATGGTTGTAGCTACTTTATCAAAGATTAAGTGACCATAACTCTTTGGGTTCATTTCTGGGTCTTCAATTCTATTCCATTGATCTATTTGCCATGCTGTACCAATACCATGCAGTTTTTAACACAATTACTCTGTAGTACTGTTTGAGGTCAGGGATATTGATTTCCCCAGAAGTCCTTTTATTTTTGAGAACACAAGAGACAACAGGTGCTGGCAAGGATGTGGAGAAAGAGGAACACTCATCTACTGTTGGTGGGATTGCAAGATAGTACAACCGTTCTGGAAATCAGTCTGGCAGTTCCTCAGAAAATTGGGCATGGCACTTTCAGAGGACCCAGTCATACCACTCCTGGGCATATACCCAGAGGATTCCCCTGCATGCAATAAAGACACATGCTCCACTATGTTCATAGCAGCCTTATTTATAATAGCCAGAAGTTGGAAAGAGCAGAGATGTCCCTCAAAGGAGGAATGGATACAGAAAATGTGGTATATTTATACAGCGGAATACTTCTCAGCAATTAAAATTAATGAATTCATGCAATTTGTAGGCAAATGGTTGGATCTGGAAAATATCATTCTGAGTGAGCTAACCCAATCACAAAAGAATACACACATGAAATGCAATCACTGATAAGTGGATATTAATGAGCCCAGAAGCTCTGAATACTCAAGGCACAATTAGCAAATCAAAAGATTCCCAAGAAGAAGAAAGGAGAGGACCCTGGTCCCAAAAAGACTGGATCCTGTTTTGTAGGCTAGTATCAGAACAGAGAAATGGTAGGGGGGTGATTTGGGAATGAGTGGAGGGAAGAGGACTGATGGGACCTATGGTGAGGGGGTAACTGGGAAAGGGGAAAGCCTTTGGAATGTAAATAAAGAATATAGAAAATTAAAAAAATAAGAACAAGATCTGAAACATGTTAAAAGTCCTGGAAAGAACAGGAATTCAAGGCCCATACCTAAACATAGTAAAAGCAATCTACAGCAAACCAGTAGCCAACATCAGAATAAATGGAGAGAAACTTGAAGCAATCCCACTAAAATCAGGGACTAGACAAGGCTGCCCTCTCTCTCCATATCTTTTCAATATAGTACTTGAAGTTCTAGCGAGAGCAATTAGACAACATAAGGAAGTCAAAGGGATACAAATTGGAAAGGAAGACGTCAAACTATCATTATTTGCAGATGATATGATAGTTTACTTAAGCGACCCAAAAAACTCCACCAGAGAACTTCTACAGATAAACAACTTCAGCAAAGTGGCTGGTTATAAAATTAACTCAAGCAAATCAGTAGCCTTCTTGTACTCAAAAAACAAGCAGGCTGAGAAAGAAGTTAGGGAAATAACACCCTTCACAATAGCCACAAACAACATAAAGTACCTTGGCGTAACTCTAACCAAACAAGTGAAAGATCTGTACGACAGGAACTTCAAGTCATTGAAGAAAGAAATTGAAGAAGATCTCAGAAGATGGAAAAATATTTCTTGCTCCTAGATTGGCAGGATCAATATAGTAAAAATGGCCATCTTGCCAAAAGCAATATACAGATTCAATGCGATCCCCATCAAAATCCCAACTCAATTCTTCATAGATCTAGAAAGAGCAATTCTCAAATTCATCTGGAGCAACAAAAAAACCCAGGATAGCTAAAACTATTCTCAACAATAAAAGGACTTCTGGGGGAATCAATATCCCTGACCTTAAACAGTACTACAGAGCAATTGTGTTAAAAACTGCATGGTATTGGTACAGCAACAGGCAAGTGGATCAATGGAATAGGATGGAAGACCCAGAAATGAACCCACAGACTTATGGTCACTTGATCTTTGATAAAGGAGCCACAACCATCCAATGGAATAAAGATAGCCTTTTCAACAAATGGTGCTAGTTCAACTGGAGGTCAACATGCAGAAGAATGCAAATTGACCCACTCTTATCTCTTTGCACTAAGATCAACTCCAAGTGGATCAAGGACCTCCACATAAAACCAGACACACTGAAACTATTAGAAAAGAAACTTGGGAAGACCCTGGAGGACATGGGCACAGGGGGAAAGTTCCTGAACAGAACACCAATAGCTTATGCACTAAGATCAATAATTGACAAATGGGACCTCATAAAATTACAAAGTTTCTGCAAGGCAAAGGACACTGTCAGAAGGACAAAATGACAACCAACAATGTGGGAAAAGATCTTCACCAACCCCACATACAACACATACAACATATACAAAGAACTCAAGAAGTTAGACCCCAAAGAACCAAATAACCCTATCAAAAATGGGGTACAGAGGTAAACAAAGAATTTTCACCATAAGAAATTTGCATGGCCGAGAAACACCTTAAGAGATGTTCAACATCATTAGTCATCAGAGAAATGCAAATCAAAACAACCCTGAGATTCCACCTCACACCAGTCAGAATGGCTAAGATTAAAAACTCAAGAGACAACAAGTGCTGGCGAGGATGTGGATAAAGAGGAACACCTCTCCACTGTTGGTGGGATTGCAAAATGTTAAAACCACTCTGGAAATCAGTTTGGGGGTTCCTCAGAAAATTGGGCATGTCACTTTCAGAGGACCCTGGCATACCACTCCTGGGTATATACCCAGAGGATTCCCCTGCATACAATAAAGACACATGCTCCACTATGTTTATAGCAGCCTTGTTTATAATAGCCAGAAATTGGAAGGAGCCCAAATATCCCTCAAAGGAGGAATGGATACAGAAAATGTGGTATATTTATACAATGGAATACTACTCAGCAATTAAAAATAATGAATTCATGCAATTTGTAGGTAAATGGTTAGACCTGGAAAATATCATCCTGAGTGATTTCCCCCTTTCTAGGCTCCCCCTCTCCTTGCAAGCCCCATAAGCCCTCTTCCCTCCCCCTGTTCCCTCATTCACCCCTTCTCTCTTCCCTGTTCTGGTATTTCCCTACACTGCTGCATCAAGCCTTTTCAGAGTCAGGGGCCCTTCCTTTCTTCTTCTTGGACATTATTTGATATGTGGATTGTGTCTTAGGTATTCCAGTCTTCTAGACTTATATCTGCTTATCAGTGAGTGCATACCATGAGGGCTCTTTGGAAATTGCTTTATGTCACTTAGGATGATATTCTCCAGCTCCATCGATTTGTCTAAGAAGTTCATGAATATATTATTTATAATTGCTGAATAGTATGCCATTGTGCATATATACCATATTTTTTGTATCCATTCCTCCATTGAGGGACATCTGGGTTCTTTCCAGCTTCTGGCTATTATAAATAGGGCTGCTATGAATATAGTGGAACATGTATCCTTATTACATGCTGGGGAATCCTCTGGGTATATGCCTAGGAGTGGTATAGCAGGGTCCTCCAGAAGTGTCATTCCCAGTTTGCTCAGGAACTGCCAGATTGATTTCTAGATTGATTGTACCATCTTGTAATCCCACAAGCAGCACAGGAATGTTCCTCTTTCTTCACTTCCTTGCCAATATCTGCTGTCTCCTGAGTTTTTAGTCTTAGCCATTCTGACTGGTGTGGTGTGAAATCTCAGGGTTGTTTGGATTTGCTGGCTCAACTGGAGGTCAGCTTGCAGAAGAATGCACATTGATCTATTCTTTTTTTTTGTTTATTCTATATTCTTTGTTTACATTCCAAAGGTTTTCCCCTTTCCCAGTTCCCCCCTCACCATATGCCCCATAAGTCCTCCCCCCCAACCTATTCCCCAATCACCCTCCCACCATTTGTCTGTTCTGGTACTTATCTCCTTGTACTAAGCTCAACTCCAAGTGGATCAAGGACCTGCACATAAAACAGGACACACTGAAACTAATAGAAAAGAAACTGGGGAAGAGCCTTGAGCACATGGGCACAGGGGAAAAGTTCCTGAACAGAATACCAATAGCTTATGCTCTAAGATCAAGAATTGACAAATGGGACCTCATAAAATTACAAAGTTTCTGTAAGGCAAAAGACACTGTCAAGCGGACAAAACGGCAACCAACAAATTGGGAAAGGATCTTCACCAACCCTACATTCGACAGAGGGCTAATATCCAATATATACAAAGAACTCAAGAAGTTAGACTCCAGAGAGCCAAACAACCCTATTAAAAATGGGGTACAGAGCTAAACAAAGAATTTTTGCCTGAAGAAATTCAGATGGCTGAGAAGCATCTTAAGAAATTTTCAACATCATTAGTCATTAGGGAAACCTCTTTCTAGTTTTAAGCATCTCTTTAAAAGTAGGCTTGGAGCTTTCTGTAAATGTGCTCCTGTATACCTGTAATATGCTTTATATTATAACATGCAAAATTGCTTCATTGGAGGATTGTTAATTTTAATTTGTCCAGATATTCCCATAAC
Source organism: Apodemus agrarius (assembly GCA_964023405.1). Lineage (NCBI taxonomy): Eukaryota > Metazoa > Chordata > Mammalia > Rodentia > Muridae > Apodemus > Apodemus agrarius. The sequence goes on from OZ030007.1 coordinate 3,699,897, forward strand.
TGCCATAATTTCTAATAAATATGTAATTTTAGAATCAGCTTTTTCAGAACTTAAAGCAGTTGCACACTGAAATCCTGAATATGTATAAATGGAATAATGTATAAATTTTAGTTTTCCAAAATCTGCAAAATGAAACATATCCATCTGCCAATTTTTTTTCTTTGACTACCTTTAGTGTTACTTCCTGCAGGAAATGGGGTTTTGTTATATAAATAACATGTAGGAAATTTCCTTATATTTTCCTTGGCTCGTTGCCAAGTGATAGAAAATTCCTTTCTAAAGCTTTGCTGTTAACATTGTGTTTCTCATGAAACTCTGAAGCATCTATCACATTTCCTATTAATAGCTGATCAATTTCATTATTACCTTGTGCTAGAGGACCTGGTAGACAATGTATGGAATCTGATATGTATTATATATCAATGATGATTTCTATTTCTGATTACTTGTTATAGGTGAATAAATACTGAAATTAATTCAGAATCATCCTGAATAAATTCAGCAGTTTCTATATGCAAAACAACTCTTTCTACATATTGAGAATCAGTTACCATATTAAGAGAATCTGAAAATCCTAATAATAACAAAAGAATTACCTCTAACTCTGAGTTTTTAAAATGTTTTTATTGATTATTTCATTTATTTACATTTCAAATGTTATTCCCCTTCCCAGTTTCCTCTCTGAAAATCCCCTACTTCTATGAGGGTGCTCCCCACCCACCCACTCCTGCCTCATTTCCCTAGCATTACACTATGCTCGGACATCAAGCCTTCAAAGGACCAAGGGCTTCCCCTCCCATTGATGCCAGATAAGGCCATCCTCTGCTAAATATGTAGCTAGAGCCATGGGTCGCTCCATGTGTACTCTCTGGTTGGTGGTTTAGTCCCTGGGAGCTCTGGGGGTTCTGGTTGGTTGATATTGTTGCTCTTCCTATGGAGCTGCAAACCGCTTCAATTCCTTCAGTCCTTCTAACTCTGATTTTTGAACTGAGTTATATGGGCTATGAGCGATCTTATTTAATTTTTTGATGTATAACTTGCCTTTTCTGATTTGTTTGCATTGGTATAAAACATAGGCAAAGAAATTGAAGTCTCTTATTATTTGAGGGAAAATCCAATTAGTTCTTTTTATAAACTAAAGCCATTTGCTTTTGGATATTTGTTATTAATTTCTGCCAATTTTTCCCAATCTCTTTGGCAATGTTTATTTTTTGCCCATAATAAAGCAAGCTCAGAATTAGTAAAAAGTTTAACAATCTCAGATGGATCTACTCCAGCTAACTGATGAAGTCTCATTTTTCCTTCCAGGATCAATTCAGAAACCTTTCCTAATATATTTTTAACTTTTACTCTGTTTATGTGCTAGAAATGTCTATTCTAAGATATAATCCTCCTAATAATTCCTGTGGGAGAATGACTAGAAGGCAATATAACAAAAAATACAAGCTATCTTTTGATGAAGATAATCTGTGTGTGTATCTTTAAGTGTTTTTATTCCTAATACAGCCATTTCCTGTTTAGCCTTGGATGATTTTCTTGGGATATTTAAGTCACTATCAAGTTGTAAAGTTTGAAATAAATTACTTAGTTTTTGAATAGACAATTGAAATATGGGCCTTAGCCAGTGACTATCTCCCGGCAATTTTTGAAAATCATTCAGGGTTATTAATTGGTTTATCTTGATTTGTATTTTTTTGGTGAATTTCTTGAAGACTTATCTTATATTCTAGATAATTCATAAAATTTTCTTTTTGTATTTCTAGATGTGATTTCTAACCTTCAATAAAGCAAAATTCTCTTTGCTTTATTATATATTTTTTCTGTTTCCTCCATTTGACTCAGTCAGGAAAATATCCTTATAATGATAAATTACAAATTGAGGAAATTGCTTATGAATTACTTCCAATAAATACATATAAGATTTTAGCACAAGGTAGGACTATTCAACTATTCAACATTTCTTGTGATAAGACTCTCCAATGGTGCCTTTAAGTTGGCATAGAGTAGTTAAATCTGGGCACTGTGAAAGTAAACCTTTCTCTATCATATTCTTCTATAGGAAGTATAAAACAATTAATATGATAGGCCATTTCTTAGATAACAAAGAAGACAATGAGATCACAGGCTATAAATAACAGGTTCTACACACAGGAAAAGTCTTTAGGAACAGCCACCACTTCAGTTGTGAGGAGACCCACATGGAGACTGATCTGCACATCTGCTGCATATGTCCAAGGGGGAGGGCTTGGTCCAGCCTGTATATATACTTTGGTTGGTTGCTCAATCTCTGAGAGCTCCTAAGGGAGTTTAATATTCAAGTCCAGATTACTTGACTTTGTTGCTCTTCCTTTAGAGTTCCTAGCCTGTTAATTATCTTCAGTCTTTCACCCAACTCTGCCATAAGAGTCCCTGAGCTCCATCCAATATTTGGCTGTATTTACATACGTTTCAGTCAGCTGCTGGTGGAACTTCTCAGAGCAATGTTATTCTAGATTCCTGCCATTAAATGCTAGATTATCATTAAAGATGTCATGGATTGGTGATGACCCAAAGAGTAGGGCTCAATTTGAGCCAGTATCTCAACTGCAGTTTCTCCTCCCCCTCCCCATGTCCTCACTCATGGAACCTGGGTTCTCTGCACCTCTGGCCTGTCCAAAATGATCTAAGTGTTATAGCCCTCAAAAAGGAAGCCCGTGCAGGGATAAGTGCCAATGATAGCTGCAGTGATGGTGGCAGTGACAGATGGCAGTGGTCAATGTGAGAGGCAGCAGAGACATGAGCTAAACCTGCAAAGCAGGTCTAAGGTCCAGTAATGAGTATTTCAGAAGAGAAGACTCTTCGAAAAGTGTTACAGCACAGAAAAGCAGCCAGTCTCAGACCATTCTCAGTAAAATAACTTGTGTCATTCATTCCATGTGGATAGGAACTTTATAATCATAGTGTAGGGTGGGATCCAGGGGTAGATGCTTCCCATTGGCTCCGTTTAACATGTTAGAGGTTATCTATTTACATGGGGAAGGACTTCAGGTATTTTCTCTACCCCACTGATTGTCTGGTCCTCTTAGTAGGTGTCCCAGTTATGTGTTCCGGGTGAAGTAGAGTTAGGCACTCCTACAATTCTCACTTCTGAGTTTCACAGAGTTTGGGCTCACTCTGTCTTATCAGTTCTTCTGTCTGGTGCAAGGTCCACTTGTCCCATACTCCAGGTTTTCTCCCTACCTTCCCTTTTCCCTACATCTGCCTCCCCTTTCCTCTCAGAAAGGAGCAGGTCTCCAACAAAGAGCGGGACATCAACAAAACATAGCATAACAAGCTTCAATAAGACAAGGCACATATCATCATATTAAGGATGGACACGTTAAGAGGAAAGGGTTCCACAAGCAGGGAAAAGAGTCAGAGCCAGTCCCTGCTCTCACTGTTAGGAATCCCACAAGAACACCAAGCTACTCGACCATAACATATATGCAAAGGAACTAGGTCAGGGATCTATAGGTTCCCTGATGTCTGTGAGCTCCCATGATCAATTCACTCCTGAGTTAGTTGATTCTGAGGTTCCTTTAACGTTTCCTCCCCTTCAACCCCAGCTCTACAGAGCTCTACCTGATATATGGCAGTGGGATTGTGCATCTGCTCCCTTCAGTTGCTGGGTGAAGTCTCTCTGGTCTGATGATGATTCTGCTAGGCTCTGATATAAGCACACTCTGCAGATAGGACAAGCTGTAGGTCAGAGGTTTTGTTTATGGACTGCTATACCCATCCCTCCAGTTGAGAACTTGCCTTGTCATAAAAGATGCTCTATTCAGGCCCCATATCGCCATTACTAGGAGTCTGCTAGGGTTACTCTTTAATATTGCAAGAAGTTTCCATTGACACTATGTTTATAACTCACCCCCAAATGTCTTCCAATTCCAATTTTTTCTCCCACAGTTTTCCACCTCCTTTTCCTCTCAACCTGTTTCCATCTGTTTCTAATCCCTGGCTTAAAGAGGGACACAACGATCTTCCTGGGAAAGGGAAATAAAAGAAACAATTTTAAAATTTTATTTTATTAATTATTTTACTTGTTTATATTAAAAATTTTATACCCCTACTTAGTCCCCCCTCCATGAGTTCCTTACTCACTCCCCCTCCCCTTTGCTTCTGAGAGGGAGCTCTCCCGTTCACTTACCACGCCCACCTCAGCTCCCTAGTATCCCCCTTCCCTGGGGCATCAAGTTTCTACAGGACTAAGGGCATCCTTTGTCACTGAGGTTGGACAAGACAGTTCTCTGTTACATCAGTAACAGGCCATTGACCAGCCTGTGTATGCACCTTGGTTGGTGGCTTAGCCTCTAGAAGCTTTGAAGGGTCCGAGTTAGTTCACACTGTTGTTCTTTCTCTGGGGTTGCAATCTACTTCAGCCCCTTCAATACTTCCCCTTATTCTTCCATAGGGTCCCTGACCTCAGTTCAATGGTTGACTGTAAGTATATGCATCTCTCTCAGTCAGCTGCTGGTAGTGCCTCTCAGAGAAAAGTCATGCTAGGTTCAAGTCTGCAAGTACAACATGCATCAGTTATAGTGTCAGGGTTGGAAGCCTGTGAATGGGATGGGTCCCAAGTTGAACTGGTCACTGGATGACATTTCCTTCAGTCTCTGTTCAGTTTTTCTCCCTGCATTTTCTTTAGACAAAGACAATTCTGGGTCAAGAATTTTGAAGATGGTTAGGTGGCCTCATGTTTCAAGTGGGGGCCATTTCTATCTACTAGATGTGGTCTCTTTTGGTTCCACCTCCCACTGTTGGGCATTTTGGCTAAGGTCATCCTCATTGGGTCCTTGAAGCCTCTCACATCCCTGGTGTCTTGGACTTCCGAGAGGTTTCCCAGCCCCACACCCTACACTGCTGCATAATTTTATTCAATCTCCTGGCCCTCTTGGCTTCTCTCCTGCCCCCCCATACCTGATCCTGTCCCCTTTTCCCCCTTTCCCCCTCTCTTACACCTGGGTCCCTCCCACACTCTGTTTCTAGTGATTATTTTGTTTTCACTTCTAAGTGGGATTGAAGTATCCACACTTGGGTTTTCTTTCTTATTAAGCTTCATATGGTCTGTGAGTTGTATCATATGTATTCAGATTTTTTGATTAATATCCATGTATCAGTGAGTACATACCATGTATGTCCTTTCAGTTCTGAATTACCTCATTCAGGAAGATATTTTCTATTCCATACATTTGCTTGCAAAATTCATGTTGTCCTCATTTTTAATAACTGAGTACTATTCCATTGTGTAAATAGACCACCTTTTCTGTATCCATTCTTCAGCTGAGTGACATCTAGGTTGTTTTCACCTTCTGGCTATTACAAATAAGGCCGCTAAGAACATAATGGAGCATGTGTCCTAATGATATGGTAGAGCATCTTTTGGGTATATGCCCAGGAGTGGTATACCTGGGTCTTCAGGCAGAACTATTTCCAAGTTTCTGAGGAACAGCCAGATTGATTTCCAGAGTCATTGTACCATTTTGCAATCCCACAAGCAATGGAAGAATTTTCCTTTTTCTCCAATCCTTGCCTGCATGTGCTATTGCCTGAGGTTTTTATCTTAGCCATTCTTATTCGTGTAAAGTGAAATCTCAGGTTGTTTTGATTAGCATTTCCCAGATGACTAGGGATGTTGAATGTTTCTTTAAGTGTTACGCAACCATTGGAGATTCTTCAGTTGAGAAGTCCCTGTTTATCTTTATATACAAGGAACTCCAACATATACAGAGAAACAACTTTTTAATTTGACTCTCTTTTTTAAATTTTTTAGTTATTCTTAGAAATTCTAAATACATGTATAATATATTTTGACATATATAATAACTGACCATCTCTAGTCTGTTCCTGTCTTCTAATTTCCCTCAGCTCACACAAAGTCCACCCTCACAACTTCATGTCTCTTTTATTTCATTTTAAACCATGGAGTCTACTTGGTGCTGCCAAGTACAGGAGCAGGAACATCCACTGAAGAGTAGGTAGTTCTATTCTAGTACTTTTTAAAATGAAGATATCATAAAGATCTGCGAGGATAGGTACATTTTAACCTGCTTAAACCAAAACACAATGTATTCAGCCCAGAAAGAATATGACCTTTTAATAGAAACATTTTCTATTTTTCATAACTATTAAAAAAACAATTTGTTTTCCAAACATATTACTTAGTTCTTATGAGTTCATGTGGTGTGTCTATGTGTCTATGTCTGTATGTCTCTGTGTGTGTCTGTATGTTTGTGTGTGTCTGTCTGTGTGTGTGTGTGTGTGTGTGTGTGTGTGTGTGTGTCTGTGTGTCTGCATGTCTGTATGCAGGAGCATGTGTGATGAATGTGGAGGGCAGAGGAAATCCTGATGAAGTTGGTTCTCTCCTCTTAAATTTACCTGAGTTATTGAGCTGTAGTTGTCTGAGTTGCAACCAGTCAGTAGCAGCTTCAGTGAGGAAGTGTTCTCCCAAGGCACAGAGGGTGGTATGATTTCAAGGTGCAGCGGTAACAGTGACTGAATATTTCATAAATATAAATCTAAGTAATACAATATTTTCATCAACAGACAGATACATACTGTTGTGAATCTAGGCAATGGGAATATGCTATTAAATACAATGATTGAGTAAGCCATGAAAAGACAGAGAGAGAACAGGAATTCACATTACAAGATGAAAGAATCCAGCATGAAAGAGTAATACACTACTTGATTCTAATGATAAGACCTTCTGAAAAAGACAAAACTATATAAACATTAAAATAAGTCTCTAGCTTTCTTAGATTAGTGAGAAAAGAGAAAGGCAAACAGGGAGGACTCAGGTTTCAGTGGTGAGTGTGCTCTATGGTAGTGAGCTAACCCATCACATCTTCTTTCAGATCTCACGACGCAAAGTAAAATGAGAGTTTCCGGGAAGACGGTGGACATGGGTGACTGTGATTCTATTAGCAATAACAGACACCCACATTATTGTGGGTGCAGATAACAGGGACATCTACTCCTGTTTCCAAAGGGGTCAAGGAAGTGTGGGCCTTCTGCTCATCCTTCTGTGAACATAGAAAAAATGGAATAATTCTAAACATTTAAGTATTTTAAAAAAAAGATATGTATGTATAAAGAGAGGGGAGTTTGAGAAGAAAACTATATGTAGGAAAGATTGAAAGGAAACTAATTCTCATAGATGAAAAATATGGTACTGAAAAGTGTATCTTGAGATGGGAGGTCCAGGTATTACCTTCTCTGGAGTCAGCCATTCTGGATTTTACCTTCTTCCATGGCCAGCAGTGTATATAAACAACATTTTGATTATGCGGATATGTGTATGTGTGTGCAAGTGAGTGTGCTATGTGCACAAGTGTGGATTGACATTGTAGACCAGAGCCATTGGCAGCCATGGAGCTGGTGGATTTGAGCTGCCTGAAAGGGTTGTTCTGAAAGAGCAGTATGTACCCTTAACCAGTGAGCCATCTCTAGGTCAAGTCCCTTACAGCATATGATATGAAACTATTACAGGTGAAAATACATCTTCCTTTCATGACCTTATTCATTAACATAAACCATTTTTGCAATCTTCTACATGAAGGCATACAAAAACAAACTTACTTTAAATTTCCTCATTTATTCTTATGTAACAGTTACTGCACAGCATCTTAGATTAATATTATTTGAAACAGACAAACAAAAAGATTCTGTGTGCTATTATTACGCATGTCTTCTGATGTCTTGGTAAAAAAGATACACAACAAAGAAACAGTCACTCAATATATGCAATATATGTCACAACAAGGCAATAATAATTAAGCATGACCAGGCATAGAGAGAATGCTTCTTTGATTGACAGAGAAGGCAACTGTGGTGCTCCGCCATTGTAAAGAAGCAGTGGGGTTTGAGGGAGGAAAGGAGCAAACCCTTTCTAGATTGAAATAGACAGCATTACAAGCAGAAAAGAGGTAAAGGCCAGGGTGACTGGTAGAGCTGGTTGGAGAAAGTTCTTAGATCCAGTGAGAAGATAAGTGAATGGAGAGGTGCTTGTAAGAGCATGATAAAGAGTTTGTATTTCTTCTTTGTCATAAGAGATTACAGCAGGTCAGAGGAGTGAGGAAGCAGGATGTTGGCAGTGATGATTCTTCCTGCAGCTTGAAAAATTGGTTATAGGTGGATGAATGAAATAGAAGGGTAGGGATAACTGCAGTGATTGCTGTGCTATGCAGTTTTCCGGTCACTGGACTAGATGCTGGGAGAGATCACAAGGCTGGCTCATCAGAGTGTTGGGAGCTGGAATTGGGGAATGTAGAATAATCATGTTTTAGACTAAACTTCATGAGTAGAGGACTGATATCAGAAGGGGAAACTGAGAAAGAGTGTGAGGTAGGTACTGAGAATTTGAGTTATACTTTAGAATGCTCTGCTCACAAGCCAGGTTCATACTCTCAAGTGTCTGTCAAACAAACTGAGTCACAGGGCAGACAGGGTGTGCTGGGTACCATTTGTTATGGATGGGATTTAAAGTTCTGAAGACAGACACTCACTCCATATACTCATGTACATGCTTATTAAAAGACAACTGTATTATGAGAAATTCTAGAAACTAGAATTCACAATGAGTAATAAGCTCAGATAGTGAGGTAGAAATTAATGCAGGTAATGTTTTATGCAAATGCAGGAATTTTCTAAGGGCAAACTCAGGACAGCACCTGTGACCGATAGCATGATTCACAGAGTTGTGTACATCAGTGTTCCTCTGGCAGAAAGCTGTTACTAGGACAGTGATATACATTTTAAAAATATGTTCCTGTGTGTGAGCAAAAATGTGTATCTCTCATGCCAGTCACATCCTATTGTATCTGATGGTATCGTTTGATATCTTTCCCTTTATAGTATTAGAGTTTTAATTAGAGTCTTCTGTTATATTAAGAAAATATAGAGAGAGGTATTGAAGTCTGACTTCCTTGAATCTCTTTGTACCATCTCCCCATGGGTCCTAATGTGTGTGTGTCCTACAGAGTGATATCATGCAGGCAACTTATATAACTTAAGTTTGGTGTGTGTAAAACTTTATTTGTTGTCTTGTGTAAACTTTTATTTGGAAACTTGTACTTAATTTCAGTCTTGATAATGTATAGGTTTCTCCATGGAATCCAGTGAGAAAGTAGAATTTTTGTCTATGGAAAGTCTACAAATACTACATTTGTGTTAAGATACATAAATTGAGTGTGGAACCTAGTCTAAACTATCACAATAAACCATTTTGGGTTAGTGTATAACTTGTGAAATTTCATTTTTAAAATCTGCCTATCAAAAAGACAAAGAAGGTAAGAGGACTTCCCTGATCCTTCCCACATGCAGGGAAAATGTTTCTGTGTCCATGCTGCTGACCAAGGGACAATGATGATGAGGCTAGACATATGATGCTTGTGGTGACAATGCTGATAAGCACTATGGTTCCTGTGGTTTAGATAATAGTCGATGTAATCTTTATCCTCTTTTCTTTTCATTTTAGGGGACATAATTTAATCTGTATCTATAGTGTAAACTATCCACTCACTACAACAACTTTGTTGTGTGTTTTATTTAAGCAAAGTTCTCTGGACAGAAATATTTGTTCCCACTTTAGGTTTGTATGTTGGCTTTTTGGTCTCATAACCAGGGTTTCTTTCTTTTTTTTTAAATCCCCTGCATTAACTTTTCCTTTTAATGGACAGTATAATACAGTGGTTGAGAATACATATTTTTAGATTGCAGTAATCTTGGCTGAGTTGGTTTTTATTTCAGCACCATGTTCCTTCTTCTGTAATATCAACATAAGAAAATATGATCCTATTGTTCATACACCACTCACATCCCATGTTTATGGCCAAGACCTTGAAGGAAAGATGCTATTGTTGAAGAGACTACACACTTTGGACAGAGATTTTAGAGGAAACTAGCTGGAACTGCCCTGGACCAGAAGGTGCTATACAAACTGCCAAGGAGAAAAACAATTAAGAGCCCTACTCAGCTGTGATGCCTTTGAGTATCAACAATAGCCACCATGGCAAATGTTAAGGGAACAATAGTGACATTTCTATCATAGGGCAACCAACAGCTGCCCCACAAACCTTAAGGCCTGAGCAAAAGGAGGAAACTCATACCTTGCTCTATAAACATGGCAGACTGCCTATGAGTGGTGGTATTATGAGTCTAAAAGAACCTATTGCTGTCTCATTTTGAACCAGTATAATTCCCAGCTATATTCTAAATTTCCATCTTTATTTTCAGAGGAAAGCATAGTCCTCACCCATTACTGAAGAAGCTTCTTTTTGAATCTGAGACCATCACAGTAATTGACAACTTATCAAAGCCCACAGAACAATCGACCACATATGCCCATGCCTAAGCAATTTTTATATTTAAGGGGTAAAAGCTTAGAAATAGAAGAGGGGGTAGAAATATTGTAAGAACCAGAAGAATATGATACTTGATACAAAACAGTGACTTCTATGTTTTTCCTCTGTACCTCTCTACTCCTGGACCATATAACATGCCAAACAAAAATGACTGACACATAGCATTCATGGGAAGACGTGCTAATATAGTAGTTTGTTACTCAAAACTAATGTAGCATTATTATACTATTGGGGCAGAGAAAGAAAACCAAACTTGAGAAAACCAAGTCAATTGTTCTAAGTCAAGTCTTTCTAATCTAAAAGCCTAAGTTTTACATATGACTTCCAAAACAGAGTCCTGTCTCCACAGGAGACAGCAGTCAAATATGTTCATAGGAGGCATGATTGGAGGTTTGTGAGGATACCCTTACTTAGTGATCATTTGATAATAGTGACCACATTATTTATCATCTTACATGGTTAATGTTACTTGGTAGATGTTGAGTCATCCCTACTCCAATACGTTTCTAGTCTTACCTTCATTGTCTTTTAAGTAGGTTCATCTTGGACTTCTATCTGTAAATGTCATTTATGGCCTGTGTCCTAGCAGAAAACATTCATTCTGCTAGACTCTGCTTTGAATCTAGAAAACTATTTGAGATATTGTATGCCACTCTGGCCCAAAAATAGAACCGACGGGATGAAATCTAAGGGGTTTGTGTGGAAAGCAGTTTGTCACTGTTAAATAGGAGCTCGTTTCTACCATTCATATTTTCATTCCATGTCTATATTATAAATAAGCATAAAGATGCTTTTTCTAACAAAAAATGTTTCATGTCAAATTCTTCCAGCCCCATTTGGGAATGTCATTGAATAAAATAATAGTAGGCTTCCAAGCTAGGAGTAATTATGTTGCATTGCTCTTTTTTGGCAGGCAGCTATTTTTCCTTGTAAATGAGGCACTTTAACACGAGCTCACGTTCTCACTGAGAAGTGGAGGAGGGTTTGATGCAGATGTCGTTCAGGCAAGGTACAGGAACATAGTCTTCCCACTCTCATATTAATGTAACAAAGTGATCAATTGCCTAATTAATCAATCCCTTGCTTTGAAGATGATCTCTGTAACAGACAGAAATTGGCATTACAAAGAAAAAAGGCTTAAGGTAAAGCCTATTCTTTTTCACATCTGAAAATTATATAACATTTTTTGCTGAAAATACTGTAATATTGTTCTTATTAGCATTTGCTACACATTAAATCTTGAGAAAATCTATTTTGTTGCTTGCCATTTTAGAGTCATAAACTAGCACACTCCTTCCAGCCTATGCTACCATAGGAGATGCACAAGCTTCATTTTGCATTTTTGATAGCAGAGGCACTTGATGGCACCACCCATTTTATAGAACTTAATTTAGATACTATGAAAGTCAAGAAAAATTTGATGTTTTAAACTGGTATCCTTTTAGTGTTTAAGCCATGTCTAGAAGCATCTAATACCTATAGATGAGGGAACTGAATATTTTAAGTATGTGTTTCAAATATGTAAATCTTATGAAAGCTGTGTGTAGGAGGAAATTCATAGGTTCTGTTCTAGGAAGAAGACTTGTTGCAGCTAACCCTTATTGCCAGTTCATGAAGCCTTCAGCATGTCAGGCATGGAGTTTCATTTGCATCTTGTTAAACATTGAGGTAGTGACATTATGCTTCCTGAAGATGAAGAGACCAAGGAAGTTTACCATTTTCTATGAGTCACGTAGAAAAGGAGTTGGAGCCAGGGCACAAAGAAAGGTATCTTTATTCCTGTAAAGATTGTACATTTTAAGTCCTATGGGATGTGTGTTTCTCTGCAGTCTAATTGGGGAAAATAATACCCTACATGAATGCTGACATTTAAAAGGAGAAGAAGGAGGAGGAGGAGGAAGAGGAAGAAGAGGAGGAGGAGAAGGAGGAGGAGGAGGAGGAGGAGGAGGAGAGAGGAAGAGGGAGAAGAAGAAGGAGGAGGACGAAAAGGAGGAGGAGGAGAAGGAGGAAGAGGAGGAGGAGAAGGAGGAGAAGGAGAAGGAAGGAGGAGGAGGAGGGGGAGAGGGAGAGGGAGAGGGAGAAGGAAGGAGAAGGAGAAGGAGAAGGAGAAGGAGAAGGAGAAGGAGAAGGAGAAGGAGAAGGAGAAGGAGAAGGAGAAGAAGAAGAAGAAGAAGAAGAAGAAGAAGAAGAAGAAGAAGAAGAAGAAGAAGAAGAAAGAAGAAAGAAGACATTTGAAGATTGTCTTTTCAAGGAAGATGCTGGGTTACTGTTCGTTGATGAGTCTTTAGCCTTAATGAGGAATAGTGGAGTAGGCATTCCCAACAGCAATGTATTCAAAGAACAGTTATGTATATCATTGAAAAACTAACACATCAGAAGAAGCAGTTCCAGCTCCATCAATGGAGACTAAATTTGCAGGAAAGGCATGCCCTGTCACAGAGCATTTCTAGTTCTTCTGTGAGGAGAAGACAAATGCCCATTCAATGCTATCTCTGGTGCCTCTTCCTGATCTCTGACTCATCATTGGTTACCATTTTCCGAGTTTTTTAAACTCTGGATTATGGTAAAATTCCGAGACATATTTTATAGAAGTTTTCTGAGCAAACCTCCCATCCTTTATGAACCACATATAGTTCTGGGGTGATGAAAAGCCAGTCAGCAGCCTGACACCTATGGGGCTTCACACTTGACACTTTATGTTGTGGCTAGCTTCTTAGGTCATAGACAGTAGGTAGAAATTCAGGTAAGCATGTTGTATGGTACAGACAGGCTAAGTGAGGATCTTTAGAGTCTATTATTTTATAGGTTTCTAGAGCTCTTTCAGTGATCAATGTTATAAAAAATACCCTACATAAATCCCACTGTAAGGGCTGTGGTGCCTCCCCCTGGCCAAGGAGGGTATTGAGGCCCCCATAATACAGTTCAACAGCACTCCTGATTGCCCACTAGAGCCACTTGGCAAGTCCCTGGCCCTGAAGATGCCTTGAGTTGTGGTTGCTGAATATGGAATAATCAAGCTGTATGTTCTGTATTGTAAGCCAGAGCAATAATAGGAGTCTATAATAGGATAAGTCAAATGGAACATGTGGAAAGTTGTAGTTTTGTTAAACAGACATGATGTGCCTGAAAAATTCCCTTTTAAACAACTATGCTTATGTTATAGAACAGTGTTCTTCTGAGCTTTGGCCAGAGATACTTTTTATTTATTATTCATTTGTTTATTCATTCATTTATTGGTAGCAGCCAATATGGAATGCAGAAATTCTTAACTGTTAAAAACCCAGAATATTATGGTGACTCTTCAGACCTAAAGAAGATATCTTTATTTCTGCATTCAAGGTGCACTGAACACCATGGAATCAGGGTCAGAAAGAACATAGGAGTGAGGGCAAGGGGAAGAGTGCTATGGAACATGACAGCAGCCACAACACGGTCTCTGAAGTTTTGAGCTTACATTAGCCATGATTGCCTGCATAACCCCTGGTCATCGACATCCTATCATGGAAGAGAAATGGGTTCATGGACCCCCACACTCCCTGAGGATTTACACGCAGATACCGATGTGGTGAAAGACACATTTTCTTCAGTAGTGTAGCCATTGGCAAGGCATACATATTCTTGTAAACAATTCAATGCAACAGGAAGGTTAATATACACAAAATAAATGCAGTAGAAGGGGGTCTCTGGAAAAAGTAAGAATGAAGTGGAATTGGGGACAAGAGAGGGGACTGGTGGTGAATATAATCAAAATACATTATGCACACATATGAAAACATCATAATGAAACCTATTAAGTATAAATATCTGCTGAGAGAAGCATTTCAAAAGATTCATATTGAAAGCTATTTTTCTGACATTGTTTTTCATATCCTGAGAAGAGGAAATTAAAAACATACAAGAATATCCATAACCAGAATTAATCACTTGAGTTTGTGTAGGCGCATATCCTCAGCTATGTTCAACTGTATGATACCAACACAAACTCCAGCCAATACCTGATTGCTTTCTTGTTGATTCCAGGAGCTGAAATCTCAATTGGGATTCATTTTTCTATTTAAATGCAGATGTGACTTGCCACCTGAAGGGGAAAGAATTATGTTTTGAATGAAATACTGAGACACAGGGCATCATTTACATGAACACTCCTTCCCTACAAGGGAGGCATTTCCTTATTCTATCTCGAATGTTCCTTGAAGTAATTTTATATCTTTTTTTCTATTTTTTCCATTATTATACATTACAATTTTATGGAGATAAATAAAAATCAAGGTTTCCTTGAGTGATGGAAAGATGTGACAGAGTCTTAAATTAGAAGTGATAAAACAGTATCAAATCAAAATTGAAAAGGGGTGTGGTAATACATTTTCAGAAAAAATATGCAGAGCCATATAATATCTTTCCTTTCTGTTGTCTTTATTATTCTTTTAAAAAATGTATCCAACAATGATTGCTTTAAAATATAGAGATCTGTGCTATATACATTCATGTTATATATACCCAAAGAACTACTATACTTTCTCTTTCACGGGTACTTAACATAGTAAATGGGAATGGACATAAATCAGCATTGAAGAGTAGTATAGACTGCTGTTAGATGATTCTTTTTCCATTGAGAATTAGCCAATGATAGCTCTATCTCATAAGAAGCACATGATATTTTTAGTAGTGTTCAAATGCTTTGATAACCGATCATATTATGTATATGTGTTGAATTAAATATAAATGTATAACAACCATGCAGTTTGGATAATGTACCTGAATAAAATTTAAAGTTAGAAAGTGCTATTTACATCAGATCTTTAAGAGAAAATACCATACATTTATTTAAAATGTATCTCCTTCTCCAGAAGAACTCCATTTGAAATGAATCCCTTACCATTTATGATAAATAACACGCTTTATAATTTCTGAGACTTAAACATTTGTACTCATTAGTTAAACAAACATATAAATGATATATAACCATACACTAAGTATATGTTTCCTATGCCACACCTTGCAGATTCCTGGTTAAATAGCCATTCTATATGAATCTCTTGGTCTTACAATTGAGTGAAGAGGCCAACATTCAAGTACTCAGAGTGTTTTATAAACCTTAGCTTGGAACATGTAAATCTGAAGCAGTCTAACCTTAGCTTCTCTGATGAGTTTGTTTTTTATATTTTTTTTTTTTTGCATTTTTTCTGATAGACCTTCCAAACATCCCTAACCATCTAGAACATGCAAAGTAGCGTACCACCCTGTCCCAAGTGGCACTTCCCTCATTCATCACCTCAGGGATTATCACACACTGGCATATGTTAGCATCATGCAGGTACTAACGTGATAAAGTCAGACTTAACAGGACTCTAGCTTGGTTCCATGGATTTTAAAGTAATTCCTAGTAATATTGGCAGGGTTCACATGAAACCGCACTGTACGAAACTTTCACACAACACTCATGAATATTCCCTATTTATTTCTAAGCTCAACTCTTATAGGACTTAGAGAGATTTAATACATTTATCTAACAACCCAGTGAAAATGATCCTAGTTTCTCAGATGCTCTGTCTTCCCCACATGCCCCGGCATCATGAGGCTCTGTCCTTCACTCCTCAAGTAAGTCACACTCAAGGTGATATCACTTTTCCCTGAGTTTATTCCTTTTGTTTGCTCAGTACCAGATCCTCTGATTCTATCTGCACATGCCTAAGCCTCACCTCTTCCCCTCGTACCACCTCTTCTACTATCCTTAGAGTCACGCTCACCCACCTTTTATATATCTATCCCATAGTTCATTTTGGTTGACTCAAATTTAATTTCCACTCCACAGGATGATCTGAGCAGCATTAATAGAATCCTACCAAGAAGGAAAAGAGACAGCTTCCACACTGAGGGTACACCTCCTCTCTGTCTTGTTGCCCTCACTGTGCTCATGGCAAATGTGGTGGAGCCATCAGAATTAATTCATTTTAACTTTTAGTCTGCATTAGGTCATTTGAGCTACTATTTCAAAATGCAGGAGTATAATGGTATCTGGGGACTTGTAATATGTCCCCACAATGAGATGTCTCTCCAGCCTTTTATAAGCCTTTTATTCAGCCATCACAGGTTTGCCACACTGAATAAATACTTCCAAAGCCTCAACTTCAAGCACACCACCATTTACAGCCTGGTGTCTTAAAGGGTTCAGTGGATTTAGATGCTCAGAGGTGTATTAGTCACATGATATTGTCTGCATGTTTCACCATTCTTTCATTCTTAGCTGGATGGCATGCCCTTGATGAATGCTCTCTCATATAGAATACTTTGCTTGGCTTGGTTTTCTGCATGCACCAAGGTGGATATTATCTGATTTAACACATGAAGTATATCTTAGCAGAAGGTATTTGGCACATATTTATAGTAAATGTTACTTTTTGTTCTTGGAAACTCTAACATTAATCCATAATATACTTAACTTCAATAAGATATTGAATATTTTTATATTCTTCAATTTGTGATGATATCCCTAAATGCAGGGACTTTATTTTTATAGGTAGTATATCACTCACAGTTTGGGGTACTGTAATTGGAAGTCAGAAAATATTCTTATTAAAGAATCTACTAAACTATACAATAGCCAAACCCTATTACTTCCACCATTTCCACCATACCAAATTGAGTCTAAACTATAACTCCACAATCTGGTAAGTGTGATAATCCATTAAATACTTTTACACTTTGTTAATTCTAATGAGCAACAAGAATTTTATGACTGTTGTGGATTAAATGAGGGATTGTTTACCGTGGTCTTATGTATATGACCACTTGGTCCCCAAATACTAATGGTAGTAGTGTTGTCTGTATTTGAAAAATAGGCCCGATATTGCCTGCAGCTTCCCGCCCAGCTGGTGGTGGGGAAGCCTGAGTGTCACCCAGCGTGCCAGGTGCTCAGAACCATCCGGCGGCGGCGGCGGAACCAGGTACCCAACACAGCCCGAGCTTAAGACCTTCGGGGACTCAGGCCTGGAGTGGGAGTTGGGCACAGAATACCGGGTGCACTCTGCACTCGCGGGGCAGACCCCGAGCTCCCTGCAGGCAGCTGCCATATTGCCTGCAGCTTCTCGCCCAGCTGGTGGTGGGGAAGCCTGAGTGTCACCCAGCGTGCCAGGTGCTCAGAACCATCCAGCAGCGGTGGCGGAACCAGGTACCCAACACAGCCCGAGCTTAAGACCTTCGGGGACTCAGGCCTGGAGTGGGAGTTGGGCACAGAATAGCGGGTGCACTCTGCACTCGCGGGGCGGACCCCGAGCTCCCTGCAGGCAGCTGCCATATTGCCTGCAGCTTCCCGTCCAGCTGGTGGTGAGGAAGCCGGAGTCAGCCAGTGTGCCAGGTGCCCAGACCCAGCCAGAGGCCGAACCAGCCTCCCATCCAGCCAGTGGCAGGGAAGCTGGAAACCGGACCCAGCCAGCTTCCCAGCAGCTTGGGACCAGCAGGCGGAACCAGATAACTGAGATATCCCAACTTTAAGACCCCTGGGGAAACAGGATATCAGACAGCAAACCCTGAGCAGGAGCAGTGCAGAGCAGCCGCCCAACAGACAGAACCAAATACCTGGGATATCCTGAGTTTAAGACCTCGGGGGACTCAGGCCACCTGTCAGCAATCTGTGAGCAAGAACCCCGCAGTACAGTGATTCAGGTATACCAGTCGCTGGGAAATAGCCTTACAACCCTACAGGAGGGTCAAGTACCAGCTAGTATCTACAGGACCAACTAACACCAGAGTTAACCAGATGGCAAAAGGCAAACGTAAGATCGCTACTAACAAAAATCAAGGCAATATGGCGGCATCCGAACCCAGTTCCCCAACAGCAATAAATATTGGATACCCCGAAACACCAGAAAAACAAGACTCAGATCTAAAATCACTGGTCAGGATGCTGATAGAGGAACACTTAGATAAATCTCTTAAAGTAATACATGAGAAAATAGATCAAAAGCTAGAAGCCATTGCAAGACAAACACAATTAAATCCCAGATATCTCAACACACCAGAAAAACAAGACTCAGATCTAAAATCACTGGTAAAGATGCAGATTGAGGATCACTTAGATAAATTTCTTAAAGTAATAGAGGAGAAAATAGATCAAAAACTAGAAGCCCATACAAGGCAGACACAAAAATCACTTAAAGAAATCCAGGAGAATATAGAGCAAAAAATGAATCCCAATAAGGGGGAGAAACAAAAATCACCTAAAGAAATACAAGAGAACATGGGTCAACGAGTAGAAGTCATAAAGGAGGAAACACAAAAATCCCTTAAAGAATTACAGGAAAACACAAACAAGCAACTGAAAGATCTGAGCAAAACCATACAAAATCTAAAAACAGAAGTAGAAACAACTAAGCAATCGCAAAGGGAGACAATGTTGGAGATAGAAAACCTTGGGAAGAAATCAGGAGTCATAGATGCAAATATCAACAATAGAATACAAGAGATAGAAGACAGAATCTCAGATGCTGAAGATACCATAGGAACCATGGATTCAACAATTAAAGAAAATGCAAAATGCAAAAAGCTGGTAACCCAAAACATTCAGGAAATCCAGGACACAATGAGAAGACCAAACCTAAGGATTATAGGGATAGATGAGAATGAAGATCTACAACTTAAAGGGCCAGCAAATATCTTCTACAAAATTATGGAAGAAAATTTCCCCAACCTAAAGAGAGAGATGCCCATGAATATACAAGAAGCCTATAGAACACCAAATAGACTGGACCAGAACAGAAATACTTCCCGTCACATAATAATCAAAACCCCAAATGTACTAAACAAAGAAAGAATATTAAAGGCAGTAAGAGAAAAAGGACAAGTAACATATAAAGGAAGACCTATCAGAATTACACCAGACTTCTCACCTGAGACCATGAAAGCTAGAAGATCCTGGGCAGACCTCATGCAGACCCTAAGAGAACACAAACTTCAGCCAAGACTACTATACCCAGCAAAACTCTCAATTGCCATAGATGGGGAAACCAAGATATTCCACGACAAAACCAAATTTGCAAGATACTTATCTACAAACCCAGCCCTACAAAGGATAATAGGGGAAAAATACCAACACAAGGGGGGAAACAACACCCCAGAAGAAACAAGATAGAAACCCCATCTCATCCAACCCAAAAGAAGAGAACCACTCAAATACAAATAATAATAACAATTCCCAAAATGTCAGGAAGTAATAATTACTATTCCTTAATATCTCTTAATATCAATGGACTCAATTCCCCAATCAAAAGACACAGACTAACAGACTGGATACGGAAACAGGACCCTACATTTTGCTGCATACAGGAAACACATCTCAGTGTCAAAGACAAACACCACCTTAGAGTAAAAGGCTGGAAGACAGTTCTACAAGCAAATGGTCCCAGGAAACAAGCTGGAGTAGCCATTCTAATATCAGATAAAATCGACTTTCAACCTAAAGTCATCAAAAGAGACACAGAAGGTCACTTCCTGCTTGTCAAAGGGAAAATCCACCAAGAAGAATTCTCAATACTGAACATCTATGCGCCAAATGCAAGGGCACCCTCATTCATAAAAGAAACTTTACTAAAGCTTAAAGCACACATCACACCTAACACAATGATTGTAGGTGACTTCAACACTCCACTCTCCTCAATGGACCGATCAGGAAAGCAGAAACTAAACAGGGACACAGTGAAACTAATTGAAGCTTTGGACCAATTGGATTTAACAGATATATATAGAACATTCCATCCTAAAACAAAAGAGTATACCTTTTTCTCAGCACCGCACGGTACCTTCTCAAAAATTGATCATATAATTGGTCACAAGACAGACCTCAACAAATACAAGAAGCCCGAACAAATCCCATGTCTCCTATCGGATCACTATGGAGTAAAAGTGGTCTTCAATAGCAAGAACAACAACAGAAAGCCCACATACACATGGAAACTGAACAATACTCTACTCAATGACACCCTGGTCAAGGAAGAAATAAAGAAAGAAATCAAAGACTTTTTAGACTTCAATGAAAATGAAGGTACGACCTACCCAAATCTATGGGATACAATGAAAGCAGTGCTAAGAGGAAAACTCATAGCCCTGAGTGCCTCCAAAAAGAAACTAGAAAGAGCATACACTAGCAACTTAACAGCACACCTGAAGGCGCTGGAACAAAAAGAAGCTAACTCACCCAGGAGGAGTAGAAGAGAGGAAATCATCAAACTAAGGGCTGAAATCAATCAAGCAGAAACAAAGAGAACCATACAAAGAATCAACAAAACCAAGAGCTGATTCTTCGAGAAAATCAACAAGATAGATAAACCCTTAGCTAGACTAACCAAAGGGCACAGAGATAGTATCCAAATTAACAAAATTAAAAATGAAAAGGGGGATATAACAACAGAAACAGAGGAAATTCAAAAGATCATCAGATCCTACTACAAAGGCCTATACTCAAAACAACTGGAGAATCTGGAGGAAATGGACAATTTCCTAGACAGATACCAAATACCAAAATTAAATCAGCATCAAGTAGACCAGCTAAACAGTCCCATAACCCTTAAAGAAATAGAAGGGGTTATAGAAAGCCTCCCAACCAAAAAAAGTACGGGACCAGATGGTTTTAGTGCAGAATTCTACCAGACATTCAAAGAAGACTTAACACCAATACTCTTCAAACTATTCCACAAAATAGAGACAGAAGGGACACTGCCCAACTCGTTCTTCGAAACCACAATTACGCTGATACCTAAACCACAAAAAGATCCAACAAAGAAAGAGAACTACAGGCCAATTTCTCTTATGAATATAGATGCAAAAATACTAAATAAAATTCTTGCCAACCGAATCCAAGAGCATATCAAAACGATCATTCACCATGATCAAGTAGGCTTCATTCCAGGAATGCAGGGATGGTTCAATATACGGAAATCCATCAATGTAATCCACTACATAAACAAACTAAAAGAAAAAAACCACATGGTCATCTCATTAGATGCTGAAAAAGCATTTGACAAAATTCAGCATCCTTTCATGCTAAAAGTCTTGGAAAGAGCAGGAATTCAAGGCCCATACCTAAACATAGTAAAAGCAATCTACAGCAAACCAGTAGCCAACATCAAAATAAATGGAGAGAAACTTGAAGCAATTCCACTAAAATCAGGGACTAGACAAGGCTGTCCTCTCTCTCCATATCTTTTCAATATAGTACTTGAAGTTCTAGCGAGAGCAATCAGACAACATAAGGAAGTCAAAGGGATACAAATTGGAAAGGGAGAAGTCAAAGTATCATTATTTGCAGATGATATGATAGTCTACTTAAGCGATCCAAAAAACTCCACCAGAGAACTTCTACAGCTGATAAACAACTTCAGCAACGTGGCTGGTTATAAAATTAACTCAAGCAAATCAGTAGCCTTCTTGTACTCAAAGGACAAGCAGGCTGATAAAGAAGTTAGGGAAATAACACCCTTCACAATAGCCACAAACAACATAAAGTACCTTGGCGTAACTCTAACCAAACAAGTGAAAGATCTGTATGACAGGAACTTCAAGTCCCTGAAGAAAGAAATCGAAGAAGACCTCAGGAGATGGAAAAATATTTCTTGCTCCTGGATTGGCAGGATCAATATAGTAAAAATGGCCATCTTGCCAAAAGCAATCTACAGATTCAATGCAATCCCCATCAAAATCCCAAATCAATTCTTCATAGATCTAGAAAGAGCAATTCTCAAATTCATCTGGAGCAACAAAAAACCCAGGATAGCTAAAACTATTCTCAACAATAAAAGGACTTCTGGGGGAATCAATATCCCTGACCTCAAGCAGTACTACAGAGCAATTGTGTTAAAAACTGCATGGTATTGGTACAGCAACAGGCAGGTAGATCAATGGAATAGGATTGAAGACCCAGAAATGAACCCACAGACTTATGGTCACTTGATCTTTGATAAAGGAGCCACAACCATCCGGTGGAAAAAAGAAAGCCTTTTCAACAAATGGTGCTGGTTCAACTGGAGGTCAACATGCAGAAGAATGAGAATTGACCCACTCTTATCTCCTTGTACTAAGATCAACTCCAAGTGGATCAAGGACCTCCACATAAAACCAGACACACTGAAACTATTAGAAAAGAAACTTGGGAAGACCCTGGAGGACATGGGCACAGGGGTAAAGTTCCTGAACAGAACACCAATAGCTTATGCTCTAAGATCAAGAATTGACAAATGGGACCTCATAAAATTACAAAGTTTCTGTAAGGCAAAGGACACTGTCAGAAGGACAAAACGGCAACCAACAACATGGGAAATGATCTTTACCAACCCCACATCCGACAGAGGGCTAATATCCAATATATACAAAGAACTCAAGAAGTTAGACCCCAAAGAACCAAATAACCCTATCAAAAAATGGGGTACAGAGCTAAACAAAGAATTTTCACCAGAAGAAATTCGGATGGCCGAGAAACACCTTAAGAGATGCTCAACATCATTAGTCATCAGGGAAATGCAAATCAAAACAACCCTGAGATTCCACCTCACTCCAGTCAGAATGGCTAAGATTAAAAACTCGAGAGACAACAAGTGCTGGCGAGGATGTGGAGAAAGAGGAACACTCCTCCACTGTTGGTGGGATTGCAAAATGGTAAAACCACTCTGGAAATCAGTGTGGCGGTTCCTCAGAAAATTGGGCATGCCACTCCCAGAGGACCCTGGCATACCACTCCTGGGCATATATCCAGAGGATTCCTCTGCATACAACAAAGACACATGCTCCTCTATGTTTATAGCAGCCTTGTTTATAATAGCCAGAAATTGGAAGGAGCCCAGATATCCCTCAAAGGAGGAATGGATACAGAAAATGTGGTATATTTATACAATGGAGTACTACTCAGCAATTAAAAATAATGAATTCATGCAATTTGTAGGTAAATGGTTAGATCTGGAAACTATCATCCTAAGTGAGCTAACCCAATCACAAAAGAATACACACGAAATGCAATCACTGATAAGTGGATATTAATGAGCCCAGAAGCCCTAAATACTCAAGGCACAATTAGCAAGTCAAATGACTCTCAAGAAGAAAAAAAGGAGAGGACCCTGGGCCTGTAAAGATTGGATCCAGTATTGTAGACCCAGAACAGAGAAATCGTGGGGGGGGGAAGAGTGGGGAATAGCATGGGGGGGAGAGGAATTATGGGACATATGGTGGGGGGTAACTGGGAAAGGGGAAAGCCTTTGGAATGTAAACAAAGAATATAGAAAATAAAAAAAATTAAAAAGAAAAAGAAAAATAGGCCCTAGATTTTGATTATAATATAAGGTGTTAGGATCTTGGGGGTAAAGGACAGGATGCCATGGCAGGCAGATGTGTCATAGAAGGACACCTAGGAGGTGTCCTACAAGACACTGGGTTCCAGCCCATCCTTTTTCTTTGCTTCTTCCTTCCCAGGACATTAATTTATTCTACTACCTTCTTGTTCCAAAAAAGTACTGCCTGACTCCAGGTACAAAGTCACCAGGGACCAGCCACCATGGACTTACCCCTCTGAAAGCACAAGCCTAATGAAATAAAACAAAAACAAAACAAGCCAAAAACAAAGCAAAACAAATCACAACCAAACGCCAAACCAAACCAAACCAAGCCAAACCAAACCAAAACAAAACAAAATAAAGCAAACCAAACCAACAGTAACAACAACAACAACAAACTGTTTTTCCGAGCTGGTTTTCTGGGGTATTTTGCCACACTGCTGGAAAGCTTACAGAGGAAAGAGAATTCTGTAGGTATCTTTCACTTGCTACTCCAGTGTCTCTGTTGGTGCTGATATTCTCACCTTTCCCCAGTCATATTTCTGATGAATGAAAATATTAAGTGTAAACTTAATGGCATTTCATTTATGTTCTCTTTCCATCCTCATGGCTGAATAGGTCTTGGTTTCTTCATTTCTTCCTCTTTGGAGAACAGTGTTTTGATTTATCTGTCTATATCCTGTGAAGCAGGTTCTCTCATAGTCCCTAGCCTAGACTTGTGCTCCTCAGAACCCTGTATTTCTATTTCTCTCTCCAGCCAGGCTTTTTATTCTATTCTTTTATCTCAAAGTTCCCCACCCTGACCCTGCTGTGTTCAATGTATTTGCCTCTCATTTTCTACACTCCCCTTGAGCCTTGACCCTTAACCTTCTGCTCTCCCATACTTCCTCAGCTCTCCACACAAATGCTCAATTTTCTTCCTTCCTTAATTCTGCTTCCCTCACTGGTTGCTTTCCCCTCCCTGAATGAACTACATATTCAATTAACTACATCTTTTTTGTAAGCAAGAATCAGGATTTTTCTAAGGAGGAAGTATATGTATATCATCGCTTGAGATTTAACAAAACCAGTGTGACTTGGACACACATGCTGTTTCCCTTTTCTGTAACAGAAATTGTCTCAGGCACTGTGTTTAGGAGTGGAGACTGAACACAGGTATACTTAGATCTCTGCAGTTTTGCTGTCACCATTCCATGTAATAAATATCTTTGTTTCAAAATTATCAACATTCTCCAGGTTTCTACAGTAAAGGGTTCTGCTTGTGAATCACAGACCTTCAGCATCATCCTCTGGAGCAGCCTACACTGTGTAGTACAATGGGTGATGGACACACTGTGTAGTTCAATGGGTGGTGGACAATCTTGCTCACCTGTCATGAGAAACAACACAGCTGTCCATCCATGTCCATTGGTGTCTGTGGAAAGTTATTCCAGACTTTACCTGCCAGCTCTGCCTATTTTCCTGTGCACTTAAAGTCACAGCTAAACTATTTACAAAAGGTAATACATTGTTGAGGGTAAACACAGATTTGTTATGCTATATTGTTTAGGGAATAATGGTAGAGACTCTATGCATACATGCTCTGCACATTCACAGTTATCAAAAATGCTTTTTATCTGCACTAGTATGAATCCACAGATGCACACTCCATGGGCATACAGGCTGACTGTGTGTATCACATGAGTCTGTATAGAAGCCTGGTATGTCCTGAGACCTTGTCTCTGGTTGACCTCCCTATATCATTGTATATGGTCATGTAGGACTATAGAAGATGCATGTTAATGCAGGAAAAAGGCATATTTTAGTTAAGCATTATTCACCTCACACCTGGTGCAATATAACCACTGTGTGTGAGACTAAACATATACATTGAAGACTTAATAGCACATATATAATATAGAGAATACACAATTACATGACCCTGGTGTGTAAATAGCTAACATTATTCATGTGCATTATTATAACTTTAACTTTTTGGCATTAGAGTAAAAAACGTTGGGCAGGTGAGATGGATCAGCAGGAAAAAGTACTTTCCTGCCAAATCTAAGGATCTGGGTTGAGTGTCTGGGACCTGAATGGAGGAAGGCAAGTCCTGACTCTCAGATGCTGTTCTCTGACTTCCAGATGCCCGCATACTATCACTCACAAAAAAATCTTAAAAAGAGAAGGAGAGAAAGAAATCTGTCTTCCCTAATCTGCTGTACTAAGCCATCCCTCTCCTTCAACTCTTCCTCTCCCTGAAAAGGAAAAAGAATCTGTTTGTCATTCAAATGACTTCTGAGTTTTAAGAAGACATTCAAGTCTAGAAGCCAAGCTAGAACAAAATGTGGGAAATAACTGACAGATATTTTAAAAGAAGGAACTCCTCATGTTCATGACATTTGAAAGGATTGTTTTCTTTCACAGTTTTCTTTCACAATATTTAAAATGCAAAATGCATAATACTTTTCCACATTTTGTTTTAAACCAAATACATTTTCCAAGAAATATCAGTATGTTTATATTTTAATGCCTCTTTCTCCATCAACTAATGCTGTTTTCTTGTAGCCCAAAGCAGCCTTGAACGAGTGTAGTATGGTAATTGCTTTCTCCTCACAGCAACTTCCATATGCTGAAGATGTGAACATCCCTCTGTGATTGGCCCACTCAAATGTGAACATGCCCAGTGGGAAAACGAGTTCAGCTTGTTAATCATTTTGGAATATTTCTTAGTTTGTGATATTGTTAATGATTTGTTGTACAGTTTTCTCTCCTCATGCTTTTCAGAGCTACCTAGTCAGGGGCTAGATACAGCAGTAGGATAAGTCATCTCTCTCTCTCTCTCTCTCTCTCTCTCTCTCTCTCTCTCTCTCTCTCTCTGTGTGTGTGTGTGTGTGTGTGTGTGTGTGTGTGCTTCTCAGTAGGGATCTCTGTCAAGTTTTGCTCTCAGTCATGTATCTCCAGGCCATTGTCAGTGGTACAGTTTCCAGTTGTGGCTTCTCATGACATACTTCTAAGACCCAGAGGCTTTAGAAATGATTCCACATTTATATCAAAACAGCTCCTTCATTAAGCTCCAACTCTGATTTTTAATATATCAAATTTGTGTGTTGTGCAAAGAAATAAAATGATTTCTAACATTCTTTTAATTGGCTTTGTTTGTATAATTATTAAATTAAGATTGCCATGAGTGTTTCTTCATCTGGAATGATAATTTCAAAGATGGCATTTTACAAGCAATTTCAGAAGACTGGAGTTTTAACTCTATTTTGTTAAATAGAAGATTGTTTTTTTTTTCTTACTGTAGGATATAGTGAAACGGAATTAAATACATAAAGTCAAAATAAACATAAAATTTGCAAACTGTTGGATATTTTAAGAGAATTAAGTTGAATTTTAAAGATAGTTTGAAGGTGTTCATATCTTTTCAAGCAACAATTATAACAAAGCCAGTGGTTAAGAAAGTATTATTGCCAGTTTTAAGACATTTACTCACACTTCATTGTATCTTGAGCACTGTTTGGACCAAATGCTTCTTCTGTGTATAAATAAATGATGTTTCTAAGTTGAAAAACTAGAGTTTCCTCCCCTAGGTAGGTTTGATGAAAGAAATACTGCATTATTTTGAATTACTAAACAGACACCTTTCCATTTACAAAGTATGATCTGAGTATGGATTCCAGATAATTGGAAAAAGTTAGGTTTACCTATTTGTGTATTTATGCAGCAGTTCGATAATAGTACAGAAAGTGGTGTTCTATAGTTTAGTGTAGGTTACAGTATTTCTATTAATGATATATTGATTATAAAAGGAAATAGATTACATTTTATAGATAAAAATCTATGGTCAATTTAAATGACTATTTAAAGGGAATGTAACCCTGCTAAAAGTTAATGGGGTATACAAGGTCTGTCTTCCATTATCACGTTATGAGCAGAGGTTTGACCTTCAAGGATCTCAGGAACCTGCCCGAGATAAAATGGTGTTCTTCAAGTATGCAAGATAAAATAGGACAGCTTATGTTTCCCAATTCATCTTATGTGACCTGTCAGAAGTGGTCAACTCAAGATTATCAAGGGCTCATTTTAATCTTGATTTCAATTTCTTTTTTTCAGATTCATTTGGCCTGGAAAGCAAAAGTAGCAAAGATTCCTGATAGGATTTGCAATTTGAATCTCATTCTCTCTCCCTTCACATCCAGGTTAAGGACAAAAATCTGGAAGTCCTTGGAATTAATGCTTACCATTTTCCATTTTCAGAGTCATTTGGACATGAAAAGAAGTGGAATAGAAGACCTGGCATGTACTCTTCTGCTCTCAAAGGTATGCGGACACACTTCCAGGTTTTTCTTTGGAAGTCAGACAGTCATTTGAATCTTTGAGGCTATTGTTTGTGATTTTTATTCAGAATAGATTTAATATTTTTGCTCTAGATATCCATGCTGCATTCTGTTTGGGAATCCCGATACACTGGCACCCTTGCTGATAGTGCTTAGTGATGTTGACTGTGGCTGTGCTGACACTGTGGTCATCCTTTGATAGGATGGTGATGCTTGGTTGTCCAGAAGACAGGCCTGGAAATTTTGCCCCCTTTCCAAGGAGAATTCCACAGCAATTCCAGCTTTTGTGAAAGCCCAGGGAATTCCCCCTTAACTGTTTCACCTTTCACTGTGCTGTGTATGTCTGCTCTTGGGATCTTAGGTGCTATGCCTTTGCACTGAAGTGGAGCATTCTCCCTTTATCCCAATCCTGACCCTTCCTTAACCAGAAATCCTCTATCTCCAGCAGCTCCTTCAGGTCATACCTCAGCCCTGTTGCTACATACTTGGTCTTCCAACTCTGCACACGATTCAATGACAGTTGCTCAACTCTCTCTCTCTCTCTCTCTCTCTCTCTCTCTCTCTCTCTCTCTCTCTCTCTGTGTGTGTGTGTGTGTGTGTGACTATTCTATATGCTTGCTTGTGTTTACATCCTCTCTCTTTGTGTCTGTCTCTCTGTCTCTCTCTAGCTGTGTGTGTGTGTGTGTGTGTGTGTGTGTGTGTGTGTGTGTTCATTCTGGTTACAGACTGACTTACCATTTAAAGCCATCTTTAAACTGTTGCTCATAAATCTGGGGCAGTTTTCTGCTACTCTTCAGCACTTACCATGTACTTTGATTGGAAGTATTTTCACCCTAGTCACTGTCTTTTCTCCCTTTGCTTTACCTATTTCCTGTTGGCATTTGAATTGTGATTTCCTGTGCACCAGCATGGACTTCCTGGTATTCTCACTGTTATTCCTGTCTCTTAGGGCTCCTGTCTCTATTGTAAACTCTAGATTGAATACATAAACATCTATCTTACCTGTGCCTGCTCAGTGAAAACAAAGGCAGCCAGGAGAGCCACCTGGGTCTTCTTAACTGTGCAGGAATATGCAGCATGTCATTCCTTTATTTGGTTTGTGTATTAGCTAAATGCTCCTGTGTTCATAACTTCTCTGTCCTTTTCTGACCAATGTTCTTCTTCCTTCAAGTAGCAAATCCCTTTTTCATCACTTCAAGGATCTTAAAACAAGCAAATACAATCAAGAACCATTTCAAATCAGAAATTGAGTTCTGTTGCACATGTCTCCCTGCTATGGCTTCATTTCTTTTTGTCCTTTTAAAGCCAAGGAATTAGCATCACCCAGTACCACAATCAATGTCCTATATGACTACATCTGATACCTTCTTTCAGCATGGCTTCTGTCATCATTTTTCTATGACTTCATTATATGGGTGAAACCAATGACCTCATGTTAATAAGGTTGGGATTAAAAAGTGCATGTGCATTTCATGATGCTAGAATTTCATAGGGTTAGTATGGTCCATAAAAAACTTTTCTTGAAATATTATCTTCCTGGCCTTTCTTCCAAACTGTTTTTCCCCTTAAATTTGTTTGTAGCTTGATAATTATAAATGTCTCAACTCAAATCATACTCTTCTCTTATTCCACATTCTCTTCCTCAGATATCCACAAGTACACCCAGGGTCTACACAAACCATGTTCTCATTCTCAAGATTCTCCCCTAAGTTGCACATGCCAACATGTATCTCTAGTCTCTTTCTAACAATGTAAAGGACAGATGCTTTCAAAGGAAAAATTCTGTATTTATCAGTTGAGGCCTTTCTTCAAATCTCCTAATTCCGTATACATCACTTTCTTCAATAATTTCCTACCTCTATCTGTCTCCACAACTACCATGCAGTCTTTCTTTTTGTATTAGTTACCTAATGAACCGAGCAAGAGTTCTACCTGCTCTGGCTGCTCCCTTAGTCCTTCCTTTACACTATAAAGGGCTGAGTGCAAGTCATCACTTATGTCCCAGCTGAAGCACAACCTCAGTATCCATTATCTATCTGACTGGGCTGTTCTTGATGCATGTGCAAGTCATTTCTCCTTAAAGGTCTGCAGACATTGTCAGTCTTCACAGCATAGATTATCTAATTAATAACAATTTCTTTCTAAGATGGTTACAACTTTTATTTGATTTATTTTTTTTAAGGGGGGCCAAAACAAATCCCAATATCTACACAAAACCTAATATAACAGCAGAGCAACAAAGATTCATGAAAAACATGATAAATTCTACATTCTGCTACACTAATGGACAGCAAACATTCCAGGAAGAAGGGCAAGCTGATCGAAGACTGCACAGCTTTGATTGAATGATATTAGAAAGAAAATAAAAATAGAATAAATCTGCAATTTAGAATAACATATTTATATTCAATTCTACTCTGTTCTTGATTCTTTTCATTCTGTGTGATCTGGCATTTGAACAAGCCAGGGCAATTCAGTACCTTTTTAGATTAGGAAATATGGTGCATTGTCCTTCAGCTCATATATTAGTGCCTTTGATTAAGGTTGGCTATTCTAGTTTCAGTTGAAATTGGAATGTCACTTGATTGTATACTTGTGACTGACCCAAATGACTAATCATTTACATTTTGCTCTATATTAATCCCTGGATTCTTGGAATTGAAAAACTCATCCTCTCTATGGGACTGTGGCTCCAATAAATAAAGGTTTCATATTTCACACAAAGAGAATGGCTATAAATAATATAACTTTAACTTTCCCAACACATTCCACAACCCCTTCTTGAAGGTGTCAGGCATACATGATCTAAAAAAAAAGTCATTTTTAAGTGATGATTCATTTAAATGCATTTTAAAGCTATCATTAGTTTGTAACCTGTCATATATTAGAGGAGATTGAAAACCACAAGCATTAACCACTAATCACTAATTAAAGTCACTGATGGGAGAAATTTGGAAGAAGCACTGTGTATTTTTGCTTTGGAGGAAAATTCAAAAGTTTGGCAAGGCTCTCATTAAGGTTCCACATTTTATCTAGTTCAGGATGACGAACACACAGATTGTGCACTTTGTATTAATTACTGCTTCCGATTCAAACTTGAAAATACATCATTGCCTTTTCATTAAAGAAAGGCGAATGCCAATCCCCACTAATTAAAAGAAAACACATTATCACAGGATGGGATTACAGAAAGCCCTTAAAAATTGTCACATTGATTTTGAAATAAATATTTTAACACAAACATCAATGAAATTATATTAAGTAATTAAAGACAAATTGGAAGGCACAAACACTGCTCCTCATGTTGCTGCAGAACAACCATCTATGGACCTGTCTAGCCAACACCATGTGGCCATCAGAACTCAGTCTTGCAGCCTTTTCCTTTCTGTTGTACACTCAGTGTCTAGTTTCTTCCATCAAAGGCGGCAGTCAGTCATGATCTTGATAGACTTGCTTGTTGCTCTAGCTTTAATTAAAATAATTAGTGTGGATCCAGACTCCCTGCTCTCTTCAGTCATACACCACGACAAATCTCTGAGCCCACACTGTCCACTCCTTTCAGTCAAATCATAGCATTGACAGATCTTGGGTTTTCTTTTCCTTGTGAGCCAAACACCTGTTTGCGCTCTATGAGCAAATTTATTGACTAGATTCTTGGTTAGTTTTCAAAAGGTTTCCAATACTGAGTAGAGTTATAGTCTGTTCAATGTCAGCTCTACCTTGGTGCTGACTTCTGATGTCCTAGTTTCTTTAAGAACATAGAGTAGCTGGCAGTCAAATCTGTCCACAGACAATGATTGTACTGTCTGCCTCTCTAAACTGTTCTCTGAGAACTACAATTTCTATAATTACCCAATAGCCACAATATGTCGAATTTTTTTCAAACACCTTCCTAGTCACAGGCATAGTACTATTGGTATGTCTGGCAGCTATGGACACATTGCCCATATTTAAGAACTTGGGTCAGACATGAACAGAAATGAGAGACGGGAAACAGTTGGTAATTCAAATGATGTGGAAATCTCACATTCACAAGTACTGGCAAAGAAGGCTGAGATAAGTAAACACAAATTGGTGGCTTCAATGACAAGCATTGGTGGCCCCTCTTGTCCACACTTTATTTTGTTTAGTTTTCACAATTGATCAGAGTCTGAACACTGAATGAATTCCAAAGGTAAATAATTTCTAAGTTGAAACTGTGCACAGTTCTGAGTAGGTTGATAGATTTGCTGATTACAACTTTGGCTTCAAACATTAGGATACAAACAGTTACTTTGATAAACTCATGAGGCATTTAATGAGGACACACTCTGAGCAATGTATGGCTAGATGATTTAATTGTTTGTGAAGATTAAAAGTGTGTGGACAAAATCTGAGGTCCAGTTGTTCCAGCATCCTACAAACTAGGCTATCTACTATTACAAGGCTACCATTGTATATGGGACCATTAGTTAATTATTGTGTTCTGTTGTTGTGTAGGATTACATTTCCTTGCTGAAATGACCTTATTAATGATTGAAGAGAAAGGCATTAGTCATAGCTTTAATGTAAAATTTAGAGTGGAAGCTAGTATTGGGAAGTGACAAAAATAAATTTGTCCTTCCCTATTCAGGATACTGACCCTCTTTCTCAGCAGAAGGAAAGCCTTTCTGTTGGCACCTTGTAGGGATCAACCATGGAAACCACTTGTGGCATTTTCTAAAGTGAAAGCAAATGCTGAAATCTGAAATGTGCTGCCAATTGCTCTGTGCATGGAAGAGGGACTCACTACTCAGGAACTATTTTTTTGTCTATCAAATATTCCCAGACTGAAGCTTTATCTCTAGAGTAATCAGGTTCAACTGTCAGGAGATATCTGCACAGTACATGTTTCTGCATGAGGGTGCAACTCAATGGAAGAGAAGGGAATACACTATGAGTGGTACCTGGCCATTTAACATGACCACTTTCTTCTCCTGGGCTAGAAGACAAGAAATAAAAGTATTTGATCTGGCCCAGAAGGCTATTAATGTGGTTATGTTGATCTAGAGGGAAGGCATATGCTCATGTGTCATTTCCTAACGTTGTATCTCATTCAAGGTAATTCTCTCATTATGTAATTCAATCCCAGTGATTCTTCCATCAGCTCACTCCACTGGGTGAGCACAGGGCACATGAATGAATTTATTGACATAGTTCACCATGTAGACAGTGCCCAGGATTATGCTTTTTTGTTTGCATCTTAGAAAATTTGTGCAAATACTATCATAGGGGAAAAGTAGCTAACAAAACCTATTGCTTGTGTAAATCCCATTCCATTTTCATTGACACTAAGGAGTTCACTTTTTTATCCTTGTTCATTTATCACAAAATATGATTTTTATCTTCCTCACTCATTGATACAAAATGATTCTACATTATGTGTCTGAACTCTTTGTCAAAGGCTTTTGAGTGCATAGAGTTGAACAGATGGGGGCAGATCATAAATGAAATGGACACAGTGATGCCACATGTGTTGAAAACTTGGCATTATTCCTGGGTTTCTTGGTTTTATTCTTACTCATGAAATACTAAAGATGATGAAAAGTCTCCGTGTCATTCCTATATCAGATGATGGGTGGTTTGACTCAGATAAGCAGGGCTGAAATTCCCAGTTTACATTCTGTCAGGAACAGTCTCCATGCTAGGGAAAGATTATGAAAATAGTGAGCAACAATGAAGAGATTACAAAGATATACATTTGGTGATAGCATCATTACAGTCCATTGCAGGAGTGAGACTCAAGACAGCAACGGAATAATGTCCAGAGAAAGTAGGTCTCTCTTTCTCCTTACAGTTGGCAATCACACTATCAACTGATGACATCTAAAGGAAACTTTTATTTTCAGAATTTTGGTATATTCAAACTACAGTCCAAATATTTTATTATATTTTTGGCTCTTGAAAATAGCTGAACTAGTGCTGGAGCAAGGATATTTTGGGCCAAAGATATTGTGGGTTTGTGGGAGGGTGGTGTCCTATCCCAATCCCTCCACTGGGTATTCTGATGGGCTACTGGCTACAGGAGTTAGCCACTTCAGGCTCTAAATCCAATCCACTGCTAAGAGTCTCAGCTAGAGTCATCCCATAGATGCTTTTTGAGGCCTCCCAATAGTCCCAAATCTCTGGTACACCTCAGACTTGCCCCAATTTGCCACCAATTTCCATTCTCTCTGTTCTGCTCCACCCTAACCCCCACCCCCATCACCTTTGTGACCCAGTACTCTCTATCCAAATCCAGTGTCTGTTATTTCCTCTCTGAGTAAGATTCAGCATTCCTCCCTTGAGCCACATCTGCCTCCTACCATGCCTCTTATCTTGTGAGCACTCTCCCCACATAGGACAGTGACACAGATCAGAACAGAGTTCTCCATGCTAATGAGGTAACTAGATAGGCCCCGAGAGTTTAGCCAGTAAGCTCCCATTCTCGATGTTCCTTCCTGCAGAAGGTATTTATTTAATCTCTGGTCCAACCAGAGGAGGTGGCTATGTACCAATTTTGCATGATGAGCAATCAATAAACAGTTTGGCATCAAGGACTTTCTCTTTCATCAAGAACTGCTTTGTAGAGTATGGAGCAAGCTGTTGTCTTCAGAGCTGAGCAACCCAAGTCTCACACAGAAGGACAGAAGGCCCCTAAGTGCTCCCAGACAATGGCTGCCAAGCTAAGCCATGGTTCCCTATCACCCCAACCCTGCCCCAGGCTCAGAAGCATCTGGATGACAGGAGTATGAGAACATCTAGTCCTTGCCTGCTGACAGGCCTGCAGGCCCCCTTCCTTCTCAACTCCATGAGATTTTTCAGGAGCGACTGGATGCTTGAGAGCTTGGTAACCCCAAATTTGACAACATTTTATATCATTTCTCATTTGGGCTGAAGCCCCCCACATCCAGGCCTGCATTCTTCCACCCCTGAGTGCTGCATTGGTACTTCCTGTTCAAGTGGTCAGACCTGGTGTTGGCACTGCAGCTGTCAATCCTCAGTATTCACTATCTTTTGCGTTGCTCCTTTCTGACAGTACTCTACAATCGAGTTTGAGAGACACTACTACTACATTGACCCCTATCCAAATCCAAGGTCCACTGGCCCCACATTCTACTATTTTACACTCACACACACACGTGTGTGTGTGTGTGTGTGTGTGTGTGTGTGTGAGTATGTGTTCTACATGTGTTCATAAACATGGTAACATATATGTCTACATGTATATGCATGGTTGATAATGACATCAGGCATGTTTCTTGATCTGTTTTATATATATATATATATATATATATATATATATATGTATACATATATATACACATATATACACACACAAAGATGTGTGTATGACATATATTTATATATATATGATATATATCAAAATACATATATATACATATACACAACATATACACATATTATATATACACATATATTGGTATATATACATATGGTACATATCAATATATACATATCAATATATATGACATATTTATATATTGATATATAAGGTATCCTACTTGAATCCAGACCTTCACGGTTTTGTAAGGTACCCATTCTCTGGCTCCCAAGTTCTGGAATTATAAGCAGATGAAGCTCTTTGCCTGCTGTTTGCATGGCTGTTGAGAATTTGTAGTCTAGGCCTCAGTCTTGAATGACAAACTCTTTACAAGCTGAGTCTCTTCTACACCCCAGTCATCCTGTACTCTCATATGTTCCAGTTCAGCTTCATGACTGACTCTCTCCTATGATAACTTCATCACCAGTATTCGGTTTCTCACATTATATTTGTATTGTTTGCTTAGGGCTTGATTCAGTTTAATAATAACTCATAAGAAGATAGAAATGCTGGATAACATGGAATTGTAATTCACAGTATTTCACCTAGTATTCTAGTAGTTTTAGATGAGTGTGTTAAGGAGGGTACACATGATTGCCTACAGTTGTTATGAAAACAGGTCTGGGCTGGGATACCTTTCATTGTTTGTGTGCTTGTCTAGCATATACAACCCTCAACACCTGGGTTTTATGCCAAGCAGTACATAGAAGCAAGAACAGAAAATCAACTCTGATTTGTATATTATACTTTAAATAAGACTCTTTTTTGTAAGGTGGGCTGAAAAAATTGGTATTGAATTTTTTAAATGTTATTTATAATATATTTACTATATGAAAAAATAAACATTAAAGATTTCATTTTCATTTCAGTGGCCATTTCAGCATTCACTGGTGCTTGTATATGTGAAATGAATGTGTTTATAATGTATTTATACATCATATATATATATATATATATATATATATATATATATATATATATATCAAAGATATACACCAATGTGCTCCGGTTAGTAAGCCATAAAAAAATAAATTATGATTGAGCTATATTTTATTTCATCCTAAGGTGATATATGAAGGTTCAAAGGGATGTGTGTTTAAAACACAAATTATTATCCAATTAAGTCAAAACAGCTTTTAAAATTCATCTTCAGGCATGTCCAGGAGAATAGAATATGAGGGTTTTATTTGGAGACATTTGCTGTGGAATGTAAAGGTAAATACATCTCATTAATTTATAGTCTAATACTGACATTTTACTGAAAGGTAAAATTTATTTTTGTAGCAAGGGCGGTAGCATCAGTCATGAAATATCCAATACTTTTAACGTGCATCCTGGTAGCCCAAGCTTACAGTTTTAAAATGTGAGGAATGCAGTTGACACTAAGTATGTGTTATCTCCATGTCACTTGGCACCCACAAATATGTATTTTCATGCATTACATGTGGAAAACCGTTCCTTTTGGACAACCAGTTCCTGGCTTTTATTCCTCTACAATAGTACTTTTAAGTCACTTTTATAATACATTTGCTTTTTGGACTACAACGTCTGATGGTATTGTCTGAGATAAAGTATATTCAGAAGAAATGCCGGACATGGGTTTAACCCTGATAGGCTCTTTCCTGCAATGTTGAAAGTAATGTCCAGAACTAATCAATCCAAGCTGTGCATTCAGCTGCGAGTATCAAGCAAGGCAAGACCTACATTGCCCAATCAAATGTCTATAATCTTAGAATCATCTCTAGTGTTAGCTTTATAATACACTTATTACCCAATTAAGACATTTTTCTTTCCTGACCATATCTTTGTTAGTTAAGCTGATATGCAACAGCAGAGATACACCATGTAGACTTACTTCAGTTAGTGGCAGAGGCTGTGAAGTACTTAACAAGGTTGGTCTTTACAACTAGAGACGTCTGCACTTTAGATGCATCAAGCAGTAATTTGTAATTGACAGTTTTCTTACCTAAAGCCTTCTCCGTCAAGAGATTGTTCTCCAAAGACAGTCAGCTGGGTAAATGTCAGAGGCTCAAAAAGTAAATTATAGGGCAAACAGTGTTGATATTTCTATGAAATGGAAGAAAGGCATATTTATTTTTAAAATATAGAATTTTATTTAAAACAAGTGAAAACCTTCTCTCTGTGACCTTTCCAAGATTCCAAACAGTGACGAATTTGGTCATTACAAATAACCTTTTCCAGAAAGGGCCTAAGCATTCAGGACTTCCATTTGGTAATGTATAAGAATTAATTTCTTTCCTACAATATAACTCTTGACATTAAACTTTTATATTTTGTCCCTGATAATACAGTTTTAAATAAACCTTGAAAGGGGAAACATGTAAGAAAATAACTATATGGCAATCCATTGTTTTAAGTGCTGTAGGGTAAATCCACCATGAGCTCCAATGTAGATGGTTCTGTTTGTCCAAGTTTGTGGGACCTTACACTCCTAAGCTTTGCTTACAGATATCAGAATTCTACTGAGTAGCTCCATGGAAAGCAGTTGTCAATTCAGCAAACAGTTTATTCTGAGTTTTTTGATTGGCCAGTTGTTTGAAACCTAAAACGTTTTTACAATATGAATAATATTGTGGGTTTTTTTCCAGATTGTTTCTCAAGTTAATTTCTACTAGTTTTAGATTGTTGGACAATTAAAAGAGAACATGAATATGATATTCATGTATTACATGGATAATACTCCAATTTGTTATAGAAGATTATGAAGATAAAGCAAACGATTGGCCAATATGTTTACCTAACCTGGAATGACACAGTCTTATGTCATGACATCTCCACTGGGGCACAGGCTCTAAACTCCAGCTTGCAATCCTAGGCCAAAACCCTTCCTGATACATTTGACGTGAGTGCTTTCTTCCCAATCCCCGTTTCTGAATCACCAAAAGCCAAGAGGATCTGAGCTCCATCTTGCTTATTGTAGATTCTTCTTTCTTCTCTGACTACATATGAATGATGGAGCACACAATGAAGCCACAAAGGAAGCTGAGATTTTGAACTTTCTTACATTATGAAATGGAGGTGAACTTGCTTGAGTACTCTATATAAAATGGGAGACACAAACTATTTTTTCATTCTGTTTAACATTTTAATCAATTCTTGTATTAGATTGCAAGGTTTGGGGATTCACTGGCATTCTCATACACTTTTGTCATTATACTTAGTTCTAGGCCCTCATGCTGTTATAGCCATGCTGTATATAGTCTTTCGTAAGCATAGTCATTTTCAGATCTTGTTTGTTCAGTTTTCAATTTTTCCAGTGGAGTCAATGGATTTCTCATGCAGGTTCATTTCTTGTGTAAATTCTAACCCTCAGATACTAGGATTAAGACTAGCCTAGAAATGGCACCAAAGTTGATATTTTTAGACAAATGACTGAAGGAATGTATGACTAAATGCCAAAATAATGACTTAATTTGAATTTGAAGCACACTTCACCTTAAAATGCGTGTTTATATTCATTTCATCTTACATTCTGCAAAGAACAAATTAATACTTTTTCATTTGTAGAACATTTAGAGTGCTGACTAATGATTGGCAAACAGGACAGATTTTTTTTAAATCTAAATTAGCTTTGCCTTTTCAAAGTCTTCTTTTAAGAGAAGATTGGATATCCTCTTATCCTGTACCTAACTAAAAGGTTGCTGCTTACTTTTAGGCCTCCTGTATCCCTGTTTCACAAATCAGCAAGCAGTGATATTCTTCATTGGTGTGTAGGCAGATATATTGAAACAAAGTGAAACAAGGAAAATTATTTCAAAGCCTCTTTATTTACTTTAACAAGAGAAAAGATGTCTCAAAGAATAAAATTAGAACATGGTATGAACTACCTTGCAAAGAAAACTGAGCTTACCAAGAATTAAGAGGAATCTAAATATACTTAATATCTGAGTGTGTCACAAAGTACATGGCAAGTCACAGAGTGCCCTGGTTTGAGGGGACATGTTCCCCATAGGGTTCTTCTTGAATTTTTGATTCCTTAGCTGGTTCTGCTTAATCAGTAGGGTCTACCTAGGATGTTCCAAGGTTGTGTGACTACAGATCCTCTTTGTTTCCAGT
This sequence comes from Apodemus agrarius, assembly GCA_964023405.1. NCBI lineage: Eukaryota > Metazoa > Chordata > Mammalia > Rodentia > Muridae > Apodemus > Apodemus agrarius. Next base: position 3,739,327 of record OZ030007.1, read on the forward strand.
CTCTTCTTTGATGCTTCTAGTCTACCTTCTTGGGAACATTCATTACCAAAGGGCTCGCTACCCATTTCAGAGGGCCAAATCCCCAGTGCCTCCCCCCCAAATGCCATAAGCTATAATGGTCCAAGGCTAAGTTAAACACAGGACACAAATTTAACTCAGATCAGTTACAAACCTGAAACATTTTTTAATCAACAATTAGAAACAAGAAAGAAACCTTAGAGATGCACTGACTGTTTTGGAATGTTCTAAACATCTGGAATGTTTGTGCTAACCATTAAAATAAGACAAAATATTTCAAGAAAACTATCCTATGACAAAGGAGAATAGTTTCACCTGGAACATTCCTTTTTTGTGATAATTCTTTTCTATTTCTTGTACTTCAGTATACTTATTCTTATACTTTAAAATCATTCTCTAGCTGGGGGGGTGATGGACATAATATTTTTAGAGCAAATTGCTAATGAGTAAAACTTCACACACATTGAAAAGTAGGTACTTTTCAATGGGAGTGAATTTTATCTCAGTATAATCACCTGATGATTGAAGTACCAATCTGTAATACCACAGACATTTCAGGGAATAAGTGGTATTATTTTATTCCTATAAAACTTAAACTACTTCTTTGTTGGATCTTTGTGTGGTTTTGGTATCAGCATAATTGTGGCTTCATAGAATGAGTTAGGTAGTATTCCTTATGTTTCTATTTTGTGGAATAATTTGAAGAGTATTGGTGTCAGGTCTTCTTTGAAGGTCTGAGAATTCTGCACTAAAACCATTTGTTCCTGTGGTTTTTTTGGTTGGAAGATTTTCTATGACCCCTTCCATTTCTTTAGGGATTATGGGACTGTTTAGATGATCCATTTGATCCTGATTTAATTTTGTTATTTGGTATCTGTCTAGGAAATTGTCTATTTCCTCCAGATTTTCCAGTTGTGTTTAGTACAAGCTTTTGTATTAGGATCTGATGAATATTTTTTGGATTTCCTCATGTTTCTATTGTTATATCTCCCTTTTCATTTCTAATTTTGTTACTGTGGATACTGTCTCTGTGCCCTTTGGTTAGTCTGGCTAAGGGTTTATCTATCTTGTTGAAGATCCAACAAAGAAGGGCCAATATCCCTTATGAATATCAATGTAAAAATACTCAACAAAATTCTTGCCAATAGAATCCAAGAATGCATCAAAATGATCATTCAGCATGATCAAGTAGGCTTCATCCCAGGGATGCAGGGATGGTTCAATATATGGAAGTCTACCAGTGCAATCCACTACATAAACAACCTCAAAAAAAAAAACCACAAAAAAGTGGTCATTACATTAGATGCTGAAAAAGCATTTGACAAAATTTAGCATCATTTCATGCTAAAAGTCTTGGAAAGAACAGGAATTCAAGGCCCATACCTGAACATAGTAAAAGCAATATACAGCAAACCAGTTGCCAACATCAAACTAAATGGAGAGAAACTTGAAGCAATCCCACTAAAATCAAGGACTAGACAAGGCTGCCCCCTCTCTCCATATATTTTCAATATAGTACTTGAGTTTCTAGCTAGAGCAATTAGACAACATAAGGAGGTCAAAGGGATACAAATTAGAAAGGAAGAAGTCAAACTCTCACTATTTGCAGATGATATGATAGTATACTTAAGCGACCCAAAACACTCCACCAGAGAGCTTCTACAGCTGATAAACAACTTTAGCAAAGTGGCTGGTTATAAAATCTACCCAAGCAAATCAGTAGCCTTCCTACACTCAAAGGATAAACAGACTGAGAAAGAAATTAGGGAAATGACACCATTCACAATAGCCACAAACAAAATGAAGTATCTTGGGGTGACTCTAACCAAACAAGTAAAACATCTGTATGACAAGAACTTCAGGTCTCTGAAGAAGGAAATTGAAGAAGATCTCAGAAAAAGAAAAATCTCCCATGCTCGTGGATTGGCAGGATTAATATAGTAAAAATGGCCATTGTGCCAAAAGCAGTATACAGATTTAATTCAATCCCCACCAGAATTCCAACTCAGTTCTTCATAGAGCTAGAAAGAGCAATTCTCAAATTCATCTGGAATAACAAAAAACCCAGGATAGCTAAAACTACACTCAACAATAAAAGAACTTCCAGAAGAATTAATTTCCCAGACCTCAAACAGTGCTACAGAGCAATAGTGATAAAAACAGCGTGGTATTGGTCCAGTGACAGGCAGGTAGATCAATGGAATAAAACTGAAGACCAAGAAATGAACCCACACATCTATGGTCACTTGATCTTTGACAAAGGAACTGAAAACAGCCAGTGGATAAAAGACAGTCTTTTCAACAAATAGTGCTGGCTCAACTGGAGGTCAGCATACAGAAGAATGCAAATTGGTCTATTCTTATCTCCTTGTACTAAGCTCCACTCCAAGTGGATCAAGGACCTCCACATAAAACCAGACACACTGAAACTAATAGAAAAGAAACTGGGAAAGACCCTTGAGGACATGGGCACAGGAGGAAGTTCCTGAACAGAACACCAATAGCTTATGCTCTAAGATCAAGAATTGACAAATGGGACTGAAAGGATGATGGCTGCAGGCTGGAAAGGTCCCTAGCATCCTTTCCCACCTCACCTCCTACAGAGAAGATGAGGCAAGGGTGGACACTGCTGCACTGGCTCTGTAAGTAAGTATGTATGTGATGCTGTGTGTAACCCTGGCGTGACCCTGTGCGTGGCGGCCACGTAAGTGGAAATGACTTAACTAGTTTATTTGGCCTCTATAGGAAACTGATTGGCTTGGAAGCTATGGAGTGGCTTGTGTAGGTGGGTTTTGCTGTAAATCTATAAAAGGTACTCTGATTCTGCCCACGTGACTCACACTCTTTTACCCAGCATGGTAAAACTGTGAACACCAGAGACTCTGGAATTAAAATCCTCTTGCTATTTGCATCAAGACTGTTTCTTGTGAGTGATTGGAGTGACGGCTTCCAAGGTGTGGGGTTCTGGGGTGCCCCCGTTTTTTTCTTTTGGGTCTTACATTTGGTGCATTGGCCGGAAAGTGCGATCACCTCCCCCCCCCCCCGATTCCCCCCAACACACACACACTCCAGAACCAACTTGGAGGTAAGGGGATCCCCGCTGAAGTGTGTGTGTGCTCTCCGATGTCTTCGTTCTGACTGTTCTGTTTTGTTCTGTTATTGGGATCTGAATCTGATTCTGATGAGATTCGCGCTTTTGGATATGCAGTTGTCCTTTCAGACTGTGATAGCCAGGGGACCGTGGTATAAGCAGATGTGCTAGTGAAGGCCACAGGCTGTGACTCTGGGAGACATCCCAAGAGTGGGGGAGAACTCCAGGGATGCCTGGAAGATTCCCATCTGGGTGTCGGGAGGACATGGTAGTTCTGAATTGGAGAACTTACACGCCCTCCTGGCCATCTGGTTTTCTGATCTGGTTCTGTCTCAGTGAAGACATGATACTTGTAAGCTTTGTCTTGTTTTTGTCTACAGTTTGTCCATTGGACTGGTACTGCAGTTTGTTTTCGTCTATCTCACTGTTTTGTCAAAAGCCTGTCTGGTGCAGAGAGTTCGACTGGCAGTTGAAACTGCATGGGTCTGGAGGACCCTGGAGAAGGCCACGTGAGGCTCTTCTCTGTATTTGGTTCCTGCAATGGGCAGGAACATTTGGCATCTGAAACTGGGCTTCGTCTTGAATTTAGATGCCTCACTGTGGCAGGGTCAGGCTGTCTATGTGGTGATTGTTTTTCTCTGTGTTGTTTTTTATATTTTTTTGTGTTGGATGATTTTGTTAGGAATTTAGACCGGCTGAAAAGCCCGCCATGTTAAGACTCTGGTAGCAAGACCAGGTCATGTGACTCAAGCCTGCCATGTTAAGACTCTGGCGCCAAGATCAGGTCACGTGACTCAAGTATGCCATGTTAGAACAAAAAAAAGACAAAATATTTGAGCTCTGAGGCCCCCTGGTGGGGGAAATAAGTTTTAACAAGACACTCAAAGTGGTGGATATGGGAATTCTGAGTTGAAGTTACAGATGGCTTATTTCATTTATTTTAAATTGTTTAGATTATTATAATGGATATAATCTTAAGCTTTATGGTTTTATTGTTCCTCTGGGAAAGAGGTCAAAATAAAGGAGACCTCCAAAAGACTAGATTTTGAAACATAAGCGAAAAATTTGTCTCAGTGATACTAAAATCTTGTTTTAAGATTTATATTACAGAAATTGTTATTATGTTCAAGGCATAAATTCTTATTTGATACAGATTTTATTTTAATACAAAATCAAGGTTTTCATTGGTATAAATACTAAAAATGTAAAAGTGCAGAATTTACACCCAGTCCTTCTTTGCTTTTATTATTATAGATCTGAGATGTTTAAGCCTGTGAGTTTGGGGCCATACAAAAATATAAGGCTCTGAGATTATTATTAGGGTGTTTTCTATGTTTTAATCAGAAATGGCTGAAGATAATTTAACAGACAACAGCCTACGATACTTTACATAGATAGTTGGTCTTTAAAAATGTCAGAAGTCCATGGAATATGATGTTCAATGTTATTTTTATTGTAGAGATTAGTCTGCTCCTGACAGCTTCCCTTTCTTGAAGAAACAGCATGTGTAGAGTTGCTTCTGTTATGGCGAGACACAGAGCCATGAGGTTGCCTCACTTCATTTACAGACAGACACAATGTATCTATAGATTATTATATGGCTTAATAATTCCTGATTCTTTAAGCCTGTCAGATGTTCTTGGAGACTGGCTTAGGCTAGGTGGTACCTCTCCCCTTGTTTCTGAATAGTCCTTGCCATTTTAACCTGACCCACTTGGAGATCCTCTTTGTTACCCCAATTCCTTTGTCATCCACTGGGTCCTCCCAGGAGGTGTACCACAGCATGAGATTTGGCTCAAACTGTCTGTTCCAGGCATGTCAGAGACTCCTCACTGCTTCCAGACAGGTTACTGGATCTGTGAAAGAAGGCTTCAGGAACAGTTGCTGGAACCCTGGTGAAAGAGACCCTCACCAAATTGACCACAGAGACTGGACCTTTGTTCTCTAGGCTCAAGGCACTCCAGTGGATGAGGCATCGAGGTCCGGGAGGCCTACTCAGGAGAAGGAGATCCGCAAGTGCCATATCGCTTCCAAGTTGGAGATATGATCTATGTTAGATGCCACCACGTGGGAAACTTTAAGACTCAGTGGAAAGACCCTTATCTTGTACTCTTGACCAACCTGTTTTCTCTCCTGATAGGACCTCTAATGATAATGCTCCTGTTGTTTACAGGTAGACTTATATAGCTAATAGGTTGGTTACCTTCATCAGGGAACACGTGAGCATGGTCCAGATTATGGTACTTAGGCAGCAGTATAAGAGCCCTCCGAGCCAAAAGGAGGCTGACGTTTAATTCTCCTAGTTCTAAGATTAGAACTATTAACAGGACAAGAAGTGGGGATGAAAGGATGAAGGCTACAGACTATAAAGGTCCCTAGCATCCTTTACTGCCTCACCTCCTGCGGAGAAGCTGAGGCAAGGGTGGACACTGCTGCGCGGGCCTCATACGTATGTACGTATGTGACGCTGTGCGTAACCCTGACATGACCCTGTGCATGGTGACCACATAAGTGGAAATGACTTAACTAGTTTATCTGGCCTCTATAGGAAACTGATTGGCTTGGAAGCTCTGGAGTGGCTTGTGTAGGCGGATTTTGCTGTAAATCTATAAAAGGTGCTCTGATTCTGCCCGCATGGCTCACACTCTTTTACCCTGCATGGTAAGACTGTGAACCCCAGAGACTCTGGAATTAAAATCCTCTTGCTATTTGCATCAAGACTGTTTCTCATGAGTGATTGGGGTGATGGTTTCTAAGGCGTGGGGTGCTGGGGTGCCCCCGTTTTTTCTCTTTTGGGTCTTAAAGAACCTCATAAAATTACAAAGTTTCTGTAAGGCAAAGGACACTGTCAATCAGACAAAACCACAACCAACAAATTAGGAAAAGATCTTCACCAACCCTACATCTGACAGGGGGCTAATATCCATTATATACAAAAAACTCAAGAAGTTAGACTCTAGAGAGCCAAATAACCCTATTAAAAATGGGGTACAGAGGTAAACAAAGAATTTTCACCTGAAGAACTTTGAATGGTTGAGAAGCACATTAAGAAATGTTCAGCATCATTAGTCTTTAGGGAAATGCAAATCAAAACATCCCTGAGATTTCACCTCACACCAGTCAGAATGGCTAAGATTAAAAACTCAGGAGACAGCAGATGTTTGCAAGGATGTGGAGGAAGAGGAATACTCCTCCACTGCTAGTGGGATTGCAAGCTGGTACAATCACTCTGGAAATCACTTTGGAGGTTCCTTAGAAAATTGAACATAATACTACTGGAGGACCCAGCTATACCACTCCAGATGATCTCCAACTTGTAATAAGGACAAATCCTCCACTATGGTCATAGCAGTCTTATTTATAGTAGCCAGAAGCTGGAAAGAACCCAGATATCCCTCAACAGTGGAATGGATACAGAAAATGTGGTATATTTACACAATGCAATACTACTCAGCAATTAAAAACAATGAATTCATGAGATTCTTAGGCAAATGTTTGGATCTTGAAAATATCATCCTAAGTAAGGTAACCCAATCACAAAAGAACACACATGGAATGCAGTCACTGATAAGTGAATATTAGCCCAGAAGCTCTGAATACCCAAGACACAACTCATATATCAAATCATTCCCAAAAAGAATGAAGGAGAGGGCCCTGGTCCTGGAAAGGCTTGATGCAGCATTGTAGGGGATTACCAGGACAGAGAAGTGGGAGGGGGTTGATTGGAGAATGGGCTGACAGAAGAGGGCTTATGGGACTTATGGGGAAGGGGGAACCAGGAAAGGGAAAATAATTTGGAATGTAAACAAAGAATATAGAAAATAAAAAAGTAAAACAAACAAACAAACAAACAAACTACAATTAGAAAGGTTGAACATTTTTGAAATCAAGAGAACCAGCAAGTTTTGTTTTTAGTTCTATGGGTGTCTTCAATTGTTTGCGTTCTTGTCCTTTACCCTTTCCCACAAAATTGAGCTGTCTCAATTAATAATTGATTGAACTATTCATGAGTGACACTCAAAACCAAATTACTAAGAAGTACCCTTTCAACAATCTCCTTGGAGTTGCTGAGCCTCCCAATCAGATATGACCCTCATACTTAGCAACTCATGGCATTTTATCATCTTTTTCCCTTTCACTCAAAGTTTAGTTTTTGTAATTACTTGCTCTCTGTCTTAGTTCTTTTACCAAATTACATCATATTGTAATCTCATAAAAATTAAGAATGTATTAGGGAAATACCACAGAAGTTTTCTTAGTTACTTTTCTATTGTTGTGCAGAAACATATGGCCAAGGAGACTTACACAATGAAGAATTTAACTGGGGCTTCTATACACTTTCAGAGGATTAGAGTTCATGAGTATCATGGTAGGATCTTTAGTAGCAGGCAGGTAGGGAAATAGAGCCCACATCAGATTTGCAATTGCAGGCAGAGAGATTGTGCCTGGAATGGTCTTTGGGAACTTCAAGGTCTACCCCAGTGACCTCCTTCAATAAGGCCACACTTTCTAATCTTTTCCAGTTCTAACAAGATACCAAGAACTCACACATAAGTCTATTGAATCTCATTCAAATCACCACAAGGCCTGGGAAGGTCTGTAACACAGCAAATTCAGCATATGTAAAGGACATATGCCTGTTTTTTGCAACTGGAAATTAATGCTGATTTTGTTGTTGAAAAGGCCATCCATTTCTTCCAATTCCTCCCGACTCATTTGCATTTTAAATGGTGCTACAAGAATCCCTTTGTTCACTTAATACTGGGCTTTACCTTTAGGCTCACAAGTTCTTTAATAGTGAAAACTGACATACTCTCCATCAAATTCATCTTGCATCTTAATTTTCAAACCTGGGAATGTTTTGCATTGCTCTTGCAACAGGAATGGGTGGGAACCCCTTTTAATGTCTCAGAAAACAAGAATTTATGCACTTGTAGTCTAGTGACTTGTTCTAGGACATAGACCTCTTTTCCTTATCAGAGTTCATAGCCCCCATTCTCCATGATCCCTATAACAATACATACAACTTGTTATATTTTTAGTAATGTGTCTATCATAAAATGAGTCTCTGAATGGTTATAAGAATACATTTCTCATAAATGTGGATTTAGATGCTTTACTCTCAGCTGTCCAACTTAGGAACCATGAGTTTGCACACCCATTTTTCTCTAGAATGGAAATAAAAGGCTAGGGGATTGCTCTCTCATTGACCACACTGCAGAGGATGGGGTTAGGGAGGACATACTCCCCCCATGTTTGAATAATTTCAGAATGAATCAGATCAGGAAAATTCTAAGCCTTGTACATATAGATCACATTCCCAAACATAAACCTGTTCAGAGCCCTCAAATCAATTTGCTGGGAAGCTGCAGACTGCCATGCAGACTTTAGAGAGGTCCCCACATTTCTCAATACAAGAGCTTCGAAGGCTTTTCAGTAAACTTCTGTTTCTGAGTTGAGATGACGAAGATGACAAACTATTGGAGACAGAACACAACTATTTTTTTCATAAATATTTTAAGTTAAAATAATTCTTTTGAAATGATAGTTATATTTTAAGATTACAAGTAGAGAAGTAAAAGAGTACAGAGGTTGGAAGAAAAAGATAAGAATAAAAAAATATGAAAATCAAACATACTGGTATCCCAGTGAATGGGGTGTCAAGGGATTGGGATGGGTCCAGGGAGTAGATGCAGATATACCAGAGTGGGCAAAAAAAATCACCGGCCTCTGGCAGAGCACATAGACAGGATGTAATGACCTCTCAGCTTCAGTAGAAAATCAAGACCCACCACAAATGGCTGGAGCCAGAAGGGTGTGATTCTGATCCCACTATTTGTGCATGGGTAATTGCTCACAAATTCATTGATACCCTCCTCCCTCTCCCTCTTCCTCCTTCCCCCTCCGTCCTTCCTCCTTCCTTCCTGCTCTCTCTCTCTCTCTCTCTCTCTCTCTCTCTCTCTCTTTCACACACACACACACACACACACACACACACACACACCAAAGTAGAATGCTCATTGTCTCAGTTGAATGACTGTCCTAATCACAAAAGTACAACAAACTACCACACATCTCACTGACAACTTCTGTTCATTAAAAAATGCGAGGATGTGACAGATTCAACAGAGAAAACAGATGCACGCAGACCTAGAATGGAAGGAAGCTGTGACTAGTGGTGGTGTTTTATGTTGACAGCATGGGACAGTCTTCCTGTTGGGGGGAATTGGAAGTTGGGTTATTATTAGAAAAGTTGGAGTGAAAGGTGATGGATTAAAAAACAAAACAAAACAAAATAAAACAAACAGGAAGAAAACCCTGAAGCTCTGGGTGGAATCCTGGGGTCTCAGATGGCACCATCATAAGGATCCTGTTATTTCCTGTGATTTATTATGTTTTCCTCCCTGACATGTGTTCAGTTAGCTCACTGTGAGAGCTGGGACATCAACAGAGGAGCCACTGCATAGAGCTGTAGGAACCACTGTCAAATCAATGAAATAATTAAAGTCAGGTTAAAAATCCCGCTGTTTCTCAACAGGTGCTTTCAGAAGGATTCAACACATATGCTCATGTTTCAATGTCTGTAAGATTCTTGTTGGCTTAAAATTATACCACGCAAGAAAGTTAATATTGATTCTTTCCTTTTAAAAAGGAATTAAAATCTATACAGACAATTTAGTAGAAACCTGCCTTTTAAAAATACCAATCCCAAATATACAACAAGTTACATTATGGCAACTCCTGCTCAATATGTAGCAATATGATATGTTACTACTCATTAACATGAAAAAAGACATAAATCAACCCAGGAAAACCACCAATAATGAAAATAAAAGGCAAAAGTGCCTAGTCCAGAAACTGTCTCGAATCTGCATCTTTCATGGACATGAATTATTTGTTTCAAAGAATGTGGCCTTTTGTTTGTTTGCTTGCTTTTTATTAGTTTATGACCTAGTTCTTATATAAGAGAAAGCTAGGACTCCTTAAGTCAATTTAAATACCTGTCTCCACAAAAGCAATTAAAGAGCATTATGTTTTGTTTTGCTTTGTTTTATTTGATTTTATTTTGTTTTACAATTCCAGAGGACAGAGTCTATCTTGGCAGGTAAGCCATGAAGGAAGGAGACAGAAACTAGCTGAGCATGCCTTTATCCACACCCAGGAATGAGAGCGCATAGGAGGGGGTGAGGGGTGGGGCTAGATGGTAGTAATATCCAGCCTCCGTCAAGATGCTCCCTTCTAAGGAGCCTATAACCTTCCAACAAAGCAGTACCAACTCGCAACCAATTATTATCATGCTGAGCCTTTAGGAGACATTATTTACTCAATCCTCTATACTCACATAGAAATAGAACATGCCAGAAAGGCTTGCAAATATACTTATTGGGCCCCATCCCATAGCTGCTGACCAAGAAGCTCTTATAGTGGGGGCATCATGGAATGTCTACTTACAGCTCTCCGTATGGCTTTCATGTCCATTCAGATTTGAGAGCCAAAATCTCAACCAATAGTTCCTCATTTGTTTCAAAAGCTAGTTTTCTTCAATGCCCGACCATGATAACTTTCATAGAGGCTGTAGTAAAGTCTACCAAGAAGTCTCCAGACTGATTCCAGTTGTAATGCAGTTATGTAAAAGTTTCCTCAAGAACTCTACCCTGTCGTGAATTTCCTTAGGCAGGAAGCTAAACAACATAGAATAGATTCAGGAAGTCTTTGAAATTGAACAGCTTCATTAGCCCCACCTCCATCAAGACCCCTTGTCCCCTTTCTTAGTTCTCTCCCCTCCTCCTTCAAAAGGACAATATCCAACCTGTTGAGCTGCCCACAGGCTGTGCAGAGTGCTCCATGTTCCCAGCTTTGTGAACTGTCACCCATGTTGGGGTGGACTTAGGTAATAAAGCTACCTGAGTCATTTCTGCTCCTGTAAGTTATCCTACACCAATATTTCTGGGGTAACTCCAATAAAAGTCATTTTGGACTTTTGTGGTATCTGTAATTTGGTCTGACATAGGTTCCCTATCAGGGGTGAGTAGATGTGTGTGTGTTTTGTCTCACCACAAAAAATTCTTATATTATTCACATAACACAGCTCTGTTCCTCAGAGTAGTTTCCTTGCTTCATGCTGAAAAGTATGACTTATTGAAATCACATTGTACAATATAAGTCTGCATCTTTGAAAAAGAAGTGATATGGCCTATGGATGTTTTATTTGCATTATTTGTTTCTAAGTATCAATAAAAATATTATGTTTGTGGTACAGTGAATATGTATCAGATGCATCATAACATTGAAAGCATGGTAGTTGCACATAAGCTGCTGTAGGGATCCTTGATTTGAATGAGTGAGAGTATTGATACAGTCATTATTTTCAGGATTTGGTTTGCTATTGTAAAAGGGAGGGACTTAATTCGTTTCTAATTACCAGAAAGAATCCCTAAACCCAGTTTAGGAAACTAGGTTTCAATATCAATGAGGATTTCAATAAACAACTTATGTTAACTACAGAAGCGAATCATCCATATTTGGCAGGTAGAAGCAATAAGCATGATGAATATATTCCATTGGGTATTTACCTACATATGCACAGATGGTAAAAGCGGGCTGGGAAGATGCACCTTGCTTTACTCAAATATCTTAGAGCCTTGTAGCTAGAAAAATACTGAGACCAGGTTCACTACAGAGAGCCTTCCCATTTTGTTTACTGATAGCGGGTTGGCGCTAGGTAACCAGACCACAGCTATTTCAATTTTACTTCTAGTCTCTTCAAACACACCTTTCTGACCCAGCAACACTGTTTGGAACAGAGGTTATGACATCTGGCAGAACTTCCACTTGCCCCATTTCTTTAATAATTAGTGCTCTTGTTGAATACATATTTAATATTTATTCAAAAATCACAAAATTATTTAAATGTGGTACCTGTCTTGATTTAAAACCCAAGTATTAATTTTACATAAATTTATGTATAAAATACAGTTGGGTAGGATTCATATTTGTGGCATGTATTAAATTTCTGCTGACAAATTAACTCCATTATGACAACAGGAGGTGTTCAGCAAATAAGCATCATAGTATATTCTTGTCAAAAATGGATACAATCATTTGTTAAATTTCTATTATTTTTCAAACAATTTGGTGCCATTTAGAAATTAATTGAATGTGACAGTGAGCTTAAGAGTGTAGCTCATCAATACCCACAATGGCAACACTCCCACAGAAGGTCACTGTCTTGTTTGTTTAATTTAGTGAAATTGGGAGGACTAGGTCAGTCACTTAATTAAACCTGTAATATAAATACAAAACATTACACTTGCTCCACTGTTATCAGCCATTATATAATAAATAGAAACAGGAAAGCAAGCATTGCTTTATAGTTATTGATATAATTAAAAGCTATGAATTAATCAAAGTAATTTATCAACTTCCCTAGGTCTGCAGACAAGAAGCCTTTACACAGTAAGTTGTTCTAATGTTTTTGTATTTGTCATACTGGGCAAGAATGCTTAGGTTGGCGTGGTGAGCTAGCCTGCTATACTAGCATTATTTATTTTCTAGTATGTGTATGTGTGTGTGTGTGTGTGTGTGTGTGTGTGTGTGTGTCTGTGTGTCTGTGTTGCCTTTGTGATCACATTACCATGGCTCCTTTGTCCCACAAGGTCTTTCCTCTCCAATGTTTACTACTCACCATGGCTAGAGTATAAGCCTTTAACACAAGCATTTGGGCATGTGATAGATCAACTGCAGCTGGCAAAATGCAATTTCATAAGCTATAATCTAGACAAAAACAAAGATTAATGCCCAAGATAAAATCATTGGGAATTTCTAAACTTTATGTTTCTCTGATTCTGAAATTTTCTTCCTTGTAGCTTGTAAAGTGTTGGGGGCAAACAACTAAACCAAAGACTATTTCCCCCTCCCTGGGCCCTGGATGTATTCCTGTTCTCAGATTCAACCACTCCAGAGTCAAACATCAGAACATGCTGTCATTTAGTCTTACCTCTGTCGCTCGTTAACGTTGATCCTGACTCCTGTATGGAAGGTATCTGAGGAGATACAGCCAACACTTAGGGACACATATCAGGAGAGCCTCATCTCGATGTGATTCTCATCTTGTACTCTGAAGCTTGCACTCTGAAGACCAGGCTTCTGCTTCTCCCAGCTACCACACTCCCAGCCTCTCAGTGAGTTTCTTCTGTGATCTCCCTCTCCCTCAGGTGAAGATTCTGGTTGCTTTACAGTCAGAGATAGTTCACACTTTTCCTCTTTATGCTTGCCTCTTACTCATCTTCCACTCAGCTTTCCTGTTTATAACACTGAGCTCATCAGGTGCCATGGGAACCTTAATGTCATATACTGCCCATAGCACTCCTGGCCACGTCCACTTGGATCTGCAAACAGCTAAGCCAGGAACCAGCATACTACAGTAAGCATTGCTTGGCCGTGTTGTCATCTTACATGGAACACTGAAATACAGGGAGGGAAGAATTCAGAATGCTGAAAGTATCAATGAAAATGGAATTTCCAGATGTACTGTATATTTTTATTTTTTATGGTGACTAGAATATAGTATTTGTCTGGTGTTTTAATTAAGGAATGAACTTAATAAATTTATTTGCTATATGACAAAATTAGTAGCTAGGCTAACTTCACATTGTAGAGAAATACTGAACATTAATTTCTGTATTTGAGGATGTTATAGGCTAGCTGTAGAGGCTAAATAAATAAATAAATAAATAAATACCCAAGAAAAATATAAATAAGGAGGCTTAAGGATTTAGTAGTCTTCATGTTGAAAAACAAAACAGGCTGCTATTTTGTTCTTGGATGGTAGGGATGGTGACACAACACAAACAAGCTGCAAACAAACTAATACTTTTGTTTTGTACAATTCATCATGCCCCATGCCCTCTGCTTCAATTAAGCAGAGTAAAGATATGGCCAGGCCCCTCTGTGCTTTGGTAAACATGAACTTCCTGTCACCAGTCTCAGCCCTGGAACCTTTATAGATAGTCAAATGAGCTTAGCATCAATGTCTAGTGTGTGCCACCCATCTAACATGTAAATTCATGCAACCAAAACACCAGGAGTGTTCTATGACCAATGCCTAGTATGAACCGTCCATCTGACATGATATAAACACACAGGACCAAACCATCCGGGCCTAACCGGCAGGCTCGTCAGTGTTTTACCTTCAGTACTTCAAATCTCTTTTGTAACTCGGGCAAACATCATCAGCCTACACTACAAGAATCTGACAATGCACAAATCCTTGCATCTTGAGACCCCAGGAAGTAAACACTGCTTACATGATATCACCCTGTTCTAAGTGATGATAATGACATAATAAGGTGAGCATTATAGCAGCATCTGTAAAAATAAAGTGAGACCATCGGTACCTGTCAAGTGTATTTGCTTCTCTCCTCCAGGTGCAGCAATTAATAATCACACCACCAAGACCTCACACCCCAGTGTCTGCCACAGCAACACACAGTAGCAGAGAGGGAGGATGAGGAAGCCAGTTGGTGCATCAGGGAGATATCAGCCTAATGCACAACCGGGGAAGCCTCTGGGGTTCCAAAGGAAGAGCAGTACAACTCCCTGCGAGGATCGATCGGTAACTTGATTCAGTACTGCAGTGCATAGCCTCACACCTGGAATCTTTAAGTATGAACAAAATTTGTTGAAGAGCTAAGACATGCTGCAATGGGCCTTTCCCTGCTGGAGCTGGTGCATCCTTTACAGTGATGGACTAAGAGTTTGCATGTATAGTAGTATGAATAAAAAAGGCTCATGCATTTGAACACTAGGTCAGTGCTGCTGCTTGGATAGGGTATGGGACATTTAAGGGGTGGAGCCTTTCTGGAGAAAGTATGTCTTTGGAACAGGCCTTGAGAGTTCATAGCCCCACTTCCAGTTCACACTGTTTGCATCCGATGCAGATTGGTTGAGAACCAATCTTTCAGCTTCCTGCTCCTGCTGCTTCTGTGCTTGTTGTTTGCTGCCATGCCTCTGTGCTGTGATAGGCTCCGATTCCACTGGAACTGAAGGCCCAAATGAACTTATTCCATAAGTTGCTTTGGTCATGACATTTTATCACAGCCACAGAGCAGTAAC
The DNA here is from genome assembly GCA_964023405.1 of Apodemus agrarius. Taxonomy (NCBI): domain Eukaryota; kingdom Metazoa; phylum Chordata; class Mammalia; order Rodentia; family Muridae; genus Apodemus; species Apodemus agrarius. The sequence goes on from OZ030007.1 coordinate 3,754,550, forward strand.
TGATTAGACCATGTGAGCTTCCCACACAGCTGTGGTGTATGGAGCCGGGAGAGGGATGATCCTGGCCACCTGACCTTCTTAGCTTCTCATAAACAAGGCAAGGAAAACACTGTCTCTTGGGGTGCCATGATTATTAAATGAGTGACTGGATGAAATGTCTACTATGGTACACAGCCTGTGGCTAATACTGGGGAATATGCTGACATTGTTACCAACTGTGCAGGCAGAACACATACATAGGAACAGAACATGAATGAATTAGTGCCCAACGCAACCTTTCTTTCCACTAAACTTCAGCTCATCTTATAAAATAAACATCTAAGTGGAACAGAACACTGTTACTTGACAACCCTCAAAACTGTCCTCCTCTGTGAAAAACTGAAAGAGAGTTGATACTTTGTGGTGTAATTTTCATAAAATTATGCTAAAAAAGACAACAATTCCATGGTCAAGGTAGAGGGTTAATAATTTCCCAATTCATAACTGAAACAATTTAAAAGTAAAGTAAAATTTGTACTTGCAGCCATGTATTTCGGTACCAGTCAGTCACTAAATGACTGTCAGCCACAGCTGAAGCAGCTTAATACAATTAATAGAAAGTATTAAAGAGTCTTGCACCTAACATTTTGCTGTTATTTCATCACTTGTTTGTAAATTTTAATATATCTGATACTGTTAAAATGATGAATTTATGGCTTAGTAACATGTTTTGTAAATGACCACACTGGGTGATTAATGTCTAGGTCATGCTACTTATACAATGAACACCCCAGAAAACCATTGCAATCCCCTCCCCAGTGATCGACTGAACCTAGAGGTAGTCGTCATTCTTATTTCTGAGGGTGTGTGATGTTCTGATCAGCATGTCTATGAGGGTGGTTTGCTTGTTGCTTAAGCAGAACTCTTCCACTTTGTTGTTTTATAGTAGTTCATTATAAGGGTATGTAATGTATTTAGTCGCAGATGTATGGCTGGGGAATGCATTATAGGAATATGCCATATATTCAGTCACAGATGTACAGCTGGGGGAGGCTTTCTGTTCCTGGGTTCTAGGAAACATAGTAGATGAATATTTTGCTCTGGTGCTTTCTCCACTGCTCTTATTAGCTTCCTTAGTACTGCAGTCTGGTAGTGAGCCTTCTGTTGTGTTGCGTTTGGTTTTGGAAGCACTGCCAGCCGCTTAAAACATTGAGTAACCAGTTTTCATCAATGTCCGGGATGTGGATAAGGTAGTTCTACTAAGTTCTATCTATTTTGGTGGTGTGGCTCTGTTAGACTCACTTACTCTAACATATACTTGCATTTTCTGGTTATTACTGCATCAAGTCTCACTTATATGTTTATTGGCCACTACATTTCTTCTCCTGTAAAATGCCTGCCAAGGTTTCCCCTCGTTGTTTCAGTAAAGTTACATGGTTTCTTGCTAATTTGTTTTATTTTCTGAATAGGAATGGCAATATGAAATATCGGTCTTAGGATCAATACTGTCTCTTATTTTTGGGCTCATTTATATTTGGATTACTTAAGAGTATGTTTTAATAAATAGGGGTTTTCAACTTTGAAAAAAGGATAATCCATCAATCTTTACAATATTATAAGTTGAGTTTTTAAACTTTTAAGAACTCCATGCAAGATTGTATTTATGTATTCATAAATACATATTCACGTGGATATGTATATACATACACATATCTACATACACACACAATTTTTTCAAAATTATTGTAAGTTTGAGGGAGCTTGTGGGTGTATGGGAGGTGTTGGAGGGAGAAAAAGAAGGTGTGGAATGATGTAATTATAATTTCAAAAAGTAAGCAACAATTTAAAAAGAACCTCCTGCCAGTGTCCATCAGGTGGACTGACTCATAGTGCTTACTAAGACATTCCCTCCTCCACTTCTACCTTCCTTCTGCAATCCTCCCTATCTGGCTCTCTTTCATGCAGTTTCTGGTACAATTGAGTTTCAGCTTCTTTCACAGGAACACAAATATAAAGAACTTACGAACGTCCTGTCACACCTAAGCCCACTATCTTTCTTCAGATGATTCTTCCTAAACCCTCTTATCGTTTAAACACTATATACCTGGTGAAGCTTTGTCTATACAATGTACAGTTTCAATTACTAAGATTATCAATTTAAGATAGCCTTCATTTGATCTACCCATAAAAATAACTTCATCCATTTGAACAAATGCAAGGAGATGTAAAATCATTATTCATGATTATTGGTTTGCCCTTACAACTCGAATGGATAATAATTATTTTACAGGGATAGCCTGGCAAATATTCTCCAACAGAATAGATGACATTATATAGCTTATCATTCTTGATTCTACATCCCCTTTGCTAAACATTGTTCAAAACTCTTTTTGTAATCATTTATATCTACATTTGAAGTTGATAGCATAATATATCCTGGCCATACAGTTTTTGATTCATTTTGTTTGTTTGCTTTATGGCTTTTGACTCATTACTATCTTCTTCAACATATTGACTCCACAAACATATTTAAGCACTGTCACACATACAGACGCACACACAGACGCGCGCGCGCGCGCGCGCGCACACACACACACACACACACACACACACACATTATAGAGTGAACACTGACTGATTTTTGCCTCAGGAGACTACAGACTAATTTTAACAATTCAATAGCACTGAGTGACTCCATATATCATTTATATATTATCTTCTTTTTTTCAGTGTTCTTTTTTTTATTTTCTATACTCTTTGTATTTTCTTACATATTATCTTCTTATAATCAATAACAAGGTAAAGATTGGTCATATATTTTTATGTGATTTTGAAACTTAAATAATTAATGAATCATGACATAGTGAATAAATAGTATCGTGAGATTCTGATAGCTTTTCTATTATTGTTTGTTGGTTCTGTTTTCAAACAATCTTTTCCTAAGGCACAAAACTATCAACTTGTAAATTTTAAAAAAAGGCATACTGGTTAGATTTTTGTCAACTAGACAAAAACTAGAGTCATGTTGGAGGGAGTACCCTCAGTTGAGGAACTGCCTACTCGGGTTGGCCTGTAAGCCAGATTGTGGGAACATTTTCTGGATTAAATATTAATATGGCAGGACCCAGCCCACTGTGAGTACCATCCATGAACAGTTCTGGGTCTCTGAGAAAACAAGTTGAAATACTTATGAAATGCCAGCCTATGAGCAGCTTCCGTCCATATCCTCTATTTTGCTTTCTGCCTCTAAGGTCCTGCCTTAAGCCCCTGCCCCGGCTTTACTGGATAAAGGCAGTAATATGGAACTGTCTATGAAATAGACCTTTCCTCTCCAACTTTGTTTTGGTCAGTGTTTTATTGCAGTGATAGACAAACAAAGACAGAAAGACCTGCGGTGGCTGCTGTTATCTGTACATATTGAGTTCTGTCTCATGATGGAGCTGTGCTGTGATAATATGCTGCCATTATTAATGAGAATGTGGCTGATACAAAATCGATTCAGGAATGGAGGGAGGCAGGATTTCTTTAACTGTGAAATGAGTGTGATAATAACCGAATTTTTTGTTACTCAACTGTGAATATACAATGTTGTCATCTAGTGACACTGCTTTAGAATAATGACCAGAGAAAAATAGTGAAGCCTTATATGCAAAACAGAGTACATAAAACAGAGGCACTAAATAGAGATTAGTTTAATATTGCAAAGCATATTGTAACAAGATTCTTAAGTAGGTAAATCTTAGCTTAATTACAGCTTAGCCAATAATTCCTTTTAGCTTAACCAAATAATATAGCCTGAGGGAAACTGGAAATATTTATTCAGTTTCTTGTTTTTGATTAGCATACATTAATTATATATATTAGGAAAACTCAGTGTAAAAACTCAGTGTGTAAACACTGTATGCAGTTGTAAGTTCAGTCTCTTTTTATCTGTCATCTTTGCCCCCTCACCACACAGAGACCTCTGCCAACTATCTGTCTGATTGCAGGCTGACGTTAATCTTTAATTTTCACACAGAAGGAGCGAGCAAGGATTACCTTTCTGTGTCTGGCTCAATCTGACTCATTAATGGAATGCCTCCAGGTCCTCCTTGTTGCAAATGACAGGATTAATAAATACTCCATTATGTAGGGACCAAGTTGATCTATGGTCTTAGCAATCCTGATGATGCCACAAAATTTGCAAATGTGGGCATCTGAGTTGCTTTGGCATTCATATATCCAAAAGCAAAGAGTTTCCATGATGAGCAGCAAGGACTGTACTTATCTGTGGTGTGAGGCCAGCTGTTTAGAGTGGTTAGTTTAGTTAAGTGGTGGTTGTAGGTTTTCCTCCAAGATTCATTACTTCATTAGGTCTCAGTAACTGTCTAAATTTTCAGTACCAGGCATGGTTTCCCTGTAGGCTTAGATTTTTCAAAACCTTCTTTATTTTGGGTTCTTAAACACTTCAGCCTCTCTGGTAGCCCACAAACCAGAGAGAGTTAGGGAAGAAAGAAGGTTAATGGGAAAAGGGAGTTGTGGACCTGTTGAGAAGCAGTTCCTTGGGGTGATTCTGCTCTTTGTTGTCAGCAGTTCAATTCAATAACAAACAGCAAACACGAACCAGTAGTGACTGCTTGATCTAACAGAAACAGCAAGGCTCTTAGGAATCTACACCAGTCAGCAGAAGCGGTCAGAATTAGCCCGAATACCACTGAGACTTCTGTTTTTTTGGTACATTTCTCTCTCCCAATGAAGAACAGCAAAGACCAGTGACGTGTTGGACAACAGCATATCAGTACAAGAGCCTCCTCTCACTGTTTGTGGGGTTTATGTTTATGTTCTTTGGAAGCATCATATGCCCTCTCAAGTGTGTGTTTTTGACAAAACATCCACATACCCTCTCAAAAGACAGCTTCTAGAAAAACATCACATGACACAACTGAGTAGTTAAAGAAATCAGAAGTTTCCACTTCATGTCCCTTTTGTGGAACTGGTCTTAAGACTAATTAAAGAGCTGTGAGTTATTACTAAGGTATGTATTTAACTACTGTGCCCTTAGGGATATTGGGCCACACGGATTGTTGCTGTGTTTCACAGGCATCATAGCTGTATTGGACTATTACAATAGTAATAGCACCAAAAGCTGTATTGGACTATTACTCCTCTCCTTTACAAGATTACATGGCACCTTCTTGTACCATTAAAGTTGTTCCTCAGGAAAGCTTACAGGTAAAAAGCTTTCAGATCAGATTTATCTCAGAGGCTTCTGGGATCTATGTCTAAAGTCTAAAGACCTGTGGTCTTCATGAGTATGGAATTAGCTTCTACTTCTGAGGGACATCCAGGGACAATGGCAATAAGGTATATGTTTTGAGAGTCTATAGGACATCACTGACTAACAACCCATGGAATTTTGTTTGATGCTCTTGGTTTCTTTGAGGGGATGTACCAAGAAGGACAATCAAAAAACAGAGCTTTAGAGCTCATTCTAAATGTAAACACTTACCAAAAACAAAAACAAAAATAAAAAACAAAACCAAACCAACAAAGAAACAAAAACAAACAAACAAAAAACTAAGTCTCAGACATCATTGCAGAAAGGGGGCAGAATGTTTGTTAGAACCAGAGACTAGGGAATTTGCTTTAAGAGTTTGTCTTCTAGTAATATTACAAGCTACAGCCATAAGTTTCATCACCATGAGTTCCTAAACATGAGATGAAAACTGTTAAAGAATAGAAATATTAATGTGTACTGGGAAAGCCTAGGAGGCCGTAATCTTACACAACAAACTACAGACAAATAAAGAATGCTGAGAGCAGAAGAAATAGTCTTCCCTGGGAAAGAACACACAGATTTCTGTCTTACTTACTTTTCTATTGCTTTAATCAAACAACACAACTAAGGCAACTTATAAAAAAAAAGCATTGAATTGGAGCTTGCTTACAGTTCAGAGGGTTCATGGTCTTCATGGAGGGGAGCATGCAGGTAGATGTGGTGCTGAAACAATAGCTGAGGGCTCGCATCTAATCCTCCAGTTGCAGGCAGAAGAAAGATGGATTGGGGGCTACTGCAGACATCTGAAATCTAATAGACTACACCTAGTTACACACTTCTTCCACCAAGGCCATACTTCCTAATTGTTTTTCAAACAGTTTCACTCTCTGCTGACAAAGCATTAAATATATATGAGCCTATGGGAGTCATTTTCATTCAAACCACCACAATTTTCTGATACAAAATGGCCAGCCCTGAAAATATTCATACAGATAACATTATATAGATTGATTATGTTGTACTTATGAACACATATGCAACAAAAATTAATGTAAAAGGGTAAAAAGAGGCCATGGATTAGAAAGAGAACAAGAATACTATACGGGAGTTAGGAGGCAGGACAGGGAAGGGAGAAATGATAGTTATAATATGCTTTCAATATGAGATGTGGTTAGAGAATGGGTGACAGAGAGAAGATAGGAGAGAGGAGAGAGGAGAGAGGAGAGAGAGAGAGAGAGAGAGAGAGAGAGAGAGAGAGAGAGAGAGAGAGAGAGAGAGGATGAGGAGTAAATCAGACTGCTACTTTTTCTCTTTTTATTCATCCTAAAACTCCAGCCACATTCTGGTGTGGTTTCCAAGCTCAAGCTTACATCTCTGTGGAAACCCCTTCACAAGCACATTTTATACCATGTATGTGTTTATCAGGATTACTGCACCATTTCTAGCAAATAGTCCTTTCCTTTTCCATTTCTGTGTCTTCTTCGGGTTATTTCATCAGTACATTGTAGTACTCACTGTAGAGGCCATGGACATTTTTGAATAGGTATATACCCAGATGTTTTATGACAGCACAGATGCACAGGATTGGCTTCATGAATTCTTTCTCAGAAATTTCCTGTTGATATATAATCAGCTCTAGAGTTTTGAATTTTATCACACAAGGGGTAACATTACTGAATTTCTTCATTTGTTCTATTGACCTTGTGATAGGATATTTAGTTTTTTCTGGGCATTGTTCTCTATCTTCTGAAAAGAGAAAGCTTATCCAGCTTCCTATTTTTGTATGAACTGTTTTCTTTTCTTTTCCTTCTCTGAAATTCCTCATTAAAACTTCCAGTATTGAACTGGACAAGAATAGTGGGAGTGGAAATCTTATTCATGTTCTAGAGCATGTACAAAATGTGTTCTGCTTTTGCACACTGGAGACTGCAACGTACATTGTGTTGGTAAAATGTCATGCACTATTTCAAATCACTGCAATGCTGCCTCGACAAGTGGATTTGCCATTGTCCTCCCCACTCAAACCCAGGAAAGTTCTTCTCAAATTGTCCTCAAGGACAGCAAAGGGGCTCCATAATAGAAAGAAAAGAAATCAGCAAGCAGTATTATCACTGTGTTATTGGGAACAACCAAAAGGTGAACCATTCCCAAAGATGTTATGAGTGGGAAGAGAAGCTCAACGATCTCTGCATGGAGAACTCTGTTCTCAGAACTCCTGATAGGGAACTTCTGTTAGTCTGTATCAGGGCTCAATATGTCAGTGTCTGCTGTGTTTCAAAAGTCCCAATTTGATTTGATTTTTCATCCTGTTTACTCTCTCATCTGGCTCCTTGCTGTTTGACACTGTGACATCTAGTGGGCTGCTATTTTGCTATTTGCAGCTTCTGTAATAATCAACATCTATTTATTCTTTTACTCTTGTTTGCTCTATGCCTAATAAATGCTCTTGTTGTAAACCCACAACATAGCAATTATAAATCATTCTCTGAACCACATAGAACAATGACTATGGATTATTGATATTTGGTGTGATGTCTAGTCTTGGCGTGCATGGGAAGAGGAAGCCTCAATTGAGGAATTGGCTCCATCCGATTGCTTGGCTAGTGATGGATGATGAGTTTATGAAATGCTTGTCTACGTCTAATGAGCTGGTCATCCGATATCCATGCTTCATCCTGCTGAGATTGTGTATTATAATTATGGATTTTTTCCTGGTGTTTAACTATCATTAAATTTGTGGAATAAACTCATCTTTGGAAATAATTACGTTGACTTGCTGAGGGATTCATTTCACTACTATTTAGTTCTGAAAAAAATTTTTTTCTCATTTTTGTTCAACAGGAATATTGGCCCACGATCTTTGTGTCTTTTGTTTCTTGTCTGTGTTTGGTGTCAGGTAATACTAGCCTCAGAATGCATTTTTAAAGGTCTCTCCATTTTTAATTCCTTGAGTAGACTGAGGAGACTTGGTGAACTCTTCTGTTTTGACTCCTTCTACAGTAAAGTTAGCTGGTGCTCACCTTTATCATAAGGCATTTTACAGTTGCTTTAGTCTCACTCCTCATCATTGGTCTGGTTGGGAATCCTGTGGTGTCATGCCTCAAACTCAGCACACTATTTGAATGTAAATATTAATCCATTATTCCAGATTTTCTCAGTTGGTATGAACTAACTGTCTATAGTTGCCACTGAGAGTCCTTTACATTGTCTGTGTAATCTTATCATGTCTGTGACATTTTTACATGTCTGTATAACCTTTACATGTCTCTGACATGTCTTTCTTCACTGACTATGTTTATTTTGGCTTGTCTCTTTTTCTAAGTTAGTCTGCTTAAAGCTTTGTTAATACTATATTTTTAAAAACACACTTATTTATTAACAGTTTCTACATTAATTGTTATTTTATTCATTCCTGTTTACCATCATTTCTTCTATCTTTGTTTTTGGCTTTCCTAGGTAATATAATAGACAATGAATTTATAATTTAAAATGTTTTATTTGGGGTATTTTTGAGAAAATATCTCATTTCATAGCTCAGGCTGGCCACAACTCACAGAACTTTTAACTCAACCTCCAATATACTGGTATTACATGATTTCATTTGGGGGTAGATGTTTATTTCTATAAATGTATTGCTTTTTTTGGAAGTTTTCTGTAATTTTTAGGATTTTAACATTCACATTTACCTTAGAAATTAATTATTCTATCTTTTGTGGCAATGTCTTGCTGTGCTGTATAGGATAATCTTCATCTCCCAGGATCAGACAGGACTCACTTCTCAGGATCCTTCACTGGCCATTAGGAATTGACCTTTATTTCTATACCTGGTTTGTTTCATAAAAATTTAAGTTTTACCTGTGGAATTTTTTGGAGTTATCATTTGTTTGGTTTCCTAACTCAGTTTTAAGGATCCATGAATCATAGTTTGGTTGTTTCTTTTGTTGTTTTCTTCAAGTTTTATTCCAACATAATCAGAAACAAAATTTAATTTAATTTATCAAGACTTGTCTTTAAATTTAATTCTTCATCATGTTTGATGAGCTGTAGAGAATGTGTGGTTTGTAGTCACTGGAAAGAATGTTCTGTAGGACTGTTGAGACATTCAATCTACTGTAAATGTTTACTGTACTTTATTTCATGAACCAAAAGCTTTGTTTGTCATAGTCACCACCTAATGGTAATATGGTCTGACTCACCAAATCATGGCAGGGAAAATGGTCATTTTTCTACATTATTGAAAACCAGCCTAGAAAAATATAATATAAAAACCCAAGGAAAATATAATATATATTCATATATATATATGTATACACACACACACACACACACACACACACACACACACACATATATATCCACAGTCTTGAATTTATACAGATATAATTCTGAGGACTATACAATGAAGAAACTATAGAAAAAACAACAAACAAACCACCAAATCAACAAAACAAGACCAAAAAAAGTAAGAAAAGAAACACACACACACACACACACACACACACACACACACAAAACATGTCAATTGATGAAACTACCATGCACAGAATCAAGTGGAGGAGATTAACTTATGTGGCACAAATAGGGAATGATTTAGCTTTTCTTTACCTTTAGTACATAGGGTTGAGTGTTCTCTAATAGTACACATTCTCCTTCTGCTGACTAAGCTTAAAACCTTGGCAAATCTGCAGCTTTGGTTCTTTCATGGATGCTGTCTGATATGCATTCTTTGAGTTGTTGACTGAGATATAAAGAGCTCCCTAGGGAGGTCATCACTTCCCTCTTCTTGTTGTCTCTCCACAACAGTTGGACTGAGCAATTATCATGTCACAGTTTTGAAGGTTAATTTCTTAGAGGAAACCATGTCATTTCTAGTCTCTCCCTACAGCTCCTTACCTTGTTTTGTAGTTTTATTTTACAACAATACTTCTGACTTTGCTGAGACGTGGTTTCTACTAAGAACATTGCAAATGTCTGTCCCATCTGCATCATTCATGTAGCTGATCAATTCTACTATAGATTAATCTACTGCCTTTAGGTGATTATGGTGTCTTATTGATCCCCTCTAATAGCATTTCACTGTGAAAATGTTTTTTTTTCTGCAAACAAATTATGTTTTCTAATTATTCAAATATAATGTTTCTTAAGTAGGCGCTACCGATTACTCTTCAGTACAACATTTTTATTGTTACATTTTCAGAAATAATAGCTATTGATTTCTTGCATTATAACATACCCAGGTCCGTTAATGCATCCTTATTAGATTTCCTGTCCTATTTCTTATGTAACTCTCCCCTTCAGTCTTCATCATTTATAAACTCCAGTTTTGTGCTCATTTATTTTACTGGAAATACATAATAGGTTTTCAGATGGAACAAGGCCCTGTAATGATAACTGAAACTTCACTGTGAATGTAATAGGTGAATCACAGAACAACCACTCTCAAAGGCACACAGTTATGTTGTGTTCCTTTTCTATAGCTTGCTCAACTTAGCATAGCATGCCAAGTGGATACATAAAACACATCACTTATGAAGATTTGAATAGAAAAAATAATGGAATTCTTTTGTTTGTGATATGATAAATATGACACACATAAAAACAAGTTCCCTATGATCTAAGAGGAGAAACCTAAAAATATGTTATAAAATTTGATAATGAGATGAGTTTCTCAGGAGTTGGAGGGAAGAGTGGGAGGGATGGAGAGAGGTTGATTGACAGAAAGTAATTGCTGTTTGATGGAAGTAGGAAGCCCAGTGTGCCTATATGGTAGATACTTTATATGACAGTAATGTATTTTTCAGATGTTACAAAGTTTTGAATTTTCTTTCTAAAGACACATAATAAGTATTTGAGGTAATAGCAACATTCACACCAAGTTAATCATTGTCAGGGTACACAGTAAACATGGACTGAAATGCTCAGAATTGGTTTTTCAGTGCAATTAATATTAATTGAATTTTAAAAGTCTAATCAGCCAATATGCCAAAGCACAAGTTTATGTTATCAAATATATGTATACTCAGATACAATATTATTTAGCTAGGATTTTTGCTGAGGTCCCCACCAATGCAGAGTCAAATGAATAATGAGGACAGACCCTCAACTGATGTTTTGTTCCCTGTTCTGTCTTGCCTCACCCAAGCTGTTCTGGTAACTCAGCCACTTGGACTCTTCTGACTAAATTCCCTTTTCTCTTGCCACTTCATCTTTAAGTCAACAAAACATTGAAATCTTCTGCTTCAAATATCACATCGACTTTCTCTTATATTGCCATCAGGAGAAATTGCCATCCTTCTATGAATACCTGCCATTATGCAAACCCCACTGAAGCAATATGATAATACCTTTCTATTTTAGGGCTCCTCATTTACATGTGCAAAGCTATCTGCTGGGCAATGTAACATATTCAGGGAGAGATCACAATGGGGCAAATACCACAGAATGTAAAATTCTGCCTCACACACTTGAAAACCTGAAAATATGTGAAAATACTCAATGCTTCATTGTTTACAACAACAGGAATTTAGAAACAACACTGATCCTTATTCCTGGAATCCAAAAACAACAACAAACATACAGCAGCAAGGTGTAGTGAATTAAAGCCAAATTGAACAAAAATTAAAACCAAAAGTGAATGCAGTAATTGAAAAATAAGAATGAATGGTGATCCTTCTGGTTCTGTCTGTGCCCTGAGCTGATCCTGTGACACAGCACTCCATACCCAAATACTGCCAGGAGAGAGCTGGTCTCCCAGGAGGGCTGACAAACCTAGGAGCACAATTAAGACTACCACTTCTGCTCCAAGGGACCTGCCTGGACCCCTCAGGACACAAGAACTGAGGAGTATCCTGGGACAGGATCCTTCCAGTTTTCCTCTGTACCCAGAACTGACCCTGTGCTCAGAACTGACCCTGTGCTACAGCTCTCCATACCCAAATACCATCTGGAGAGAGCTGGCCTCCCAGGAGTGCAGACATGCCTGTGAGTACAGGTGAGAAATGTTCAGCATTCTGAGTCATCAGGGAAATGCAAATCAAAACACCCCTGAGATTCTACCTCATACTAGTCCAAATGTCTAAAATCAAAAACTCAAGTGACAGCAGATGCTGGCAAGGATGTGGAGAAAGAGGAATACTCTTCCACTGCTGGTGGGATTGCAAGCTAGTACAACCACTCTGGAAATCAGTTTGGCAATTTTCTCAGAAAATTGGACATAGTATTACCCGAGGACCACTCCTGGGCATATACCCAGAAGATGCTTCAACATATAATAAGGACACATGCTCTAATATGTTCATAGCAGCCATATTTATAATAGCCAGACACTGGAAGGAATCCAAATGTTCCTCCCCAGAGGAATGATTACAGAAAATGAAGTGTCTTTACACAATAGAATACTACTCAGCTATTAAAAACAATGACTTCATGAAATTCACAGGCATATGGATGGAACTTGAAAATGTCATCCTTAGTGAGGTAACTTAGTCACAAAAGAACACATATGTATGTACCCACTGATAAGTAGATACTAGCCCAAAATTTCAGAATACCCAAGATACAATTCATAGACCATATGAAGCCCAAGAACAAGGAAGTACAAAGTGTGGATGCTTCAGTGCTTCTTAGAAAGGGAAACAAAATACTCACAGGAGGAAATATGGAGAAAAAGTGTGAAGCAGAGAGTGAAGGAAAGGCCATAGACAGCCCTACTTGTGGATCTATCCCATACAGAACCACCAAACCCAGATGCTGTTGTGGATACCAAGAAATGCTTGCTGAAAGGAGCCTGATACACCTGTCTCCTGAGAGAGTGGCCCTTGGGCTTGAGTGTGTTCGATGTCCCAGTGTAGGGGAATGCCAGGGCAAGAAGATGGGAGTGGGTCAGTGGGTGGGTTGGTCAGGGAGTATCCTGATAGAGGCAGGGGGAGGGGGATGGGATAGGGGATTTCCAAAGGGAAGACCTGGAAAGGGGAAAACATTTGAAATGTAAATAAAGAAAATATTCAAGAGAAAAAAAGAAAAATGAAAATGGTGAACACGAATAGGCCAACAGACAGGAAAATGACAGAAAACAGAAGAAAAATGCAAAAAGACAGATTCAGGACTGAGCTTTGTTAAAGATTTCCATTACTTTCCTTAAATAGACACCAATTATTTCCTATATAGAAGAGGGGTCTATAAGCTCATCAAAGGCTCAGAACGAATATTATCAATGCAAGTATCATACTATACAAATTATGAACAGAGTGACCTGTGATGAGTGTTTGTGTATATTTAAGATATGAACCAGAAATATGTATAACTATGTATATATAATAAATACACATATATGTATACATGTATATATGTATACATGTCAAGAGTATATACATATCACATACATATATGTATATGTATGTATATATAACAACATATATGTATATATACACACATATAATACATATAACACACACACTGTGTGTGTGTGTGTGTGTGTGTGTGTGTGTGTGTGTCACATGGGGCTAGTATATATGATTCAGAATTAATTCACAGGAATGATGCCAGGGTAAGTTCTGTTCAAGAATGCTGTGACTGTGGACAAACATAAAATGGCTTCCAATTATGAATTTAAAGTTTTGTTACTGAAAAGTTATAAATAAAAAAATTAATTGCATGCCTGGTAAGAAGTGAGACAAAATGTTCTGACAAAGGGGGCAGGGACTGATGCTATAATAGAGGATTCTTTTGGCTTCTCTTTTCTCTTTCCTTTAAACTGATATTACTTTGGTTACTTTGTCTTGTAGGAAGCGTAGGGTGTGATACTGTGTATCAGTACTCACTTGAAGGCATCTTCTCTTAGGAGTAAAATGGTCTTCCCATAGGAGAACTAGGGGAACATGCATATACATGCCATTAAACTGGGACATTTGGCTTGCGTGTATGCATGAGTGAATGCACACATGCATGTGTGTGGCTGAGGGAATACCAGTGGAAGTCAGAGTCTACTGGTGTTTCCCTCTATTATTTCCTACCTCCTTCTTTTTGGTCTGGCTTCCTCAATAAAGATGACTTACAGTTTCCTCTGCTTGGCAAGCAGGATCTTCTGTTCGATCTCATCCTGGGGCAGGTGTACTGTAAGTGTGTGGCCTAGCTGGCTTTTTAAATGTGTATTGGAGATCCATGCCCAGGTCCTCATCTTTTCCCCAGAGAATCAACTCCCACCCCAGTATATTTAGTTTTTACAAAGTTAGTAAATTTCCACATTTTAATTTCACTTTCTCTAATATATGAGACAAACGTAAAACCCAAAAGTTGTAATTGGGATTAAATATTGGGAGTTTGGGGGATGTAATGTGAAGTACAGAAAGTGAGAAAGCAAAAATTATACAGGAGATTATTTTAGATTTCTTAGTAGCTTTGTGGGGATTAGTTGTGGCCAAGAAGATCACTGGTAGCTGACGTTGTACATTGTAGTGATTGACATTTCCTCATTAGATCCAGGCTGTGTTCATAGTTTCAAAGTGAATTGTTGATTCTTGAAATGCAATTAAAATCAGAAAATAGCATTGGGAGGGAAGGGTGCCGCGGACCCTGTGTTGGTCATTTAGGAGCACCTGAGGGCGAGCAAGTATGTGAGCGCCATGGTCTGCTTTAACTGTCCACGACAGTGTGACTCCATCCTCGGCAGTAAGAGGAACAGAGTGGACCTTTGGGTGCTGGAAAGTCTTGAGTTTTGTCAGCCCCAGCGATAAACAGAAAGTGCAGTTGATGACTGTGAAGCTTGCCCTTTTCCAAGCAACACGTTTCTAACAATGGCCATTCTCAGCGTTAGATGGATGTGAAGCAGTTTTTCATTCATTGCCTCACGTCAAATCCAGGATTAAATTCCCCACCCCCGTGTGCGAGAAAAAAACTCTTTATGGGGAGCTCCATGGTGACCATGATCTTCGGATACTGTCCAACAGGTCACATGGCTGTGGAAGCTGACTGAGCTCCCTCGCTTCCTCCTGTGAATTCTTCCATCAGTGGCACAGTTACCTTGTTTGGAATTGTAGCATTACAAAACCAAAGTTAAAATTCAACTTAAGTCACAGATTTTGTCAAGGTGCTTTGCCAAAAACACACTCAAAGGACGATTCTGATCCGATCCTGACTTTGCCAGTTTCCTCTAGCGGCACATCCAGTCTCTCATCAGCTCGAGCTGCTGTAGCAGGGTGCCATGGTCTGTGAGCCCAAAAAGACAGATATTGTTCCCTCAGTCTTTGAGGCAACACTCAAGAAGGGGGAATACAGAGTGTCAGGTGAGGGCCCTGGTCCTGGTTTGCAAATGGGTATCTTTCTGACCGTGTGTTCATATAATTTTGGTAGAGGTATCCGCCCCCTCATGGACTCTGCCCTTGCTTTCTTTGCCAAATCCTTTATCTCCTGTCTCCTTGTGCTTCATCCTGGGGACTCCGGGTCCTCTGACTCTATTTCCTAGCCAGCACTATAAAACACCCTAAATAAGCCCCTTCTATAGTTCACAATTTCATTTTAATTCCCTCTTCCAGGCTGCAGTCTGCCACTGCAGGAAAGCTATGGTGGCAGCAAACAGCTGGCCCTGTCACATCCAAAGGCAGGAGCAGAGAGTTAATGCCTACTCCATTGCTCTGGTATAGTCCTGGACCTACTGATCAAGAACAGTGCTTCCCCTGGGCCCTCCAACATCCGTTAACTACACCTCTCCCCAACAAACATGGCCACAGCCCAGCCTGATGAAGACAAGCCTTTATTGAGATGCTTCTACAAGTACTTCTAGGTTGGGCCTAGATGACAAAGAATAACCAAGTAGCCTAGGTGGGTTAGTTGCTGAGACTGTTTTTGCCTTCTTTGCTAAGACTCCGGGGATAGGCCTTGTTTCCTGCAGGCAAGATGGCCAGTGTACTAAGCAGATACCTTCCAAGCTTTTAAATGTCTTACAGAGATAATTCACATTCTCTACTAATGTAATGTTGTAAAATTGCAAAGTAGTGCTTATTGGAAAAAGAAGCTATGAATGGAGAATAAAAAAATCCTTTGTGTATTTTCCAAAAATAAATTTTATTATTATCCATTATCTATGGGTTTTATCGGTCTCCATTAACCACTAAGAAACGTACTTAGACTATGTCTGTGATTACTACAGGCTTCAGCAGGGACGGCGTGGCTTTCTGAATGCCTGTGTATGTATAGGGAAAGGGACTAAGCAGCCTCTGGTTGAGTTCTGTAAGCGGGCTCGTTGCTTGCCAATGAGCCTTTGGTGCTAAGCCGCTGATCTGAGTTTGTGTCTCTCCTGGGATGGCCAACAGCGGTCTGCTGTCAGCGAGCTGCTTCCGACAAACTTTAGATCCACTTTACTTTATGATGTGAAACACTGTCTCCAGGCCGGGAATGTCGCTCTTGCTTCTAAGGAGCTGCATGCAGTGCTTTAGGCGTGAGCTCTGTGAGGCTGAGGCCAAGACTCCAAGCCGTGGTTTCCATTGGTCTCCTTGTCTCACTTTTTGTTCCTTCAGTACGCTTATATTTTTCTTCTATTAAGCAAAATGAGAAATTGTACCAGTGTAAACACTTTTAACATAAAGCACTGAAGGGTTTATTTGCTCTGATACCCTAGCTTTCTTTCCCATTGTGTTGACTTCCAAAGAACCCACTTCAGGACTCTTCCACGGCTGGCTCAGTCTGGCTCATCCTAGGCAAACACCCAGAGTATAGTTGTATGAAAGAGACTGCAGGGATCAAAGGGAAAATGTATGTTCATCGTTCATTCTGTAAACTTCTTACGAGGACACCATTTAGGTGAAGTGTGGTTTTAAAAGCAGAAAATGTGGCAGTGAAATGTTGATACTGAAGTATGGGGTGCACTGTTACTATCTTTAAAGGTAAATGTTTACACAAAATATTGTAGGGTAATAAAAATACATATAAGTCTGAAAACATGCAAATAAAAATAATGAGCAGACAGTGAGCTACAAAGAATGTTATCCTACGAGATGACTAAAGCCTACATTTATCCACGTCATTAGCATCGACAGTGCACAGCCTGGGTATGCAGGACATTATTAATAAATCCTATAATCCTCAGGTCGTCAGGCTGGTTTCCTGTTCCTGCTGCATTCCTACTGTGGACCATATCCCATCTGTAAACTCAATTAAGCCCCGTTCTCCAAATTGCTTTTAGTTATGGCACAATAAAAGAAAAGTGACTAATATCTACCCCACATTACAGCCTAGGTCATAAAAGAAAGATATCTGCATATTTCATGAGATAACTTCTTAATCCTGCCCTGTTGAAAGTAGTTTTAATTGGAGACCATGTCCACATTTGCAGGGTACTGAATAATGAGTTTTATGTCTAAGCTCATATTTATATGCACAAATTTCACTTGTTTGGTTTTCAAAATATCTCGCTTCAATTCTGTGACATAATTCAGTTACCTTAAACTTTAAAATTTTTAATTTGTCTAGTACTGGAACAAAACATTTCAATAATTCAGATTTTAATTTAGCGCATCCAAATTCATATTTTCTGTAGGATTTTTCTAAGTTAAACATATTTCTACAAATTAGTTTGTATTTTGATTAAACTTGACAATAATACATAAACACTAATAGTATCAGGTCATTCCCAACATATATTTTCATCAAATAACAAACATGCAGGTTTTTTTTTTTTTTTTTTTAGAAATGTACAGCTTTTGGCATATTATCTAAAAATAAACCTCAGTAATGGGAGTGCTCAGTGATGAGTTTTGACAAATAAAGAAAGACACAATTTTATATACCAAAATCACAAAAGAGTTGTGAAATAATTTCTATCTCACCTACAGTTAAAAATTTCTTCTGTCATATAAGACTTCTTGGTTCATGAAATGAACATTGAGGCTCCTCACAACCATAAAAGGAGTCCTGCCAACCTAACTCATCATGAGTCTACTGACTTCCCCCTAAATTGGAATTGGCTGGATTAAAAGTGCCACTTAGGCATCATGGACTTAATATATCAAAAACTATGCTCAAAGGTATTTCTGAGCTATGTAAATTTTCAAAAAGTTGCTTAATAAAAATATTTTTTTATCTTCATGACTACAAAGCTATCAAGCCCATGATGCCCAAAGGATACTTTTAGCTCATTCTCTTTGCCAATATTTTGACACCTATTTTAAGTTCCTACTGAACTTAAGTAGCTGTGTCAAGGAAACCAAGACATCTCCTTTGTTTAAAAATCAGCAAACATATTCGCCCATCTCCATTTCTGTGCATTTATCCATGCTAGCTTCTCTGGCTTGACTACTTTTTTCTTGTCTCAGCCTGTCATCTCTTTTAGTTATACTTCATGAGGTGGTTTCCATGCAACCTCCTGCATGAATTCTTCTATTACTTCTGCACTGGAATTGCATTGTCCACATCACACTATCTACTCTCTTCTGTTATATCCCACGCCTTATATCCCAGATCCTGTGCTCCCTTATAAACAGTTTGGCAAATGAGTATCAATCAGTACTGAGTAATCGCAATGTGAAAAGCTAAGGGTGCGATGAGTGTTGGTGCCAGGAGCGTAAGTGTGATGAAGCTCATGAGCACCACCTGTGTTTGCTCACACAAGCACTGACCCTTGTGTTTCCTGTGTACTTGTATTGTTCTTGCAGAGAAGCTTGGCTATTCACTTATGCTTCATGTCTGCAAAAGCCAGCATCTTATAAACATTTGAAAATGGAAAAAGGCTTGAATCTTCAGTTTCATCTTTCCCCACACTCTAGCTGTTCCTTTGTCCCAATTGCTTTAATATGTTTGCAGGGACCAATTTTCTGCTAATTTCTCTACAAGTCACCTTAAAACCCCTTCATATTAAGTGAGATAGAAGCAAAGTAAGGGTAACTATATGAAAATAGTTAATTTTATTTGGAGCATGAAATTCCAGGTCTGTAGTACAGAAAATATAAGGAATATAAGGAATATAAGAGGCATGAAATATGCTTAGTCTATATTTTTAAGTAAAGATAAATTAATCCTAATAACATATAAACTAAGTTCATAAACAGAATTTTAAAATAGTGCATATACACATTCTTCCAGGTTCACTGAGAGGTTTGGTCTCCATATGATTGATAGGGATCGCCTAGGAGGCTGGACATCCTCCTATGGCCTCTCCAGCTACATTGGTGCACATGTCTGCATATGTTCATGTGTATGAAACATAACCACTACACAAATACCACCCATGTATACCAAAACCATTAATACACTCGCACATCATACATACCAAACACACACACACACACACACACACACACACACACACACACAGAGAGAGAGAGAGAGAGAGAGAGAGAGAGAGAGAGAGAGAGAGCCTAGATCACCCTTATTGTACACTTGATGCTTAAAGATTCAATTTAATCTATACGGCACATGCAGACAATATTGACAAAAAAGAAACAAATATACTGTGATATAATAGATAACAATCATGTCATAGACCTAGTAGTTTTTTAAAAATTGTGTATAGTAGGCCTAGAATGACTCTGTAAACTAAGGAATGTGGGATTATTATCAAATATATTTGACCTACCAGGTCACAGTTGTATTTGTGTCCCACATTCCCATGTTCTGAATAAGAGAGACTTTAGACAAGTATTGTACCAGGTTTTAGAAAAATATCTGAAAATTCATATAAGCTTTCATTAAAGGGAAAAAAAGTGTCTCCACCCTCATAAAGCTGTGATATTCTGTAGGGCTGTCAAGATATATATCTTGTCTTTAAATGGTCCCTGTATTATGCCTTCTAGCAAAGCCATGACAAGTCTTCTTGACATGTTTACCAAAGTTATTGTAGTCTTCTGCACACCTTGTCTGGAACCCTCCTGTCCCTACAGAGTAGGTACAGTATCCTTAAGACCATCTTGCATGAAGAACTTATGTGCATAGATAATCCTAAAGAGATCCTACTGTCATGGTGCCAGACATTCAAACAAAACACCTTCAAAAGAGCAGGATTCAAGAACCTGAACCAAGTATTGAGAAAAACAAATGAATCTCCTTATTCTTAACTCAGTCTTTTTAGTGACTTGCTTCTACATCAGTACTGGTCCTTTCAACATAGTAAGTTAAGGACATAACTTTATGTGACATATTAAGTACAAGATTCACAGCTCCAAGGAAATGACATACACACACAGGCAGGCATACATACTCACATATGTATGCCATACACACACAGATAAACATATGCACATGCACAAATATTCACATGCACATGCACACATACACACAGAGACATAAACTCATAGGGGCACACACACAAATGCATACATGAATGTATACATACACACAGATACACACAAACATGCATGAATAAACACCCACACATGCACACATGTACATAAAGACAAGCACACAGGGGCATATGCACTAACACATACACACACATGCACATACAGGCAGGCACATACATATACATGCACACATACATGCACACATGCCAGACACATGCACAGACATATAAATACAAGCACATACAAACCCAAACACACATACATGCACACATGCCAGACACATGCACAGATATACAAACACAAGCACATACAAACACATACCATGCATACATACACACAGAAAAATACACATGTAGTCATACATACATGCATGCAAGCATACATATACAGAGATTGACACACACATGAGCACACACACACAAACATACACATGTACATATGTACACACAGGCCCACACATGTTCACGGAAGTATACATACACCAAGTTAGACACACACACACATAGACATAGGCACACATTCAATCATGTACACATATACACACAGACACACATGCATGCACATATACATAGGCACACAAGAAGTGCATGCATGCATGTATACATACACACATGTACACATACACACAAATACACATAACACACACATACATGAGCTTTCTATTTTAATATTTTCAGAATGTGGAACAAAGAATACAGCTCATTTTTTTTAAGTGCCTACTTGGTTTACATGAGGCTCAAACCCAGAACCATACAAACCTGGTGTGTTGATGCACACATGTACCCAGCATTCAGGAGTTTAGGGCACTTGCCTCTGTGGTCACTGTCATTCTCAATTGCATAGTGAGTTGAGAACAGACTGGGCTATACCACACTGTCTCAAAGAAAAAAGTTTAAAATATTGTAAAATTCTATTGAAAACTAGATTCCTTTGAGTTGTTTTCATTGCTATGACCACAGTGCACACTTCTCTTTTATTTCATAAATGTGAATAAGAAGACATTCTATTACACAATACACACTTTCCCATTCCTTTCAGATAATGTCTTTTGATTGACAAGCAGAGCTAGGTTATTTTTACTGAAATTCTCTACATAGCCTGGTCAATTAGAAGTGAGGCATTCTGACCACCTTTAAAAAGGAGACAAGTCATAGGAGTGTTTCCAGTCTCTATTATAAGTATTATACAGTGGAGAGAATGCATATCTCAAAACAAAGACAAGATGCATGCTTCCACACACAAGGCTACTTCAGTGTTCTTCATTGCAGCATCCTGTGAGGATCTTTCTGGAACAATGCAGCCAAGGTCACCTCAGCACAGTGCTGGCACTGGGATGGTTTCAGACATCACTCTTTCTCCAGGGCTAAAATACAGACACATGGCTACCAGCAGAAAATTGATCTACACACTGAGACTTTACCCAGAGGCTCTGGAATGATTAAGAACCTCCATTTTCTAATGAAGACACATGAAAATTTTTTGAATGCTAACATAAATAGAGGAAATTCTGCATTACAACTTTGCTTTCTATACAGAAATATAATTTCTATGAAAAATTAATATTTGAGCATGTTTGTTCCAGTGATGGAGGAGATACTCCTTTGGTATGCTTTCTTCACAAATGACTTGGCACACACTTAAAACTCACTTAGTATAGATTTATTTAAATAAATAGTAGGTAAGAGATGAGGAATGTATTAAGGAAAGAAAGGCATTTTATTTCATAAAACATGTTTTATTTCCATTTTAAATAAGCCCATTTTTGTGTGCGAGTTCAAAAGCACAAATCTGAAGGAATTTGGAAGGATCCACTCCCATGCTGAAGTCTCTTTGGATTGTCGTTTGTCACCTGGGGAGTATCAAGTCCAGCTAAGAGGTTCTTTCCTTAATTGTACTGGAATCTCCTTAGTCATGGGTATTCAAGCTTCAAGGTTTCTCGTCCTCTCCTGACACTGGGGTGTTGTATGCAATGCCCATGACCACAAGCTGAGTGAACAGTAGAACTCATGTATCCAGCATGGAACGGACATACTGGCAGCTGAGTGAAAGGCTTGTTCAGGAACACACATCTCCACTAAAGGGACTTGGCTGCAAAGGGGAGACACTGGGGCACATGGCAACTGCAGTTTCTTATACAGAAAGCCTACAAGGAGAGGATATAGAGAGGTGAGGAGGGAGTGGGTGGGTGGAGGAGCACCAGCGAAGAGGTGAGGAAGGATTAGGTGGGTGGGGGAACACCCTCTTAGAGGTGAGGAGGGAGTGGGTGGGTGGGTGGAGGAATTCCCTCTTAGAGGTGAGGAGGGAGTGTATGGGTGAGTGGGTGGGTGGAGGAGCACCCCTTAGAGGTGAGGCAGGAGGGGGTGGATGGGTGGAGGAGCACCCTCTTAGATGGAAAGGGGAGCAGGATGAGAGGAAGGGTTTGTGGAGGGGAGACCAGGAAGGGAACAACACTTGAAATGTAAATAAATAAAATAACAAAAAAAACTTTTTTTCTTCATGACATTTGGTAATTTGTTCCTTAGGTTCCTTCTTAGCCAAATGTTGATTTTTATGGATGGGAGATCCCTGGGATTGATTAGCACTTAGGAGCCCCAGTATTCAGGTACATTTATGGTCCTCTGGGAGAAAAAAATACACAGGGATTTTTATGAGGAACAAAGACAAAAGTCTATCTGTAACTGCCTCAGGAATTTATGTCCTCTGACAAAGACTCAAAGTAAAAGTTGCAAACCCATACCAGCACAGACAAAAATCTCAGGAAAAACATCTTCGTGGGAGTATTTAGATCAATTCTTCTCTCTTAAGAATTTCTGATTTCTCATAATAAAACAATTTACTTCATTGTTCCATCCTGATTTTGTTTTTGGACCTGTTTCTTAATAAACTCTTGATTGTAGTAACTGGCCAAATTTATTGGTCACATAATAAAGAAAGTACACAGATAAAATACTAATAGAAAGCCAGTGACACATAAGGACAGAAAAGCACAAATTCTTTTTAGAGACCACAGCTCTGTAAACATCTGTGTTTTGTGAGAATTAATTATATATTCATACTTGTAATTCTTGGGCATATAACTTTTCTTTTCTCTAAGAATGACATGACTCTAGGAGGTGTGTGGACAGTGGGGTGTTGTTTATCACCATGTAAATGTGTGGAAACTAATCTAACACTGGAGAGGGATCACATCACATTTCTGTAATAGAGCAGCCATTGGTGCCAGCTTTCAGCCATATACATCGTCAGGGTGTATATGATCTAAAAATGATGTTTAGTATGGGAATTGGACTATGAGCTATAACTTATGCTCCTCCTGGATGTTTGAAGGGGAAAGAGTGGACCATCAGATGAAGCCTATCCATTTATATCATTCTTCAGTTTTGTTTTATAAAGTCTGGGTTCTTTATAATTATTTTGGTAGAATATATTCTCAACAGAATTTTCAGCTGCCCTAAGATATTGATTGATTGGTTTTTGGGGTCATAACAAACATGGCAAAGAAAGTTTTCATTGAAAGTACAGTAATACTCAAAAGATTTGACTTCTGTGAATGAAGAAATAATGCCATGTGCTTGAAAAGACACTTTATAATTTAACACCTCAGTGATTTTAAAGTAACAAATGGCTGATGTGTGATTTCTACTTTCAACTTCAGTAAGAGATGGGTTTGCCTCTGCCAGTTAGCATTTACATTCATGGCTATTGGCTCCAGGAAGGCAGTTCTAATAGAGGAGGCATGCCAGTCATCAAAATGTTACAATTGATATGTGATCAGCTGCTTCATTTTGTTTTATTTGGGGTGTTTATTCTCTTGGTCAATGTCAGGTTGTCACATAAAGTTCTATAGACATTGTTTTTAATGTTGAGTGGAGGATTTATTTCAATAAATAGAGTAAGTGACTTTTTCTTTTATTAAAAAATATTTAGCCTTATTTAATAGTTACTATCCATAAAGAATAGTTCTTTTTTTAATTTTCTATATTCTTTGTTTATATTCCAAAGGCTTTCCCTTTTCCAAATTCCCCCTCACCATATGTCCTGTAAGTCCTCTTCCCTCCGCCCATTCCCTAATCAACCCCCACCATTTCTCTGTCCTGATACTCTCCTACATACTGGATCCAGTCCTCTTCTTCCTTCTTCTTGGCAATCTTTTGATATGATAATTGTGCCTTGAGTATTCAGAGCTTCTGGGATCTTTAATATCCACTTATCAGTGATTGCATTTCATGTGTATTCTTTTGTGATTGGGTTAGCTCACTTAGGATGATATTTTTCCAGTTCCAATCATTTGCCTACAAATTTCATGAATTCATTCAATTGCAGAAGTTGTACATGCACATCTGGTAAGTAAATAAAATTGAGAGGCAAAAATAGGGACAACTGACTTTGGAAAAAATAAATGACACGAGACACCTCCTCCTTAGGGAAATGCACGTATAGTCATTGATCCCTGATGAAAAAGTACAACTTTGAGACATTGACGATGTTCCTACTGTTTTCATTGTCTACAAAATAATGAATGATAGAATTTTGTGTATGGGAAGAAAAACATGATAAGGAGTTTTGTGTGTTTGCCCATATCTATTGAGGAATATGTTTATATCTGTGACATACCCACAACACTCAGTAAAACAGAGCTCTTTTACTGTTCCTTGTAATGTTTGACACAGCACACAATGGATTATTTTTCTTGGTATGAAGCAATGCATAAATGAGCAAATAGTCTAGACAAGTCTACTTTTCCACTTAGCTTTGAGTTCTTCTCCACTTTGCTCTGTGCAGATAGTTACTTTCTATATTTCTTCATGCCAAGGCAGTTCTCACTGCAATTTACCCTTCCAGAGGTGTGAGTCTGACGTTTTCTTTACCAATCATTTTCATCTGCTATAGTTTCAGTGTGAGTGTGCACATAAATAAGCCTGCTCATTGTAAGAGAGAGAGGAAGCTTCTGGAACTCTCAGCTCTCTTGTTAAGATTCTGTGCTTCTTCATATTCAGTGTACGTGAATCAGTGAACATAGATTGAACTGGTTTTTAAATAATTCTCCACCACTTTCACCATCTCCTATTCACCAATGCGTGTGTAGATACAGACAAGAAGTAAATTAATCTGCCATTGTTTTGAATACTGTCAATGATATGGGAAACAAAAAATCAGATTCATTGTAAGTTATGGTAGATAGAGATAGAACATGCCTGCCAGTTTATTTCGTAGAGATGAAAGCCTGTTCATGTGAACAGCAGAGGAGAACAGAAAATTTTTTCTTCCTCTTTTCTCTTTTAGAGATAGACATCTTCAACAATATTTTCAAAGATCATAGTATAAAATGGTAATATGAAGTATGCAGTTAAAATTCAAAGTAATGATCTAAAACAGCACCCATAGCACAATGCCTCAGTGAACAAAGGTGGAGTTTGAAGGCATACTACTATTTATTAATAGATTTAGGATATACATGTTCTGACCTACCCTTTATTATGCTTACTGGGAACACATTTTGATATCAACTGGTTTTCAGTTACATCCCTAAGTAGTTCATCAAATTTATTCCCCTCCCAATGCCCTATGAAGTTAGAACACAGTAAGCAAGGGAATGCAGCATCTAGAAACAAAGAAACAAGAGAAGCAATTATATCTTTGAGGAGGCATTTCTAATGTCATCATCTGCTTGTGTGTAATTTTCAGTACTATACGTCAGTGCAATCTTTATAGTTTGTCACATATAGGGAAATGGTTACAATTTACAATCATTGTTATTAATAATGATGATAGGTTAGGGTTACGGTTAGCGTTAGAGTTAGGGTTAGGGTTAGGGTTAGGGCTAGGATTGATGAAGCACATGGATTTTCAGTTGTGTCATTACCTCTATATTAATGTTGTGACGCTGGTGTGATTCACTGGCTTGTGATGAGATGATTGACAGCATTACACCACCACCAGTAAGATGGTTCTGATGCTCAGAGAGGTAACTCAAGCTCTAAAACAGAGACAGGTGAAATGGGATTAAAGCCTCAGTCTGTCTGGCTCCACTTCTTCTGTGGTTCTTACATTGTCAGGCTGAAGGGTGCTATAAAGACTCACTGTTCGGTTAGCATTTTTCTGCCCTCTCCTTGTTTCATTGAGTGATTTATAGTACCTTAAAAACTCAAAGGACCGGCTTGCCTGTTGTTGGAAGCAATAAGGCAGGGCAGTAAAATCATGTAGCCATCTCTCCTCGCTAGGAGACGGCTAACGGCTCAACTCTAGAAAGCCTAATGCACCATGGCAGCTAGGAGGGAATAAGGCAGGATGAGCAGCCTGACAGAGTCTGTGGAGGAAGTTTACGGTTTGGTAACAGTTGCCAGATGAGAAATAAGACCCTAGCTGTTCTGAGATGCTGCTATGAGGCCGCCTGAATGGAAAATGGAAACTGAGGTACAGCTTAGAAATTGTCTTTATCTAGCTCTAGAATCAAAGTGAAACACACACACACACACACACACACACACACACACACACACACACTGTATGTTTGATGATTATAGCTATTAAACAGAAAGCGTCAGCCACATGATTGTGGTGCCTTGAAGCAGAGGAGATGGTCTTTATTCCCTGCTCTTACCACCTGAGATTCTTTTATTTGTTTTTATTTTAAATTTTTTGTTGGATATATTCTATATTTACATTTCATTTCTGGTTTTTTTTTTTATTTTTTTGGTTCCCCACCCCCCAAAGATCCCACATGCCCTTTTCCCTCCCCCGCTCCCTCATCCACCCCTTCCCACTTCCCCGTTCTGGTATTCCCCTACACTGATGCTTTGATCCTTTCCAGCACCAGTGTCCACTCCATTCTTCTTGTCAGACATCCTTTGGTATATGAATTGCGTCTTTGGTGTCCCAAGATTCTAGGCTAATATCCACTTATCAGTGAGTGCATACCATGGGTATTCTTTTGAGACTGGGTTACCTCACTTAGTATGATGTTCTCCCGCTCCATCCATTTCTCTAAGAATTTCATGAATTCATTGTTTCTAATGGCCCAATAGTATTCCATTGTGTATATATACCACATTTTTTGTATCCATTCCTCTGTTGAGGGACATCTGGGTTCTTTCCAGCTTCTGGCTATTACAAATAAGGCTGCTATGAACATAGTGGAGCATGTATCCTTATTGCATGCTGGGGAATCTTCTGGGTATATTCCCAGGAGTGGTATGGCTGGGTCCTCTGGAAGTATCATGTCCAGTTTTCTGAGGAAACGCCAGACTGATTTCCAGAGTGGTTGTACCAGCTTGCAGTCCCACCAGCAGTGGAGGAGTGTTCCTCTTTCTCCACATCCTCTCCAATACCTGATGTCTTCTGAGTTTTTAATCTTAGCCATTCTGACTGGTGTGAGGTGAAATCTCAGGGTTGTTTTGATTTGCATTTCTCTAATGACTAATGATGTTGAACATTTTTAAGGTGTTTATCAGCCATCCGAATTTCTTCAGGTGAAAAGTCTTTGTTTAGCTCTGTACCCCATTTTTGGATAGGGTTATTTGGTTTTCTAGGGTCTAACTACCACCTGAGATTCTTATAGGAATCAAGGACTGTTTTCCTGTATTTTATTTATTTATTTTCCCAGTTTTGATGATGTCATCTCACTTCTGCCATAGGAGACCAGGAACACTGCTTAACTGTAATTCATCTGTTACCTGATAGAATAAGATACATGGGTCCACAGACATGAGCATCACTCAATGAACAGGGAATGGTGGTTAAAAATTCCTCTGCTACTGGTCCAGTGTGATGATGCTACCTAAGGATATACATGCCCAGGAAGATTCTGCAGGTTCATGAAAACCAAGGTGTCATTTCCTCTGTGCATCTGAACCATATTTCAGTATCTGTACATGTTTATGGCCGCTTAATTGACAACAGCAAGTGGGACCAACCTCTATGTCAGCTTATGAGAGACAATGTTGTTTCCCCCCATTTAGTTCTGAGTGTTCATATCCATGATTTTTTTTTATTCTTTTTAACTTCTACACATTTCTATACTGACTTTTAAAACGCTTCTTTATAGAGATAGCTCAGTATTTCAAGCATGGATTAGTTTCTCTGTAAATAATTATTATATTTGATTTTGCTTTATTTCTGTTACCTCCATGAAAGTCAAACTAGCATTGAGATGATTTATCTTGAATTATGGAATAGTCTCATACATAGAATATTGCTATTCTGACTATGGTAGTAGAGAGGTCTTTATGGAGAGTGAGCATTAGGACCTAAGATGTGATGGGTCTCTGTGGGGCAGTGAGCTGTGATAAGCAGCCTGGTTCATGGTTGAGCTCAGGCTTAAAACTCTGGAGAGCCAGCAGGTGACTGCCCCCTGCAAGGAACAGCAGGTGTTTGGCTACGCCCCTTGGGCCCCTGGCTCCTGTCACAAAGCTATGGCCTCCCACAACCCCTTGCAGAGAGGTATGTGGCCATCAGTCAGGTAGGAGCAGCACCAAGCCCTCCCACATGCAGATAAGGTATCTCCAAGCTCTCAATCCAAGCCAATGAGAAGTACCTGCTGTCAGACCCTGACCCACGCCAAAACTGTATATAAGAATTCCTTCAACAGAAGAATGGATACAGAAACCCAGATGTCCTTCAACAGAGGAATAGATACAGAAAATGTGGTGTGTCTACACAATGGAATACTATTCAGCTATTAAAAACAATGAACTCATGAAATTCTTAGGCAAATGGATGGAACTAGAAAGTGTCATCCTGAGTGAGGTAACCCAATCACAAAAGAACACACATGGTATGCACTCACTGATACGTGGATATTAGCCCAAAAACTCAAAATAAACTATTACAATTCATAGACCACAGGAATCTCAAGAAGAAGGAAGACCAAAGTGGGGGTGCTTTGGTTTTTCTGAGAAAGGGAACAAAATATTCACAGGAGCAATTATGGAGACAAAGTGTGGAGCAGAGACTGAAAGAAAGGCTACCCAGAGACTGTCCTACCTGGGGATTCATCCTACAAACAGTCACCAAACCAAGACACTAATAATATGGGTGACAAGAACTGCATCCCGAAAGGAGTCTGTTATGGTTGTCTCCGAAGGGGCCCTGCCAGAGCCTTACAGATACAGAGGCAGATGCTAGCAGCCAACCATTGGACTGAGCACAGGGTCCCCATTGGAGGAGTTGGAGGGAGGACTGATGGAGCTGAAAGGGGTTTGCAGACAATGGGAAGATTGATGATGTTGATGCCCCAAGACGCCCAGGGACTAAGCCATCAGCGAAAGGGTACACATGGTTCCAGCCACAGTTGTGGTAGAGGAATGCCTTGAGGAACATCACTGGGAGGAGAGGTCCTTGGTCTTATGAAGGTTCGATAGATGCCCCAGTGTGGGGAAATCGAAGGGGAGTAGGTGTGAGTGGGATGGATGGAGGGGCATATTCTTGGAGGCAGGGGTAGGAGGATTGATTGGGGGTTTTCTGGGGAAACTGGGAAAGGGTATAATATTTGAAATGTAAATGAAGAATATATTCAATAAAAAAAATGTGAAAATAAAATGCTATCCAGAAGGAATGAAGGTGTGAGAACTACTCCATCATCTGAGTGCTTCTGCCATAAGGGCCGCTTGGGAAGAGGTCTGCTCTCCAGAAACGCCACCTGAAGCTCCCCCACACTCTTCTCCTCACTGGCTAGGCAGCCTCTTTTTGGCACAGCCCAGCCTAAGTCAGCGCGGGGCAATGTGGAGTAAGAGACAGCAAGAGGGAAGAAGGGAAGGGGGGAGCAGAGGTGGAGTCAGCTCCCTTCCTGCTCCTACTCTCTCCCCTTTGCCTGAACCATCACACCATTTGCCAGAGGCCAGAGATCTCTCCATTGAAAGCATCTGGTACACAGGCCCACAGGTCCCCATAAAGAAATTTTGGTAAAAATCTTCCTCATATTTGGTCATGGGGAAAGAGTTATTTTGTCCTGTCCACAGCATTCAGTTGGCTTTACTTTCCTATAGGGCAAGACTAGTTCTCTTTAAACAAATAAAATTCCAATGTACGTTTTAGAGTTCTTTCTCCTAGAAGTAAATATGTATACATAGTTCCCTTATATAGGCCATGTGTGAGGACTTCTAAAGGCGAAGGGAGGAGAGTGAGTTCTGAATGAATTTCTAAATGTTCCTGGGCACCAAAGTAAAATAGTGTGTGGTAGACTCTATTACACAGTACTAAGGATATAAAAGCTTACACGATTCACAATTTGAATTCCATTTGCACTGTGAAGAATCATCTGTGACTATGCTGTTTTACAGGATACTTGTATTTATTGAAGAACATTTTGGTCACCCTGTTTGTTTCTCAAAAAAAAAAAAAAATGAAGATGTGACAAATGAAGTCACATCTTAACCACAGAGGAGTTATATGGATCACTGCTGGTCCAAGAAGGAAACTGGTTTCCAGACGGTATCTCAGGCAGTGAATCTCCCACGCACACCCCCAGCCCCACCCCGTCCTTTTAAATTCTCCCCCAGTTCTCCACTGCTGTCCCCTTGGCTTATGAGGAGTCCTGCGTAGAGAGAGAGCTATTGTCTACGCTTTTATTAGCTGTGCTTTACTCCTTCGTACTCACTCTGTAAAAAACTATGACAAAATCTAATCAAAAGAGTATTAAAGGGAAATTGTCGCCCTCTTTTCTATAAAATGTGAAACAATTGCTCCCGAGTTCTGCAGTGATTTATGGTATATCTAAGTGAGTGGGCACACTGGAAGAAAGATGTCTAAGGGCAATAAATATTCATGAGCGTAGTTAACACTAAAACATTTCTTCTCTGCCACGAACCCCACTTTTCTGATTCCTACTTGCTAAAGTGGGAGACATATTAAAATATTAATTTTCCGCTTTGCTGGAATGATTTTGGAATCAACCACCATTAAGACTCTGAAGGTAAATATGAGAACTTGAGGACATCAGTCACTCTAATACTCCATGTTTTTAAAACATTATTTATTTGCTTTGTAAAAGGAGCCATTTTAGAAGTTCTGATTGCTCTATGAGACATATACCTAGATCCGAGAAAGCATCGAGGTCCTGTGAAATAGCATATCACTTGGCAAGCTTGTAAATCAAAGGTTCTGCAGGCAGGGCGGCATGCCACGGGCAGGCCCCATTCTACAGCCATAAAGAGAGTCTGTGCTAGGTTAGGGCAAGCGCCTGTTAGAGGAACAGCTGGAAACTGCCACGGGTCATGGCTGTCTGATGGAAGCAATTGCTTAGGGTTAGCAGGTCACATGCAGACAGCAGTTTTAGGGTTAACTGCCTTGAATAGTTTGTCCTTGGTATTGGTCTGAGGGGAGCTATAAGCTCACTGCATATCTGACCAGTGTGAGAGAGACAAATAACAGGTCCTCAATTGTTCTTTTATTAATTTTAAATCCACCTTGTGAATTTAATTACATGTGGAATCAATTGTTAAAATCAACAGTTGCAAAATTATAGATAACTGTATTTTCTTATTTTATTTTACACACTCACATGCATGTGCACACACTCAGAAATGCACTCACACACACTTGCACACATGTATGCACACACATGCATGTATACTTGCACAGAAGCACACGCATGCACACATAGACACACACAGACACACATACATGCATTTACACATGCACAGAAGCATGCATGTATGAACACGTACACACACAGAAACACACATTCATGCACACAGACTCACACACACACACACACACACACACACCTTTGTTCCCATTCTCCACCACTGCCCTCCCCTTCTCTCATCTCTCCCTTCTGCTGGTCACCTGCTCCCCAGAAGAATTTCCACTTCTGCTTTCTTGCCTTGCGTATTTCAGCAACTTCTCCTGTCTCTCTTTGAGTCTGAACTCGCGAACCTTCTAATCATCTCCTCTCTACTTCCAAGAACATAGATGTGTAAATAAATCAATATACATTTTGTATATGAGAGAAAACATTGAAGATTTCTGCAAGGCCTGTTCAGTATTCCAACTGAAATACTTTTAAATATCTATGGATTTGTAAAAAAGAAATCTGCATAGTTTTCTAGTATTGATGAAGTGAGTAGGCTAGAAACAAGCTGTCTCTAATCGATATCTAACTGCTCACAAAGAAAAAAAGTTAGTTTTTTTCTCTAGTGGAGTCTCACTCATTATATAAGCCACTCTGAAGGGCAGGCCTATCCAGAAGTGGATGGACACACAAAACTAACCCAGTGGCAATTCTGGAGGCTCTTTGTCTCATAATCTTTTGTCAAAGCATTCTAGGCCTGTCTGAGGAAAGTCTTAACATGGATGGCCACAGGCGCAGCCTACAGCAAGGCTCTGGCTCTGTGGTTTTCTCTGTGTGCCAACAGACATGCATTCCACTAAAAACAAAGAGCAACAGCTTCTCAGATGGTTGTTCTAAAATAGGTTTGCAGGATATAGTCTACCATTTAACTTAATTCTCACATCTAACCTGTAAAATAGGCCCAACAGGCATAGTTGAGTATTACAGATGGGACAGCCTAAACATATTATACAACAAACTAGATAGGTTATAGAAGTGCACTTAGGACCCCGAAATCAGAAATCCAGCAACGTAGTAGTAGTAGTGTTTAGTGGGTAGACCTGTTGGATCACATGGATAATGAGCATTCTAGGGAAAGGCAAGCCCAATATTGTTTTCGTAGGCAGTGTCTTGATACCGTTAACTACAACATTTTAGGGTTTCCTCCTGCTGGAATTTCCAAAACACAGGAGGCAAGGAAAAATTCTTTCAAGTGATTGTTGGAGGCATTAGTAGAGGAAAAGTGCAGAAGAGAAGCTGGTAACAAAAACCCAAAAGTATTCAATGACTCCTGTGAATCAGGGGAGGGAGGCAGAAAGACAAGAAGTTAGCAGTCAGGTCAGGAAGATAGAAGGGAAGTGGTATGCTTGTGGACAGTTTAAACAATATTTGTTTGAACTGGGAAGAAAGTTGCAAACTGGCTTGATGACTCATACCTTGCAATTCCAGCTCCTGAGGTGGTGATCCTGGAGAGTCCGGAGGGAATTCAAGAGAGAGGAACTGCCATATGAGTACTTGAGGCTAAACTGAATTAATCTCCCATACTGGACCCAACAGAACAAAGTTTTATATTGTCTTATCACAGTGGCAAAGCTTAATTATAGGAGGCTCTGTAAAAGCTGAGTAATTAGGCTGTGTCCGGACAACCACCACTATCTCTCAGTCCCACTTTTTGTCATTGTTGCAGAAGAGAGATCCCGAAGCCTGTTCTGGTTCTGTGGCTGCCTGATACTCAAATTTGATTTGTTCTGTTTTAACTTTTATGTATACCATTACTCAAATAAACTCTACTAAATTGTTTTCTTAAGAATTTCCCACTTAGCAATGCATTAAGGAATTAACAATCATTATGAAAATAATAAATACTACTACTATTACAATATAAATAAACTCATAACTAAATTTTATCTTTCTCTTTGTACTGATATCTCTTGCTCGTGAGTATTCTATAGTATTGGAGGAACAATCATGTGCCTGCCTTGAGTTCATCTGTATAGGAATAACCTTTCTTCCATGTAGCATCCTGCCACATAATGGGGGCAATTTAATTAAACTTTCTGTCCAGCGGTTTATTAATTCTACAAAAAAATGATGTCTGTGTTATAAGCCATACTTTGGAAGGTCACTACAAAAAATATCTTCATTACTTATTTTGAGTAAAGTATAGGAAAAGATGCCAATAACATTACAGGGTCTTGGACTTCAAATTGGAAAGTTTTTAGAAATATGTTCCCTTTCTTACTTCACTTTGCAAATGAACTAAATCTCATGACTTGAGTTCTAGCTATCTTGTAAGAAAGAAACTGAAGAAGTCTTGTTTTGAACACCTGCATCACGATTTATAAAACAGTATATTTTATAGTTAGAGTTATTTATTTAATTGTGTTTATTTTCATGATCTTCATTTGATGCCTGGGGTGACAATCATAAGATATTTCTGTTAAATCCCATTAGAGAAACTGTCAGCTGCAGAGCTGACTGCCCCAGGTGCCAGTGCAGGAAAACAGAGAACGCCGATGTAAATGCAGTAACCACCTAACCACCAGGAGCATTTGGGACAGGGCAGGTGTGTAAGCTCTCTTTATTATGAATGTGCCTTTGGTGTTTACCCTGCTTGTGGTTTTCATCTTTCTAAGCTTTACACAACATGCCTCCTTTCTCCCTTTCTAGATCTCCCATACATACTCAAAGCATTAATTGTGTACCCTTAGTTTTTCTTACAATTTAATTTCCTACGTGATGTAGTTGTGACCCCCAAAAAAGAGCTTATTAGGTCAAATTAGGATTGTGATTTACCATTCAAAAATTTTTTTAAGAATATGAATGTAAGTCATTTATTTCTTGCTGGTGGTTCAATTATTTCAAGTTGCCTGGCTCAGTGGACGACAGTGCATGCCATCAACTCTGATGACCAGAATTTGGTCACTGGGACAATCACGGCGAAAGAAAAGAAACAGCATCTACCAGTTCTTGGATTTTCACATGTGCATTGTGGCAATCACTTATCGAAGCATGTGTGTATATATACACTTATATACATATGCACATATGTGTGTATGCATGTGCATATGCATACATAGTAGATATCAATAACACAATTAAAATAGTTTTATAATAATAGAGAGAATTTAGGAGTATTTGTTGTTGAATTGAAGGGAGTAGAATACTGAATACCAATTAATTAAGCAGTTCTTATCTTTTATATTTATATAATTTAAGGGAATAACCTGCCTTTATTAAGTCCTGTTTGGAAGCCAGAAACATTGCTATTGCAATAATTTTAAGAATTAATAACAAGTTGGACTTTTTGCAAAAGTTGGTATTTTTTAGCATATTCGAAGTACAATTTATTATCTAGGTTTGAAGAAATCAAGTCCATTCAGTATCCTGAGATGACTAGTTGGAGCATTGACATTTAACAAACTTGGCTTAGTCAGTATTAGAGCATTTTGCAAAAATCTCGTAGCAACATAAACATCTGAGTTCCTCAGATACAGGGGTCAAAAGAAGAGCAAGGTAGCAAGGTTGCATGTTCTTGCTGTGGTCATATCACTACTGAAACATATTTAGTCATTAATGTTTAACTGTCAACAGAGATCATACTTCCATTGCATACAAGAGGCTTTTACTGAGCTAAAATCCTATCATCTTATGTAATACTGGTATGCTTTCAATTTTACGGCTGATTAAGATGTATTTATATGGCTTATGTGATTGCATTAAAAACCGTTTTATGTAGTGGCAGCTTGAGCATTTAAAAAGAGAAATTTCCCAACAATTATTTTATCTAAAGAGGTGTGTGGCCATCGGTTTTAACTTCCACTGTGTTGTGTTTCTATTGCATTTTGCCATTAAAAAGCCATTTTCTCCTTATGATTCTGTGGCTCCTAATAGACAGATATTGAGATATTTATCTACCTGGCAATTTCAGTAATATGCATCTGTCTTAGTCTGCACAATTACAACATAAAACTATTGAAAAGAAAGGAAACAAATAGAACAGATCCCCAAAAAAGCAGCTGTGTGCTACAAAATGAAGCATTTTCAGTTTCCTGTTAACTTTTTTGCTTACTTCGGGTGTTCCTTTCACAAGGTGATATTTCTTACAAATAACCACAGTTTCCTCACTTGTGTGCAAGATTGTTTTCTGAAAGGCACCTCACATCTCTCCTTGTGACAGGGCAATAGAATAGGAATGAAAGAGGAATTATTTGAATGTAAGATTTCAGTGAATTGAAAGATTGTCACTGTCTTGTAAGAGTCATAGGCAGATGGATGTTTTTGTGAGCTAGAGAGAATTGAAATGAGTCAGAAAAGTGTCTTTGGGAACTTTCTTTTGTGCTACACTCCAGGTCTCTCAGATGCTGAGGTCATGAAAGGGAAGCATTGGTGATTATGACTGTGATCACCCCTGCTATTGTGGGTAAGTTTTCAGTCTTAAGTGTCATTAGCAGACCAGTAAAACTCCCACTAATGCGACAGTCAGATTTCCATTATGGTGAAAAAATAAAGAGTCTGAGAGACAAAAGCCTAAAAGAATACACCTTTTCACTTTAATTGTTCTATAGTTCTGCCCATGGATTTCTGGGTCTGTGACAGGGAATGCCTGGTGGACAATTTGTGAAGATAGATGTGAAAGAGCAACAGGCATAGGTGGACACTAAAGTCATCTTTAGTGAGGAAAATGAACCCAGAGAACGCATATATGTAAGGCCAAAGAAATTATGTGTCCAAGTCTTCTGAAGGGTCCAGCATTTACTGAGGTGACTTGCAAGAGGAAATGACACAGTGCCAGCTGACTTACCAAAATATTACCCCAGTGTAGGTAAGGGTTCACTCAAGCTACATCCAGATCTCCTGGAATATCTTGTAGACAACTCTACCGACAGTTCGAGTCTGCTCACCCCAGAAATTCATCCCTAGCCAGATCACATGGCAGAGGGGCCTGTGGGTGTTTTAAGTCTGTGAGCTTCCTAGTATCTGTGAGTTCCATGACCTCTGCCTCAGATGATCCAGAGATGGGAGCCGTGGGGGAAAATGGGCAGGTCCGTTGTGGGTCCATGTGGCCCGGAAAACTGGGGAAAACAGCCGGGTGGGGCCACATAAGGGGAAATGGGCTGGTCCGGCACACAGCACCAGGAAGCACTGGGGGCTCTCCGCCAGAGTACCTGTAGAGAGAGAGGCTGCCTGGCTAGCAGGGAGGTCTTTGCCCAGAAGGCAGGGCTGTTTTCACACAACCCCGGGTACCTGTTGAAGAAGCCCGGCTGGGAAGAGGCTGGGTCCTTTCTTGGTGGCTGGTAACGCTGAGGCCTGATCCATGCTCCTACATGGTGGGTTTGGATGAGAAAAGACAGTCTATAGTTTCAAAGCTTTATTATAGAAAAGTAGGAAGAGAAAAGGAGATAGAGAAGTAAAGAGAGAAAGAAAAGAGAGGGATGAGAGCTGGCCGTGACCACATGGAAAGAGGGGGAACAGAAAGAGGAGAGAGGGGAAGCAGGGGGACAACAGCAAGGGCGAGAGAGGAGAGAGAGAGAGAGAGAGAGAGAGAGAGAGAGAGAGAGAGAGAGAGAGAGAGAGAGAGAGAGAGAGCTGGGAAGAGTGGGGCAGCCTGTAGCCAGGTGACTGTAGGCGTGGAGTCCAGCCAGAGCGATGGCCACAGGGCTAAGGAGTTGAGGAGTCAGGAGTCTTGGAGCATGACTCACTGGTTCTGTCCCTTGTAGAATGTTCCACCCAGTCTCTGGAGTAAGTCATCCTCTACCAGGCCGCAGACGGCCTTACATGGTTCCCCAACGTGCCTCATTCTTTTCTCCAGCAGGGTATTTTCAATCCACAGGAGATGTCATACAGCACATTCCCCAGTGCCTACACAATTTGTGAAAGGTCATACCTCCTCTCAGTGTTGTCATGGGCCAGGGACTAAAGGTTTGGCACTGTGCCTTTCAGGTATTTTAGCCTGACCCTACATGGTCTATCCATTTACAGGTGCCCAGTATAGCAACCCCTTTTTAAAATGAGAGATTTAGAATGCAAATGGGACACGCCATAATGTTAAGGTGAAAACTAAGATTAGTTAAGTTAAAAGGTTAAAACAGCAAGTCCAGAGTCAGTTAGGAGCAAAGCTGGTTTGAGGCATCCAGGCAGATCATGGAAATACAAGTGGCGGGCTCTGGAAGAAAGAGCACAACCAATGATCACTAAGTGGCCCCGCTTAGGACCATGCGTAAGGCAATGCTGCTCTGTCTAGTCCCTCCATCTAATTACAGCTGATTAAATTTGCTTAGAGCATGTGATCCCCATTGGTCTGGACTATGGTTTGTCCAGAGAGTGAGTATAACTTAAGGAAAATTATCTAATCTCTGTCTAGTTTCTAGCATAAGTCCTATAAAAAGTCCCCAGAATAACATCTGGACAATGCCTCAATAGGGAGGTTCCCAAACTTTCCTCAGTAAGTCCGATATTTGCTTTTCTCACTTATCCTCCAAGTATGTCATTCCCCACTGATGTGAGACAACACACTCAGGCCCCCATGTCTTAGGCTGACTTCTGGGGAACATTGGTATTCAGCACCAGAGTCACAGATAAAGCCCCCGGGGTTAAGAGAGATTCCTTTCTTCTGAAAGATTTGCATCACAAATACAAAAGAATACCCCTATCCTAAATTATGTACTTTTAAAGTGAAACAAACATGCTCAGATGATATTAAAATGTTTATAGAGATATGAACATAGAAGAAAATTGTCAAGAGAATGCCCCCAAAAGAGTGTAAAAAAGACCTAGACTTTGTTAAGAAGATTCTATGACGTTTCTTTAAAACAATCACTGCATTTGACTTTTCATGGGTGTTTGTGTACACAGTATTTGTGTACATTGATTTCTAGCATCCACATCCAGCTGCTCTAACTCTTAGTAAATCACTTCCAGAGAATCTGACAACCTCTTCCAGCTTCTGTGAAGAATGACTATACATGATATATAGAAATGGATACACATAGAGAGACAAAAATGCACATAAAAATTAAAATCTTTAAAATTTAAACTTGGAAATATTTGTAAAGAATATTCAAATTCCAAAATTACTACTTTAAATTCTGAAGTCTTGAAGCAGAGAAAAGCCATGCCACCATATAGGAAATAATGTATATTTGGGAATTTCATTCTTTTCACGTCCATTTTTCAGTCTTTTAAAGTGGAGTTCTCTAATCAGTTAAGTGGCATGTTGCAGGTGTACATAATATTTTCAGATGAAGGTGTTTAATGAAGGTGATATTTATTAAGACACAATTCAGTATGAGAGACCATGAACAATTATGTTACATATTTTCATTGGTTCTTATTTCATGAAAGATCCAGAGAGAATTATTGCCTATAAGAAATTCTCTCATTTACATTCTGTAA
Organism: Apodemus agrarius; assembly: GCA_964023405.1. Lineage (NCBI taxonomy): Eukaryota > Metazoa > Chordata > Mammalia > Rodentia > Muridae > Apodemus > Apodemus agrarius. The sequence continues at coordinate 3,793,995 of OZ030007.1, forward strand.
TTCAATAATACTTTGTTTATTCTTGTGGATTGGAATATTTTCTCTACATAATCTTTGCATGAACCCTGTGTGTGTTTGTGTTTGTGTGTTTGTGTGTGTGTGTGTGTGTGTGTTAGAATTTAGAAATAAATATTGGGTTTAGCATAATAGTACATATTTAATGGTCTCAGTATAAAAAAATCTCAATTTCTCTTGTACTTTGTCTTTTTTGTCCAAAATTTAATTTTTCTGATAGAAAATACTAGATAAGTTTACATTTCATTAAATATAGGAAGATCTGAACATGGTAACATCAAGCATGTTTTGATGATAATACAGAGTCTTAAAATGGACTGTGAATTTATTTCATACTCCTGTGAAACACAAAAAATATTTGACAGTCTGTAGTCTAGGACTCACTCCTAGTTAAAATGCAACACAGAACATATACATACATACATACATACATACATACATACATATATAAATACATATGCACACAGGCACACACACAAATCAATACATGCACACAGAAAACACAATGGGTGTTCTGAGATTCTGCCAATAGACACCAAGAAAAAACTGATGTTTCCCAAGATGGAGTAAACAGATGACCACATACTCAGGCTGAAGGTTTGGTAACTATTTTAAAAGCAGGTCTTATTGATCATTTCATATAAGGGAAACTGATGCCAACATGTTCAAATATGTATAAATTATCATTAATGATAATAAAAGTGAAATCAATAATAAAATTATTAGGAAGCAGATATGCACAATTTATATTAATTATCTGCAAAGAAAGCAATTGTCCCACGGCTGTTTATAAGGATTGATTTTAGCTTATGAACCATATCAATAATATGTCTAATACATACATTGATATTTAAGTATCACACTGTAGTAATGAAGCACTTCAATTGGGGGTGAGAACGAGAGGATTGGCTGATCAATTAACTTACTTCAAACCTGCCTGATCAGGATTGTTTCAAATAAGCTGTAACAGCACAAAACAAATAAACAAACAAACAAAAAACAAAACCAGAAAACCCTCCAACTCTTAAAATTCTGGAATGCTGTGGCTCAACAGCTACAGACTAAAGCCTAAATTTTCAAGCAGATGTTTCAATATTTCACAGCTCTAACTTTGAGAATAAAATGACACAGATCTTTCAATCATAAAGTAATATGCTTGTGTTGTACAAACTTTTAAATGAAGAAGAAAAACCAAACACATATACACACAAACACACACACAAGACAAAGACACATATAAAGACATACATACATACATGCACACACACATAGGCAGAAACACACATCTCTTTAGTTTTGCTTAAGAAAGAGTGAAAGGGTCTAACTTAACCTATTATTTTAGACAAGGGATATACTGACTGGTTTGTGCATTGTGACACAAGTTGGAGTTACCACAGAGAAAGGAGCCTCCCTTGAGGAAATGCCTCCATGAGATCCAGCTGGAAAGCATTTTCTCAATTAGTTATCAAGAATAACAGGGCTCATTTTGGGTGGTGCCATCCCTGGTCTGGTAGTCCTGGGTTCTATAAGGAAGCAAGCTGAGCAAGCCAAGGGAAGCAATCCAGTAAGCAGCACCCCTCCATGGCCTCTGTATCAGTTCCTGTCTCCATGTTCCTGTTCTGTGTGAGTTCCTGTCCTGACTTCCTTTGGTCATGAACAGCAATGTGGAAGTGTAAGTTGAATAAACCCTTTCCTCCCCAACTTGCTTCTTGGTCATGATGTTTTGTGCAGAAATACAAACCCTGACCAAAACAATGGATAAACAAGTTATAGTTAGAAAAGAATGGCATTCAGGATATTGGTCACCAGTCTATTATAGACTAATAAGTCAATCATAACTATCCCTAAGTAATAAAACAATGGAACAACCTCATAGTATGGCTGAATTTAACTCTTGGAGAAAAACACTCTACCCAAAGTTTATATAAAAGAGCCTGTCTAGAGAAACCCAAGTTCTTTGAGTTGGGGAAGTAAATCTTTTCCTTGAGAAGTCTAGGCTTTCAGGACTAAACTGCCAACATGGTAGAAGGAAGACTGCTGTACAGAGTGAGGCTATGGTGAACCTCTAGTCATCCTCCTTAATCTTCATGAAATGAGGACTGATTACTGGAGAATTAGTTTTGCTTCTTAATGGTCTATAATGTGCTTTAAGCAATTACTTTTCAAGGGTATATTTAGGTAGTGTAGTGGCTGCTATCTTGAACATAGTTAAAGATGTTGGTGAATTAAATTGTGTGAGCTTGTATCAACATAGAAAGCCTCCATTTAGATTTGTCCACATTTAATTTGTCATCTAGCCATTTTGTCTGATCATCCCTGTAATTACTTAAGTCTTTTAACTTCATAAATAATTGTGTGCTCCTTGCCTAGACATGTGTTTCTCTCTTAGCATCTGTAGTTACTAAGCAGCCATAGGATTCTTGAACATGCATTCAAGCATACATACTTACATACATACATATATACATACATACACATGCAAACATACACATATAAGTGCATGCACAGTGCACACACACACACACACACACACACACACACATAGAGTCACTGTTTCCAACAACACCTTCTGTTTTTTTGCAGCCAAGCATGTTGCTTTGGTTAAGCATGGGTATCAAATCTTTGATGCCTCTGGCATTTAGAAGGCATATGAGACATTCCCTCACCTATCTGAAAGAATGAGATGCCTGTTTATTGAAGGTTGGGCAAGTCATTGAATATTGTGGAAGATCCAATTGAAATATTTATCATATCCATGGAAATTTAATGAATTGTATTATTAGTAGTAATAAACCTGTCTGTCATCTATGAATGATTTACTTGTATTTGTGTGGGTGTTGATTGAGAGAAAATGCAAGAGTAATTCTAATTAAAGTTATTTAGGTGAATAAATAAGGAGTCTGAATGGCATGTTGAAACTATAGAAAATGGTTAATATATGAGCTCTAGAGGTGTGAACTGGAAGATAATAAAAGATGTTCGTGCGTGTTTCACCAGGATGATGGCTGTGAATGAATTTCAGTAACATAGTGCAAGATGTACTGGAGGCACAGAGAAAAGTGTGCCATAAAGCCAGTGTCTAGTATTATGAGATAATTTTATTGATTACAGTTTATCTTTAAGTTGTCCATCTACACAAGTGAATCAACTCAAATTTAGCCTAATCTGTTTTACTTTCCTCTTTCTGAAACAGATTCTACATTTTCTGGCTTTATAATCTATTGAGGGAAGTTCTCACATGTTATACCTTAGTCAGCAGAGATGCCATGAGAGGAGGTGTCATCTGCTTCCTTAGGGTAGGTTAACAATTTTACTTGGACTGATCATGTTCAGGGGCTTCTGTAAGCATAACATTCAGCCCATGCTTCAGAACCATATCATAATTCTCTTATGTGTGTGGCAAACAAAAGTGTTCCAAATATTCCCCTTGGTATAAAACACAAACCTAGGGATGATATCCTCAGCAACTTGTCATATGACTTGGCTTTGGTGATGAAATGATCTAAAGTCACCAGTGCTGGAGCATTCAAACATTCTTGCTTTAAAATCTTAAAAGAAAAAAAAAATAACAGTATGAAATGAATGCGTTCCTGAAGTAATGTTCCACCATTCTCATAAACATATGCTAAAATATATTAAGTTTTAGTCACTATTGTGGAGCATACATTTGACCTTCCCAATAAGAAGGCAAAGGTATGTGAGTCTTTGTGAGTTTAAGGCCATCTAATCTACATAGTGAGCTGTAGACCGGTAAGAGGTACATAGCAAGAGGCTGACTAAAAACAACAAAATAATAAGACAATAATTGAAGTGAGGATCTTGCTTTGATGAGCATTTGTGTGTTCATGTGTGTGTATAAGCATGTGTGCACTCTTGATCACTATTTTCATGTATTTGCATTCATTGTAGCTATGTTCTATTGCATAACATTTTCACAAATTTTAACTTAAAGCCCATATGGAAGAACAAAACAGAACAAAACACCACCACTATCAACACCAAAACCAAAAACACTAAAGAGGAAAACTATATGTAGAAGACACAATTGAACACATTAAATATTTATTATGACAGCTTCTATATTGGGGGTAAAGTGCTTGTAAATTAAGTTTTACAGCATTAAAAAAGAAAGAAGCGCTTCATGGTGAAGGTCTGTAATCAGAGTTACTCTGGAAGCGTAGGCAGGTGAACCACAAACTAAAGGCACGCAAGGACTACCGAGGAGGCTGAGGACTGGAGGGAGTAGGTTAATGTAAATTTTTAATTTTTTTAAGAGTTAAAAGGGATGGGGCTGGAGATCAGTGGTTGTGTGCTTGTTCTTCCTTTTCACAGACTTTCCCACGTGACTGTGCCTGTATTGCCATGAAGTCAGGTTTGTCACCAACTAGCCAAGGATACTCAAAGCAAGAGCACCTGGCTCTGCAGTGTGGTCACACCCCTTCCTGACCAATTGGTGGGTAATTTCCATTGCCACACTGAGCTAGTGAGTGCTCAGAGGCAGGAACAAATAAGGATATCACTGCAACCAAGGCAGGGGAGAAGTTTCTGTCATCAGATCAGCTCATAACTTTATTTTAATTCTGTAGTCATTTAAAGAAATAAGTGATTTAAAACAGTATGTTTGGAGAGGAATACTTAAGGCAGCTATTTTGAAAGTGCAATTGCTAAATGCAGATTTATAGGTGGATATGTTCTTAGTTTGAAGTTGAATATATGCATTATAAATGAAAGCCTGTGGTTCAATGGTGCAGGAGAAGTTTGTGGTCTCTCCCAATCTTATCCATGACAGGAGGAACACAGGAAAGACTCTCTTTTTCTGAAGTTAGGAATCCAGTTTCCTGAAGTGTCATGGAAAGACAACTGAAAAGACAAAAGTCTTCACAGAAAACATTTAAGATGCCCTGGCTAAATGTGATGTGTGTATATGTCAACTGGTATATGCAGGAACAGGAACACTGCTTCAGAATGACTCCTAGAGGGGGACATTGTAGTCAGACTTAGGATGTCTGACTTACAGAGAATGGACTGACATAATTACTCGAATTTCTTTTTTATTGTTCAGTGTCCCATGTGCCTTGTCATATGTAGGTAGAAGACATTTGTATAGAAATGAATAAATTCAATATGTGAACTGTACAATTGCACTTCTAATTACTTTAATTTGGAAAAGGAGGGAGGAATCCAACACAATCATTTCAGTGTTTGGAACATATGTTAAATGCATGCTTGAAAATTCTGTTGATCTGTATTCAAAGTGAGTAGAACATGACATCTTGAGAGACCACCAATATATTATCAGATGAACATGAGCCAAATTAAAGTCACATATGAAATTTGGATTTTACAAATAACATGTACAAAATTTGGTATGAATTGCCTTGACATTACTTTACCATACTGAGCATGCACACATGTGTACACACAGACACCTTTTGACACACAGATACATAGATACACATATACACATACAGAGAGAGAGAGAAAGAGAGGGAGAGAAAGAGAGAGATACATGGCTGCTTTACTTATTTGATAGTTTCTGCAACTTTAGATCAACTGGAATCAAGATGTAAATATTCATTACTAAATTTAACTAATTACTAAAAATTAATATCCTGAATGTTTAAAGGGGTCAGTATAGTACGTACTCTATGCAAAATAGAAATAGTTGGGCTTTTTAAATTAAAGTTTATACTTTACATTTTCCTGAGAGTACTGTAACTATGATTCAGCTCCAGTTTGTCTACCACAACTCAATGCTCTGTCATCTATGTATGCATTTCTGTCTGCCCATCCATCTGTCTGTACTTATCTCAATCATATCGTCTATTTTTATCAATGCATCATCTGCTTATCACATCTCTGTCTGTTATGTATTTACACATGTGAGTATGCATATATAGATCTGTCTGCCTCTGCCAAACTAGCTATTATCTATCTATGTATTCATCTATCTACATCTATCATCTGTCTCTTATGTATGGGTCTCTTTATCTATCTATCTATCTATCTATCTATCTATCTATCTATCTATCATCTATCTATCTATCTATCTATCATCTATCTATCTATCTATCTATCTATCTATCTATCATCTATCTATCTATCTATCTATCTATCATCTATCTATCTATTATCTATCTATCTATCTATCTATCTATCTATCTATCTATTTATCATCATCATCTTCCATTTCTCTAGCTATTGTCCTCTATCATCTACATTTATCTATGTTTTCAACTATGTTTTGAGACATAGTTTCTTTGTGTACCTCACACTAGCATGAGTTAAAGCAGAATACTCCAGCCTTAGTTTACCTAATGGTTTAAATGCAGAAGTGTGCCACTATACTTGGGTTTGAGACAATTGTGACATAGCTTGCATGAATTGATATTGAAATCCTCAAAGGATTGAACTCTTGGTGTTATGCTAATCTTTGGTTTATGTAATACCTAGATACTCCATTGTAGCACAGAATCAAAATTTTTATATTTAGTCTATCTAACTCTTTGCCTTCTCAAAATGTGGGTATCAAATGACAATATCAATATTTCAATGTTGAAATAATACAATCATTATTTTGCTGTCTTTTCTGATGTGCTGAACCCATGGAAGAAGCATTCTCCAGTAGCACAGGAAACTTTATGAATCCCATAGCCTCACAACTGATTTGCAAATATGGTCTTGTACACTACCAAACATTGCATATTTTTCCCATGGACAATACTCTATGCCAAACCTCACTGTGACAAGATTTTTAAAAATTACTAAGTTGCTCATTAATTGATTTGAAGAACCAGTTTCTGCACTCTCCTTATCTGGTTCAACTCTATCTGCAAAAAAGTATTTTGAAATTAACGCAAATAAAATTTATAATAAAAATAGCACTGACAATTGTTTTACTAAAGTTCAAAACATCTTCAACAAAAGTTTGGCATATTTCTTGCCTAGAAATTATTTACTACACATTTATAGGAATTAACAGAAAGTAGCCTCATTTTTGTCAGCTTTGAATGCAACAGGGATAAGGAAACTTTTCTCTCTTAGTCTTATGTGATCAAAGCAGAGTTTATGAAAGACCTTGGAAGAGATTTTAAATAATTTGGCCTTTAGCATATAACTTGAGTCTTTCATGAAATGTGAAGCCCCACACTGCTGGTTTCATTTCTGACAGACAGAAGGAGCAGTGCTTGTGAATGGTATCAATTCTTGTGATTGACATCTGTAGGGTGTGAATAGCACTGTAAAGCAGGAAAGACAAGTTCAGATTTCAAAGTGACAAGCTGTTTACAGCGTGATGGATGAGGCTGTGTCTGAGCATGTGTGGGATGCACAGTCTTGATGGAAACACAGGGTGTTGGTGGGAGGCTTATCAATTGACAATGACTTTGTCATTTTTTTTTCTGAGCAGTAACTTTGTGATTCTTTGGAACTTTGTCTTTTTCCACTGATACCCGATCTTTGAGAATACCTCCCCAGTGGATGACCATGGCACATTAGTATACTCAATTGTAAACATATACAATTTGCTTTCATCCTAGGGCTAAACTCAGTTATAAGTGATATTTTTTTTAATACATTATTGAGTTTGAATTGGTAACTCAGTGGGAATTAAGAACTATTCTATGTAGGTGTGGGTGTTGGCATGGGGTTTTCTTTTAACATAATATCTTCTGTTATAAAGTTTTGATAACACTGCAGCTGGTACTGGAAAGAATTTCCTTTTGGATAATATGGAAAGGTTCATATGAATTCACAAATGACCTTAGTTGGGCCTGGAGCTTTATTTTAGAAGATGTTCTGAGCTACATTTTCATTAAGTTTACTACAAAAGTCGAGAGGTTTTCAGGTGTTTGAGACTGAATTAAAAAAATCGCTATCGGTGCAATAAATTCCCTCATCTAAGCTGGTGAATAACAGCATTCTTTACTTTGGTATTCAAGGCTCTGTTAAAATCTTCAGTTCTGGATCTCAGACTCAGCAAACATAATTTCTGCCTCATCAACTTCTCTTCCTGTTAAGGCTCTGTGGAGAGCATGCCAGGAACAGACACAGGAGCTTTTACAGGCAGGAAGACAGACTCTCGCTGACTACGGGGTTCTATTAGCTTTCTCCTCCTGTCAGTAACAGACCAGCAGTCTAAACAGGCCTGGGTTCCAGCTGATATCCTTCCTACAATGCTTTCAAAACCAAGCCTGATGTTGCCCAGGGACTTCTGTTCCAGCCTGCTGAAGTGTGCCCGCCCAGCCTGCAGGACGCCCTTGATCTCAGACACAACACTTCCATTCGCTTTTTATAAATTCTGGGGTTGGTCTCCATAGGATCCGTCCAACAAGGCAATAAAGTTAATGATTTTGAACTCTTCGTTTTTTCTCCTAGGTGCAGGGCACTTTTTTTCTGCGATGCTTTCATGTGACAGCTCAGAGTTAGGCTCAGTGTTGGGTAAGATCTTTAATATCTAGGTAAGAATCATTTATATATAATAGAATTTGTTCATAAAACTAGAATAGATTTTACATTTGTCTGATTTTTAAATATACTAATATGTATATATTTAATTTTTTTACTCAAATTTCACGTTTATTTCAATCTTTTATTATTGAATGTGTCATGAAACTGAATCGTAGCTACATAAAATTATTTAAATTTAATTCAAGTAGAATACAGTCTAATGTTAACTATATAGGAAGAAGTGCAATGTTTTTTTTCATACAGCACATGTTTTTTTATATATTAAAGAAGCAAACCTGACTAGCAATGATAAAGCTTTATGTTTTATGAGTGAATAAAGGCTAGACACAGTAGGGTCCAAATATCTGAAATATCAGAAATCAGGATTGTATTTGTATTAAACAAAACTCCTGGATTATTTCCAAGATTTGACGAGAGACATAAGACCAGCTGGGAAACAAAGAACTGGAGGAGGTTCTGCTTGCCTCTAATTTCAGGTTGCCTCTGACAGGTAAGCTTACATTGGAAGGAATTTTGCTAAGGCTTTGACATTTGCTACTTCTTTTAGTACTTTGGGATTCTACGAAATATAGCAATAATTTCATAAATGTATGCCCCTTGATTGATTTTTGTCTGCTGCTTTGATTGGCAGTTGTAGTGCGGGTTTGTTTGATGTAGCAAGTGCTTGGCTCATGGCACACCTCTCTGTGTCCTCTTTGCCACTCTAAATCTCCTGGGTGTGCTTGCATGTATCCCTGCATCCCACTGTTGTTTGGGATGATTTTGTTTTCACTGAAGGATTGTGGTCAAATTTGCCTTGAACTTATCTCCTCAGAAGAACTCAACTACTTCTTCCTGAATCTGCTAGAGGGGTCACATGCCACAGGTTAGCATTGTGAGAATTATTAGCACAACTTGACAATGAATTCACCACCCTATTAAAACTGGAATAGAGAGAACTTTATCTCAATAGAAGAAACCAGGCAAAATTCGTAGGCTCAGATTTTCTCTATGCAGACCCATAACATCAGCAGAGCAGAAACCACCAATGCATAGAAACAGGACATTATGTTATATGCCCCAGAGTTTTATGGTTCTACCACCAATATTTACGAAGTACATATGGCAACATTAAACTCCTGACCCCTCCTAACCCAGACTATGTCAATAGAGACTGTAGGAATGAATTTCCAACCTAGCTAACCACCATTCTGAAGGAAGTTTCTCTAGCACCACCAGATTTTTTATATGGTATGTAGAAATATGTGCAATGCTGTGGACATCATGAAAGCTAGCCTTGGCAGATCTGTTGATCTGTTACTTATTGTATGACATATGTATTTATGGCTCTCTTAAAACCAGGAGGTGCTGTGCCTTTTTCGTCACCTCTCACTTCTGATATTTGTGGAAAGTCTTCAGGGAAAGTTTAAAAACACTGATGATACTGAATAGCTTTAGGCATAAAAATATCTCATGGGTGCCACTATCAATTTATTCAAACCCCAAATAACAAAGTTGAGATTTATTTTAATTCCTTAAAAATTCCATGACAAAAAAAATTCAACTTACTCTTCCCTAAGATTTACAAAAATACTGTCAGCCACATAACCCAACTTTTAAACAGCAATTTGTCTTTTTTTTCTTTTATGTAATAAGATTGCCGATAATGAGAGCAGCAAATGCAGTTACTTTTTGTCTGAGGAAGGTGTTTGGGGATGGCTCTGTATTTTCTATAATTGCTTTCTGTTTCTAATGGGACAGTTTGTATTTATTGTGATTATTTTTGGTAGAAAGTCATGGGCTATGGAAACAATAATCATTTCCAGCTGTTTTAATTTTCTCAACCACTTTTAAGATCTGTGTTCCATTTCTCTGTCTTTAAAATTATTACTTATCATTTTCTTAGATTCCTTCTTTACTCATAATCACTCATCCTAAATGTTTCTTCCATGTCAGGTCCACCCTTAACTTGATTATCACTTTTATTTATATTGATGGTGATGTCCCCTGTGTTTATAGTAAGGCAACAATATTAATACTATTACTGCAATTACTATAATAAAATATTTAGGATATTCATGAGGCTTTCAATTTGTTGGATGGTGATGTAGCCTAGAAGGTATGAGGTCTTGGGTTTGTTTCTGAGCACACTTAGCCTAGAGTTAGTAGCACATACATCTCCCAGCATGACCTGGCCCTAGGAGGTGGAGAAGATAGGGTGAAAACTGAGTTCAAGGGCATACTTGGCAACAGAGCAAGCTTGGGTCCACCATAGCCACTAGAGACTATATCTCAAACACAAGAAGCAACTACAGCAAACAAAGGTCTTTCTGAAGTACTCAGGAGATACAAACCACATATGTACATTTATTAAGAATATAATATGTACTAGATATCTTACAAACAAAACTGTACATGCTTTAAGTTATAAATCATAATACCACATAAAGTGAGTATTGTTTTTCCTATGCTACTGCCAGAAGACTAAGGAATTTGACAAGCTATAAGATAGGAGATACTAGTCACAGAGAAGTATCAGTTTTTTTAACCTGAGACTTAACAATATGAACATTTCATTCCTCATTGTACAGAATACCTCGAAAGAAATAACCCACTCTGGAAGCCTCTTGGTTTGTTGCTAAGTTGGATGTAAGCTGTAGAGTGTTTCTTTCAGAGGATGCATGTTATTCATACTCGCCCATCCATTTCTTTTCTCCATATTCATCATGGGAACAAGGAGGAGTGAATATACTAGTACTATTCTACTTTTGTCAATTGCAATGAAATAAGACCCATGCATATTTTCCTGGGAATGATAGCCCTTTCCTTGTCTGGGAGTTTCTCTGAGTGTTATGCATTTCTCATGTGGGATCCCATTAGAAGCTGCCTTTTGCTGCTCTAAGTTGGATAAACTCCAATGTGCTTATTGGTTCACTCTTAGCCAAATCTCTATGATAATAAGATGTGAAACAACATGATAGCTGAAGGCTTCAAGGGCCCGCAGTTCTCCCTCAATCTCCAGGCTGAGGAATTTCCTACAAGATGAGCTTTTACAACAGGGACAAGAGGTTTGTATATTCTTTTGAAATTGTGTAGGGGAAAATAACACAATTCTGTGGGAAAGTTACCAACACCAAAATATTATTTCTTTTCTGTGGGTTTGCTTTCTTGTCTCTGGGGGCTACCTGTTAGAACACAATAGGACAGAGACTCTCTCTGCCTGCTGTCTTGTTCTATTTTATTGGCTTTCACCATGTTGCAGAAAAAGTAAGTGCAATCCACAATACTAAGGTTTTCTTCTAAATAATATTTTTGTGTGTTATTATGTAAAGATCTTAATGTTGAAGTTATTTATATGATAACAATGAAGTAGAATATGGATGATGCCTATCAAATATGGAAAAAAATTTCAGTTTTTTAATACCTTAATTCTTTTTGTTTGTTTGATGAGAATGAGAGTCTGCTGAGTATGACTATTTCTTCAAACATTTAGATTCTTGATCCTTTTTTTTAATATTTCTGTGTGACTGAAAGTACATTTGTAAACCAAGTATATGCAGTACAGAAGCCACAGAGGTCATAAAAATGAATCAGACTATCTAGAACTGGAGTTACAGAAGTATGAGTTGTTTGGAGTAGGAGCTGTGAAAGAAAATCGAGAGGAGCAAGTACTCTTAACCATTAAGCCATCTGCCCATAATATCATAGAGTCCTGGTTGGCTTCAAACTCCCCTCACAGCCAAGAGCAATCATTGACGGTTGCTTCTCCTGCCTCTAGCTCCCGAGTGACTTGATTGCCAGTGCATAGTGTTGTTGTGCATATTTATTAAGGGGATTATTTTAATTTCGGGATCCTTGTATTTTAACAAATTTTGGAATGGCAAAACTGGAAGTCTAATTTATTACTAAGTATGTAGACACTTAAAGTTTTTCCCTTCATTTATGTAATCTTATAGTCAGTTCTTCCTTTAAAGGTCCTTTCATTGCTGCTCTGTATAGAATGGAATTCTTACCATTTTAATTACATCCATCCATTTAGACAACATTTGTTCACATGGAATTAATTACCTAGAGTAGGCCTTATAGAAGTTGGTGGAAATTTAATGCTTCTTTTTTTAAGTCCATTAATTTTCATTTTATTATACAGGAACATTTTCTTTCAACTGGTGGTGATTTAATATTTTCATGCCACAAAACCAAAACTTTTTCTACACTTTTATACTTACAAAGATTTTGTCATTCTTGGTATAACTATATGCCCAAGACTTGCAATACTAAACTAATTACAATTAAGCTTAGTTAAAAACAGCCTTCATGATAAGCAGATTATTTTCTTATGATTTCTCATGAAGTTCTTATTTCACAGGAAGTGAGTTCTCTGATATACACTTACATGTGAGGAACAATGGGTAAGTTTAGGGAGATTGGACAGGGCTAGAGTTGTGGTCCCCAAAACAATGATGTTTTAGTTGAAAATTTGTCTTTATTGGCATTAGAACCAGTGAGTGGTTCCAGCCAGCAGCCTTTGGAACGGATATCTGATTAATCAAAACTCTCACATCCTAGGGCATCTCATTCCACACTGACTGAGTCTGTCAGTCTGACAAGGATTTAATTTCATAAAAGCTTCCATAAAATGAATAATTTGCAATTCAAAATTGAGTTCACCTTTTCTAATTAGGTGAAATTACAGTTGCATATTATAATTAAAGGTTATGTGACAGACAGGAGTGTTTATTTGGACTATATCAGATTACTCCTCCAGGCTCCTGGATGGTGTAGCTTCTGCAGAGTTGGAGCTTTTAAACCTTCTGAAAAAATAAACATTTTTTACTTAGAAGGAGAATGACTACCTCAGTTTGAACTTGATGCAGTTGGGATAATCTATATTATAAGGCTATATTCAATTAATTTCTAGCATTATGTCGAAAATTATTGATATCAGGCTATTTCCTTTTTAATGAGCACATGATGTGTCTCAGAGAATCTATAAACTCTATCACTGTGCTTCAAGCTGACTTACAGTGATACAATTTAATAATGGTTTTGCAAATGTCTCAAATCAAACATCATAGCTATATTGGAGTACAGAGATGCTGTCTACAAACTGCAAAGCAGGACCTTCCAGTTTTCCTCAATGGGAAACTAAGAAAAATTATGAAAATGGAGAAAAATTATGAATAATTATTTCAACCAAAAATATGATCTTAGACCTTGGTTTTTCCTTTATTTCCCCATTATTCCAAAGACAGAGCAGCAGAGGAAATGAGTTGGTGCAGGATTTAGGTTGAGGCTCACTGTAGCATGAAGTGAAGATCGGCCACCTCACATCAAGTGTGTCAACACCTGCTCTGTGGTACGAATTCAGTTTAACCTATGGTACGACTCGACTCTCCTGCAACATTTCAGTGATTCTTTTGCTCCCAGGAAGCTTTGCATTATTGTCCTACAGAGAGGACATGTGATCCACACTTCTTCCCAAGTTACCTGTTTAAAATAATTCATCTCAGATCCTAGTAAAACATCATAGATTTATTTTTTGAAATATTATTTTTCCGTATATGTACTCTGTACTTGGTGAGAAACTACATACACTCAGCTTTATATAATTCCCATCACTCTAGTCCCTAGTCTTATTATCATTATTTTGCCTTTAGTTCGTGAAATAGATTTATCTTGGGTTTAGATTATACTGAATTAAAATTACAAAAACAAAAAAACTAAAAACAAACAAAAATAGCAAAAACCCCAAACTACCAAAATACACTGTAGATTTTCATGTTAAAATGTATCCAGCTTTATAGTTAAATATGTTTAATTATCAAAATATACCAATTTTCATCGACTTGAGGTTTTGGGGAATCAGACCGATAGTGCACATGCATTTTGAAATCTACAGCTCTGGGGACAATGGGTTGTGTGGGATGGAGATCAGTTGCACTTACATCACAGTGTTGTGCACACATCTCACCATACTTTAAGGTAAGGTAGACAAGTAATAAATGTTCTTATTCTTTTGTCAGTTTGCTTTCTTGTGACAAGGTTGCTAATGTGTTGTTGTTACAATGTAACTATCACATTACTAATTCCACCAAATGCTTTAGGATGTTTTGTATCCTGTTTTCATATAGGATTGTCACAATGTGCTATTCTAGAGCAATGCACTATTTGCTGTGATACTGCATTTCCCTATGATCCAAAAGTCTTTGATATAAAAGAAGAGCTACTTTTTCTAAATGTGTTTCTGGCCATGTTACCAAGAAGACTAAAAGACTGGATTGTTTTGATAATGTGAATTTTGAGGTAATTAGATTATGAAGATACTTTGTCTTTTCTAGCTGAGAGAGTTATATGGCATTGCTGAACAAATTATTGTGCAGCACTTGTGTGAACATTTGTTGATTAACATCACTGGACTCTGTTGTCACCATTTTATTAGCAGTTGCAAGTATCTTACAGGACAGTCCTACTTGATTCTAACAGATTAGCTACTATTTGAATTTTATTGAATGCCATTTTCTGCCTTACTATTCTTACAATCCATGGGTGGTACTGACAACTAGTATAGGAATTATTTTATTTTGCCCAGACACAGTGACATACTGCAATGTGGGTTTTGGGAGCCATAGACTTTAGTCCCCATTCTTCTGCGGTTTTAAGTTTATGTTCAGATTACTAAGGCGTGCAAGTCCTTATGATTTTCACAAAATGTTTAGGTTGGGCTTCTGTCTATATAGAGAGGGTACTGTCAGCAAATTCTTTGGTCTGAGTTGCCAGGAGGGAATGACACTGGAAACAGAATTCCCAGGGAATCTGTTACCTACCTATCTACTCTCTGTCAGTTTTCTGTCACGGTGGCTGGGCAAGTGTAAACAAGGATCAGCAGAAAATTGCTGAGGCCACGTTCTCCTCCAGCCATTGAAGTTGCCTGGAGAACACTCTAGTTCATGATTGAAGCAGAGCTATCAGTTCAGACAGGGCAATTAAAAGGTCATAGTCTCTAAAGTAAAGGAAGAACAACCATGTAAGACAAGACACAGGGCTGCACCAGCCTTCAACAATCCAAACAAGGTAATGTAGCAGGAACCAAACATCCATGATTAAAACTGCCAGGTAACCTTTGCAAACCCCTCTAATTCTCATTCTTTTTCACAAAGCTTTTTATTGATTCTTTGTGAATCTCACATCATGCACTTCAATCCCTTTCATCTCCCTGTCCTTTCCTACCTGCTCTCCTCCTTGCAGTCTCCTTCCAAAAGAACAAAATGTGGCAGCTTTAGTGTCTTACTCTGTGTCCCACAGTATTCCCTCTTGTCCACACTACTTTACTTGCAAATACTCATTACAATGAGTCCTTGGCCTTGTTTGAAGCCTCTGGCTTCTGCTACAGTATCAATACTGGATCCTCAGCAAAACACCTCTCAGATACCCTGTTGTTGCTCTGTGTCATGGAGATACTTCAGCTTTGAATTCGTAGGACAAACTCCTTCTTGTGCTCCAGCCCTTCATAGATAGGGTAGATGTTGGAGTACGCAAACTTGTAGCCCTGGACTTGGGCCTGCCAGCTTTCCTGCACCCACACCACCAGGGCAAAGTCTTTAGCACTGTCCTGGCTAGCTCACCCAGTGATACAGCAGGCAAGGTGCAGAAACAACTCCTCTGCTCTCATGCCCTTAGGACCAGTTTACCCACACTAGAACGTGCCAGCAAGGACAGCTCAATTATACTGCCTAGGCAAGGTGTAGGGCCAGCTCTCCCAAGTGCTGCAGCCAGTGAGGGAAAGTGGCCAGCTCTCCCTCTTTCATAGACCCTGGGCCAGCTATTTTGTTTGCCATATGTGGAGAAGTGTGAGGTGTGTTGGGGCTGAGGTAGAAAGAATATCTTCATAGCCCATACAACCACATGGCAGACATACAAGTAACATTATATAGACTCAATAGGCTATACTTAGTAATATATATCCATATACATATATACATATAATGATAATTAATGAGAAAAGAGGCCTTGAATTTTAAAAAGTGCCAGGAGGGATATGGGGGAGGGTTTGAAGTGAGAAAAAGGAAGTGAAATTATATAATTATATTATAATCTCAAAAGAAAAAAAAATAAAGACAAAAGAAAAAAATCACCAGCAACAACACAAGTGTAAAGTGTAAAGGTTATGCCTGGCACACACAGGGCCCTAGACTTGATCTGTGACAAACAGGACTGACTTGAAATAAGTTAAATTTGCTTGCTTTACCAAATATATAAATTTTGATCCATTAATAACATATTTATTATAAGTAAACAAATTTATTTGCATTTTATCATCTTAGAAGTTTGAATGTAGTAATTCCAACACTAATTATTTAGCACATTAAGTCAGTGTCTTAGAAAATATGTTTATGAAATTCAAACTGGAATTTATTTGGAGTTTTAAATCCTCAAGATGAAATATTTATTTCTGAATTTGTATTTCTTTACATTTTGAAACTTCTTCCCTCATGTGAAACCAGCGGCTGCAGGAATCACCCAATTGTCCATCCCTATGAAGAGATATTTTCATCACAGAAGACCTTTTCACACATTCTATCATACAGTGTCTGAATATTGAAATAGGTTGTGCTAATTATATTTGCTAATTTTATTGTGATGAACACACAGAGATATTTAATATTGTAAGAAGGAAAATGGTAGCTCAGATTGTCTTCCAAATACAGGAAGTTGAAGAATGCAGTGGTTAATACAGAGAAGAGAACATTAAGTTCACACTGGCTTGCTTTCTGATTGGGGATGACAGATACCAGGCAAGAATGTATCAAGTAATACAATAGCTAAACAATAGAAGAATCTCTTCAGGTACAAGTCTGTACTCACCAACTTTAGTCTTCTGCAGAATGTCAATGGCAGGAAGTGTTCCTGGGAGCTGTTGAGGGCAAGGGAGAGTTGACTAAGTGAGTTTCCTCTTGAGTTCTCCTCAGTATCTTTATCCTGTGGTCATCATTCCTCCTAACTCTCAGTTTCTGGCTTGTTATTTTTTTCCCCTAGCAACATCATTTGAAAAGAAAACCCTCTGATTCTTGAGTGGCCAGACTTTGCTGAAGGCACACCACTCTGAAGTTTTGCCACACACTATTGCTCTATCCTGCTGTCATAGTGAGCTGTGTAAAGCAGAAGTCTGATCAAGTATTTCTTCTGCCTCATGGCCCTCTAATGGACCCTCTAACATCTAAAACACAGTGGCTACCTACATAGCTTGCATTCAAGAGCAGGAACTATTTTTCTGTTTGCTTCCCACTTACCATTTTATGTGATGTCCTTTCAACTGGATCTAACTATTGTTTTCACATTAGGCTTAAACTTTGTGTTCAGTGAACATACACATGCTGGGCTTGCCAGAAACCCCTGTTATATATCTTTAGTTAGTACTACTCTGTTTGGCATCATTCAGAGGCCCTCCTCATCCAGTATCTGTAAAGCTGTGCTTAGTTTCATCAGGCTGGAAAAGAGGACCTGAGACCATACATTTCTTGCTCATCTCATTTATTTCTATCTCATACACAACTTACATTTAGCTTTAGAAAATTCCTTATTTGTATGTGTGTGTGTGTGTGTGTGTGTGTGTGTGCGTGTGCGTGCGTGCGTGCGTGTGTGTGTGTGTGTGTGTGTGTGGCAGAGCTAGTGGAAGGAGAATCAGAGGACAAATGCTGATTGTGAGCTTGCTCTTGGTTCTGAAGATCAAACTCAAATGGCCAGGTTTACTGCCCTCACCTACTGTGACATCATGCTGGCCTTGAGAAGAAATGGTTAAAGCTTTGGTGAATTCCAATATATCCTTTTGGTTCCTTTTTCTGTTGCAGTACTGAGTATTATTTCTGAAGAAAATCTTGCTGCATGAGTTATGAATTATAATCATTGTACTTTGGGTGGTGTGGACTGTCCTTGGCTACTTTGAATGTTTGAACTACCCTTTCCTTTCCTTCCTTCCTTCCTTCCTTCCTTCCTTCCTTCCTTCCTTCTTTCTTTCTTTCCTTTCTTCCTTCCTTCCTTTTTACCCTCCTTCCTTCCCTCCCTCCCTCCCTCTTTCTTTCTTTCTTTCTTTCTTTCTTTCTTTCTTTCTTTCTTCTTTCCTTCCTTCCTTCCTTCCTTTCTTTCTTTCTTTCTTTCTTTCTTTCTTTCTTTCTTTCTCTTTCTCTCTTTCTTCCTTCTTTCCTTCCTTCCTCCTTCCTTCCTTCCTTCCTTCCTTCCTTCCTTCCTTCCTTCCTTCCTTTCCACAGGTCTCCCTCCAGTTCCACTAGGGAGAATAACAAACCCAGTCATGTGTGCCCTTCTCCCAGCCTCCAGTAGACTAAACAAACTCCCCATGGTTTTACAACCTAGTGGCTGCATTTGCATTTTGCTACAGGAGCTTCGAGGAGTTAATTTCCTGCTGAGCTTGCTTTGCACTTCAATCCAGCTGAAAGAAGGGATGAGTCTGTGGATTTTCCCTATATAAACACAGTGCTGAAAATTAAACTTTGATCCTTGATCAGAAACTTTTGTCTTGGTTTCATCCTTCTGTCACTACAACCCCCCCCCGCCCAGTCCTTTTTCATATCCAGTCTCCCTTTCAGGTACACAGTTAATGGCTGCTGGACAGTTGCAGGTGGCTCCCAATGTAGGGCCTGAAAACTGGGGGGTTGGGGTGGAGGGGGGCTTAGGGGGTGGAGAGGAGCTTGGGGTAAGGGACAGATTGAGAGACACTGTCATGGTGAGCCCCACAGAAAACAAAAGAAGTGAAAGTATCCTGTACAGTGGTAAGCAACGAATAACATTAATTCTAGTGTTAGCCACAAATTTTACTTTTGGAGACTGTTGTTACAAGAGGTGTATCAAGAGAGTGTACAGGCTAAGTTGAGTAACTGTCAAACAGATGCCTAATTCATGTAGGGGGTGACATTGAAATTGGGATGGGGGATTCTATTTAGGCATTTGTCTGCAGCCATGAGCTACATCAGGTAAGAGGAGCAGGGTTTAAAAAAGAGAGAGAAAACAAAAAACAAAAAAACAAACCAAAAACAAACAAACAAAAAAAACAAATGTTAGAAGAAATTTTAGGTCAAGTAGATTTATGCTGTGCATGGTTCCTAGAAGTAGGAATTATAAATATACAAATGGCATGAGAAAGAGAGAGAGAGATTAGGTTTCAGAAAAGCATTTCTCTGGGATGTGTTAGCAAAGAAGAGGGAAAATTAATTTCAGAGCTCTTCTATGTAAGGGGGAAATCAAGAGATGTCCTGCTTCCTCTCTGGCTCCTACTGGAGATATCCTTAGTTCAGGTTCAAGTTCTCTTCTGTCTATTGTCTGTCTTTGGTGTACTACTCTGTCCACATCTGCCTGTTTTTGTTTCATTGTTTGAATCATTGTTGTTCTGTGTTTTACACTGAAAAGAAAAAACGGTTAAAATTTTATCTGTTGGCTATCCATCTCTTGATTTAGTTTAACTTGTTTAGAAGGCAGTCTCAGTTTGCACAGAAGAAACTGATAAGTTACCCTGCACTGTGCCAGGAGAGGAAGCACAGCTGGAGAAAAGCTGCTTTTAAAGGGGACCGCAGCTTCTCAAGTTCTATGGCAAGTAAGCTGATGGCTGATTTTTCCTAGAAAAATCTCTGCAATTGTTTTTATTGGGTTCATCAAGTGTCAAGGTGCTTTTTCTCTTGAAATTAAATCTAGGAAAGGCAAGAAAAATGCGTTTGGTCTAAATATATAAGATGTGAATAGCCACTTCATTTTTGTTTCTGACTGGCTTTAAAGTTATAAATATGTTCTGTATGTCTTGGTTATAGAGTATTGGCTTATAAGTTATTGGTTATATGGTTAAAAATATGGAATATTGGTAACAGAAGGTTAGCTTAGAACTGGTAACTCAGGGTTGGAGTCATTCTAAACAACAGGTGGCATGAGCCAACCTAGAAATACAGGTCTCTAAAGATACTCTAAATTAGGATAATATTTTATGTAATTATTATCCTAAAAACTAAACTTATAAAGGATAAGATTTAAAACAATGATGTACAAAAAAGTTGCACTGTCATGTATTCATATATAAGACCTGGCTGCAAAACTTTGTAATGTGAAAGTAATGCTTTTGGTATTGATTACAAAGAGAATGGTTTGTTTAAAATTGGGTTTTGCTTTTCAAAGTTATGGTAGTTTATCTGGGATCAAACAAGGTGATGAACTATTTCAGGAATTTGTAGACAAACTGCTAAAAGTAGCTGGTAGAATTTTTGGGGACAGAAATTGGACTCTCATGCAGTCAGGGTCTGGCTAGGGCTGCTGTTTGCAGGAAACTACTATAAACATTTACATTTGAGTTAAAGCAAAGTTCAGAGCAACCTCAGCAAAGGCTTGTGTGGTGCCCCTTTTGTCCTGCAAGGCCTGCCTACAGAATCTTTTGGGCCCTTGTCTCCAGGGACCTCAGGATTACTTTTAGGCAGAAGCAGCATTATTATAAAAGGATTATAGATCTATTCAGGTGTTATAGATAAGGATTATGTGGGAGAAATAAAAACTAGGGCTGCTTTCCTCACAGCATTATAACTGTACCTGCCAATCTTAAAATACCAATTTAAGAGAAAGGACTTTAAGGATTAATAGACACTGGAGCTGATGTACTTACTCACTTCCAAGGAATTGGTTATTTCATTAACAAAGTTCAATCTTGAGATTTATGAAAGGTTAGTGAGGCTATGGAACTTGTAGAGGCATTGCAATCTCGCTTGCCTCCTCTAGCTGCCATTCCAGGAAATGCATATAGAATTATTATGGATTTGGAGGATTGTTTTTTACTGTTCCTTAGCATACTGATGATTGTAAAGGGTTTGCTTTTAGTGAACTTACAATTTTAAAGAGCCCATGAAGCAATATCATTGGAATTTTTGCCTCAAGGGATGGCTAATACCCTTGTATTATGTAAAAAAAAAATTGTCTCTGCTTTAATACAAGAAGTTAGGACTTTGAATCTTTAAGTGTATATTATTCATTATACGGAGGGTATTTTATTAGCTGATCCCTCTGAAGGCGTTTTACTACAAGCCTTTGCTCTTATATAATGAGCTTTAAAGTTTTGGAGTAGTTGTTGCTCCAGGAAAGATTCAAAGACAATATCTTTTTCAATATTTGAGGCCTCAGTTATATCCTAAAGAAATTGTGGCACAGAAAATTCAAATAAGAAAAGATAGTTTACATACTTTAGAAAGCTTCTAGGAGAGGATAATTGGCTAAAACCTCAACTTCAGCTCCTCACAGGAGGACTTAAGCCTTTGTTAGTTATTCTCAAGGAGGGGGGTGCGAATTAACTGTTGAGGGGCAAATAGCTTTGTAGAAAATAAAGGAAGCATTAGTCAACAACAGATATATAGACTATAGATCAATTGTTGGTTGTTTATGTTATTGCTACTCATGTGACTACAGCAGTTCTTTGGCCAAAGGGACCATTAATGTGGATTCATCTTCCTTCATCTCCAGGTAAAGTTTGAACACCCTATTATGAAGCTGTTGCTGTGTTAATACAGAATTGTAGGTTAGAATCATGAAAGTATTTTAGAAAGAATGTCTTAAGAATCTGATGAAACATTTATTCCCTATTTCAAACAACAATTAAATTGGTTATTGCAGGATACTGATATTTGGCCTATTGCATGTCAAACTTTTTAGGCAAAATTGATAATCATTGTCCAAAAGACATGTTGTTGAAATTTACCTCTATGCATGGTTTTTGTAGTTCCTATAAATTTATGCATGCATCCTACTATATTTATAAACAGCTCATCTATAGGTGAGAAACATATGTGATTGGATTACATGTTCATTCTCTTGAGTGTACCCCTGCTTTACCAATAATTGAATTATATGCTGTAGCCACTGTTTTTAAAATGTTAAAAAGCAAGTTTTAGTTTGTATATTGATAGCCAATATATAGCTCATGTTTTGTAATTGTTCGAAATTGTTTCTTTTTTACATGCTGCTAATTCTCTGATTATACAGTTATTTATACAAATACAACTTAATTTAAGAGACATGCACTGTTCCTTACATTATAGGACTTTTAAGAGCTCATGCTGGATTTCTTAGACAGATCCCTTAGGGAAATGCCATAGCAGATTCATATGCCAGGATTATTGGCCTTACACAGGAACAATTGGCCATACAATCTCATTCTTTATATTATGACAATAGTAATAGCTTGAGAAAATAATCTGGTATGTTTAGATAATGTCCTCATCAAATTGTAAAGACTTATCCTCAATGTCCTCAGTTTCTACCTGTACCACATAATGGTGTTAATCCTTGAGGATTTATACCTAATCAATTATGGCAAATAGATATTACTCATGTTTCTGATTTTAGAAAATTAAAATATGCACTTGTTACTATTGATACCTTTCAGGCTTTCTAGTTGCAACTGCTTTAACAGGAGAACCAGCTAAAAATATAATTAGTCATTGCTTGCATTGGTTTTCTATGCCTGGTGTTCCAAATCAGATTAAAACAGATAATGGAACTGGCTATTTTAGTCAAGCATTTGAGATGTTTTATAGATAATTTAGTATTAACCATATTACTGGGATTCTTTATAATTCTCAAGGACAACATATTGTGGAACTTTAAAACAATATCTTAATAAAAAACAAAAAAGGGGCAATTATATACCCATACAGTACATTATTTAAATCATGCTTTTTATTTTAATTTTTTAAAAATTTGGATGCCAAGTAACTCTCTGCTGTGTGTCTATGGCACCCTGCAGCTAGGGATACTTACGCCTGGGTGAAATGGAAGGATCCGCTTACTGGCATATGGCATGATCCTTATCAGGTATTTAATATGGGGATGTGGTTCTGTCTGTGTTTTTTCACAAAAAGAAAATGGAGCCCAATGGCAGCCTGAAAGATTAGTTCATCAAGTGGACACAGATCCTAAGCCTTTTAATGATTATCATACTAATGATGAGATGGCTCAAAATCCCTACCAACCAGCTAAGTTAACCTGGAGTGTAGTATCTACTATTACTAGAGAGTAAATTTTTTTCTATCAGTTCTCAAAACTACCCCCGATATACCTGGTAGCCAGAGTTTCTGTTTGACCTTTGCCAATTAACAGCTGAACTGAGTTTGTAAGACAGGATTTCTCTTTTTATCCCTGGAATTCCCTCAACAACTTTTAATTTTGTTGCTTTAAACTTATGGACCTTGTATCTTAAACAGATTGGGTACCTTCACACAGGATAGCTTTCAGCAAGCTTAGCTATTCACCATGGCAGTTATTCATCTCTACAGAGAAAGGCATCGAGTATACATTCATATGTCCTCCATGGCTTTGATCTGAATGGGAAAGACTGTGCTTTTTAAGGCCTGTGGCCAGGGACAGGTAAGCATATTCATGAGCTACTATTGACCTAAGTCAGACAGATATTAAAAGCTATGTTTGTCTTCCATGATGGGTAAGAAGGAGAAATGTAAACACTGACCTATGGCAGGCATCTGTCTCGCTACTCTATTCACTAGATGAGATTATGGAAAACAAGAAAATCTTGTGCCCCAGTCCAGCTCATATTTAATAAACAAAAAAGGGAATATCTTGCCCTTCCCCCAGACTTGAATAGGCTAAACAAACCCAAGTGGTTTCAAAACCTAGCTGGAATGTCCTGGCCTTGCCACATTTGCAGTCTCCTACAGGAGCTTTGAGGTGTTGACTGCTTGCTGAGCTTGCTTTGCAACTCAATCCAGCTGAAACAAGGGATGGGTGGGCCTGTTGGCTTTTCCTATATAAATACAGTGTCAAATATTTAACTTTGAGCCTTGATCAGAAACATTTTGTCTTGGCTTCATCCTTCTCTTGCCTTCCCCACACCTCCATCCTTTTTCATTTCTAGCCTCCCTTTCAGGTACCCAGTTAATCCATGACTGATGGGCAGTCTTGAGTCATCCTCCCTGATCTCGCGTCTAGGAAATATTACTAAAGTCTTACATTAGCACAATAAGTACGGAAGTCTGTAATTGTTTCTCATGAGTATGAGTATCCCAGTGAACTCTGTACTCTCTGTAGTCATACTTCAAATCCAAATTTGTGTTCAATTAATCTTTATTGAAAATACCATTTGCTGGATCTATGTGATATAAATATGTGATATTATAAATTTTCAAATAATTGAAAATATAAAAGGACTGCTTTTATTTGACCCTCATTTTCAACTTTGATTCTATCCTGAGTAAGAATGGACTGAAGTCAGGTGTAAGAGTCCTGGTTGTGACTCTGGCTGTCTCTTGCTTCATTCCATTTCTTGTTGGTTTCAGCTGGTCCAACTCAGCTTTGCAAACAGAGCAGAGGCAAACACACAGCATCTCTCCAAGGAGCTTTAGCTACACACACAAATGAAACCAATGTTAGAATAAAATCTATAACTTTCATAAGCCCCACAAATCCATCCACAATGTCTGTGGTCTTTGGATCCAACTGTCAGGACTTCAGTAGCAACTGATAACCTCCTCACACTTGCCCAGGTTTTCAGATCATCACCAACTACAGTAAGCTGAATATACTTCTCCACTCAATTACAGAAGGCTGCCTCATTTCTGCAGTGTATCCTGAGCCACATCTGTGCACACTGCAGTCAGACTGCAGCTGTTCAGCCTTTCTTGCTTTTTACTGTAAATGTTCCCACTTTGACTGACAGTGAGTCTTTGCCACATGTAAGTAAATTCTGGTTTTTGTTCTAGGAAACTCAGAATGATCAGATTTTCTTATTCCCACTGAAACTGTGTTTCTTTATTTTCACAAGTTACAGTTTAGATAGAGATAGTCCTAAGAAGAACACTAAGTATATGACAAATCATGAAAATAGCAGACCAACATCTAGAAAAGAGAACATAGCCAAACGTTTCCGATAAAAAGAAGACTATTGAAAGGAATTATATGACCATAAAGCCATTTAAATTGAGAATTTGTTCACTGAATATTTTGATAAGATCCTACTCTCTTGTCCCAGGAGCTGTAATTCTCCTGTCTGCTACTTTGTATTGAAAATATTTCTCATTTCCTATGTACTGTGGAAACCAACATTCTCTCTTTCCTCAGCACGCAAAACAATTGGAATATAGGGGTAAATTTTTATCAGCCCTTTTCCATTATTCCACTCAGAGCATAACTTGGAAGCAAATTGCAAATTCTGTGTGCTGAATACCAGACTGTTCTCTAGGACAACATTGGGAGTTGCTTAGTTATTTCTCTCTATGCTAGACTTCATCTAATTCTCAGACATCCTGGAAGGAAATGTGTGTGTTCTATGTACCAGTAAAAAACAGAGGTACAGAATCCTAAATCACTTACCTAAGACCTCAAAATGGGCAAAGTGACTAATCTCCATATGCATAGTCTCCTGAGGACCTGGGTGCTTACCTTGCTTTGAGTAGCTTAGGCAGCAGGAAGTTTGACAACCTCTCGCTTGGCCTGCCTATGGGGTTGCTACTCCTAACAAGGAGAGAAAAACAATGATTATAATATATTATACAAAAAAAAAATTTTAAAAACCGGGAAAATATAAACTCCAGATATGTCCTCCTGGGACACAAACCTGACCTGCTTGAAAAGAAGCACTGGTGGAAAAGAAGAAAGAAAGAAAGAAAGAAAGAAAGAAAGAAAGAAAGAAAGAAAGGAAGGAAGGAAGGAAGGAAGGAAGGAAGGAAGGAAAGAAAGAAAGGCAAAAAACACCAGGAATCTCCTACTTCTAACAACTTGGCATTGATTGATCTTCTCCTTCATAATCTACCATGTCCTCAATACGTTCAATCATGTATGCATATACACATATGCATACACACAGTTACACACACATATACACAGTCACACACACACACACACACTTGCATACACACACAGGCAGATGTACAACCACACAAGTGTTCTCTGTTTGCCTTTTTGTCTTTCTGTAGCTCTCTGCTTGTAGGTTTGTCTGTCTGTCTGTCTCTGTTTCTGTCTTTTTGTCTGAAACTCCATCTCTCTGTGTCTTGTTTCTCTTCTAAGTGCGTGTATGTGTGAGTGGGCATGGGCATTTCTGTGTGTGTGTGTGTGTGTGTGTATGTGTGTGTGTGTGTGTGTTTGCCATGCTCTCACTCTACTTCCTGAATCCCCACACATCTTTAAACTCCCCGATGAGTTTTGAATCAATTCATTTTCATCAGGGGCTCTCATTTAGGTTTGTAATTGTTGTCCTGGGAGTGGATGTGTTTAACAAGACTATGCTGGAGAAGAAGAAAATTCTGACAAAACAAAAACAAGCACTGATTGTTGTCCTGTAAATTAGTAACCGGTTCCAGGGGACCACTTCTTTGTTAGTCAAGCAGAGGCTCATCTTTTCTCTCCTGTTTTTCTCACCCACATTCCTGCTTCTCCTCCTTCCTATTCCTCTCAAATACCTTCTCTCCCTCTCCCTCCCCCTCCCTGCCTTCCATCCCTTCTCCCTCCCCTGCCCCTTTCCTTTCTTGCCTTCTCAGTTCCCTGCTGGAGCGGCTGTCCTCATAGCCTTTGAAGGCTTCCTGACATCTCTGGCAGTAGTTCAGGGGCTCATAGGCTGCAGCTGGAAGCCCTCCATCCTTGCTCCTTGCTTTTGTCCTGCAATATGGCTGTCCTGGCACCGCCCACTCTGCAGCCTCCCAATACAAAAGTCTGGGGACTCTCACAGGGAATAGATTGCAGCAGGAGCTAAGTGGCCAAACATCTTAGAGGGAACCCCACTCATTGTAGCTGTCCCTCATTTTTGCCAGGGGAGTTTTGAAAATGAATTTCTGCTTCCACTTTTCTCTCAGCAAGCTGGAGAGCACCTGGCAGTATCTCCATGAAAGTAGTTATCATTGAAAATCAGAGGGACTCCAAAATGTCCTGATTTCATTGCACTATGAATCTAAAGAAGCATATTTTCCAAAGTCCATGATGTGTGTCAAATGTTTTTCAACTGCCTTGTAAGACTGAGTTGAATAAGGAGATGTGAACAGCCAGAAATAATATCCCCTTTCGGACTAACTTGATAGTGCTTTAAAGCTACTTTCTCCTCTTGAGAAAATGTCCCCTATATAGAGATAAATAGAAGTATATTAACTTTGAACTCTGGACTAACTACTTGGTAAGAAAGAACTGAATCTGCAGCACTGTATCTCAGATCCAGGATGCATTGTACTGTGACCCATGGTGTCCTAGATGGGACTCCCAACAAGTTCAAGATGCATTGAAGGGTTAGCATCACACACTCCCCCAGTTCTACACAATAGTAGGGAGTTCCTGGGGAGAAAAATGCAATTTTAAGCAAACCATGGTTTTGCTGCATAAACATGAAGACTTCAGTACCCAAAGCTTTTGTTCCATGCTGCTAGTACAAAAGATCTTTATCGGGCTCATTCTCATTTGCTGTTATTCCGCGAGGAAAGCCATGCTACACTTAGTCCCATTTGCTTACCCACCATGCAGCCACCTGCAGACTGATTATTTCTTTTTAAAGCAGGACCGCACTCTCCACTTGCCTCCCTCCTCCAGGCAGCCTCAGCACAAAAGCAGCCAGCACAATGATGCTTTGTGGAGAATAGATCCCATTAGCAACAACAACAACTCAGATTTATATATTGCCTTATCACACTCTGCAAAGCCACTCCAGGCATTGTCGAAAATGCAAGCCATTTCCTTTCAAGCCTCCAAAAACCCTTATTAAACAGCTACTAGGAAAAGACTAACTTGAACATGTGAGTTGATACAGTGCAATACTATGTTCTTATTCTAAAGAAAGGTGAGGCCAGCTTCCAGTTGTACTTCCCACTGCACGGTGCTATAATAGTTAATCTCAGCACTCATGGGTCTTAGGGGTCAGACACCCACATGAAAACAAGCCTCCCCAGATGTAAAGCCCCCTGAGCCTTTATTCAATTGCTTTGCTCTGCTCAGCATTTCTTTAGTGGATGAGGAAGAGCTTGAATTTTCTACAGTGATGGGAAGTGGTGTTATTTTCTACACCAAAATTAAGGAAAAAATCTGAACTTTTATTCAATATTTGATTTTTAAAAATATCGCATTGAAAATTACTACTTTTTAAAGAGTTTGTTTTGGGGACTGGAGACATGATCTAGTGATTGAGAGCACTGACTGCTCTTGTAGAGGGCCCCAGAGTGTCTCCTAGCACCCACATAATAGCTTCCAATTTTCTGTATTTGCTATTCCCTGAAGATCTGACACTGTCTCCTGGACTCTTTGGACAATAGACAATCAAATGATACACATACATGCATGAGATAAAACACCTATATACATTTAATAATTAGGTAAATAATAAATAAATTAACAAATCCCCTTTCTTTTCAGTCCTAAAACTGATCTTCTGCATTGTCTCCAGCCCATATATGTTTACTGATGAATTATTCTTATGTCTTTCTGCATCCATGCAGAAGCATACAGACACACACACACATACACACACACACACACACACACACAAACACACACTCACACATATACATACCACATACCTCTGCTTTTTGTTGTGTGACAAATACTAATTACTTTTCAAGGACATTAATTTTTCATCTCTGTCTATTGTTAAGTTCTTCATACAAGCCATCTTCATCATTATAAAAATATGACATATTTCCCCACATTAAGTAAGACATAAATTACAATAAAATTTTTTTCTTCACAAGAGCACTTCAGAAGGCATAAGTGTTTTCTCCTCATAGCAAAAATCTATACATCTGGAATCTTCAAGTTTATTTTTCGTGTTATTTTTTTCTGCATGAATATGTATGTGGGAAGGAGGGGGCACTGGTGTGGAAGCCAGAGGACAACCTGTGGGAGTTAATTCTCTCCTTCTTCTATGTGAGTTCTGGAAGTTGGATTCAGGTCTTCAAGCCTCGCTGCAAGCAATGTCACTTGCCAAACCCTCTTGCTGGCTCTCTAGTCGCCCTCTCCACCACCTCTAAATGTGCATTCCTTGTGAAAATCTCTTAAGCTTTGCATTTTCTGTGGCTGCAGAGTAGCAGAGACCCAAAGCAATCTCTGTGTTGACGGAAAGCCTGGCCTCATTCTACTTTCTGCTTATTGCTATTGTAATTGTTGCTCATCACAGGGGACCACCTTTTCCTTGAAATAAGAACTGTTTCTATCTTGTAAACTCCTTTATATTTAACTCTCCACTGATGTTCCCTTTCATTTCCTATTGGCCTTATTGCATCATGTCAATGCGCAGTAGATTATGAATTTAATTAGGATGTTACATCTGAATAAACAATAAAGGCAAAGACAGGAACACCATGAGGTAGAGAGAAAGAAGAAAAGAAAGAAAAGTTATTTTTAAACAATTGTTAAAAGATGTATTTTTATATTAGATTTTATTTGTGTGTGCACTTTGTGTGTGTGTGTGTATGCGTGTGTGCATACATGTGCACATGTCTGGGTAGGGGTATGCATCCACTGGTGCAATACCCAAAGAGTCCAGGAGTGATGGGCCCCTCAGAGTTGGAGTTACAGGCAATTATGAGCCACCTGATGTGGGTGCTGTGAACCAAGCTTGGATTTCCTGAAAGAGCAGGCAATGCCATCACTCCAGCCTCAAGGAAGCTCATTTCTTTTGAAAACTTGTGGACATGGAGAGGCCATAATGAATCCAGATTCTTCAGTGACATAGGAATTGAAATCATGCCCCTTAACCCATGGGATGCAGCCAGGAGGACAGCCTTGTCATGAGCACACGTTACTCTTTCTAAAGTCCAAACCAGGAAGACTTTCCCCCTCCACTTGGATCCGTTCCTAGATGCCTTCCACGTCAAGGGCATGAGCACACTGTTTTTGCTGTGCTAATTTGATGAATACATTTACTATATTCACAGTCTTCTCTGAAGAAAGCATTCAGACCACATTAGTGCTGATAGAAATCTATTATGGTCTAAATCCGTTTCTATAGCATAAGTCGGAGTTTAGTTTTAGAGTGTTTAAGGCCTCACTCAGCCTGATGTATGATTCAGCATTTAATTGAGAAGGCCTCTGTTGAACTGTCATTGTTTCCTCCATATGTTTTAATCTCTTGCTAAATTCCAAGTTTTTGATGATGAAGTAATTTACGATTGTAGTACCGCATCTTTACCTAATTGCATGTAAGTCAGGATGGGAAAATATTAAATACTCAATACGTAATTTGTATATTTTGTCATAAAGGAGTTTATAAATGCCTTGTATGCAGCAAAAATAACAGAGTAGAGGGAAAAATAGAAAAATTTGCCGAGGTCAAAGCTCTAAGATGAGGGACGAGGGTCTTCAACCTGAAACAGGATGAAAAGGGAAAGCTAGGGAACGGGGTGTGGTTGGCTGCATCTGGGCCAAGCCTCTGCAACCAGCTCTGTGGGAAAGCCCAAATCAGCAGCCCTATGGACCTAAATTAAACACTTTGCTAATTTGCAATTCTCTTCTTTTTATCTAATTTTACTTGGGAATTAAGAAAATCAGATATGCTCAAACCTTTAGCCAAAACACTGAGTAGCTGTGTTATAACAAAACAGTGGTTGTCTTCAATACTAACTGCAACCCATTAATAGGAATTAGAGTGAGCTAAGACCTCAGGGAGAATATTAAACATCCAAATTTCTGACAGTTGTAGCAAGGATTTGGCTTGATATATTTTGGAGATATGAGGAAAAGAGGCCATTTTCAACACCAAATTAACTTTATTAATCACCCCCAAGAGGAAGAAGGGAAATGAATCTGATAAAAGGTATTAAAAATAATTGATTTGTCATTTTGTGGAATATATTTTTTGTCATGTTGGATTGCCACAAAACAAAAAAATAAACAAGCAAGCAAACAAACCTAGGCAGTTTAGAGGTACTTGCAATTGGGAAATATGTATTTTTCCCCTAAAGATTATTGACCCTCAGTTTACTACTATTGCTTTGATATTTCAAAGTTAAGAGGCAAAGTCATCTGTAATATAAATTCTAAAGCCTAAAGTCAATCATAACTTTGCACATGTTGAACAGCACAGTGGTATTCTCTGTCTTACACTGTTTTATTTTTTTTCTAGCACTATTCACAGAGAGCCGAAGCATGCGCTTGCCTATTCAGCATCTCCTTTAATTTGTAAGCAGCTCCATAAATCTTTCTTGGCTTCTAGGGACATAAAGACTTCTATGATGAAGTGGCCAGCATGGTGGCTTAATAAGCTGAAAGCTGTGAGCACCCCAGCACTCCCCCTCCCCCAGCATTCTAGGGACCGCTGTCTTATTCCTGGCAAAGGAACTATGATTTTTGAATTCCAGCCAGAGTAATTAGCACAGTTTAGGATCTCAGTACACAAAGCAGGATGGTCAGCACTGGCAAAGATGTCTACTGAGTGTTTTCTGAGTGGTAAAAAGAATGGGGACTGGCCAGCTGCAGCAGGACTTAGTGGCTCTGTTGAAAGTGACACACCAGGAATATCCCTGCTTCCAGGAGGGATGGATATGTCAACACTCCATAGCATGAGATAATGTCTTTATTACCATTACTCAAATGCCTTAGGAAGAAGTAAAAGAACTGAGTGAGGCTGTCTTTCACATTCCCTAGAAATCATCTATCATAGATAGCTGCATTCCCTAGAAATAGCAATACATATACAAGTAGCAGGAACTTCCAGGCAGCTGTCCAGACTGACACACTCTACAAATGCATTTATGAAACTGTCCTAAGGTAGGCTTGCCAACACAGCCAGTTTGGCTACATTTCTACATTCTCACTGCCAACTTACCACAAAGGTTTTATTGTCTGTGTTTTTGGAACCTTGGGGACTCTGGTGAAAACCTTTGAAATTCCTCAGGTGCTTTGAATCATGTTTCATATCCAAATGCAGTGTTTTGAATTAGTGGAGAATTTCTGGAGAAATTGAAACAAACGTCTCACTGGCTATACACTAGCAAACTTTCCTCAGAGGTAGATAAATCCACACAGTCATTTTTACACTATCTAAAAATGGAGTTCTTTTTGAAGAGCCATTTTAAATTTACAGAAAAATGAAGTAGAAAGAGCAGTTCTCTTCCCATTTGTCCTCTGGTTCCCAGTAAACAGGGCCTCTTCCTATTTTATCAATCACTGTCATTGGTAGTATTTGATACTGCTGCCCTGACATGGACCCAATATCACCATCTAAATGCAAAGCTGACATTTGGATTTACTTTTTTCTTTTTGCATCATATAGGTGTGCATTACATTAAGACGTGTATGACTAGGAATTTGGACAGCCTTAGTATAGCCATGCTCTGTACATTTACTGATTTTCCTCAGATGCAAGTCACACTTAGCCTTTGGATCTTTCTATTTGGTGCATTGTGCACATTTTTGGTTTGTTTGTTTGTTTTGGTTTTGTTAGTTTTGTTTTTCAGGGTTGTCTCCATGGAAGTTTCTTCTTTGTTATTTATTGGCTGCACTCTCATTCTACTGCTGTATGTTTTTTCCATATATATATATATATATATATATATATATATATATATATATGTATATATATATAAATATATATATATATATATATATATATATATATATATATATGACAGTTTATCCATTCACTTGCTGAAGAACACTTTGGTTTTCTCTCAAGCTGCATTCCAAGATTCTTACAGAACTCCTTGACTGTCTTTAAGATTTCAACCCCCATCATAAAGGCCAGGAAGTAAAACTCATAGATTGCAAAATGAGAGTTAGGTAAGGGACTTATACTCCGTCTTACTAAGCAAATGACCTATCTTACAATTCTACTACCAGCAAATAGAGGCCCAAGCCACTCTATATTCTCCTAAGCATTTGGTATGCTGGATTTTGTCTGTGAATCATAGCTTTGGGTGAGCTCCATTGTGCAGCACATGAAACAATATTGATTCTATATTGATCACATTGCATTCAGCAGTCAGAACAAATTCTTCTACTACTTGTTATATTACATGCACTTAAGCATATGCCTGGATGCATGTGGGAGTGCCAAGGAAATGAAATTGATATCATTCTATTTGAATACTTTGGTATGGAAAAAGATAGGTGATTATAAGGTTTACATTATTTTGATTTTCAAAAATGTATTTTGTGCATGCAGGCATGTGTGTGTAAAAGCCTGTGTGTACAATTGTGTGTGTGTGTGTGTGTGTGTGTGTGTGTATGTGTGTGTGAGTATATGGTAAGCAGTGTAAGTCTATCCTCAGCAGAGAGAATGCTGAGGTTGAGGACAGCTTGCCAGAGTTGCTTCCCTGACTCTGTGAATCCAAGAGACTGAATTCATAACCACAGGCTTGCCAGCTTCTTTGACTGTAGAGCAGTCCCACTGACTTTATACTATTTATTTCATCAGTGGAAAACACCAAATGAAATACACATTAATGGCAGGTAAGTTTTCTGTCCCCTAATATATCTGACAATAGGGACCAGACAGCAATTCATCTTACAGCAACATCAGATGTCTGTTAGTGTATA
The DNA here is from genome assembly GCA_964023405.1 of Apodemus agrarius. NCBI lineage: Eukaryota > Metazoa > Chordata > Mammalia > Rodentia > Muridae > Apodemus > Apodemus agrarius. Next base: position 3,827,946 of record OZ030007.1, read on the forward strand.
AATCTAAATATCTTCCTATAGTTACTGATATTCAACATTACTTACTCCAGGAAACTCCTGGGAAGATAATACACATTATTATTATTATTATTATTATTATTATTATTATTATTGTTAACAACATGGAGGACAGATGCTCTCAGGACATTTTGATTGTTAGTGTCCATTTCTTATTAACCTCATAACTAGGTAGTAAGATTTACTAATCTACACAGCAAAGGTGAGAAAAATGTCATTCAGCTACCAAACTGAAAAATATACACATAAATCTAATTTCCACAAAGCCAGGGGAAGTCATGATATTTAAGACTGCAAACTCATCCCAGTGGATATTTCCTACATTTTTCTATCTTATGAATAGAAGGCAAATGAAATTAGATGTTAAAGTTAAGCCAAGATTATTTCATTAAGCATAATTTTAAATGAAAATTAAACCCTTATTATGAAGCCACAGAAAGAATTTGATGAAGACTATTGGCAATAAACTCAAAGGCTAGGTTTTTACTGTCTATTATTTATAAATTAACTCAAGCAAATCAGTAGCCTTCTTGTACTCAAAGGACAAGCAGGCTGAGAAGAAGTTAGGGAAATAACACCCTTCACAATAGCCACAAACAACATAAAGTACCTTGGCGTAACTCTAACCAAACAAGCAAAAGATCTGTATGACAGGAACTTCAAGTCCTTGAAGAAAGAAATCGAAGAAGACCTCAGAAGATGGAAAAATATTTCTTGCTCCTGGATTGGCAGGATCAATATAGTAAAAATGGCCATCTTGCCAAAAGCAATATACAGATTCAAAGCGATCCCCATCAAAATCCCAACTCAATTCTTCATAGATCTAGAAAGAGCAATTCTCAAATTCATCTGGAGCAACAAAAAACCCAGGATAGATAAAACTATTCTCAACAATAAAAGGACTTCTGGGGGAATCAATATCCCTGACCTTAAACAGTACTACAGAGCAATTGTGTTAAAAACTGCATGGTATTGGTATAGCAACAGGCAAGTGGATCAATGGAATAGGATTGAAGACCCAGAAATGAACCCACAGACTTATGGTCACTTGATCTTTGATAAAGGAGCCACAACCACCCAATGGAATAAAGATAGCCTTTTCAACAAATGGTGCTGGTTCAACTGGAGGTCAACATGCAGAAGAATGCGAATTGACCCACTCTTATCTCTTTGCACTAAGATCAACTCCAAGTGGATCTAGGACCTCCACATAAAACCAGACACACTGAAACTATTAGAAAAGAAACTTGGGAAGACCCTGGAGGACATAGGCACAGGGGGAAAGTTCCTGAACAGAACACCAATAGCTTATGCACTAAGATCAAGAATTGACAAATGGGATCTCATAAAATTACAAAGTTTCTGCAAGGCAAAGGACACTGTCAGAAGGACAAAATGACAACCAACAAAGTGGGAAAACCCTACATCCGACAGAGGGCTAATATCCAATATATACAAAGAACTCAAGAAATTAGACCCCAAAGAACCAAATAACCCTATCAAAAAATGGGGTACAGAGCTAAACAAAGAATTTTCACCAGAAGAAATTCGGATGGCCGAGAAACACCTTAAGAGATGTTCAACATCATTAGTCATCAGAGAAATGCAAATCAAAACAACCCTGAGATTCCACCTCACACCAATCAGAATGGCTAAGATTAAAAGCTCAAGAGACAACAAGTGCTGGCGAGGATGTGGAGAAAGAGGAACACTCCTCCACTGTTGGTAGGATTGCAAAATGGTAAAACCGCTCTGGAAATCAGTTTGGCGGTTCCTCAGAAAATTGGGCATGTCCCTTCCATAGGACCCCAGCATACCACTCCTGGGCATATACCCAGAGGATTCCCCTGCATACAATAAAGACACATGCTCCATTATGTCTATAGCAGCCTTGTTTATAATAGCCAGAAATTGGAAGGAGCCCAAATATCCCTCAAAGGAGGAATGGAGGGTGAGCACCAAGGCTGCTTCTGCAACCAGCTCGCCGGCCCCTGGACCAGCAGTGTAGCGGCGGGCCTCCATATTGCAACCAGGACACAGCTGAAAAGGCCCAGGATCTGTGGGACATCCCCGCCAGTGGTGTAGCGGCGGGCCTCCATATTGCAACCAGGACACAGCTGGAAAGGCCCAGGTAAACACCCCTTCCAGGGCTACACTCACGGGGGTATCTGCTAGGGTCTCGGAGCCAAGCAGGCGGAGTCCCGCCTAGGCTCTGTGGGACATCCCCGAGCCCTCTGGTGAGCACCAAGGCTGCTTCTGCAACCAGCTCGCCGGCCCCTGGACCAGCGGTGTAGCGGCGGGCCTCCATATTGCAACCAGGACACAGCTGGAAAGGCCCAGGCTCTGTGGGACATCCCCGCCCTCTGGTGAGCACATAGGCTGCGTTCTGCAACCAGCTCGCCGGCCCCTAGACCAGCGGTGTAGCGGCGGGCCTCCATATCACAACCAGGACACAGCGGGAAAGGCCCAGGCTCTGTGGGACATCCCCGCCCTCGGGTGAGCACCTAAGCTGCGTTCTGCAACCAGCTCGCCGGCCCCTAGACCAGGGGTGTAGCGGCGGGCCTCCATATTGCAACCAGGACACAGCTGGAAAGGCCCAGGTAAACACCCCTTCCAGGGCTACCCTCACGGGGGATCTGCTAGGCTCTCAGAGTTCCTTGCAACCAGGACACAGCTGGAGAAGCCCAGGTAGACAGACTCCAACAGGGGCTACAATCGCATGGGTGGCAGCCAGCTTATGATCCCTTAAAGCAGCAGTCACACATATTCACCAATAGAGAAACAACAGGTGAGCCCAGCCTCACAGGAGATTCAAACACCAGCCACTGACAACAAGGCCAACTAAAACCAGAAATAACCAGATGGCAAAAGGAAAACGAAGGAACGTTACTAACAAAAATCAAGGCAACATGACAGCATCTGAACCCAGTTCTCCAACAACAGGAATCCCTGGATACCCTAAAACACCAGAAAAACAAGACTTGGATATAAAATCACTGGTCAGGATGCTGGTAGCTGAACACATAGAAAAATCTCGTAAAGAAATAGAGGAGAAAATGGATCAAAAGTTAGAAGCCTTTACGAGGCAAATACAAAAATCACTTCAAGAAATGCAGGAGAAGATGGATCAAAGAGAAGAAGACAATAAGGAAGAAAGACAAAAGTCACTTAAAGAACTACAGAAGAACGTGGGCCAACAAGTAGAAGCTATGAAAGAGGAAGCACAAAAATCTATTAAAGAAATACATGAAAACACAATCAAGCAAACGAAAGATCTGAGCACATCCATCCAGATACTAAAAACAGAAGTAGAAACAACTAAGAAATCACAGAGGGAGACAACATTGGAGATAGAAAACCTGGGGAAGAAATCAGGGGCCATAGACGCAAGTATCAACAATAGAATACAAGAGATAGAAGACAGAATCTCAGAAGCCGAAGATAACATAGGAACCATTGATTCAACAGTCAAAGAAAATACTAAATGCAAAAAGGTGGTAACCCAAAACATCCAGGAAATCCAAGACACTATGAGAAGACCAAACCTAAGGATTATAGGTATAGACGAGAGTGAAGATTTACAAGTTAAAGGGCCAGCTAATATCTTCTATAAAATTATGGAAGAAAACTTCCCCAACCTAAGGAGAGAGATGCCCATGAATATACAAGAAGCCTATAGAACCCCAAACAGACTGGACCAGAACAGAAATACATCCCGTCACATAATAATCAAAACTCCAAATGTAATAAACAAAGAAAGAATACTAAAGGCAGCAAGAGAAAAAGGCCAAGTAACATATAAAGGAAAACCTATCAGAATAACACCAGACTTCTCACCTGAGACCATGAAAGCTAGAAGATCCTGGGCAGATATCATGCAAACTCTAAGAGAACACAAACTTCAGCCAAAACTACTTTACCCAGCAAAACTCTCAATTGCCATTGATGGAGACATCAAGGTATTCCATGACAAAACCAAATTTGCAAGATATCTCTCCACAAATCCAGCCCTACAAAGGATAATAGGGGGAAAACACCAAGACAAGGACGGAAACTACCCCCGGGAAGAAGCAAGATAGAAACCTCCTCTCATCAAACCCAAAAGAAGATAACCTCTCGAATATAAAAAATAAATAAGATAAATAAATATAATTTCAAAAATGTCTGGAGGTAATAATTACTATTCCTTAATATCTCTTAACGTCAATGGACTCAATTCCCCAATAAAAAGACATAGATTAACAGACTGGATACGGAAACAGGACCCTACATTTTGCTGCATACAGGAAACACATCTCAGTGTTAAAGACAAACACTACCTTAGAGTAAAAGGCTGGAGGACAATTTTACAAGCAAATGGTCTCAGGAAACAAGCTGGAGTAGCCATTCTAATATCAGATAAAATTGACTTTCAACCTAAAATCATCCAAAGAGACTCAGAAGGTCACTTCTTGCTGGCCAAAGGGAAAATCCACCAGGAAGAGCTCTCAATACTGAACATCTATGCTCCAAATGCAAGGGCACCCTCCTTCGTAAAAGAAACCTTACTAAAGCTTAAAGCACACATTACACCTAACACAATAATTGTGGGTGACTTCAACACCCCACTCTCCTCAATGGACCGATCAGGAAAGCAGAAACTAAACAGGGACACAGTGAAACTAATTGCAACTCTGGACCAATTGGATTTAACAGATATATATATAGAACATTTCATCCTAAAGCTAAAGAATATACCTTTTTCTCAGCACCGCATGGTACCTTCTCCAAAATAGACCATATAATCGGTCACAAGACAGATGTCAACAAATACAAGAAGATCGAGCTAATCCCATGCCTCTTATCAGATCACCATGGAGTAAGAGTGGTCTTCAATAGCAACAAAAACAACAGAAAGCCCACATACACATGGAAACTGAACAATACTCTACTCAATGACACCTTGGTCAAGGAAGAAATAAAAAAAGAAATCAAAGACTTTTTAGAATTCAATGAAAATGAAGGTACAACCTACCCAAATCTATGGGACACAATGAAAGCAGTGCTAAGAGGAAAACTCATAGCTCTAAGTGCATCCAAAAAGAAACTGGAGAGAGCATACACTAGCAGCTTAATGGCACACCTTAAAGCCCTGGAAGAAAAACAAGTTAATTCACCCAGGAGGAGTAGAAGACAAGAAATCATCAAACTCAGGGCTGAAATCAATCAAATAGAAACAAAGAGAACCATACAAAGAATCAACAAGACCAGGAGCTGGTTCTTTGAGAAAATCAACAAGATAGATAAACCCTTAGCCAGACTAACCAAAGGACACAGAGACAGTATACAAATTAACAAAATTAGAAATGAAAAGGGAGACATAACAACAGAAACTGAGGAAATTCAAAAGATCATCAGATCCTACTACAAAGGTCTATACTCAAAACAACTGGAGAATCTGGAGGAAATGGACGATTTCCTAGACAGATATCAAATACCAAAATTAAATCAGCATCAAGTAGACCAGCTAAATAGTCCCATAACCCCTAAAGAAATAGAAGGGGTTATAGAAAGCCTCCCAACCAAAAAAAGTACGGGACCAGATGGTTTTAGTGCAGAATTCTACCAGACCTTCAAAGAAGACTTAACACCAATACTCTTCAAACTATTCCACAAAATAGAGACAGAAGGGACACTGCCCAACTCATTCTTCGAAGCCACAATTACGCTAATACCTAAACCACAAAAAGATCCAACAAAGAAAGAGAACTTCAGGCCAATTTCTCTGATGAATATAGATGCAAAAATACTAAATAAAATTCTTGCTAACCGAATCCAAGAGCACATCAAAACGATCATCCACCATGATCAAGTAGGCTTCATCCCAGGGATGCAGGGATGGTTCAATATACGGAAATCCATCAATGTAATCCACTACATAAACAAACTGAAAGAAAAAAACCACATGGTCATCTCATTAGATGCTGAAAAAGCATTCGACAAAATTCAGCATCCTTTCATGCTAAAAGTCTTGGAAAGAGCAGGAATTCAAGGCCCATACCTAAACATAGTAAAAGCAATCTACAGCAAACCAGTAGCCAACATCAAAATAAATGGAGAGAAACTTGAAGCATTCCCACTAAAATCAGGGACTAGACAAGGCTGCCCTCTCTCTCCATATCTTTTCAATATAGTACTTGAAGTTCTAGCAAGAGCAATTAGACAACATAAGGAAGTCAAAGGGATACAAATTGGAAAGGAAGAAGTGAAACTATCATTATTTGCAGATGATATGATAGTTTACCTAAGCGACCCAAAAAACTCCACCAGAGAACTTCTACAGCTGATAAACAACTTCAGCAAAGTGGCAGGTTATAAAATTAACTCAAGCAAGTCAGTGGCCTTCTTGTACTCAAAGGACAAGCAGGCAGAGAAAGAAATTAGGGAAATAACACCCTTCACAATAGCCACAAACAACATAAAGTATCTTGGCGTAACTCTAACCAAACAAGCGAAAAATCTGTACAACAGGAACTTCAAGTCCCTGAAGAAAGAAATCGAAGAAGACCTCAGAAGATGGAAAAATATTTCTTGCTCCTGGATTGGCAGGATCAATATAGTAAAAATGGCCATCTTGCCAAAAGCAATATACAGATTCAATGCAATCCCCATCAAAATCCCAACTCAATTCTTCATAGATCTAGAAAGAGCAATTCTCAAATTCATCTGGAGCAACAAAAAACCCAGGATAGCTAAAACTATTCTCAACAATAAAAGGACTTCTGGGGGAATCAATATCCCTGACTTCAAGCAGTACTACAGAGCAATTGTGTTAAAAACTGCATGGTATTGGTATAGCAACAGGCAAACAGATCAATGGAACAGGATTGAAGACCCTGAAATTAACCCACAGACTTATGGTCACTTGATCTTTGATAAAGGAGCCACAACCATCCGATGGAATAAAGATAGCCTTTTCAACAAATGGTGCTGGTTCAACTGGAGGTCAACATGCAGAAGAATGCAAATTGACCCACTCTTATCTCTTTGCTCTAAGATCAACTCCAAGTGTTTCAAGGACCTCCACATAAAACCAGACACACTGAAACTATTAGAAAAGAAACTTGGGAAGACCCTGGAGGACTTGGGCACAGGGGAAAAGTTCCTGAACAGAACACCAATAGCGTACGCACTAAGATCAAGAATCGACAAATGGGACCTCATAAAATTACAAAGTTTCTGCAAAGCAAAGGACACTGTCCGAAGGACAAAACGGCAACCAACAAAGTGGGAAAAGATCTTTACCAACCCCACATCCGACAGAGGGCTAATATCCAATATATACAAAGAACTCAAGAAGTTAGACCGCAAAGAAACAAATAACCCTATCAAAAAATGGGGTACAGAGCTAAACAAAGAATTTTCACCAGAAGAAATTCGGATGGCCGAGAAACACCTTAAGAGATGTTCAACATCATTAGTCATCAGGGAAATGCAAATCAAAACAACCCTGAGATTCCACCTCACCCCAGTCAGAATGGCTAAGATTAAAAACTCAAGAGACAACAAGTGCTGGCGAGGATGTGGAGAAAGAGGAACACTCCTCCACTGTTGGTGGGATTGCAAAATGGTAAAACCACTCTGGAAATCAGTTTGGCGGTTCCTCAGAAAATTGGGCATGTCACTTCCAGAGGACCCTGCCATACCACTCCTGGGCATATACCCGGAGGATTCCCCTACATGCAATAAAGGCACATGCTCCACTATGTTTATAGCAGCCTTGTTTATAATAGCCAGAAATTGGAAGCAGCCCAAATATCCCTCAAAGGAGGAATGGATACAGAAAATGTGGTATATTTATACAATGGAATACTACTCAGCAATTAAAAATAATGAATTCATGCAATTTGTAGGTAAATGGTTAGACCTGGAAAATATCATCCTGAGTGAGCTAACCCAATCACAAAAGAATGCACATGAAATGCAATCACTGATAAGTGGATATTAATGAGCCCAGAAGCACTAAATACTCAAGACACAAATAACAAGTCAAATGATTCCCAAGAAGAAGAAAGGAGAGGACCCTGGGCATGTAAAGATTGCATCCAGTTTAGTAAAGAAACCGAGGGGGGAGGGGGAATGATTGGGGAATAGTTGGGGGGGAGAAGAACTATGGGAACTATGGTGGGTGGGAACTGGGAAAGGGGAAAGCCTTTGAAATGTAAACATAGAATATAGAAAATAAAAATAACTAAAAAAAAAAAAGAAAAGTAACGAAAACACATAAAAAAAAAAGGAGGAATGGATACAGAAAATGTGGTATATTTATACAATGGAATACTACTCAGCAATTAAAAATAATGAATTCATGCAATTTGTAGGTAAATGGGTAGACCTGGAAAATATCATCCTGAGTGAGCTAACCCAGTCACAAAAGAATACACATGAAATGCCATCACTGATAAGTGGATATTAATGAGCCCAGAAGTCCTAAATACTCAAGGCACAATTAGCAAGTCAAATGATTCCCAAGAAGAAAGGAGAGGACCCTGGGCCTGGAAAGATATGATCCAGTTTTGTAGAGAAACCGTGGGGGGAGGGGGAATGACTGGGGAATAGTTGGGGGGAGAGGAATTATGGGACATAGGGAGGGGGGAACTGGGAAAGGGGAAAGCCTTTGGAATGTAAACATAGAATATAGAAAATAAAAAAAAAAGAATTTGATGAAGACTATTGGCAATAAACTCAAAGGCTAGGTTTTTACTGTCTATTATTTATTTATTTATTTATTTATTTATTATTTATTATTCATTCATTCATTCATTTTATATTTGGATAGCTATTCCACCTCCTGCTCTCTCCCTCATGCAGTTGCCTCCTCCCCCTCTTCCTTCTCCTTGGACAAGGTGGAGGCCCTCCTCCAGGTAAAACACACTAGCAGCTAGCAAATCAAGTTTCTGTGGCACATGCTTTCCCACTGAGGCCAGATAAGACAGCCCAGTTTGGGTAATAGATTCCACAAACAGGCAACAACTTAGGGACAGCCTTTGGCCCTAGTTGTCGGAGAACAAACATGAAAACCAAGCTGCTCATCTGCTACATATTTTCCATGGGCCTTGGTCCAGCCTGTGTAAACTCTTTGGTTGTGATTCAGTCTTTTCTAACCCAAGGGTCCAGGTTAGTTGACTCTGCTTATCTTCTTGTGGAGCTCCAATCCCCTTCTGTGCCCTCAAACCTTCCCCCAACTCTTCCATAAGAGTCCCAGAGCTCCATTAGTTGATTGGTAATGGGTCTCTTCATCTGTTTCAGATAGCTGCTGGGTGGAGCCTCTCAGAGGACAGGCATGATATAGGTTTCTGTCTGCAAGCATAACAAAGTATCATTGATAGTGTCAGGGATTGGCACTTGCTGATAGAATAGGTCTCAAGTTGGGCAGATTATTGCATGGCTATTTTCTCAATCTCTCCTCTATCTTTGTCCCTGCATTTCAATTAGACAGACAAATTTTGGGTCAAAAGTCTTGTTGGTTGATTGGCATCTTTATCCCTCCACTGGAGGGTCTGGCCTGGCTATAGGAGGTGGTCTCTTCAGGTGTCATATGCCCACTGCTAGAGATGGCCCCACTCCTAGCAGTTGCAGATTTTCATTCATTCTCCTTGTCCTCTGGCCCTCTTTTCTGTGTTTCCCCACACCTGACCCTGGTATCCTTATTCCCTTCCCCATCAGCTCTCACACCCATGTGCCCCCCCACTATCTTTCTCCTATGACTATTTCATTCTGCCTTCTAATTGAGGTTCAAATTTTCTTGCTTGGGTTTTGTTCATCTTCTTTGAGTCAATAGATGTGTTGTGGGTATCCTTTACTTTATAGCTATTATTCTCTTATAATTGAGTACATACCCTGCATGTCCTTTTGGGTCTAGGTTAGCTCAGTCAGGATGATATCTTTTTAGTTCAATCCATTTGCTTGAAAAATTTATGATACCTTTGACTTTAATGACTGAATAGTAATCCATTGTATAAATGAACCACATTTTCTATATATATTCTTTGTTTGAGGGACATCTACATTATTTCCAATTTTTGACTATTCTAAATGAAGCTGCTATAAACACAGTAGAACATGTGTCCTTCTGGTATGGTGGAGCATCTTTTGGGTATATGCCCATGAGTGATATAGCTCGATCTCCAAGTAGAACAATTTACAATTTATCTGAGAACCTAATTGCCATATTGATTTCCAGGGTGGTTGTACAAGTTTACACTCCCACCAGCAAGGGAAGAGTGTTTAACATTCTCCACATCCTTATCGGCATATGGTGTTCCCTTAGTTTTCTATCTTAGCTATTCTGATAGGTGTAAGATTGAATCCCAGGGTTATTTTGATTTGCATTTCCCTGATGACTAAGGACTTCGAACATTTCTTTAAGTGCTTCTAAGCCATTCAAAATTCCTCTGCTGAGAATTCTCTGTTTAGCTCTGTAACTCATTTTTAAATTGAATCATTTGGTTTGTTGGTGTCTACTTTCTTGAGTGTTTTATATATTTTGAATAATAGCCATCTGCTGGATGTAGTGTTAGTTCTCAATCTCTAGGCTGCCATTTGATTCTATTGACAGTGTCCTTTGCCTTACAGAAGTATTAAAGTTTCTTGAGGTCCTATTTGTTAATCATTGTTCTTAGTGCCTGAGCTGGTGGTGTTCCATTCATAAAATTGCTTCCTAATAAATATGGTCCAAAGGTATTCCCAGCTTTCTATTCTATTAGATTTAGTATATCCATTTTTATGTTGAGGGATTTGATCTTGAACTTTAGTTTGGTATAGAATGATAGATATGGATCTATTTGCCTTCTACATGCAGCCATCCAGTTAGACCATTTGTTAAAGATGCTTTCTTTTTTCTATTATATGGTTTGGAGTCTTGGGAGTATTGATCAAATTCCAAGTGTTCATAGACATGTGGGTTTATTTTGGGGCATTTTATTCAATTCCTTGATCAACCTGTCTGTTTCTGTTCCAATATTCCAATTTTGATATCGCTCTGTAGAACAACTTGAGAACAGGGACAGCAACTCCTCTGGAAGATTTTAATTGTCCAGAATTGTTTTAGCTATTCTGGATTTTTCATTTTTCTACATGATGTTGAGAATTGCTCTTTTAAGGTCTTTAAAAAATTGTGTTGGAATTTTGATGGGCATTGAATTGAATCTGTAGATTACTTTGGTAAAATGGCATTTTCACTGTTAATCCTACTAATCCATGAGCATGGTTCCATTTGCTTGGAAAACATTTTTCCATCCCTTTACTTTGAGGCAGTGTCTATATTTGTTGCTGAAATGTGTTTGTTGATGCAGCAGAATGATGGATCCTATTTATGTATCCACTCTGTTAGCTAGTGTCTTTTTATTGATGAATTGAATGCCTTGATGTTGGGAAATATTAATGAGCAATTACTTTTAGTCTTGTTATTCTTGTTATTTTGATATGGTAGTGGTATTTCTCTCTCTCTCTCTCTCTCTCTCTCTCTCTCTCTCTCTCTCTCTGTGTGTGTGTGTGTGTGTGTGTGTGTGTGTGTCTGTCCCTTCTCTTTGTTTTGTTAAATTTCTTGTGTTATCTTGAGTATGGTTATCCTTCTTGTATTGCAGGAAATATTAAAAAATGAACCAACATGTTCCCACACTTATGCCTCTGCCCCAGCATCTTGGCTGGACATGCAGTGGTAGACAGTGGAGGACTTATTTTTATCTCAAGGAGACTCTGACTCAGAACTCCACAATCTCTCCACCCACCTCACTAAGTTCCCCCTGGCAGGATGCTACCACACCAACCCTATGCTTCAGATCCCCCAACGACTTTGTGGTGCAAATCCATGCTTTGTTGCAGTACCTTTCTCTCTTGAACCCAGACAAGTTGCATGTGAAGGAAAATGCAGCAAAAACTTAGTTTGGAAAGAAAGGTAACTCATTCTGTGGGCGCACCAACTAAAACCTAAATCTTGTAAGCTTTATTAAAATCTGATTCCTGGGTGGTAGGGGGAAAAATCTGATTCCTCTGGTGGTTAATCCTTGTGGAACCTCCATGATACTGGGGAAGCTCTAGCAGCTATATCTTACCCTTCTGCTATCCCTGTTCCAAAAGGACCTAACTTTCCTGCTTCCTCTCTTCCCTCTCCAACCTGGAAGTCCCACCTACTCTCCCAGTGATTGGCTTCTTCATTCATTAGGGGATTGGTTCACCAGAACAATACCAGGACCATCCACAACATTTTTGTATTGGAGTTTTCCTTTTAGTATCCTTTGTAGGCCTGAATTAGTAGAAAGATGTTGTTTAAATTTGGTTTTGTCATGGAATATCTTGGTAATATCAAACAATTTTGGTGGATATAGTAATCTGGCTTGACATCTATGGCATCTTAGGGTCTGCAAGGCATCTGTCCAGGACCTTCTGGCTTTTAGAGTCTCTGTTGAGAAGTTAGGTATAATTCTGACAAGCCTACCTCTATTTATAACTGCCTTTATTGCTTACAGCTTTTAATATACTTTGTAATTGTATATTTAGTGTTTTGATTATTATGTGGTGGGAAGATGTTTTTTCTGGTCCGGTCTATTTGATGCTCTCTAAGCTTCCTGTACATCTATAGACAACTTATTCTTTAGGCTAGGGAACTTTACTTCTATGATTTTGTTGTTGTTATTTTTCTGGGCCTTTGAACTGAGAATCTTCATCTTTTTCTATTCCTATTATTCTTAGGTTTGGTCTTTTCATAGTGTCACAAATTTCATGTTTTATGTTAGAAACTTTTTAGATTTGGCATTTTCTTTCACTGGTATATCAATGTCTTTTATTGTATCTTCTGTTTTTGAGATTTTCTCTTCCATCTTTTGCATTCTATTGGTGATGCTTGTGTCTGTATTTCCTGTTCTCTTTCCCAGCATTTTCATCTCCATTGCATCTCCATTTGTGTTTTCCTTATTGCTTCTATTTCCATTTTTTTATTTCCTTCACTAGTTTGATTCCATTTTCCTGTATTTCTTTAACAGATTTTTTCCTCTTTAAAGCCCTCTCTATTTCATTGTGTTTTCTTGTATTTATTTGAGAATTTTATTTATTTCCTCCTTAAACTACTCTGTCAGCTTCATAAGATGATATTTAAAGTGTGTTAGTATGTTCATGGCTTGATGTAGTAGGAGAGCTGGGTTCTCATGGTGCCACATTTCACTGAACTTGTATTGATTGTGTTCTTTGGATTGCCTTTAGCCATTTCCTTGTCTTTGGTGTTAGCTGGTTTGGAAGTCCCTGCGAGTAGCAGGCTTCCGGGACTGGTTGCCCTGGGTGGCAACAGGCTTCTTATGAGTCAGACAGAGCTATGATCTGGTTTGTAGAGTGCAGACCTGCAATTGCAGGTAGAGGTGTAGATTGGAATAGAAATCTCTAATAGACTAGTTTCTTTTTAGTTTTGTTTGTTGTTGTTTATTTAGTCTATTAAAGCAGCTAAAGATAGTGTGGTTCTGATTGTGTGTACACATAAACATGTACACACACACACAGACACACACAGACACACACAGACACACACAGACACACACACACACACACACACACACACACACACACACACATATATATATATATATATATATATATATATATATATATATACTTACATAGATATTCCTAAACCTATCTCCAACTTATGACATTTTTGAATGATTCATTAATTTCTATTTTATTATATGAGTATTTTGCCTACATGTATGTCTATATAGCATGCATATTCAATACTCATGACGTACAGAAGAGCACATCAAATACCCTACAAGTGGAGTCAAAATGGTTGTGAACCTCCATTTGTGTTTGGGAACCAATGTCAGGTCATTTACAAGAGCAGTCACTACTCTCAACCACTTATCCAGCCTCATCTCATGTTATTAACCTTTATATAATGAAGGTACATCAGAATTAATAATCTTTGGGTCATTAGCTTATTGATTTCTATTGAATTTATACTTTAAGAAATGGCTTCTCAGGGGTGACACATCTGCTATAGAATATTGAATCACACTAAAGCAATATAAAATAAATAAAAACATCACTCAGCTTCTATAGATATTCCCTATTTCAATTTTGATGCATTCATAAAAGAAGCAGTTGTGGTTGACATTTATCACAATATGGAATATGCCCTCTGTCACTCCTCATTAGACACTTTACCCAGCTAAGGTTTATTGTCATCACCAAACAATATGTTTTTTTCAAAGATGAAAAAAAGTCTTACCTTATTTGTGACAACTCTTTTCACGTAATGTAATATAGAAGTTCTCAATTTACTTAGAATTGTGTGATCCTTTACCACAATTTTGAAATAAAATTGTTTTGGCAAATTAGGAATTGCATTTAACTTGTGATTTTTCTTTTACCCATGTATCTTAATTATTTTCTATGCCAATAAGAATGTTTAAGCATCATTTTTCAGAGTTGTTGATTAAAGAGTGAAAATATAGAAAAGATTAACAGTAAAAATAATAAGCTAGAGTCTGGTTGTAAATAAGGATTTTTACATTCACAGTTTCAAGATTTCACTTGGATCTCTAATGTGTATACATGGGATCCTGGCTTCCAAATGTTCTTCTCATCCTAACAGCTGCCTTGGAATCAGTGGGCACTTTCATAGATAGCAGAAGAATTGGTGTAAATTGGCATAATAGCTATAAAAGGCACTTTGAAATATCTACCCCATTATGCAGTATTGGCTCAGCCAAGCTGCTATGCTGATTCCTGTCAGATGCACCATGTCACTATGAGTTCTGTCCTTAAATATTTGCATTCTAGACAGAAAATTAACTTAAAACTTTATATATGATTTATTTTCTTGTCATCATGTATGTGTAGGAAGAGTATAAGACTGTACTTTGACTATCACTGTTGTTTAAATGTAACAAGTAGAAAATCTGTTCAGAGAGGTAGAAGAGTTCTGTAACAATTTAAGGGTATAAATCAGGACCCATAGGCATTCATGGAGCAAATTGAGTTGTCCAATAATTTTTAATATTGGTGGCTATCCTAATCTTAGGAGGTTCCCTGTTTCACATCTTTCTGCTTGCCCTCTGTATTTCAGACTCTTTGTTGTCCTGTCTACTTAGAGTTTGCTACACTCATTTCTATAAATTTCAAATGTTGACATCTTTATCTGTAATATACCAATATTAGGAGTTGAGGTCTTCAAGGTGTGAGCAGATCACAATTATTATATTATTATGAATGGAACTGATTACTGACCTCATGGTATAATTCCTTGGGATTTCTTCCCCCTGTTCAGCATTGAAAGACATTGGGTTGGTTTATCTTTGAGAATGATAGCCCTAACCAGACACATAATTTTAGGAAATTTGGTCTTTAGCTTTTCAGCTCCAAAAACTGTCAGAAATCAATTCTGTTTTATTCATGTTCAGTTCATGTCATTTTGTTACTATACTCAACAACACTGATACTTGTCTATGTGTTTTCTTCTTGGTTTTGAATTGTCTCTTCCTTTTCATCCCTGCTAAAATAATCTAGACAAATATAGATATTCACCATCTGAGAAAGTTGAAATGAACACAGCTACCAAATCTTCACCAAACTCCCATCAAATACATAACTTCTGTGTTTTATCATTGGAGACAGCACGAGTCAAATGGAGGGAGCTCCTTGCCTATGTAAACCACTGAAAAGTTTCTTCTGAAAACTTCAGCTGTAGGATTCTAGAAACCATGTTCTTATTGGTAGTCTGAGTCTCATCTATGTAATTCTTTTTGTTGAGTGTATGGAGCATAGTGTTAGATGCCAGAGAGTTGAGTGTCCTATGATCATACTGGAATTTGCCATTTTTTTTATTATTAAAGGAACCACATCAGTTTGGCAATGCCTAGTTCTGTGAAATATGTTTTTCTGTAATTCAAGTACATTTTTTAAGAAAATCTCCTTGTGAAAGATTAGCTGAGATTTGAGCCAGCTGCAAATATATTGTGCTTGATTTTGTGAATTAGCATGGAGAATAAAATTTCTAGAAAATTGATGGTTGTTGGAGTTTACATAATTCTGGTCATATTAAGAACGTCTGGTTATTTAAATATAATTTGCCCCTTTATGTTGCAATATCATGCTTTTTTTGTAAGATGAAGATATCATCTGAAGTCTAGTTCGTTTTTGTTTTACAGTGAGCAATGTAGTAAGAATCTCTTGTCAGATAGAGATCCCATTGAACCTGATTCATCTAGGCTAATGTAACCTATTAATATTCTGGCCATACAGAAACCAGTGGAAATTTCTTCATGTCTTCCTTTTTCATAGTAAACACATGGTATAATTTTTCAATCATTTGGATATTTAGATTGTGAAACATCAGTCGTGTATTTTGTGGAAAGACATGCATGTGTAATAATCCATTCTTTGATTTCTGTATTTTCATTAACATTGATTTTGTTCTTACAATGTAATCTCTACCTCAATGTTATGAGTTACCTGCATTTGATATTGCTGTTTATAGGCACTTTGTTTCTTCATCTATGCAAGTACCTCCACCTCCATCCTGCATTTCACCACCTTTCACGAGCCATTACTCCCTACCAATCTCCAATCTCCATCTGTGATTCCAAGATTTCCTCTCAACATTTTTCCATTTGAAGCATCGAAGACATTAAAATCTTTTTATATAATTTTCAACTTAAAATACATCAGTGTTATCTACAGCCACCACACCTTTATTAGATTGCCAAATTTTCTTTAGTCATGTGTTCCAAAGTTCATTCCTCAGATTCAATACTACTTTATCTTAAAAATTCCCTAAGGAAAGCTCAAGTGTTCCATAATTTTAAACATTGCCTGTAGACTTGTATTGACTTGTATGTACACAAATTAATTTTCAGTAAACATTCTTGAGTTATAGACCTATACACAACATAGTGTTTCTATTGGGCACCATTATATATTTAAATTTCAATTGGTATAGGTATAAAGTCTTATAGATGTATAGGATTTGGTGATGGATTACATGTTTTACAAACCTATTACTATGTCTATAGGTAAAATTGATTGAAATTCATCCAAAAGGATAAAGTAGGACATTTTAACCATCTTTGCAACTTCTTTCTCTCTCATCCCTCTGGACTCTATAAATAGACACTAATATCATTTTCATTTAACAAACAATAATGCTGAAGCCATTGAGGTTAATTAAGGGTCACAGAGCACAGGACTAGGAGGATTTTTAACATTCACTTATTGTATGTGTGTGGCCATGTTTTTGTGAGTATGTAAGTGAACATGTGAACAACTTGCAGGAGCCTATTCACCTCTTCCACCAAGTAAGTCTCAGGGATGAAACTCAGGAAGTTAGTTCTCATTACTTAGTTCTCTGTACTTAGCCACCTTACCAGCCCAGGAATATCAAACCTAGGTAGTAGTAACTCAGTGGAATAAGGGTACAATTCCATGGTTATTGGGGTGTCCATCAATGTTGTGACTTTAACTACACTCTCAGCACCAGAAAAGGTAAAAAAGGGCAGTGGACACTTGTGTCCATGATTGTACCTGAGATTCTCTGTTGTAGCAGACACTTTTAATTATAGCAACATGATATCTGTGACTATCCCACTCAGGAAATCTTGAGAGAAACTATAAATTGTTAGGGTTCTTATGGGCATATACCCAGAAGATTCTCCAGCATGTAACACATGCTTCACTAGGTTCCTAGCAGCTTTATTTATAATACCCAGAAGCTTGAAAAAACCCAAATGTCCCTCAACAGAGGAATGGATACAGAAAATGTGGTATATTTATACAATGGAATACTACTCAGTCATTAAAAGCAATGAATTCATGAAATTCTTAGACAAATGGGTGGAATTAGAAAATATCATCCTGAGTGAGGTAACCCAATCACAAAAGAACACACATGGTATGTACTCACTGATAAGTAGGTATTAGCCCAGAAATTTGGGATACCCAAGATACAATTCACAGACCAAACAAAGTTCAAGCAGAGGAGAGGCCCTAGGTCCTGAGAAGGCTGGATGCACCAGTATAGGAAAATGTCAGGACTGTATATAGAGAGTAGGTGGGTTGGTGAGTAGTGGAAGGGAGGATGGGATAGGGTGCTTTTGGAGGGGAAACCAGGAAAGGCAATAACATCTGAAATGTAAATAAAGGAAATATCTAATAAAAAATGAAAAATGAAAAATGATACTATTAAATCAGATCAGCTCTTATGGACAGGCCACCTTTCCTGTAAAAGGTACCAATCTTCATACTGAGAATAAGGATTATTCTCTTTCAAGCTTGAAGTTAACTAACTAAATTGTTTATAAAGCATGAGACACATAATTGGGGTAGTGCATTACTGCAACCCCAGCACTAGGTGGTAACTGGAGTATAGTGAGTTCAAGGGTACCCTAAGTTATGCAATGACTTATGGGAAAGCCTAGCAAAACTATACAGAAAACAGAAAGGATGGAAGTGTGAAAATTGTCTAACTATGTGTGGTAGAAAGGAAGAAATTATATTTTAATGATAAATGACATCACCTTGTATTCATCCCTATTATTAGACACACATACTCTTTCCAGTATCCTATATTGACCATCATAATCCAGGGATTACCTGACTCTGAAAACAACTGTAAGAGAGACTGATGGTTTCTGATTGAATTTTCAAAATTTATAATAAAAGCATTGGTATAGAAGAGATGCATCAGCAATTATGAGCATGCAGATTTCTTGTCAGCAAACAAAATTTCATTTCCAACACCCATTCTGGGTAAGTCACAGTTCCTGAAATTCTATGCCTGGGATATTTGACACCCTTTTCTGGACTCTGCTGGTAGTGTAACTCACATGTACATCACACACACACACACACACACACACACACACACACGAAGAAAGAGAGATGAGAGAGAGAAAAAGGGAGAGTGTTGGAGACAGAGAGAGACAGCAAGAGACAGAGACAGAGAGATATCAAGAAAGAAAACAAACAGAAGAAGAAAACAAGGACAGAAAATGTCTCCACAAAGTGCATGTATTACAAATTCATGACAATTCTTTTCATCTGGTTTTGTCATATAATGAATGCCTTTGTAAAATAAAAGCAGTACCAACATATTTTAACAAAGAAAGGTATTCTGAGTATTCATTTCTTCTCTAGGACTTACATCATATGGTATTCTCTTACAAATAAAAGTAAGCACAAATTTGTTCCCTAAGCAAGTGGTAGATATAGGCTGAATTCTACAAAGTCACTCAAAATGACCCAGACTTCAGTGTGGCTAATTCTCATGTAAAAATCCCACCATGGTAAATGTTCTAAATACACAGAGTGCTGATCATTGTATTCAGACACATAATGTCAGTAAAGACAGGGACCTTATTCAGTGCAAATATCTTCCAGATGCTCATGCAAAAAGAGTATGTGCATGATAGTGAAAGGCTCCGTGGACTTTCCTCAACATGTGAACTCTGGGTTATTCTGAATGGTTTATTTATCAATAATGCCTGCAGATCAGTATCATATTCCAAGCATACCACTGGGGAAAGTTTGTGAAAACTGATTGCATTTGGAGGCTTACTATTAGTGTCGAGGAGTGGTAATTTGTTATCCATGCCACAGATGTTTATTCTACATCTAGATTTTGATCTAATTGTTAAGCCTATCAAAGATCTTGTGTGATAAAATGACAACCATCATATTGATGAAGGCCCGTTTGACAAAGCAAAATAACCTAACAATGACCAGATTCCCCTTAGGACTCTTCTACATTGTACATTACATTGCGTTGAAGTTAAAGTAATAGTGTTAGAAGCCAGATTGCAGATATGGCTTCAGATTAACTAAGCAAATGACTTTGATAATAATGAAACTACAGTCTTCAGAGAACCAGAATAGATGGAATGGTCCATCCAGAAATGGTGTAAGTTTTGAGGAACACAGGTGGGTTCTGTGGACTGTGGACAAACTCTGAAGAAATAAACAGATCTGGTATGTGTGTACACAGATAGTTTTCAAATTTTTATTTGAAAACTCCCTTCCAGAAAGGTCCAGAGCATCCTGGCATTCCATAAATGGATGACTGTTCAGAGGAAGACTCCCAAGAAATAGAAGGGGTTTTCCTACACATCTCTCTCTCTCTCTCTCTCTCTCTCTCTCTCTCTCTCTCTCTCCCCCGTGTGTGTGTGTGTGTGTGTGTGTGTGTGTGTGTGTGTGAGAGAGAGAGAGAGAGAGAGAGAGAGAGAGAGAGAGAGAGAGAGAGAGATTATGCCAGTGTCCATCAAGTTCAATTGCCTCAAAATGATTGATTTTACCAATTACAAGTCATACTTATGAGGAATACTTAACACTTAAAAAATAATACCTGTATGTTCCCCAAATAGGATCATATTTTGAACCTCAATAGAGACATCAACTAAGACCTGTCCTTCCTTTCAAAACAAAGGGACTGATACAGCCTTTAATGCCCTGAAATTGGAAGAGGATCTCAGGGGGAAAAAAACTTAAATAAGAGCTCATGAGAACCACCCAATACTTAATTTATATTATTGACAGAATATTTCCCAATTTAAGTATTAATATGTTTATTTGAGAGAAATAAAGCCTTGCTATTTAAAATATGAAACTTTATACGGTTAATATCTATATTAGACTAAATATCTAATATTGTCTTCTGGCCACAAGAGATACAATAGGGTTGAAAGGTTCTTGGTTTGTGTGCATCATTGCATTGTCATAAAATACAGTGACACAGGTGTCAGCAACCTGATACAGGTAGAGTTGATTGAACTTACCATGCTTTCTCGCATTAATCTATATGTAGTTTTATATTCTAAGCTCATGGCTGGCATAATGTATTCTGTGGCTTTCATTCAGTACCTGCATTGGTTATCTCAGAATCCATCAGCATTTCTATTAAGTAACATTGTATACTTAATCTACATATTTATATACACAATGAAGAATGTTTGTGGATTTGCTTTCGATGGTAATATGGGTTAACACAACAATTTGTTTGATTTGGTATCCCTCTTATCTCTGTAGACTGGTTGGTTCAGCTATAAAGCTCATAGAACCAGGGAAACAAATGTTACATCTCCAGCCTGTGGCTAAAGAAGGGAAATCCTGGAATGTTCTCTGAGACCCATGATCCATAGGCCAAGGAGACCAGAGACTTGGGCATAACAGTGGCTCAGCTACAGAAATTCATGTATACTATGATGAGTAATCTTAATTGCCATCTGGATTGGGTTTAGAAACAGATGTTTGTGTCTCTGAGGTTGTTTATAAAGGTTTAAATGAAGAGAGAAGACTCACTCCGATGTGAATGGCATCTATCCTTGGGCTGGGTACTTGAATGACTGATATAAGGTTAGCAGAGCACTGTGAGAGCTGCCTTCTCTATCCCTTCCCTGATATGAGGTACTTTATGCCTCAAACGGTGTCAACAACAACAACAACAACAACAATAACAACAACAGCAGCAACAAACACATTCTTTTTCTTACATTGCTTTGGATGGTATTTGCTGTTGTTACCAAGAGACCAAACTAGTTCCAACACATTAACTTTTCCTCTGCTCTTGTTCTATGAGGCTCCAGGTGATTGGTGGGGTCCTTCCCTCTGAGTATACAAGCTGTTGGATGTACCTATTTGCACTGAGGTTCTAGCTATTCTTCAACCTTGTCCCTCACAGTCACACAACACTGGCTCTGGAAGCACCCTCACAGTTTTGCTCCCTCACCTTGGTAGTGTTCCGTAAGCAGGTCAGGCAGACATTGGTAATTACCAATAACCTTCTTTGTTGATTCATATTCATTCTAAACCATCCACTCAGATTTCATTTTGTTGTAAAGATATACAGTTCTGGGGGTAGTTTTCCCCCTTTGTTGATGATGTACCCATAAGCAATAACACATAGTGCTTAGTATCTTTATAGATGTCTACTTTCTTTGTGTAGTTAGATTTTCTCCATGACAGGGTTTGGACCATTGGATAACTCAGCTGCTCATTAAAATACAGTGAGTTTTTGCTGAATCCATTGAATACTACTTATGTTTTAATGAGCATTAATGAGCTCTGCGATTGTCCTGTGGAGCAAAACTCACAACTCATTAGGTGGATTCCCAAAATGCCTAAAGGTGAGCGGGCACTGCTTTAGATATATAAGGTAATTTCATACTTAATTAGTTCCCACCTTGCTACACTGCAGATACAAACACAGAACTATGGATTAAAATGGCAAATGTGTTGTTCGCTGTGACAAGTCAATGAAATGGTAGAATTCACAAAGAACCCGTGTGCATAGTTTCAGGCCCTTTTCTATTATGCTAATAAATTGGCATGTTATGACTGGATTCACGGAGAATAGAGTAGAAAGAACAGCTAAATGATTTCTAAGTGAGTTGACATTTCTTTGTATTATGAGTAGAACCTGCATGTCTGCACTCAGAAGCACCCATCAGCGATACTAGCTCTCATTCACTGAAGATTTAATCATGTGAGAAAAGATTTACACATAAGTCATTTTGCCTTCTAATAAGAAACCTGAACATTGGAATTATTATTTTGTTTATGAATGAAATATTGGACATATAAAAATGATCAAACTACTAATCATATGAAGTTCACTAAAACTGAGAAGCTTGACAACAGAATTGTAAGGCCATCTGAAATTTCTTAGTCCTTCCCTCTTACCAGAGGAGCAGAGCCCTTCTAGGATAGAATAACTTTAGGAAGGTATCCCAGAGCATCATGCGTAAACTCTCGGCTGTGAGTCCTTTGTACTGGTTTTGCTGTTGTCAGAGTTTTGTGGACCTCCTGGCTGTAGCTGTGGTTCAAAAAACAAACCTGATGTGATTCATACTGTTACTTTCACTTTTATTTCCTTATACAGAGGGATAAAATGAGAGCCATATCCAAGCTGTGTGAATGCATGGACTGGGCTGAGCTTAGAACTTTTATTTCTCTGCTCTGACTATCTCTGTGTCTAGGCTTGGAAGCTTCTAGCCTAGGCACAATCTAATCTTCAAAGCTGGCTGATTCAATAAGGCTTCTTTTGGCTTCTCACTGAATTGCTCTGCCTGACTTTATGTAAACTTTGGCAAAATGATACAATCTTCTGGCTACTTACCATTTTCTGGATCATTCTGTGTTCATCTGTGTCATGCTTGTTTTCTTTGCCACCTATCTTTGTAAAACCATCTCATTAAAACTGCCATACAACACCCTTTTTCTTCCCTGTGTGGTTCTTAAATAGCCTCTTCTTCCTATGCTTTTTTTTTTTTTTTTTTTTTTTTTTTTTTTTTTTTTTTGTCAAAGTTGGACATACCTTATCCCTGACTCATTCCATCAAATCTTTCTCTGATTGGTCACTTTGTCTCCCCTTCAACTAGATTTAACTCTAAAACATGGCTGCTTTAAAAAAAAAAAAAAACCTAACCTTACCTTCATTGTTATGGAGTAAATGTGTGTGATAGACATGTTGGTATTCTAGCCAGATCTTACTGCAATCCAGAGTATGCCTGCATTTCAGCCAGATCACATTAACCTAGAAGCTTTTTGGATGTGCTCCCTTGCCAGACAAACCATGGTTCTAGATAAAAATTCCTTTACACATTGGCTGTAGACTTTGCGGTCCGTATCTTATTTAGCTGTAGGCATGTACAATGCAGGAGTGAGGACATTTTTCATCATAATGCCAAAGTAAGGCTGCAAGGCAAGCAGGGTGTCAGGATGATGGCTCTAGCCATAAACTATCATGAGTTCATAGGGCCAGGGATGTTAAGGTTTGTGGGAGGTCCTAGAGGTGTGTAGTTTCATGTAGCATGCAATGACTACCACACAATCCTAGAACAAGGCATCAGCCAGAAAGAATGGCCTTGTGGATAACAGTCTAGACATTTTCAAGGTCAGAGAGACCAAGCTTTTGAGGACCTCCACCTCATTGGAATATGTGTACGTACCATTGACCTTATGATATAGTGACTGTTCTATAGAATTCAGCTCTTTGACTATTTCTCCATGTTGATTCATGCATTTGGGAAATGAAATGTGTGTTTTTGCTTTCTACCATTTTTTTGGAAATGGAAAACTTTTTTCAATTCATAGGTTCACAAGTCTGAGAATCTTTCTTAACCCTCAAATAAAACTCCAGGTTTTGACTTAATGTTGCTATGAGTTATGTGCAAACCAAAGATTATCCAGAATGGAGAGATTAAATTTTGTATTGTTAGAAAAACATGGATTTTGGGGCATCTATGAGGATAGAATACTAACTAAGTCTGGGTCAGACTGGAGTGTGGCCCTCAAATATCTAGAAACTTGGCCAGACTTTGATATTTGGAGTGGAGGCCGTGTACATTATCTAGACTGGTATAAAGTTACTCCTTGTGTAATCAAAGGGAGACATGCAATTATGCATATACCATCTTTACTTACCATCTGAGGCTCTATCACATCTGGGGACCGAGAAGGACATAATTCATTATTCTTGTCCTTAGACCTCCAGAACTCTAAGCTACAGAAACTCTATAAAGTGCCTCACATACGTCATTATTTTAATTCAGCCTGGATTTGCACATAGAGTTAGGGTTTGAACTCATGAATTTGAGGGCATTCCATGTAGTACTTAAACACTGTCAACAGGAGTTATTTCAGTTTAAGGAAAGGAAGCCTAAATTGAAAGACTCTTATTCCTAAACTTTTAAACCTTTTTTTTATATAATCCCTAGGAATTTGTAGCTTTTGAATTTACAGGTTAAATTTGCCACCCTTTGCAGAAAGTGCAACCTTAAAATAACTAATATTTTTCAAAACTGACTTTGAAATTTTCCAATCATTACTTATAAGGGTTTTGGAAGCTGTTGGAAAATACCAATTAACATCACACAAATAATATGCCTGCCTTTCAAGACAACAGGAATGAGATTAAATAGATATGAAAAGGTTACATTTGTAGCTATCACATATAGTAAAAAGAAAGTACAACAGATCAAAGGTCTAGATGTGGCAGAGGGAAAGCACACAAAGCCATCCTTCTAAAATGATGAGCTGTGAACAGAGAATGGTTAAAGTGATCCTAGGACATCTGTAGAAGGATCTTTCCCAGATGGAATGGCCAGGGGAGGGGCCTGCATCAAGGGTTAACTAGGAGGACAGGACAGGGAAAGCATGCAAAGAATGTATGAGTTAAGCCCAAGGTGGGGAAGATAAAAGACTACATTTTATAGGACTCTGGCTTTTCTAAAACAACAATTAACTCTGTAATCCAATCATGTGAGCTTAACACAGTGACTTCCAGTTTTATGTCGTAAACTCTTTAGAGTTATTGTTATTCTTACTGAATTCCCAATTTTATCTGCCTTAGCGTATTACTCCTAAACATCTGTTGATGGATCAAAACTTCAGAATGAATTAAGCAGTTTTTGTGTTGAAACTACTAATATAATTTTTAAAAAGATATATATATATATATATATATATATATATACACATATATATGGTCCAACTAAAAGAATTTCCATGTCTTTTTCAATAGACTCATTAATAATGATTTTTAGCAGTATAATTTTCAGAAGTAAATGCAGTGTAAAATTTTTGGTTGCCACAATTGTCAACCACTACTGTATTTTCCCCAAGAAAGTTGTAAATAACTGCTGATAGGGACAATTACATCAAGACCCATAACTATTTTGAAAATAATAAAGCTTTCAATGTATGAATATATATGTATCCACATTATATATGTATATATATGAAATGAAATGATATACAGAGAAATCGTTTACTAAAATATAAAGCATTTTTGTAAGAAATAGTTAAGCCCTAAATACTCAAGGCACAATTAGCAAGTCAAATGACTCTCAAGAAGAAAAAAAGGAGAGAACCCTGGGCCTGTAAAGATTGGATCCAGTATTGTAGACCCAGAACAGAGAAATCGTGGGGGGGGGGGGAAGAGTGGGGAATAGCATGGGGGGGGGAGAGGAATTATGGGACATATGGTGGGGGGTACCTGGGAAAGGGGAAAGCCTTTGGAATGTAAACAAAGAATATAGAAAATAAAAAAAAATGATAAAAAAAATGTTAAATAAAAAATTTCCACATTAAAAAAAAAATGTGGAAAAAAAAAAAAAAGAAATAGTTTACAAACCAAATTTACTTTTTGGAATGTAGACATCAGTAGAAATTATGATTATTAAAAATGATATGATCTTAACTCAGCAAACTCAACTCATCCTGATAGCATAAGATATGATATCATCAAATGACTGAAAATAGTTTTACAATGTTAGATAAGAAGATATCCAGCTGTAGCTGGTGATAAGTCAGACATTAAAAGCACTTCAGAGTTTTTATGTAATTGATAATTTTGTCTGATGTTAAAGCAAAAAATGTTTTGCTACAAGTTACCTCTTACCTCTGGAGGAAGCAGAAAACAAAGAGAATAAATATAAACATATATATGTATGTAGAAATACGTGTCACAAATCACACTAAATAATGTATTCATTTATGCCTATGTTTATAATTATATATATATATATATATATATATTTCTTGAGATCACATTTTTCCCTCTGCACTGTGATTATCATTGTCTTTAAGTAGCAATATGATGACTGTACCAGTAATACTTTCAAATTAGACTCCCCCCCCAGCACAGGAAATCTGTTTATACTTGTTTTATTTAAATAGCCTAAGCTTAAAATTAAAAGTAGCCATGTAGAGACCATGCTAGGTACACACACAAATCAGGATAGGGTTGGTATCAAGAATGTCATTTATATTCAAAGATATGAAGGTGATAAAATTAAATGAACAATTGCACAAAAAATTAAAAATAAATTACTTGACTTTTTGTGCTGAATGAGTGTTTAGAGGGACAACATCCTACTACACACGGTGTCTTCAGAGGGTTTTCTATAATGGAAATTTACTGTTTGACATCAGGCATTTTTTTTTTACATATCTAATGAGTGATATACAGAGTTTACTGTTTGTGATTACAACTTTTAAATAGAAACAATCAGATCATCAAAGTGTCACGATAATCACTGAGCATTGTGGATAATTGTTAAAGGTCTTGACTTTATTCGTTCTTTTGTCACACTTGATTTCCAAGTTTGTATTCCCCAGGGATTCACAAATCCTTCTCTTGATAAAGTAATAGACAAATCAGCCTTAGAAAGATTAAATTAATTACAAAAGAGGACAGTGGTTTAGCCTCATAGGGACACAAGACTGACACACTTTCCTGGAAGAGGGTCTCGCTCTGCTCTAGGTCAGCATGCAAAATATCCTTAACTTAGATGTGATTAGGTGTATCAGAGAAAAGAAGTCTCCCTGGGTGGTTTATTGTTCAAGGTAAGAAAATACCATTCTTGTATTGACAGGCTTGTGTATTACCAGGACAATAGAAATCACAGCCTTGTATGATCAACCATGGAGAGCTTACATCCCCTGAGAAGCTTTTCACATTTACTGAAATGAGCAAGACTTTGGGGATATAGCCTTTCTCTGTCAGAAGCACTAGATGACTCCTGGGAGTGTGTGTGCAAGTTTGTGAGTGTGTGGGTGCCACACAGGATCATGAATACATGCATGTTGGGTCCACTGGAGTTTTGATAGTTATAAGTTGAAACATTGATGTTGGGAATCAAACTCAGATCCTCTGCGGGTGTTCTTTATGACCGAGCCATTTCTCCAACCCATCATGGGGATTTTAATTTGTCTTTGATCCAACATGAAGCTCTTCACCACAGAAGATCCAGTGGACAGTGAGAGACCATAGATGTTGTCTTCGGTTCCGAGCATAGCCCAACTGGAAGGAGACAAGCATGAGGCTTCCTAGGGTCTCTACAGGTGGAAACCCCCAATCAGTATTATTAACATCATAAAATAACAGAAATTTGTTAAGGCGGTTTAAAAACCACAAAGATAAATAGTACTTTATTAAAATAGAGTAGAGACTATGTTTCAAATGCAAATATGAGGATAGTATAAGTGCAAATTATAAGGAAAGTTAAAGATAAATAGAAACCAAAACTTTACTAATATTTTCTACTAATATGAAGAGAAAGAAAACTTCTTGAGTGGAACTTTACAGGAAAACTTGAAGATCACAAGGATTTCTAAATAAGTACAGTCAACCAAGCCAATAATTGTCACTTGTGCTTACCTGCTTGTATGCGCACTTAAAAACTTACTAATCTTACTCTATGAGGCAATACTAGAAATAAAGAAAGCAGAAGGATCTTGGGAGTTAGAAGCAGGTAGGTGAACAAACCACCGAATTGGCCACAGCGCCCCACAAAATGCACAGAGAGGGCAGTGGGGACCAGTCTGATTTATATCTGAGTCTCCTACATGGCTTAAAGCTATATGAACAATATACAAGGTATGAAACAAAATGAAGATGGAAGTAAACGTAGGACAGTGGTATCTAAGAATTACACAGGGGAACTCTCAAAGCTCAACATGACTTCTCTAGAAACAGGACAGCCTCAAAACCCTAATCAATCAGAAAACCTGCTTCATGTATGTTGGAAATACATAGATACAAGTGTGCCAGAGATGGACAGAAATGGATTTCAAACAAGCATAGTAAGTGGAAAAGATTTTTAAGGTCAATCAATGGTAGAATGTAAAGACTAATATTTAAGTGCAATAAAAGAAAAACTTAGGTTTCTAAGATTAAAAGTATTAGGAATGTGGAGAGAAATGAGGTAATAATTCAGGTTAACTTAAATGGTTCTCTAAGTCAAAGTAGCAGAGAATGAAGGGGTGGAAGGAAGAAAAGAAAGGCAGAGGTCTGTGGGGGTGGAAGGGAAGGGTGATGTGTGCTCTGGGCATCTCAACAAAGAGAAATGAGGTAACTCCCAGAATCACTGACTAAAGAAATGCTTATAAACTTTACCGAATAACAAGAAAATCTAACACAACACCTGGACAAGACCTGGAAGGGTCACATCTGAAATTAAAATTAAGGCGTCCAGAAAAAAAGGGCATCATTGAGAAAGCCTCCAGGATAACACAAAAAGAAAACACTGGAGAAATGAGACGTTTTAACATACCAAAGAAAGATGAGAGTACCTAGTTTTTTTTTCAATTTAACTAAACTGACCTTTGAATAAGTCAGCATACAAATCACATTTTCAGGCTATGGTACTTTAGAAGCTCCTTTATACCAAATCCTACAGTAAGTGCTTTAGAAATTTCTTCTAGGTGAGCTCCTGTCCCTAGAATAGCCATCTTGCCAGACTCTAAGCACAACTGCCCTGATTTAAATCTTCCCTTTTCTTCAGAGGGTGTTTGCTGACACATTTGGAGCAATGCACTTGGCATTCATTTGTAAACAGAAGAGAGAATTGTCTTAAGAAGATCCAGTATCTGTGTGTCAAATATCACCATGTATCCTGCTATACACAAAGCGTTGTCCTCAGCACATGGAAAGTCAGTACCCATACCTGTTTGTGGTTATGCAATGCTCTTTGTAGTAATTTCACTCCTCGAAGGGTGCCTTGGCATTTGTTTAAACACATTTTTAAAGGAAAAGCTAAAAACAAATATTTTTGAAAGAAACCTTTCTGCTATGCTATTCAGCTAGTTTGAAAGAAACTAGTCCAACACAGCTTCTCATCCCAGAGCTGAAAGGCAGAGCAGAGCTTTCTCAGAATTTTCCTTTGTGCTTGAGAAAATAATGACTCAATCAATTAAAGGTACCTCAGAAGCAATCTGTGCAAGTCACCTTCCTATTCTACCATCAGCAATGTTGATCAATAATTGAACTCCTTTCATTTTTCTGTTTTCTTTGGAGCTTCATTAAAAAACAGACCTGTTTTATCCCATGCAAAATAAAATGGGGAAATAAAAAGAAATGCAAAACGACTGTGGAAAATTTGTAACCTTTCCCCAGCAGGAGGGAAGTTAACTGTGCAAACAGGTCATTTAAAATGACTAAGAGCTGGCTTGCTATGTGCCCCTTGGATGGCTGATGGTTATTTACAAAGCAGGTTTACTGTGGCGTGGACCTCTCTGGATGTCAGCTAAGAAAACTCAAGTTGGCTATGACAGGGCCCTTATTAATACCAAAGCGATTATTTCAGATGAGTGCTGCATTCTGGGATGAAGAATGGGAATAGCATTTACCTCTAATGCAGTGTGCAGACCTTGGCTGGCATCATATGGACAAGATCTTGGGATATGTTCAATTTACATATTACTTTATTAACATTTATATTGGCCAAGCAAAAGGAGGTCACACCTAGAGCCAAGAAGTCACCACTTGCATGAAGGATGTTTGACTTAATCTAGCCAGCCAAGAAATCAGTAGAAAGAGGAGTATGAGTGTCTTGTTGGTGTCTTATACTGGCTGAATACCTTTGTATAACTGTTATCTGGCCACGAAACACTCTGCAGAATTTTAACTGCAGGAATAATTTCTTTTTTAAATGTTCTCATGCACAGAGCAGCTGTCCTCTCTTACCCCATAGGTGCCAGACTGCAGTGGATGGTGAGTGTTGTCTTCTGAAAAAAATGCGACAGACATTGGAGATACCTCCATGTATGAAGGATGCTTCATTAACCCTTCCTTCTCCTGGGGGGAAAGCAGTGTCAGCTGGCATGGCAGAGCCAGTCTACCTCATCCTCTAAACCCACTCTCTTGTCAGGAGTTGATTTTTCTTTATGGAGTTTTGAAGTATATCTCTACCTTTGCAAAGGCCACTATTATAGCTGGGTTTAGGTGTTGACTTGGCACAGATACATCAGAGGGCATCTAAACTGGATGATTGGCCAGAACACAGTGGTCTATGTTCATGTTTGTGACAGGTTGACTGTTGATTGGAGCAGCAGGGCCCAACACTCTGTAGACCATGTCAGCTTACTCAGGGAGCTGACATGAGAGCAACTCAGTAGGCAAAGTTCAGTCACAGTCACTGTTTGTGTTCCTGCCCTGACTTCCCTGAGTGTTGCGCTGTGACATGGAAGAGCATTGGGAAACAAACCCTTTCTTCCCTCACATTGCTTTTGGTTGTAGTGTTCTTTAAAAAAAATGAAAAAAAAAACAAGAAAGAAAGAATGAAAGAAAGAAAGAATGAAAGAAAGAAAGAAAGAAAGAAAGAAAGAAAGAAAGAAAGGAAGGAAGAAAAAGAGAGGGAAAGAAGAAAACCAGGAGAACCTTATAATACTAATTCTTGTGATTTCAAATATTTCTTTGTCTGGAATGTGTAGGTGCCACAAGACCTATGTGCTTCCGTCTGTGGAAGAGGTACTGCAGGTAAATGACATAGTAAAGTGGAAGTACTTCAAACTGCTTCCCAGAACAGAAAATCGTTGGTGCTCAGTCCCCTAATAGCAAGCACATAAAAATACTTCACACAGTCATTTGCAAATTAAGTTACAATTGAAGTCATTTAAAGCATAACAGCCACTTCTTTATGTTGGTGTTGAGATTTTAATGGTCATGATACGGCAGCATTAACTCCATATAGAAAAGCTTGTTAGCCCTGTAAAATAGAGGCTTCCCAAAACTTGGAGTCTGTTTAATATTATCTCAGCATAGGGAATGGACACAAAGAGAGCCCTGGAAAATGTATCTGATTCGAGGCAAGTGGTCTGGTAATGTGTGGTTAAGATAGCACCCTGTACTAAAGTTACAGAGACCTTGAACAGGCACGCCATATTCTAGTGGAGGGTATAGAATCTCATGATGTTCTATTTGCATTCCTTTGTTCCTTCATCCTTAAAACCCCTCATGTTAGTGGAGAAAATCAACTCATAGAAGAAAATATTATTTTGTTCTTAGTTGCCAATGTTTTGCCAGTTGGTCACAGTGGACCTGCAGTGAGGCAAAAAGCCCTATCAGAAATGGAAACAAGCAGATATGCTTGCCTCATGATAGCTAGGAAACACAGAGACAGTATAAATTCTAAGGAGGTGAACTCAGCGGCTTGCTCCCTCCAATCTATCAGTGGGTTAATCTATCATTGGAGTCATAATCTGATGCCATTATTTAGAAGAAGATGAGAAGTAGGAAGTGGGGTTTTGCTGGCTACTTTTATGTCTGGCTCAGGCCAGGGGCACTCCTGAAAAGAGAAGCTGAGAAAACTCCTCCATGGGATAGGCCTGTGAGCAAGCCTGTAGAGCACCTTTAGTAAGGCCTTCCTTCTACTGTTATGTTTACCAGGGCCATAAACATTATGGGGAGAAAGGGTTCATTTCAGCTTATAACTCTCAGGTTACACTCCATCACTTAGTGAAGTCAGGGGTGGTGTGTGTGTGTGTGTGGGGGGTGCAGCAGCTAAAGCAGAGATCTTGGAAGAAAGCTGCATATTGACTTGCTCCTCCTGGCATGCTAAGCCTGCTTTCTTATAGCGCCTGGGATGACCAGCCCAGGAGGTGGCACAATGCACGTGAGCTGGGCCCTCCCATTCTAATCACTAATTTAATGGTGCTCTGCAGGCTTGCTCACAAGCTATCTCATGGAGGAGTTCTCTCAGTTGAGCTTCCCTTTTCACAAGTGCTCCTAGACTGAGCCAAACAGACATAAAAGTAGCCACCACAGCCCCACTTCCCACTTTTCATCTTCTAATAATGGCATCAGGTTATGACTCCACTGATGGATTAACCCACCAGTGAAGGCACAACCCTCTTAATCTAGCCATCTACCTCAAGCCTTACCTATGAGCAGTACTATACCAAGAGCCATGCCTTCTACTCATAAGCCTTTGGTGAGATACTCCATAACCAAACATTCTGCTGCCCTTAACAATTAAAAAAAATTACTAAGGAACAGCAAGATGGCTCAGTGGGTAAAGATGGAAGCATTCAATTCTGATGACTTGATATCAATCCCTGGACCCACATGGTGAATGAGAGTGTCAATTTCCCCTAAGTTGTCTTTTGACCTCC
Source organism: Apodemus agrarius (assembly GCA_964023405.1). Classification (NCBI taxonomy): domain Eukaryota; kingdom Metazoa; phylum Chordata; class Mammalia; order Rodentia; family Muridae; genus Apodemus; species Apodemus agrarius. The sequence goes on from OZ030007.1 coordinate 3,860,874, forward strand.
ACATGTATACTATAGGTCAACTATATCCCACTAACTGCTAATAAACAATTGTAATAAGATTAACTTAAAAGTATCTTGCTGTTACTGAAGAGCAAGGTGGGCTTTGATGACAGTCTTCTATTCATATCAAAACAGTTTTTAGATGAAGTCATCTTGCTTGAACGAAATGGCTTTTTGTTTATTTGTCAAGGTAAGCACTAAGAGGATGGGCTTGGGTACAGCAGCAATAGCTGTCTGGAGAAAAATAAACAAAATAGCAATGAGTGAGTAGAGTTCTTGAGTAATACTTCAGCTGTAGTACTGAAAAGGCTTGTCAGTATAATGATGGAAGAGAGACAGATAACTGCTGTGGTGAAGTCAAATGGCAGCAGAAACCTGAACCAAGAGGAAATAAGGACCACGGTATTCAGGGAAGAGATGGGGCTGAGGGGGCAGGGAGTGGGAGAAAATGCTGGAAGTTTTCCACAGGGGTTTCAAGGTTCGTGTATTAGCAAGTTCAACAGGAGAGATGGTCGGATGCTAGCCAAGATAGAGCTCTGGAACCTTTCAGAGTCTGGACATCAGTGCATGGGCACAACCACAGAAAAGCGAGGTACTAGGAGACCTAACACTGCTTTGAGCAGAGGTAATAAGGAAAACGGCAGAGACAGACCCGGCATTAGACAGATTATGCCCAGGGTTGCGAAATCTAGCTACCTTTGGTACAGGAAGCCAATGCTTGAAATTTACTTGTAGTTTAGAATGATAATTGATAAATTAGTTCATGGACATGATGTGCATATTAGGGTCCTCTAGGGAAAGAAAACTGAAAGAAAGAATGTATAGGTTTATTAGAGTGTTTTTCAGTTTATGGTCTGACTACCCCAACAAAACCAAAAGTTGTCTCCTAAATGAAAGCCCAAGAATCCAGTAGTTGTTCAGTCCATGACACTAGATGTGTTAGATGGTCTTTAGCATACTCTGGAATCCTGAGCATGTAGGCCCTAGTGAGGGAATGAAATTGCCAGCAAGAGCAAAGCAAGCAGAGAAAGAGGAAGGCCAGTCTTCTTTCATGACCTTTACATAAGTGACCAGAAGAGGGTGTGGCCAAGACTAATATAGGACAAGTCTTCTGACTTTAAGTGATTCAGTGAAAAAAAAAAAAAAAAAAGCACGCACAGGTATACCCAGCAACTTGAGTCATGGTTAGTTCCAGATACGGTAAAGCTGACATCTAAGACTAACCATCACATGTATCTGACTACTTTAAGTGGTTCGTTTAGCTTGGCTGTGGCATTCTATGCCGATTTCCTTATTCAGCCCAGTGACTTAGAAAGAACAACCCGCATAGCCCTCTTCTTTGGTTTTGTGCCCTTTCCAGGATCTAATGATCCATTAAGGAGACAGACATCAGCACAGATTCCAGTGAAAGATATCAGGCAGTGGTAATATCAGAGAGGATAAATCACAGTAAAATGAGCAAACACACACGGAGAGATTAAATCAAGGTGGGAGACATTAATTAGTAAGCAGTGCCTATTCACTTGCTAGCCATTATGCAAGGTACAGTGATATTTATCAGTGATTCAAAGATGACTATGATTAAGGAGACTGGGAATGGTTCATGAATAAACATTCTACAGGTGAAGGTTTTCCTCTAGGGTCAAGAGCTGTGAAGCTGTGCAGGGGCTACTTAGCATATTTGCACAAGGCCTTATAGTGTAACTTATTCAGTAGAAGATTCTAGAACACAGCCGAGAAAGGAAGGAAAAGGCCAAATACAGAGAGGGGATATTGATTACCAGAACCTACGGCTGCACTGTATTCAAAATCAGCAGCTATGTATGTAAAGGACTGATTCCAAACAGTAGATGTGGAGGTTCAGAAAACGGAGCATAATTCATGTGAAGAATCACTTAGAGAAATGATGGCTATATTCAGTTAGGGTGAGCTATGGTTTAAAATAGTTGATGCTAACTCAGGAGTCTGTACCAGGAATTGGCAATGTGGAAGGAAGGCAAGATAATGCAGGTATAAAGGGAATACTATCAGAGCTAAACTTTAGACAGGTTGTATTTATGTTTTAACTTTCAGGACATTACCAAAGAGGAGTAAATGTTTAGAATGTGAGGAGCACTTTAAGAATTCATAGGAAAAGAGGTGAGGTGGAACAGGTCCAAATCTACATCAGCAAGAGCAGTAAATAACAACCATTGTGTGTTTATTCATTTTGTCAAAAGTAAAAGTTACACGTGGCAATCATAGCATAGAAATACATTTTAATCATTAATTTATAAGAACTTTCACCTTCAGAGAGAAGAAGTGGGGAGAAGAAACTTTGGTTAACGTCATTGAGGCCTCTGCAGAGTAGCTGTGTTGGAGGCAGGCAAGGCAAGCATGAGAGAATCCAAAGATGGAGCAGAGTTAGTGGCCTTTGACACGTGTGGAAGAGCCATTGTGTGAGGCTCAGCTGGACCTGGCCTCTGCATCTCTTCCTGATCTCACTGTAGGAAAGTTCCTACATGGGAACATGTGACAGAGGAAGCCTACCCACAAAATTTCAAAAGAGACAACAAAGTATGTCTTCACAGACACCTGCCCACCTCCAGAGTGCAAACGACTACTTCTCTGGTTTCAGCTGTCTTGTTCTGAGTTTCATCATATACATTCTCCACTAGACTCTATTACTATAGATCTCCCCATTGCCTCTCCAGACCCTCTCTTTCCAGTGATCTTCCTTCTGCTCCCCAAGTATCCACTCCTGATTTAACAGGAGATCTATTTCATTGCTCCTTATGGTTCATTCTTTGAACATTTTCTATTTTCTCTCCTAAGCCTTTCTAACCCATGGGCATATGCAACCATGGATAGCTAATAATGTAGATCAAGACAAATTATAAACATATAATTTGAAATTAACATATAATTTCAAGGAAATATAACATTTCCATGAAATGTTAGTGGTTTTTTTTTTTAAATATTACTTTGTGAGCTTTGTAGATGGCAATGTTTTGTCTCAGTGTCAGAATGTTGGGCATACCTAGAGCTGCTTATATATGTGGGAGAACTCTACCTTGTCAGGTCCTTTTCATAAAGGTCTCCCAGATGCTCTGAATTCCTCTATGGTGTGTTTTCTACTCATATGTGGTTTCCTGATATAATGGGAAGACAGTTAACCTTTGAATTTCCTCATTTTTTCTCCTTGGCATTTATTCCAGGATTCAACTTAGCAGAGGAAGGCTGAGCAGGAGCGGCTTGATAGGAGGACAGAAGCAGACTTTCAGACTTGTCTCCAACTTTGGATATAGATTGCAAGGCTAAAACATGTTTCACTTATACATTGCTGGGTTACTTCAAGTACAGACTTATTCAAATATTCAAACCTTGATGGTACAGATAAAGCAAGCTATTCTCTAAGTATTCATTTCAGATGGGTAACAAAGGCTCATCCAATGTGTTTCTGAAAGTACTGTGGCCATAGTTTCAGAAAGTTGCCAATATCAACATGATTGATGTGCACTGAAATACTCAGAATATCCCAGAGTTCGCATTTTCTTCCCTGTAGTACAAACATGCTGGTGTGAATAGCAGGTGCACAAGGATGGTTCTATGCATCTTTTCTCTATTTTAGAAGACAGATTTTTTTCTAAATTCTGTATATAGAATGCAAAAAGCTTGGAGGTTGTGTTTGATGCAAACTGTGCTTGGATATTTTGTAATGTATTTTTATGAATGTAATACCTGTGATTGAATAAGGCATGTTATATGTTAATTATGTGCTAAAAGTCAGTGTTCAGGGTAGAAATACCCTGTAGGCTGGTATTCTGCTATGCCATCTTGCCTGATTAAAGGTGTAAGATAATTATGACTTGAAATGCTGATTTAATTTTAACTTTGTTGAGAAATTGAGTAACATTTTGTTTATTTTAAAATTTTTATTCATTTTATTTTTATGTGTATAAGATTTTGTCTAGCAGAAGAGAATTTCAGATCCCCTGCATCTCTAGTCACAGATGATTGAACAGTTCCTTGTGTCAGCAAGAACTGAAGAAGGGTTCTCTTGGGATACAGCATCTGCTTTGGCCACTTGAATTATCACTTCAGGTCCCTCAAAGTGAACTTTTTTTGGGAAATGTCTTTGTTCTCTTCCCCTTCCTTTATAACTGAACGTTAATGTTTCTTTTCTCCGTTGCTTAGCTTGCCTGGTCATGTGTTCTGCTGAATACAATGAAGGAAGTAGTCTCCAACACAAAACAAAACAATATCCTCAAAACAAAACAAAAAACCCAACTACAACAAAATAACCCTATTGAGATGTTCTTGGGGACATCAACTAAATTGAATCCCAGTTTTCAAACTCACACAATAATGAGACCAGTCCAGCAATGGTGTAGATATTAGGAAGGTATGCCAAAGTCCAGGGTAGACCATCAGATAGGTCAACTTATTTACTTACACCAGTATTAAAACAGGGGCCAACATGCATGCTATCCTTCCTGGGGTTAACCATAACAGTTCCACAATTGAGAGGGTCTCAAGGAACATATCCTGTACGGAGGACAGGGAGCTGTAAGCTTCAACCACCAAACGGAGATGTGACTCCAGCATTGACTTCCACCTGAAGTCTGAGAGACTGTAATGAAATCCAAGGGCCTGTGTTTTCAGCTGCTCTGAGCTGTGGAGGTCAGCCTGGATGAGAGTGTGTGCAGCATTCTCCACCGAGAGATTCCTGAGAGGGCATCCTCACCCATGACCTTCCAGGCCATACTTGTCAGAAGGGGCCAGCGTGTCAGTGGCCATGGTTTAGAAGTTCGGTGCCTTCCCCGTGTAAATGATGCCCATTATCTCCATGAAGACTTACAGATTCAGATCATGGATTCCAGAGCAGTTCTTTAGGCTTTTCTCCATTTCATGTTCAGATATGCCTCTGAAAACCGGAGACTGAGTTAAGATGGCCTCGTGAGATTGGAATTCGTGGCCAGCTAACAACAGGCAGCAGAATTCTCCCATGCATCTTCCAGCTCATCTAGTCATGTATCAGGGTGCTGTCCCGCACAGCCCACAGCTCTGCCTGCATCTGGGTAGACCTGCTCTAACCCGGGACACACAGGCCAAGACCAGTGCTTTGATATGGTCCACCCCAAAATCTACTTCATCTCTGAGGTCCTGGAGTTCCTGGAGGAGCCAGTCGTGAAGACCCGATGTCATTATAATATAGAGCTGTTTCTAAGCCTGATAGGCTGCCTCTATTATGGAGCAGCTGCAACAGCAGCAGCTATGTGGTGTTTGCCCTGCTGGGGACAAAGAGAGCACAGGGCAGTGATGTTGTCTTCAGCATCTGTTGTCTCCAAGCACCAAGATGGAGCCCAGAGAGCCTCCCAGGGAACTACACCTCCGGTAGGAAGCTGTGCATCCGCTTAGAAATTGCACAGAATCTTCCCCAGAGACAGCTTGCCCAGGCACCGGACTACCCTGACTCTGGGCAACAGCAGGATATCGGAGAAGCCAAAAGAGGATGATAGATCCCATGAGTAACATTTTAAATTAAAAAATAATCTAAAGCTAGGTAGTGATTTTTTATTATGTTGAAAATAGTAATAAACACTAGTTAATAAATTTTAGAGGAATAATAAGTTTGTTATTTTCCTCCAAAATTCTAGTTAGCATTTATGTGTTAAATGGAACCACAATATCTGCAGATGTCCCACTAAAAACAGATGAAAGATGTCTTGTTCCTCATTGTCTCTTATATTACTGTTACATTGTTTTACTATGTATCTGTTAATTGGAAAAGATATATCAAAAATACACTAAAAGTGGTCAGAGTTCATCTCTATTTTGTATTAGGAAACCTTGACTAATCTGTTCTCTTTTATAACCCTTGAGTATTTTGTCCCAGAATATTTTGGCCTTAGCTTGGATGGTGTTGGTTTCAGTTGACTGTGAATATCAAAGAGTCTCTGTGATGACTGACTTGATTAATCTGTTTGGCCATCATTAGTCAATTATGTATCTGCATTCTGCCAGTATTGATCTCAATCTCTGAAATGTTAATTCTGTGAAAACAGCTACATATTCTGTCTCGATATTTTAACTGTGTGCTGACAACATTTTCTGTAGCAAATAAGCTCTGACCTGACCTGAAAAACTTACATGGGAGGAGAGCAGATCAGAACTCACTACTAAGTGTCTCCTGTTCTAACCATGGGATACCTAAAGAATTCTTCTATTCTGCTCTGAATGTTATGCTAACAATACAGTGGAAGCCCAGGGAAAGAACAGAAATACAGATATTGTAATGCAGTTGCAATATCCAGCTTCTCCTTTGAGTTTGAGAATAGATGTAAAAATGGGATAGAAAGCAATGTTGTAATAATACTTCTGTAATTCTAACATGGTTCTCCAGGTTAGTGGCTGTGGATCTATAAATAGGGTGTTTAAACCTTCTAAAGATAAGGTTCTGTGTGTCAGCAAAGCCTGATGATAATAGTCACAATCTCACAACACTGCTTTGTATGTAAGAAAGAACTAGAATGGTATCATGTGCTGTAGGTGGAGACTCTAAGAACTGTTTATTAGGTATAATTGAACACTATGAGCTGGTAGCACATTTGCTTGTTTGATATATAGTACAGTTTCAAAAGCCATGCAATTGTAAGGCAAATGGATGGAACTAGAAAATATCATCTTGAGGGAGGTAAACCAGTGACAAAAGAACAAACATAGTGTGTACTCCCTGGTAAATGGATATTAGCCCAGAAGCTTGGAATACCCAAGATATAATTCACAGACCACATGAAGCTCAAGAAGGAAGACCAAAGTGTGGATATTTTGGTCCTTCTTAGATGCGGTACAAAATACCCATGGGAGGAAATAGAGAGACAAAGTGTGGAGCAGAGACTGAAGGAAAGGCCATTCAGAGACCACCCCACCTGGGGATCCATCTCATATGTAGTCACCAAACCCAGACACTATTGTGGATGCCAACAAGTGCTTGTTGACAGGAGCCTGAAAGAGCTGTTTCCTGAGAAACCCTGCCAGTGCCTGACAAATACAGAGGGCTCTCAGCTAACCATTGAACTGAGCACAGGGTCCCCGATGGAGGAGTTAGAGAAAGGACCCAAGGAGCTGAACGGGAGAATAGCCCCATAGGAGGGACAACAACATTAGCTACCCAGTAACCCCAGAGCTCCCAGGGACTTAACCATCAACCAAAGAGTGCACATGGAGGGACCCATGGCTCTAGCCACGTGGGTAGCAGAGGATGGCCTGGTTGGACATCAAAGAGATGAGAGGTCCTCAGACACACAAGGCTCATTGCCCCAGGGCAGGGAAGTGCCAGGTCAGTGAAACAGGAGTGGGTGGGTTAGTGAGCAGGGGGAGGGGGAATGGGATGGGGGTTTTGGAGGAGAAATGAGGAAAGGACATAACATTTGAAATTTAAATAAAGAAAATATCTAAAAATTTTTTTACAAAGCCAAAATGTTACTATTATTTAGGTATTTTTGATATTTTTTATTACTTAAGTGTGTGCATACTTTTCCTCCAAGCCGATCTATTCCTTCTAGTCCTCACAGCATGGGCTTCATAGAACCTCTCAGAAAGTTCATAAGAAGAGGGATTTGTTAGACAGCATGGTATAGAAATGGGGCCTGTGGTAGGAAACTCGGCTTGGTCACAGCTCGCATCTACCCAGTGCTGGAGCTCTGCAGCTGGGCTCTTCTGGGTGTCTCTTGTGGGGAGGACTGGTTCTGTACTCATATGAACCAGGATTTATTTATATGTCGGCTCCCTGAGGAGGAAGCCTGCTTTTGAGCATGGCAGCTGGTTCCAGTCAAGGGCATTGTCCTGAGATGACTTAGAGTTGAACATTATCATGTGGCAGCTGTGAGCACAAATGCTTCAGACCTTAAGAAGTCTGAGCAGCAGCTCAGAGCATCTATCCCACTTTTCTTCTTTCCATTGACTGTCGATTTTGGAGAGCCTTCAGAAACATTATTGTTAGGAAAAGTATTGGCTCAGGAACCCTGAGGCCAAGTTCTCAGCACAAAAGGAGGTTTATTTGCCCCAGATGGACACCTGGACAGGGAGTAAGAGACAAAGACAGAAGATAGAGACAAGGGAGAAGGGAAGAGAACAAGGGAGAGGGAAGAGAGGTATTTATTTGTCCCACAGAGGAGCAAAGGACTACCTCTGGATAGAGAGGAGACAGATGTGGCACATACGAAGTTTTTAAAGGTATAGGGGAAACTCCCTTGTTAGGATGAGATGTTCCATTTTAATTAGGCATGTTAATTAGGTGAGACAAAGGAGGCTTTGATGTTGCACTTTAATATTTTAATAGCTGGACCTTGGTAGTTGGCCTCAATAGGAGGAAGTGGCCAAATGCAGCAGTAGACCTTGGTGGCTAGCTTTAGGAATGTAATCTAAAGGATTTAAATCAAGGTGAGGGATATGGAGAAGGGCTAGGCCTGTCAGAGACATGCTGGTCATGCTTGAGCTCACCAGAGACCCTTAATTATTATGTATTTGCTTTCAGAGGCCTTCAGTGGCTGTTTCTCAGAAGGAACATTTTAGATACCTACTGTGTGCCTAGAACATGTGGGATTTTGACACAGTGGCTTTACTTGGAAAATAAATTAATGCACTTGGAGTCCTAGGTGTTGACAGGGTGATCTAGTTTGAAATAAAATTAACTTTACAAAGTAAATAATTTGCACGGGACTTGATTCCAGGTGTCTGTCTATTTATACCTCTTGGGAACTTTGTTCCTTGAATGGGGGAGCTAGAGAAAGGACCCAAGGAGCTGAAGGGGTTTGCAGTGCCACAGGAGGAACAAAAATATGAGTCACCCAGTACTCCCAGAGCTCCCAGGGCAAAATTATCAATCAAAGAGTACACATGATGTTACCCATTGCTCCAGACACATTGGCAGCAGAGGATGGTCTTGTTAGGCACCAAAGGGAATACAGGCCCTTGGTCCTGGAAAGACTTGATGCTGTAGTGTAGAGGAATGCCAGGACAGGTAAGCGGGAGTGGCTTGATTGGGGAAGGGGAGATGGCTTATGGGATTGTCTGGGGAGGGGCGAACCAGGAAAGGGGACAACATTTGAAATGTAAATAAAGAATATACCTAGTTGAAAAAAAAAAAAGAAAAGAACCTACACACCTATGGTCACTTGATCTTTGACAAAAAAAGCTAAAATCATACAGTGAAAAAAAGACACCATTTTCAATAAATGCTGCAAAAAAAAAAAAGAAAGAAAAAGAAAGCAAGGAAAAGAATGAGTATACTATCAAGATACATTATATACATGAATAGAATTTCCAAAGAATGAACAAAAATATTTTACAATAATGTGAAAATAAAGAAAAGGAAACTTAGGGGTTAGAAATTTAATTGGGAAATAAAAGTTTATGAATAAATTAAAGAAGCAACTTCAAGGCAGCATAACAGAGATGGATCAGATACACTATGTGCAGCTTCAAGGCAGTATGTCAGAGAGGATCAGCCACAGTCTGTGCAAAGATGGTGTGGGCTTAATTACCAGAACTTTAACACCAATTAAGAGGTTGTGCTAGTTAGATCAGCCCGAAACCAGGTCTGGATGTGTTGGCTATGTATGAACAACATTAAGACAATGGATATCTAGGATGTTGGCTCATAAAAGTATCTTGCCATATCTCAAGGAGTAGTTGAGAAGAGAATGACTGGGTGTCTTCCCGGACCCAGAGTGTGTGCAATCTCTAGAGTACAGTCGCTGTTGTGATTTAGCTGCAGTGCTGAACTTGTGGACTTCATGAGCAGCTGTGACTTCTTGGGTTTAGAGTACATTCCTCAACTGAGTAGTGGCAGTCAGTGAACAAGGTTCTGACAGACACATGTGCAGCCTGTAGGTAAACAGAATGGAAGGATTCTATTGCCCTAAACTGTAATTCCTTGTGTCAAATTAACTACTGTGGGTAAACCAGAACAGGAATAAAGGTCAAAGGGGTGTGTGTGTGCATGTGTGTCTGTCTGTCTGTCTGTCTATCTGTCTGTGTGTATGTCTCTGTCTGTGGGTCACTTTGTATGTGTTTCTGTCTGTGAGTCTATGTTTGTGACTCTGAGTGTGTGTCTCTGTGTGTTTGTATGTGCTCATTGTGTGACTGTATATGTGTATGTCTGTCTGTCTGTGAGTGAGTCTGAGTGTTATTCTGTGTGTGTCTGCCTGTGGATCTGTGTGTGTGTGTCTGTTCATGTGTGTGTCTCTGTGTGTTTATGAGTGTGCCTGTCTGTGTGTGTGGGAGTCTGCCTGTCTTTCTATGTGGGGGAGAATATGTGCATATCTGCTTGTCTCGTGTGTGTATTTGGGGAAGTCTGTATGTATATGCTGTAAGATACCATAAGAAAAGAAAGATGACTCTTTATTAAAATAAAACAAATTCCAAGTTTTGTGGGAGGGGGTAATTTTAGCATACTTGTTTATGAAGTCAGTACAATTACATGACATATGTGACTTTCCCTGATATATCAGGCATGAGATGGAGGGAAGCCTGATTTCTAGAACACAGAAACATTGGTGTGTGTTTACACATGAGTAGGCTCATAGATCGTCAATTAGCCCTCCCATTCCCCCTATCATTCATGTCTGCTCCCACCAATATCTTTTCCTTTACAGCTCATCCTCTTCTACTTTCAGGATGGTCTTGTTTGTTTGTTTGTTTGACCTGTGGAATTCAGTGAGGTTTGATCACCTGGTCATGGGCAAGGGGCTATTTACCATGAGTGACTTGCCATTGGCTATGTCATGAAAGAACATTGACTACCAACAAATTTTCAGGGAAGGGACTGGCCATTGTAAGACCCTCCTCCTAGCAATGCTTAATGTTTATATATCCTCAGGGTGCTGGGGCTCATCATCAATTAATATTGCTCATCCCTGCTCACATAAAAGAGAGCTTCCTTTTCCTGTTCAGTTGGTTGTTTAAATGTATAGACTTCATTATCTCTCTGCACTGTATACCAAGCAAGCATACATGCCATGTTATTAAAAAAAATACAACTTACATTAGAGGAAGAAGGCCTAAGACTGTGTACTTAGCTCCTGTGCCAACTAATTGTACTTCAGATCTAACATAGAAATGGTGGTGTATTATCTTATTCTATAACATGCTTAGACTGTTTATAATCATTAATCCTCAGCCAATTTACTCATGGTAGTGGTCTCCTGAAGAAACAAATGTATCTCAGTTTATTTCCTTTAATCAGCAAGCCAACTAGACATTGATTATCACACTGAAGCAATACTGCAGAATCTATTCTCATAGGTATAAGCTTACTCTATATTGCCACCCTCTTCTGGTTTAATATTTGGAATTAACTTTTGCAATAGCACAGACAAGCTAAGTGTTCAGCCTATAATTTTCCTAAATCTGATAGGATGGGATAATAAGCAGCTGAAATATTCTATAGCTACCTTTCAAGCTCCAATGACCACAAGGAACATCTCCAAGTCTAGCCTCTCTTCAAATATGCCAGATGTATTGCTTTATATTGGCATTTTCATATCCAGGCTTATGATCCTACTATTTGTGCATATTGCTATAGTTCTGTGTGTGTGTGTGTGTGTGTGTGTGTGTGTGTGTGTGTGTGTGTATGATTATGATAAGAAAAGTGGTCCAAGCCCTCTGGCTGTGTCTTTCTGCAGTCAGCCTTCGGATGCAGCTCCATTGGCTGAGTTTCTGCCCTGCCAATCTTTTCCTGGATTCCTGATTTCCTAGCAGATGCTCTTTTTAATCTCCTCCCATGTTAATTTTAAATATTTATTCATTGAATGTTTCCAGTCTCCTGCAAACCAGGAGTTGGTTTTTGTTCCACATCCATAGTGCTCATTAAATTGTCGTATCACGGCTGTCTCTTTCAAAGCATGGTTAGCTTAAAGAGGGCAACCAGAGTGGAAGCACTGAACCTAACACCTTCTGAATGCATGGTAACTTTTGACTGGAGGAATGAGCTATAATAGAACATGACTGCATAGTTGTTATGCTCATGGCTACAAATGAAAGAATAGAATCAGTAGAGAATGAATTCCCATGTTCTCACTGGTTAGTGGAGAGTTTCATAGAATTATTTTGTGAAAAATATGGTTTGCCTAGTTGGTCTCTTTGGAGACATTATGGCTTGGCATCTAGTTAAAGCACCAAAGGCCAGTCATTCCCTTTCTCTCCTTATTTGTGTCTGTCCATTCATGCTCATGTTTGGACTAATGCTTTTTTTCCCCTTCTCTCTTTGCTGTGCTTTGCTGTATTCTTTTGTTCTTAATTCTGGTCTTAATTCAGTGTCATTCCACCTTCCTCCCTGCCTGCACAAAGTTTTTCCTATCAGCTCACTGACTTAACTTTCTGTAGCCAGCCCCACTTCTTCTTGATTTTCCTGGGACTTCTTTGCTTGTGTGTTTATTCTCAGAAAATGTGATGCTCAAGATGAGCATCTAGGGAAATGCTCACGGCTCAAGATTTACTTTCAAACTAAAGCTCAGACACATGGATCTTATTATGTACATGTTCACACAATGTTTTACTTAAAGGCATTAGCCTATATTCTGCTGAAATGGCACCTTAGTTTGAGTGACCTAAATTCACTAATTGAATTCTTTACAAAACTATAAAACCCAAGCCTGATGCACTATGGGATGGGTGTGGAGAACTGACAAATATAGCATCATGTTCTCATGTTTTTTGAAATGCTCAAAGGATATGATCATATATGACCTTTTTCAGATGGGTAAAGTGGGCAGAGCACATGTATCTGAGAGCATCTATGCTGCTCACTTCTTGTCACTTTCTCTCTGGCTCTGAAGGAGCCATTTGTATCCCATTTGCTCCACAAGACTGACTATGAAGCTCTCAGATATAAACAGAAGCATTTTATGGCTATTACAAATGATACTCTGTATTAAAATAGTTTTTTCTATTTTATCTAAGGTATAGGCCTGTTGTGTACCCCAGGATAGCATCAATCAAACTTACATTGACTTTCCCTGTTTCAGCTTCCTGAATTATAGGATTAGAGCTGTGCCACTTGGCTTAAATGTATTTGTATTTGCCAACTCTATCTATCTATCTATCTATCTATCTATCTATCTATCTATCTATCTCTATATCTATATCTATATATATGTATTATCTTTAATTAACTGGCATGCATCTATGAGCTTATGAGATAGAATTTGTTAATTGCTTCATGAGTGGTTCAAATAATAATTAAATTAGAATAATTAGTACATCTATTACCTTAAAATTTCATCAATTCTTTTAAACTGAAAATATTCAAACTTTAAGGGCAGTATTTTAAAACGTTTTCACTCTATCCTGTCTCAGGGTCAGTTCATCTGTCAAATTATCTTCTTCCATTTGCCAAGCCCCTCCCCCATCTTCCATCTCATCTCCACAGTCTTTGGTTAGCACCATTGTGATCTAGTTCCTTGTGATCAGGCTGTAGAATGTATAGGAGTGAGCTAATGTGCAGTTACATGAGACTCTCCTGATTGTCTGGTATTCCACCCTGACATCTTGTACATTATCCACTTATTGGCTAATGGACATTCATAAGTAATATCTATATGTCAGCAGTGCTGTGGTGACCACAACAGACAATCTCCTCCATAGATGGTTTTATATCCTTTAGTACATATGAGGAGTGAGATTAGCAGTTCTATTTTTAGTTTAGTTTTTTTTTTTTGAGGAATTTTCATACTATTTTCAATAATGAGCACATTTCCTTGATTAAGTAAATATAAGAGTTTTCTCTTTCTATAGTCTTGGGTGTGTGTTTGTGTGTGTGTGTGTGTGTGTGTGTGTGTGCTTGATTTTTTGAATTTTTGACATTCTACCTAGGAAGTTTCTATGTCCATCATAGTTTGGGTCTGCAGTTTCTTTTTTCTTTTTTTCTTTTTTCTTTTTTCTTTTCTTTTCTTTTCTTTTCTTTTTCTTTTTCTTTTTCTTTTTTTTTTTTTGGTTTCTTGAGACAGGGTTTCTCTGTGTAGCCCTGGCTGTCCTGGAACTCACTCTGTAGACCAGGCTGGCCTCAAACTCAGAAATCTACCTGCCTCTGCCTCCCAAGTGCTGGGATTACATGCTCGGGTCTGCAGTTTCTTAATGGTTACTGTTGGTGGGAAGTTGTACCTGTGGTTACTATTTGTAAGTCTGGGTCCTTTTTTTTTCAGTTGTGCTGGCCATCTGTAAGTCCTTCTGTGATGTATCACTCAATTTGCAAGCCATCTGTAGGTCTTTTGGAGCTTCCTCAATTCCTCAGTTCACTGAACCACTGGCTGATTTAGAGATTTTTTTTTGAAATCAGATTGTCTTGGTTCCTTATAAACTAATATTAACCCCTGGTTAGAGGTGTGGTTCACTTCTTTTGTTTGTCTTTTTGAGTTGTACTTTAGGTTTTATTCAGTTGCTTCCTTTCCAGTGGAGGGCTATATTACTGTAATTCTATGTCTTAATTTCTAAATTTTGATTTCTGTGCTTATGGAGTCATAGCAAAAAAACAAAACAAAACAAAACAAAACAACAACAAAAATACCCCAAGTGTCTTTACTTGAATCAATGTCTTGTGGGGTTTCTTCAATTTTCTTCTAAGAGTTTTACATTTGTAGATTTTTAAAATCATTTTGACTTGATTTCTGCAGCTGGTAAGAGATAGAAGTCTAGTTGCATTCTTCATACTGATACTAGAATTTCTGTGCATGTTTTATTGAGAGACTATTTGTCCTTCAGTGTGTATTCTTGCCTCAATCCACTCACAAACACTGCTCATGAATCAGCAATGGCAGTTACATCCAGAAGAAACCACAAGGCTCTGACAATCTACCCAAGTCCTTGGTAGCTGCAAGAACCTATCAGAACACCACCAGAAGTTCTTGGTTCAATTCTCTCTATGAAGTCATGAGAAAAGATGATTAGCTAGGAAAGCAAGGCAAACTAATGCCACAACATCATCAGTGAAAACCAATGAACCAAAGTCCAATGAAGACCAGCAAACAGTGGCAAGGTGAATCAATGTCATATAGCATTATCCACTGTCTGTCGGGTTATACTTATACACTTTCCAAAAAAATTACATGTTCCCTCAAGGGTCTATTATAGCAAAACATCACATGCCCTTTTATCAAGCAGCTTCCAGAAAAACATCAATGTCTGTTCTCAAAACATCCCCTCATAAGACAGTTTCCAGAAACACATCACATGATATATCTAAGTCTTCAAAAAAAAAAAAAGAAGTTTCCACTTCACAGGTTTAGTGTTCAGTACTGCAAACACAAGTACACACACACACCACATATATGCATATGTGTACACACACATGGACAGACATATACCTATGCATATAAACACACTTATACATACATACAACACACCTGCATATACAAGTTCACATACACCATATACATCCACACATGGATCCACATGTGTATACCCACATGTGCACATACAAATATACTTATATAAATACATACACACAAGCACACACACATACATACCTGCATACATATACACATATTCACACATACATATGTGCATACACACATAAAACCACACAGAGACAACATACATCAGTGTAAACGTGTAAAGCTAATTTTAGAGTCTATATTCTGCCCTATTATTCAATGTCTGTTTTCCTAACAAGGGTTTGTTATTTGAAATTGATATCAGGTGATATAATATTTCCATTTTATATTTCACATATTTCTATAATTTCTTTTTGGAGTTAAATGTTCACTGTGTCTAAATGTGCTAGGGGATTATATGACTTCTACCTCCTGTGTTATTACTTGACATTATTTAATAACATTTGAGGGCATTATTAGTGTACCTATTACAGAAGAATCTATAGAGATTGCAGATTGTGATAACAAAAATTCAATAACAAATTTGAACATGAAAGTAACATGTACTATTTTGTTTTTTCCTTGAAATAGCATTATGTGATTGTGACAGTTTGTCATAATCATACAAGGTATTTTTAGCAAGCCTTTTGGTGATCAAAAGATAAAATATATAATGTATACAGTAAAAGTAAAAATCAAACACAAATAACCAATGTGTAGCAGAGAGAAAAATCACTGGGCCACAAGGAAAAGGCAGAAGATGACAGGAATGAACAGCCTGCAGGAAATGAAGACAAGCAGGAAATAAGAGGCACTGTGACACTATGCCAGTGCTTAGTCCATGCCAAATAGAATGACTAATTTAAACAGCATGAATTGTCCAAACTAGTGGCATGAGGTGAAGGAAAGGGTAGAAATGGAAGACTCATTGTTGTGCAGTCTGAGAAGATAAATACACCTCATCAGAAAGACAATGAATGAAAAAGGACATTCATACCAATGAAAATTAAAAGAGAAAAGGAATAAATGCTTTTCATAAAATAAAATAGACTTTAGTTCAGAAACTATGAATAAAATTAAACACACCTATCATGTGATGATGAAAGAGTCCAGACAGCAACACTATGTCAGAGTAAATACATTTGTACCCACCAGAGGCACATCAAGGCACATAAAGCAAACAGGAGAGTGAAAGAGATGTGAACTCTACAGCAACAAAAACAGAGGCACAACACCCCATTTTCATCACTGGACTAGCCACGGAGACAGAAATGTCAGAAAAGAAGTAAAATGTTCTTAAAATAGCATCTTCATGTGTCCATAAGCTAGCCCTAAGCTAACTACAATGACTTTTGCAAAAATATGTTTCTTCCAAAAAATATGTTCTGCCTTCAGCTTGATGGTTTTTCTCTCAGTGTTAAAAAAAATTGGTGCTCATAAAATATTAAGAAAATTTAGAGATACTCTGAATTAATGGAGTACCCCTTCTTGGCCTGAAGTATTCCTTTATTTTTTTCCCAACAAAAAAATGTATTTGTTCTCTGACAGCATGGGAGGATTTAGCATCTGAGCACACTGCTTTAACCTAACTCGACATTGTCGCTCACTAAATCAGCTGCAGATCATTGATTCTGACAAGTAATGGACAAGAAAATATTGCACCTTGGGCCTGGAGAGATGGCTCAGAGGTTAAGAGCACTGGTTGCTCTTGCAGACATCTTGAGTTCAATTCCCAGCAACAACATGGTGGCTAACAACCATCGGTAATGAGATATGGAACCCTTTTCTTGCCTGTAGCCATACATGCAGGGAGAACAATGTGTATATAATAAACAAACAAACAAATTCTTTTCAAAAAGAATAAAGAAAACATCACACCTCGCAAAAACTATAGAGCCCATTCATTCTAAGACGATGCTGTTGTTACTTTGACTTGTCCCTAATGAGGGTGAGATAAACTGTTAGCAGTTAGGTCTGCTATCTGGAGGAGCAGGATATGTGAAATCCCCAGAACATACACATTACATTCCCTGCAGTCTCCGTCTCATGCTGCAGTAGCTCTGATTGTAAATCTATTTAATCTCTAGCTTCATAAAATGCCCCTATTGCTAAAATTCTTCAAGGCTGTCCTGTGGTCTTTCTGTAATATTATACATAGTCATGGTCAAACCAGCCAAGTATCTTTGGTTTGAGATCTCAGATCCATTCATAGAAGAATCAATTAGAAAAATCGGAGGTTTCTTTATTATCCTTGCTTAGTATTTATTTTTAATTCCTTTACATTTTAAATCTCACAATGAACAAAAACTATACATAGAAAAGGATGACATTCATAGCTTGTATACTGTATGATGTGTAGGTAGATTTCAAGACATCTCTCTTCTCAAACATTCATGTTTGGAATTTGATAGTTTGATCTTGTGCAGATTTCATGCATTGTAGTCACAGCCCTGTGGGTTCAAAATTCAACAGTACCTTAACGATAGGCAAGTACTATTTCATGGCAGATTCCTTGTCTTTCTAGATCAGTTCATCTTTCTGTGCCTTCCCCTTTCAATGATAACTGAGCCTTGAGTTTGATGTCTGATATAGATTTTCCACTAGGAGCTGAGGTGTCCAGAATCTTTCCAGACTCTTCGCATTGTGGACAGCTGTGGATATGTGTTCTAACTACCCAGAATTGTACAGAGAAGCTTATCTGGTGAGAGTTAGAGACACACTTATCTATGGGTATAAAAACAAGAAGTCATGGTACAAATCACTACTGTGAGCACTTAGCAGAATAATAGCACTGAGTTCTCTGTTCAGTCCTAAGACCTAGGCAGCCAGAGATGTTCTTTGCTAAGTTAGCATTAGGGTTTGTATCTTGTTGAGAGAGATTTAAATCCAGTCAGAAAGCTACTGGTTAGTTTCATAGTACTATGTTACTATTGCATCAGTGGATAGATTTTACCAGTCCAAGGTTATCACTGCTAACTGGGTAAGACTGTTACTGACTTTTCTTCCCCACTAGTGTGCATAGAACATTCTGGCATTATGGATTTTTTTTTCCAGTATGAAAGAAACTACAAGCGTGATTTCTTCTGGTCTTAGGTCTGAGTGCTTGGGACAAATATATCAGGTTTTAGATGGCAAACAAAAACAACAGCAACAGCCTGTAATAGTTAAGGGCATCTATAGGATGCCATTCCATATCACTTTTTATCTTAAAGTTTATGCTGTCTAAGAGAGACAATGTTCCCCATTAAAATATAACTGTAGTTATACCCATTTATTTATGACTATGTGCATATTTTAGGAAGCCTCTATAGTAGTAGTGAGTTCCATATGCATTTTTAAAGATGTTTAGTTATCACTCCCCATACTCTCTCTATATATGGCCTTCATGCCTCACTCTATTTAACTCTTCTTGTTCCATTTTTCTGCTTTCCCACTCATACTATTTGTAGTGTATCCCAGTTATCACGAATCCACCTACATGGCCCCTTAGTGGTTTCCTCCCTTCTGTACTCTAATTTAAACATACACATATCTGAAGACTCAAAGTCAGAGTCATATGAAGCAGAACACATGGAATTGGTACTTTGGGATCTTGCCTCAGGCCTGAAGCCAGTTGCTAGCGGTCTAGTATAATTGCTCTGTCACATACTCTTCTTAACAATGTTCCTTATCATTAAAATGTGAGTAATGGATAAAGTTTGGGTATTTTTGTTTAAATTAGCATCATTTCCACATCTATAATTTTTCTCTTATAATAATCTTAAAATATCAATTTTGTTTCTTAAATTCAATTTCAGTAAGTTTTTAACATCAATATATGTACAATAATCTTTAATGTTTTAAGTCATATAGAGAGCTGTCACTTTTACAAATATATATTGGAAAAATATTTATGTATATATACATATATATGTATACATATTCATATATATACATGTATACATATTCATTTTCAACATCTAGTTATTTTTGGATGATGCAAAAATATTCCTAATAATAGGAGCAACAACACTGAGTTCTGTATTGTTCTTCAAAAGTCTCCTAAATTTCTCTTTTAGATGGAAATCAAGTCATCTGAACTCAAACTATAAAGTCTGTGTGGAACTGGGTTACTCAGTGGACAGCCTCTCTTCTAGCATCCATCCATCAGACAATGCTTTGCACAGAAGCTGGAACAACTTACTTCAGTACAACTTTCCTTCTTCTCTGGGTTGAGGAAAGCTGTTCCTGCATGAAGAGTTTTACATATCGCCCATCAATTTATTTTAGTTAAGGTCGGTTGCAGGAATATGCATTTAGCAGCAGAAAGAGACATGTTTCTTTATTTAACACATTTATGACTCCTTTGCTCTTAAATTTTCTTTTTTTTGTTGATGAATTTTCATCTTCTTTCAGAACCCCTGAAAACTCTGACCTTCAGCGACTAAAGTTGTAGGTTTCTACTGCATCTCTTACAGGGCCAGAGTGTCCACAAACTCACTGTGTCATCCAGGTATTTGCAATTACCCATGGAAAAGCACTTGCCAGGTCATTCCTTGTAGTTATGATAATAAGTTATAAAACTTTCCAATGTTTATAGAATGGGTGCTTTTGTTTTAACAGTTTTATATTCTTTTACACTAGTCGTATGAATCTCATGATGGCATTATCATTCAGTGTGCTATTCTGCTGAAATTTTTTTGTAAATCTTTGCACATAATTACATGTAATATTTAGAAAACTACACTTACTGCATTTCAAAACCAATTCTATTTCTCTCAAATGCTCTGCATCTTTAAAGCCTCATTAAATTATAGCTTCTTCCAGAAATTCTAACTGTAACTCGAGATCTTCTTTGGAATTGCAAATAAGCTATTCTTCTTTTCAGTCTTAGCAGATTCCTTCAGTATTCTTCTCACAACATATGCAACCATTTCCTTCTTTAACCATTAAAGGAGCTGTACCATTTCTAGAGGAGAGAAGATGGCTTTGTTCATCTATGTCCCATTGTAGAGGAAGGGATACATGCAGCCTGGCACTGAGCATAATAGGCCTGTCTCATCTATAATGCTTCAGATGGCATCTTCTCTTTGAAACTAATAATGGTGTAAGTATTTTCTAAGATGTGATGTTTCTTGTGGTGATATTTTCTTTGGTGTTTATCTTATTTTTCTTCATCATTAATTTTGTAGATTCTAGTTAGAGTCTTAATTTTTCATATATACCCACAGAGAAAAAAATTCTCTCATAGAATTTCTAGCAAGATCCTGGTAATGACAAGAAAATTGTTTGGGCATGTGTTTGGAATGCACTCTGTAGTTTAACTTAAGTCTGTGTCTGGGTTGTGTTCTATAGAGGAGAAGCAAATGTCACTAGTATCAAATTAAGCCTTTTATTTGAAGTTCTGATAGAAATACTGTCAGCATTTTAATGCAAATCTAATCAGAACATCTGTTATTTCTCCTTCCCTTCCTTTATGTACACAGAAATAGCATTTGTGAAGTATTTGGAGCTGCATTTTCCTCTCCATGATGATAAGGAAATAATTCTCACTGACCCACTCATGGTTAAGACTTTCAAAAATATTTGATTATATTTATTCCTAAGACATAGAGGTGATACTCATTGTCTATTTATCTGGGTACTTACAATCTTTAGTACTGTTTAGGTTTTCTCTACTGCTTTTAGTCCTATTATTTAAATATATGAATTTTCTGTATAAACACTGTGTGGTGGTCTGAATGAGAATGGACCCCAGAGGGTCACATAATTGAATCCTTGGTCATCTGGGAGTAGCACTACTTGAGAAATATTAGGAGGTGTGGCCTTGTTGGATATTCTGTATCACTTGGGTGAGCTTTTAGGTTTCAAAAGTAAATAGTATGCCCAGTCTTGATTGCTCTGTCTGTAAATCAGTATGTAGCTCTCAACTACTTCTCCAGCACGATGTCAGCTGTGCTTGCCTTCATGTTCTTCATTATGATGATAATGAAAGAAGCCTATAATCAAGCCCTAATTAAATTTTTCTCTTGAATGAATTGCCTTGTTCATGGCATCGCCTCATAGCAAGAGAATAGAACTAAGGGACAAGTTGTTAGTTAGGTAGGGATGGGATATTTATGATAGGCCTGACCATGCTAGTTTTTGGAGAAATATGGAAGGCTTTGAGACTTTGGAGTAGAATATTGGTGGGATGCTTCTCTGGACACTTAATGAGATATTCTGATAAGAGCCTAGATGAGAGTACAGAGAGCACTGGGGCAACTTAAGACATTTCAGATCGGAAGAACACAGATTAAGTCACTGCAGAGGGATGAATATAAGTGGCCTACAAATCATTCTTCTGATATTTTGGTGAAGATTGTGGCTGGTTTTGCCCTCGTCCAAAAAATCTTTCTCTCTGAGGCTGAGTGCAAGAGTTTGGATTAATGACATCGACCGAGATTTCAAGATTGTCTAATAAGGCTGTTTCCTGTTGTTACTAGTAGTCACTCTTATGCAGATCTAATATGAAAACAAGAAAGTGGTACAAATGGAAAGTGTATGGTTTGAAGAGAAAAGGAACAAGGGGAAGTGTAATGGAGCTGAGTCCACTGAAAGAAAAGCCTGACACTAAGTGGAATAAAGGGAGTGATGGCCTCAGGGAAAGACTCCACCAAACTAAGATTCCAAGTTGTGAAAAAGAATCCAGGGAAAGATTAAGCAATGAAGGAAAGTATGAAAAAAGAAAACAAAAACACAAAACAACAACAAACCTGACACAGATATAACTGAATCACAGATGTAACTGAACTGGGAGGGAGCACCAGGAGAGAGATTCTACTTCTTTGACTGTAAATTCAGAACTGTGTGGCCAAAGCTGCTAAGTCCTGCTGAGGAATCCTTTGACATTAGATATGGAGATAACAAATTCAGAGTTTGCCCTGTTGGGTTTTGTTTATCTTTGTTCCATTATTTCTTCATGATGCTGCCTTTCATCTCTTTGGAATGTTAATGTATATTCTGAGCTATTGTACGTTAGAAGCATAAAATCTGCCTTTTGATTTTGCATGGTTTTAGTGTTTAGAGTTTGCTGTGAGTCTCATAAAAAGTTCTTGAAATTTGTCTTTTTAGAAAGGTTTTTTGTTCCTCCCTCCCTCCCTCCCTCCCTCCCTCCCTCCCTCCCTCCCTCCCTCCCTTCCTTCCTTCCTTCCTTCCTTCCTTCCTTCACTTTATAAATTTTGTCACAGCTCCCCTTCCAATTCCATTCTCTTCCCTCATTACTCCATCTCCCAAGAAAGGGAAGGCTCCCTTAGGTATCAGCCCACCCTAGGACATCAAAGTTGTCTTTCTAAACAGTGTTGAAACTGTGAAAGAGTATAAAGACTTTACAAGTTGAGGGTTTATCCTTACTCTGTTCCCCTAATTGGGCTGCCTTGTAGGGATGGCCTCAGTGGGAGATGTGCATAGTTCTGTAGTGACTTGAGGTTCCAGGGTGGGTGGCTACCCAGGGAGAGATATCCCCTTTCTCAGAGGTGAAGAGGCAGGTGGGTAAGAGGAAGGGCTATGTGGGGTTTGGAGGAGGGGGTTGCTGAATTTGGGATGTAAAGTGAATAAAGAAATTAATTAGTGGACAAAAGACCTTGGATTGAATACATTTTTGCTTTATGATATGATTATAAGCCTGTAGGGACAAGGGAGTAGAATGTGGTTTGAATAAAAATGGCTACCATAGGTTTATCTATTTGAATGAGTAGTTATTATAGAGTGGCACTACTTGAGCAAGATTAGGAGCTGTGGCCTGAGCATGTTTGAGGTTTCAAAATTCCATGCCAAGTCCAATCTTGCTCTTTGTGCCTGTGGATCAGGATTTAGCTCCCAACTACTTCTCCAGCACTATGGCTGCCTTGCTTGCCAGCATGTCTTCTACCATGATAATAATGAATTCAGCTTCTGAAAGTATAGCAAATCTCAAATTGAATGCTTTTTCTCATGAGTTGTCTCGGTAATGGCATCTTTTCATGTCAAGGGAACAGTGATTAAGACACACTGTATATATACTAGGTGACCCATCACTGCTGGTGTTTGAGCAAAGAGAGGGATTATTTCAGCTAACTGACAAGGACAGAGAATTGACTGCATGATTCCTACTCTTGCTGACATTATTTTGAATGAGTACATTGAGATTCTTTTCAAGGAAAACAATAGTCTATATGGAATTTCTCTCCCCTGTAATTATTATTTAATTTTAAATTTACTTTATGTTTTCTCAAAAGTCCTACTGACAGATACAGGGCCCTCTTGGATAATTTTTGTGCTTATTCTCCAAATGTTAAAAGAATCATAATAGGGGTTTTAATGTTCTTTTTTTAATGCATTTGTAGTATTTATTTATATGTTTTTAAATTTTATTTTCTATATTCTTTGTTTACATTCCAAAGGCTTTCCTCTTTCCCAGTTCCCCCCTCACCCTGTGTCCCATAAGTCCTCCCCATGACCCCTGCACATTCCCCAATCACCCCCAACACTTTTTGTATTCTGGTACTCTCCTGCAAAACTGGAATCAGTCTTTTCTGGACCAGTGTCCTCTCATTCCTTCTTCATGGGAATCTTTTGATTTGCTAATTGTGCCTTGAGTATTCAGAGCTTCTGGGCTCATTAATATCTACTTATCAGTGATTGCATTTCATGTGTATTCTTTTGTGATTGAGTTAACTCACTCAGGATGATATTTTCTAGATCCAACCATTTGCCTACAAATTGCATGAATTCATTATTTTTAATTGCTGAGTAGTATTCCATTATATAAATATACCACATTTTCTGTATCCATTCCTCCTGTGAGGGACATCTGGGCTCCTTCCAACTTCTGGCTATTATAAATAAGGCTGCTATGGACATAGTGGAACATGTGTCTTTATTGCATGCAGGGGAATCCTCTGGGTATATGCCCAGGAGTGGTATGCCAGGGTCCTCTGGAAGGGACATGCCCAATTTTCTGAGGAACTGCCACACTGATTTCCAGAGCGGTTTTTACCATTTTGCAATCCCACCAACAGTGGAGGAGTGTTCCTCTTTCTCCACATCCTCGCCAGCATTTGTCATCTCTTGAGTTTTTAATCTTAGCCATTCTGACTGGTGTGAGGTGGAATTTCAGGGTTGTTTTGATTTGCATTTCCCTGATGACTAATGATATTGAACATCTCTTAAGGTGCTTCTCAGCCATCTGATTTTCTGGTGAAAATTCCTTGTTTAGTTCTGTACCCCATTTCTAATACGGTTATTTGGTTCTTTGGCGTATAATTTCTTGAGTTCATTGTATATATTGGATATTAGCCTCTGTCGGATGTGGGGTTGGTGAAGATCTTTTCCCAATTTGTTGGTTGTCATTTTGTCTTTCTGACAGTGACCTTTGCCTTATAGAAACTTTGTAATTTTATGAGGTCCCATTTGTCAATTCTTGATCTTAGAGCATAAGCTATTGGTGTTCTGTTCAGGAACTTTCCCCCTGTGCCTATGTCCTCCAGGGTCTTCCCCAGTTTCTTTTCTATTAGTTTCAGTGTGTCTGGCTTTATGTGGAGGTCCTTGATCTTAGTACAAGGTGATAAGAGTGGGTCAATTTGCATTCTTCTGCTTATTGACCTCCAGTTGAACCAACACCATTTGTTGAAAAGGCTATCTTTTTTTTTCACTGGATGGTTGTAGCTCCTTTATCAAAGATCAAGTGACCATACTCTGTGGGTTCATTTCTTGGTCTTCAATTCTATTCCATTGATCTACTTGCCTGTCGTTGTACCAATACCATGCAGTTATTAACACAGTTGCTTGGTAGTACTGCTTGAAGTCAGGGATATTGATTCCCCCTGAAGTCCTTTTATTGTTGAGAATAGTTTTAGCTATCCTGGGTTTTTTGTTACTCCAGATGAATTTGAGAATTGCTCTTTCTAGATCTATGAAGAATTGATGTGGTATTTTGATGGGGATTGCATTGAATCTGTAGATTGCTTTTGGCAAGATGGCCATTTTTACTATATTGATCCTGCCAATCCAAGAGCAAGAAATATTTTTCCATCTGAGATCTTCTTTGATTTCTTTCTTCAAGGACTTGAAGTTCTTGTCATACAGATTTTTCACTTGTTTGGTAAGAGTCATACCAAGAAACATTATATTGTTTGTGGGTATTATGAAGGGTGTTATTTCCCTAACTTCTTTCTCAGCCTGCTTGTCCTTTGAGTATAGGAAGTCTACTGATTTGCTTGAGTTGATTTTATAACCAGCCACTTTGCTGAAGTTGTTTATCAGTTGTAGGAGTTCTCTAGTTGAGTTTTTTGGGTCGCTTAAGTATACTATCATATCATCATGATATATATGAAAATAATGATAGGTTGACTTCTTCCTTTCCAATTTTTATCACTTTGACTTCCTTATGTTGTCTAATTTCTCTTTCTGGAACTTCAAGTACTATATTGAAAAGATATGGAGAGAGAGGGCAGCCTTGTCTAGTCCCTGATTTTAGTGGGATTGCTTCAAGTTTCTCTCCATTTATTTTGATGTTGGCTACTGGTTTGCTGTATATCACTTTTATTATGTTTGGGTAAGAACCTTCAATTCCTGTTCTTTCCAGGACTTTTAGCATGAAAGAATGCTGAATTTTGTCAAATGCCTTTTCATTATCTAATGAGATGATCATGTGGTTTTTTTCTTTTAGTTTGTTTATGTAGTGGATTACATTGATGGATTTCTGTATATTGAACCATCCCTGCATCCTTGGGATGAAGCCTACTTGATCATGCTGAATGATCCTTTTGATGTGCTTTTGGATTCGGTTGGCAAGGATTTTATTTAGTATTTTTGCATCGATATTCATAAGGGAAATTGGCCTATAGTTCTCTTTCTTTGTTGGATCTTTGTGTGGTTTTGGTATCAGTGTAATTGTGGCTTCATAGAATGAGTTGGGCAGTGTTCCTTCCATTTCTATTTTGTGTAATAGTTTGAAGAGTATTGGTGTTAGGTCTTCTTTGAAAGTCTGATAAAATTCTGCACTAAAGCCATCTGGTCCCGTACTTTTTTTTGTTGTTGGGAGACTTTTTATAACCCGTTCTATTTCTCTAGGAGTTATGGGACTCTAGCTGATCTAATTGATCCTGATTTAATTTTGGTATTTGGTATCTGTCTAGGAAATTGTCCATTTCCTCCAGATTCTCCAGTTGTGTTGAGTTTAGGCTTTTGTAGTAGAATCTGATGATTTTTTTATTTCCTCAGTTTCTGTTGTTATATCCCCCTTTTCATTTCTAATTTTGTTAATTTGGATACTGTCTCTGTGCCCATTGGTTAGTCTGGCTAAGGGTTTATCTATCTTGTTGATTTTCTTAAAGAACCAGCTCCTGGTTTTGTTGATTCTTTGTATGGTTTGCTTTATTTCTACTTGATTGTTTTCAGCCCTTAGTTTGATGATTTCCTGTCTTCTAATCCTCCTGGGTGAATTAGCTTCTTTTTGTTCCAGTGCTTTCCGGTGTGCTGTTAAGCAGCTAGTGCATGCTGTCTCCAGTTTCTTTTTGGAAGCACTCAGTGCAATGAGGTTTCCTCTTAGCACTGCTTTCATTGCGTCCCATAGATTTGGATAGGTTGTACCTTTATTTTCATTGAATTCTAAAAAGTCTTTGATTTCTTTCTTTATTTCTTCCTTGACCAAGGTGTCATTGAGTAGAGTATTGTTCAGTTTCCATGTGTATGTGGGCTTTCTGTTGTTTTTCTTGCTATTGAAGACCACTATTACTCCATAGTGATATGATAGGAGGCATGGGATTAGTTCGATCTTCTTGTATTTGTTGACATCTGTCTTGTGACCAATTATGTGATTGATTTTGGAGAAGGTACCATGTGGTGCTGAGGAAAAGGTATATTCTTTTGCTTTGGGATGAAATGTTCTCTCTCTCTCTCTCTCTTTCTATATATGTATGTTAAATCCAATTGGTCTAAAGCTTCAATTAGTTTCACTGTGTCCCTGTTTAGTTTCTGCTTTCCTGATCGGTCCATTGAGGAGAGTGGAGTGTTGAAGTCAGCTACAATTATTTTGTTAGGTGTAATGTGTGCTTTAAGCTCTAGTAGAGTTTCTTTTACAAATGAGGGTGCTCTTGCATTTGGAGCATAGATGGTCAGTATTGAGAGTTCTTCTTGGTGAATTTTCCCTTTGACCAGCAAGAAGTGACCTTCTGTGTCTCTTTTGTTGACTTTAGGTTGGAAGTCAATTTTATCTGATGTTAGAATGGCTACTCTGGCTTGTTTCCTGAGACCATTTGCTTGTAAAATTGTCTTCCAGCCTTTTACTCTAAGGTATTGTTTGTCTTTGAGACTGAGATGTGTTTTCTGTATGCAGCAAAATGTAGGGCCCTGTTTCTGTATCCAGTCTGTTAGTCTATGTCTTTTTATTGGGAAATTGAGTCCATTGATGTTAAGAGATATTAAGGGATAGTAATTATTACTTCCTGACATTTTTGACGTTTTTTGTATATTACTACGGTTATCTTCTTTTGTTTTTGATGAGAGGGGGTTTCTATCTTGATTCTTCTGGGATGTCGTTGTCCTCCTTGTGTTGGTGTTTTCCCCCTATTATCCTTTGTAGGGCTGGGTTTGTGAAAAGATAATGTGCAAATTTGGTTTTGTCTTGGAATACCTTGGTTTCTCCATCTTTGATGATTGAGAGTTTTGCTGGGTATAGTAGTTTTGGCTGAAGTTTGTGTTCTCTTAGAGTCTGCATGATATCTGCCCAGGATCTTCTTGCTTTCATGGTCTCAGGTGAGAAGTCTGGTGCAATCCTGATAGGTCTTCCTTTATATGTTACTTGGCCTTTTTCTCTTACTGCCCTTAATATTCTTTCTTTGTTTAGTACATTTGTGGTTTTGATTATTATGTGATGGGAGGTATTTCTGTTCTGGTCCAGTCTGTTTGGAATTCTGTAGGCTTCTTGTATATTCATGGGCATCTCTCTCTTTAGGTTGGGAAAATTTTCTTCCATAATTTTGTAGAAGATAATTGCTGGCCCTTTAAGTTGTATATCTTCCCTCTCATCTATGCCTATAATCCTTAGGTTTGGTCTTCTCATTTTGTCCTGGATTTCCTGGATGTTTTGGCTTATAAGCTTTTTGCATTTTGTATTTTCTTGGACTGTTGAATCGATGGTTTCTATGGTATCTTTGGCATCTGAGATTCTTTCTTCTATCTCTTGTATTCTATTGTTTATATTTGAATTTATGGCCCCTGATTTCTTCCCAAGGTTTTCTATCTCCAAACTTGTCTCCCTTTGCGATTTCTTAGTTGTTTCTACTTCTGTTTTTAGATCCTGGATGGTTTTGCTCAGAGCGTCTGCTTGCTTGTTTATATTTTCATGTATTTCTTTAAGAGATTTTTGTGTTTCCTCTTTCATGACTTCAACTTGTTGGCACACATTCTCCTTTATTTCTTTAAGTGATTTTTGTACTTCCCCTTATTGGCTTCTAATTTTTGATCCATATTCTCCTGAATTTCTTTAAGTGATATTTGTGTTTGCCTTGAAAAGGCTTCATATTTTTGATCCATTTTCTCCTGTATTTCTTTAAGAGATTTATCTATGTGTTCTGCTATCAGCATCCTGACCAGTGATTTTAGATCCAAATCTTGTTTTTCTGGTGTGTTGGGGTATCCGGGCCTTACTGCTATCAGGAAACTGGGTTCGGATGCTGCCATATTGCCTTAATTTCTGTTAGTAAAGTTCCTACATTTGCTGTTTGCCATCTGGTTATCTCTGGCCTTAGATGGTCTTGTAGTCACTAGCTGGTGCTTGACCCTCCTGTGGGCTGGAAAGGCTATTTTCCCACCACTGGATGACTGGCACAGAATGCTGATGTGTTGTTCTCCTCTTGGGTGCTGTTGGACCCCTGGCATATCTTGCTCTAAGCAATGTTATATTTAGTTATCTCTGTGGACCTGATGCTGGTTGTCTTCTCTGGTTCTGTTTACTTAGTTCAGTCAGCAGCAAGGATGCTGTTTGAGGCCCCGGGGAGTGGGGAGTGCCGAGTGTGGAGGGCAGGGACTCCCAGAGGGCAGGGAGTCCACGCCCTGCTAGAACACAGGACTACTGCTCTGCCAAGCTCCCGTTCTTAGATGACTGGCTGGCAGCCCAGGTCCCTTGAGATCTTAAGCTTGGGGTATCTCGGGTATCTGGTTCTGCCCGGTCGGTCTAAGCACCTGCCACCAAGATGGCCGCAGTTGAGCAGAGTGCAGGGTTCCCCTCAGAGTGCAGACCCCACGCCTGGTTGGGGCCCAGGAACCCTGCTCTGCCCAGTTTGCTGCTAGGCAGCTCTTGAGCCCCCAAAGATCCCAAGTTCTGGATACCACGGGTACCTGGCTCAGCTCTCGTTGGTCCGGACCACTGCAAGAATGCCGGTGGTGGCTGCTGGATGTGGGGAGTGCGACTTGCTGAGTTTCCTGCAGGGCAGGGAGCCCACGCCCTGATGGCACACAGGACCACTGCTCTGCCAAGCTCCTGTTCTTAGGTGACTGTTAATGTTCTTTTTATCCTATGAGAAAATATCCTATATTTGTTTTTGATTTGTCACAAAAATTCACATCTCTAAGAGTACCACAGTTCCTTTGATTTATAGTAGTTTAGTCCTTCCATGATATCTTGTGGAAGGAATAAGAGGCAGTTGACCTCAACACTCACCAATGAACCTTTACAGGTAGCAAAACCTACTCACACTGACGTCTATAAAGACAATAAATCTGAAAGATAAATATTATTGATATTTTGTAGCAAATATAATCAAAACACGTAAAAATCACCCAGCTCTATAGTATCAGTGTTATAATCAGAATATTAGATTCTGAAGGTCATGGGTCTTTCTTCTAAAACATCACTTGCAGGAAAAAGTTTAAACAAATAATAGTGTATTGCCACAGACCCTGCAATAATACTTTGTTTCATGCTGTGACAAATGACTGTTTTGTGATATATAAAACAACATGACATAGCAGTCACAGCATCACTAAGCAATGCTTATAAAGTCACCATGAAATTGTCCTTGATAATTTCAACAATAATGGCAAGAGTTAAGTCCTAAAGTATTAAATTGTGTGGGGATGCAGCTAGTGTATCCAAAGCCCATCTATTTCATATAAAATAGATAATAGACACATCTAAATATTCTCAAGAGCCTTTGCTTTCCCTGGATTGAACTGTCATCTGCCCTAATAACATGAAATTCTTATTTCACTTCAGTGTCAGAAACAAAACCATGCTTAGATTTTTCTGACAAGCTATGATTTTATTTTCAGCATTATCCTGGAATATTCAAAAGTTGCAAGACAACAAGTTTAGTGCAGTTGCCAATTATTACTGTCATGTAACATAAGGTAGGAATGCAGGTGATGGAGTCATAATGCAAACTTTGCCCCTGCATACAACTCAGAAACCCATAGTGTACCTTGATAATTTCAAAAATGTTAATTTTCCATCACAAATTTTATAGTACATATCTATACATGTATTTTTATGTTGGAAGTGCATGTTTGTTCTTGCAAATCATATTTTATATACTGAATTACCTGCATCAAATATCTGAAAAGGTTATCTTTACATGTGTACAGACATGTCCAGATACATAGGCACATGTAGTTTATTATTGAGCATTGTTTAGTTATAGTCTATCTGACTACTATGTGGAGATTTTGCTGGGCATTACTTCTCATTGCACTAAATAATGAGCCTCATTATCTCTGCCCCAATTCTGTCACGAACAGCCAATGTCCTTGTGCTCCAACCAGCCCAGCCTCTCAATGGGTCTTCTCATTGTATTAAACACACCCCACTGTGTTCGTGTTCCTATCTCACTACATAAACATCCAGGATCCACTCAGGACAGTGAGCACATCATGTGGGTTTAATGCTCCAGCCTTAGATCTCTGAAGGAAAATAACAATCTTCATCCTGGAGTATTTTCCTATACAGAAAAAAATGATCTTCAAGCGAAACAATAAAATATACAACTTTACTAACATTAGAAAAAAAACTCACAAACATCAGGTACCATTCCATGGCTAATGTAGACAAATGGGAAGATTAATTGACGGTCATCATCCTTTTAAAATGGAAGATAATCTTCTATTCTTACTTTTTCAAAATCCACAGAAAATTAATCACTTAAATATTTAAGCATCTTATCTAGATTTTTCTGACACTTGAAGTATACCGATTTTCATAATAAAATTATTCCTGGTTCACAGTATTTCATTCATGCTATTTCATCCAATTCACACATGTGACACATGTGAGGGCATGCATACAAAATGCATACACAGACACAGTCACAAAACCAGACATACATAGAGACTTAGAGACATGCAGAAACACATACACAATCTTTCTCTCTCTGTCTCTGTCACTGTCTCTCTTTCTCCCCCCCCACATTTTATTGATATGGTGGCTTGGTCCATACCCAATGAACTCTGCTTATTAACACAGAGACACTTGAATATATCTACTATCCATGCCAAGAGCTACTGTATTCACAATAACCATGAAATGGAATCAGCCTAGATGTTCATTATGTAAGAATGAATAAAGAAATTGTGGTTAATGTATACAATGAGGAATTTTATAAAGCTGTACAGAAAAATGAAATTAGTAAGAATAAAAATCAAACTGGAAAATAACACATGTGAGATAACCCAGGAGAGACAAACACCTCATATTCCCTATCCTGTGTGGATTCTAGTTCTGGAAATTGGGATTTGAATTTAAGATAGAGGGCATGTCTGCAGAACCCAAGACTGTAGGAGGCTGTTGTGGGAAAAGACGTGGAAGGAAGTAGAGATGGTTGAGCACATACTGACTGTTTGTAGCTACAGACCCTGATGGACACAATAATGATCTTCCTACAAGATATACTGGTAGAATAATGACACACATGTTATGAGAGAAACCAATCATGTTCTAGTGTTGGCTTTAAGGTACAGTCCATGAGATGGAACCCATACCTGACAGGAACCCAACACCTACTACTGCTATTCTGCTAAGCGAACATAGCAATAGCCCAACCCCTAAAGAGATACTGTTATACCTGCAGTTCAATACCTTGTTCAGCACTCATCAGAGAAGCTTCTTACTACATTAGATTGTTGTATCACAGATAATCACAACTGGAAAACTACAAAGGAAGAGAGATTTGACACACTTAGCCCTAATGAAATAACTTCATTAGAACCTTACTTTCAGGGCTCAAGGAAGTGTTTCAAAGGGATATGGACATATTTTAAGAGCCAGAAGTTGTGGATGGACTAAAGAAATAATGTCTATTTTTCACAAAGTACTAATGCACACATGAACTTATAGAGACTGTAGCAGCATACACAGACCTGCATAGGTTCAAACATGTAGGTCCCCAGCACTGAAAAGAGGGAATAGAGAAACTAAGTCATGCCCAACTAAGAAGCTATTTGCAACTGATAAATGCTGGAAAAGGGAAAACAACGATTTTCTCCTGTAAATGGCTCTAAATATATTAACCATATTCTAGAATAGGTTTCATGTCAAGGAATAGTTTGACAACACAAAAAGGAAACCATGATTTTCTGTGCACCTTCTGTTTTGTTTTTATATTTTTATCTTATTAACTTCCTTCCTTCCTTCCTTCCTTCCTTCCTTCCTTCCTTCCTTCCTTCCTTCCTGTCTGTCTTTTGTTTTAGTTTGTTTTTAACTTTGTTGCTTTTTCCAGAGAGATAGATAGAGAAGAGAAGAGGAAAGAGAGAGAGAGAGAGAGAGAGAGAGAGAGAGAGAGAGAGAATAAAGAGAACATGTCAATGAAATGAAAGGGAAACAAGAAGAAGAAAGAGGGTCAAATATTGAGCATGGAAACGTTTAAGCAGGCATGGGATAGGTGGTAGGCAAAAGATTAATCTTAAGGTAAAATGTATTAAAAATAATGTGAAAACATATGAATTTGTTAGTTAACACACACTCATGCACATAGAACTGAGAACTACAAGAGTGGATGAGCAAAAGTAAAATTAATAGAAGGAAAAAAAAACAGATGATCTTTCCTACATAGAAAGACAAAGTAAACTGAGTTGTAATGTACATGCATACATTAGTACAAAATTAACAAACACAGTCTTTACTCTCATAATTAAGCTGTTGAAATTTGCACAAGACAATATGTAGCTTATGTAAAGTTCACAATATGGAGATTGTATGCATTTGTGTGTGTGTGTGTGTGTGTGTGTGTGTGTGTGTGTGTTTGTGTGTGGAGAGAGAGAAGAGAGAGAGAGAGATAGAGAGAGAGAGAGAGAGAGAGAGAGAGAGAGAGGGAGAGGGAGAGGGAGAGGGAGAGGGAGTAATAGAAAGAGAGAGTATGTGTGTGCTCACTCATGTGAAATGCTAAATATTTAAGGAACTGCTGGAATTAAATGAATATGAACTACCCAATTTTAAGCAGAGGAAGACCAATCTGGATAAATGTAGACATGAGTAAGCAAAGAAGAATTAAGTAGGATCTGAGTCATTGCTGTTCTGAGGCTGGTTCATGAGGAGACATATGTCAGGTAGATGAGATTATGGAAAATGAACTCATGGTTGAGGCTGTTGGGGAGGTTGTGTTATCCATTGGTAAGTGGATCTCTATTGTTGCAGTTTCAATGGATGGGGCTTTCTGGTGATCTCATGAGGTGAGAGTCTGGGTTTTGGCAATATTTCTGTCATAACAGGAGATTTATCTAAAGCTGTTTGTGTGACCATGAGATGTTGCCACACCACTCACTGAGCTGCTGAGGAAACAGAAGCAGTATTCATCTGACATTCAAATGTAAATACATTTGCCCTCTTGAAAATGTGTTTCTTAAGAGCTAAAATGAGGATAACCTAAATTTTAAAATACTAGGGTTACAAATCCACATATTCAAAACTTAACCATGATTCCTATACTATTGCCAAAGATTATTGTTTTCTAAATTAATTCTGATCACTGATAAGTTGGAATAAGTGAAGAAAAAATCTCAATATTATAACTGAAGAAGAAAAATGACAACATCAATTTTTAACAAAGTGTATTTGTGACACCATTTGGACTACAAAACACAACAGCTTATCACAAAAGATAAAAATTAAGATAATTCCATGGTACAGGCGTTGACTTAAACAGAAACGAGTGTGAGATAGAGGTGAGCACCCCAGAGCCCCAAAACTGACACACAGAGATCTTAGGTAAAATTAGCTTATTTTTTTAAATTAAGCAAATGGCAAAGTGGTTTTAATCATTGTCATTATCTACTGCTTAAATAGTATATTTTTGTTTCAAAGTGTGTTCTTCCACTCCTAATTCCAAGCAGAAGCCCTATAACTACCCTTAAGGCTTCATGAAGCAGACCACACTCTCTGAGTATGGACTACACTTGTTTCCTAGTATTGTTACATCCTGAAAATTTATTTCAAGTGGTTATACAGGTTGCTCCAGTGTTTACAGCAGCCTTTGTCATGACATGATATGAAGTGATCCTTTTAATGAAACAAAAATGTCAGTTCTCTGGAAAAAAACTTTACTGAATTTGCAACAGTATATTGCTTCCAGTTTCCTTTATCCTCTTTCAAAAGTAAATAATTGCATCATGTTTGTACTAAGCTTCAGACCAGGCCCTCAGAAGGCTTGCTAACTAAGAGTTCTTGCTACTATTCCAGAGGACCTGACCTTAGTTCATGACATGCATGTCATTTCCTTGTGTGGCTCATACTATTTATCCCATTCAAAAAGGGATCTTATTAACCTACTAAACTTAAGGGAGTAAGTTGGAGAACTACCCAGAAATGAACCAAATCTTCAGAAATTCTCAATATAGCTGAAAAATGTACTTTCTCAAGACTGCACAGATCTACAATGGGGGCATTCCAATAGGTTTTTTCACCCACAACCGCTAATGTGGTTGTGTTATTAAATTCACTTCATATCATGTCACCCCTGAGCTCTCCTTTGATCACTTGGTGCTTTTCTATGTTTTCACTGGCAAAAACCCAGGAAACAAAATAGTCTGAGAAAAATCTTCCTTCATATAAAGTAGAGTTGAAATTGTCAGCAGCATGTCAGCTAATACACACACACACACACACACACACACACACACACAAACACACACACACACAATGTTCTTTCTCGCTAGAGACACCAAAGTTGTTGACCAACTTCTTAGATCACTATGCCCTTTGTAGGAAATATTTACAGATTTTTTTCAGTAGTAACAATTCACATGTGTTCAATAAAGAAGGCTATTCATTTAATTTAATATCAACCTTTCTGAAAACCTTTTAGAACAGTTTTACATAACAGGTAGATATTTAGGCAGATTGAATAGAATCATGTATTACAAGCATAATTACAAGAATATTGTTCATTTAAAAGTCATCACCTTTCTGTACCATGATACACAAAATAAAGCTAGTTGGAAAGGTCTTTGGAGCTTAATTATCAAAGAAACTATTTGTTAGTTCAATTAGTTGAAAAAAAAATAGTTCAATGTCTCCATAGAATTTCAAAAAGTTAAGTGGGTTAAACTTCTCTGTGCAGCCAGCCCTCAAGAGTGGTGGAGACCAAGATGCCACCAAAAACTGGAGAATCGGTTTTGTGAAATTGAATTGCTCTGATTTCAAGTCATATTGCATTAACCTTACTGGAGTCCAATCAAGTTGAATTGCCATAGACATGGGCTCCTAAATTCTATTTCCTCCACCTTAAGCCAAGATATGTCTTGTCAGTGACTGAAGGCACTTAGCATCACTGAAAACAGATTGGTCATAGAGATGGACAACGGCCTCTCTTTGTCCTGCCTTCTTCATTTCTTGGGGTAAAATCTTTCTGACCTA
This sequence comes from Apodemus agrarius, assembly GCA_964023405.1. NCBI lineage: Eukaryota > Metazoa > Chordata > Mammalia > Rodentia > Muridae > Apodemus > Apodemus agrarius. The sequence goes on from OZ030007.1 coordinate 3,897,066, forward strand.
TTTTCTCCTGTGAAAAATGATTAAAAAATAGTCTATGCTCTGCAGATGTCACAGTGTTTGAGGAAGAACCTTGAACTTGCCGTGTATGCCTCAGAGGAAGGTGCTTGATGTATGACGGAGGGCTGCCAATCACCCTTGAGCTTTTAGGGAGCCAAATTAGACACGTTTTCTATGTCTAAATGGGGAAAACACTGCAGCTGCCAAAATTGTACTCACTTGTGACCTAAATATCCAGGAAAGAGAGAGGCACTGCCATTAAAAGCATTGTCATCTCCTCACTGTGAATCAGTAGTAAAAGTTCAGCCCACAGTTGCCAGCTACTGTCCGTTTAATCATTATAAGTACGTGCCCCGTGTCTGGGCGGTCTAAATGGGAATGGCGTACTCTCAGCAATTGCAACATTGGCTCACCAATAACTCAACTGAGATGAAGGGATAAAGATGCTGGTAGGCAGCTCTCCATCAGAATGTCAATCATAAATTAGGCCCCAAATGCAGCTCAGGGTACAGGCCTATCTTTACAGGCCTTAAGAGCTGAGCAATGAAGGGATCTTTAAGTATTTGTTTCTCCTCAGAGGCATTTCATGACAGCAAAGGAGAAAGTCAGTGTTGAAGCTGCTGCTGACCTTGTCCTGAGTTCCTGCAGTGGGGTTGCCTGATAAACAGATAGTCCAACCTCATCTTTTCATTGTTGACATTTCCAGACTGCCTATGCAAGCCTAAGCAAGTTTATTGTTTTTCCTCATCTTACCCCAAAATATGATTATCCTATAAAATATAATTTTCAGCTCAATGGCAATATTCCTTGTGACTCTGATACTGGCTGAATGCTTAATTCTCTATATAAACCTAGAAACAAGCCATAGGTTTCCTTCCTAAGTCAGTGAGTTACTAATATCCTTACCTAAACATATTCTTTTAGTTATTCCATTATCTCATTTAATTAAGCTAATTAATATCCCATGATTCCAAAAAAATGTTTCCTGCTCCAGACCAAAGCCTATCAGTTATATGTTAGTCATCTTCCTGTTGGTAGGTCCCCATTTGTTGATCTTATTTCATTTCCAGTGAAAAATGATGTCTAGATTTATGGGTTTAGAAGATAATTAGAAAAGAACAATGTACTCATCAAAATGAGCATGTTTGCTTTTTAATATTGAGTCTGCATGAAATACATGTATCTATTTTATGAAATTACAAAGAGAATTTTTTTTTCTTGAAGAAAATAAAGGTCTAGGCAACAAAATACATGGAACAGTGTTGAACCTGATTTGGTTCAGTTCCTACTAAGCTGTAGCCCGATGGAAACACTCTGGGAAAAGGAGAAAGATCCAAGTTGATAATTAGGGCCAAGTCCATAATTAGCATGATATAATTTGCACAAACATCCTCATAATTTTTATCATATTAACTCCCTACCTTTTCTTTCTGAACTTTTAAACAATCGTGCATGTGTGTAGCATATATATTTACATGTATGTTTGCATGTGAGTATGCTTGCTGTACACATGTGTGGAAGCCAGAAGTATAGGTAACACATCTTTTGTTGCTTTTCACTTTATTATTTTGTCAGAATTATCTCTTTACAGAACTTTCAATTTATTGTTTCAGATGGATTAACATTTCCATAAGTCCCTGGGATCTATTTGTTTATCTGACATACAAATCCTTGTCCCACAATGCCTTGGTTACAAAAACACTGCAGTGCCTGACTTTCATGTAAGAACTGTAGGTTTTCATTGAGGTACTCATTAACAGTAAGCACATAACTGACTTAGCATATACCATGACTTACTTTTACCTCTGTCGAAATAAATGCACTAGAGCATAGGGTATCAAAATTCCCACTGGGAGTCAGCACCAGGTGATACAGACATACACATATGCACTGACTTGTCATGCTTACAAGCAAATAAGATTGCACATCTAATAAGCATATCACATCACCCAGGAAATCTACTGTTTTGTATTATCCCCATTACAACAAAGAAAAACTCTTTTGAGCTGAATGCTGGCAAGCACAATAAACTGAATATAGAATAAGCTTAAACAACTATCCAGATTCTGTCCACAAGGGAGCAAAAGGTGAGAACTGTTAACAAGGAGAGCAGTCCTCTGAGACATGACTCTTATTTGGTAAACAGAATCCTGTACCTAAATTACAGTAAAATGCAGAATCCTTTATGTTTTCAGGGCTAGCTTTGCCATGCTTCCAGGATTCCCTACACTGACTAAACTCTACTAAGTATGAAGTACAGGTACATAAAAATGTTGTGGAGAGGAAGTACTGGCTCCATGCATCAAGGTAAAATGACTTGAAAGCAACTTGTCTGAGTTCCAAGAGAACTCAGATGATAGAGAGGTCACATGTCCTGCAGGGACTGCACTGCAGATACTGGTCTCATCACAGCAGCAAAGGCTAAAAGCATCCCATAGGAGAGGGCTATCCAAGCTGAGTAAACCACATGGAGAAATCCTAGTCAGGACCCGCCCATGGCAGGATATGCTCTCTCTCTTATCCTCTGTTTCCTTGACTCAGATGCCACTTGGAGGGAAGGAGGACATAATGCCAAATGGATATAGCAGGTGACAAGTCCTGAGGAGATTACTTTCTCTCCCAAATGACCTCAAGCTTATAAAATGTCTGAGTTTTTTTTTTTATTAAACACATGGGATTTTATTTCTTTTTTTAAAATTATACTCAATTTAATTCTTTCTTTCTTTTCTTTTCTTTTTTATTATTTTCTATATTCTTTGCTTACATTCCAAATGACTTTGCCTTTCCCTGTTCCTCCCTCCCCCTAAGTCCCATAATGTCCCTCCACCAGTTCCCCAATCAACTCCCTCCCACTTCTCTGTAATGTCTGAATTTTTAAGAAGTTGATCTTCAACAAGAATGTAACTGTTACACAGTGATTTTTTTTGTTCTGTAAAATTGATTTCAAAGGATTTTTGCTGTATTTTCTAATCTTTTCTGGAATTTCTGACCTCAGATACTCAAAGAAAAATGCTACAGCTTGATAGAATTTCTCTTATCTATTTATACCCAAGTCCCCATATGTTGTTAAAGGTGACTTAAGATACATGCAATCAATAGAATAAGTAAGTATTTATCTCTATCCACCTATGAGGTACTTACTCACATGTGTCCACCATAACCCTACTATGTATCAGTCATGGCATTTCATACTTCCACAGCTCTACAGTATGATGACTATGGCATTTCATTCTTTTTGTTGTTAAAGATTTGACTCCTGACCATTAGACATGTTGATACATGGTTACAGTACCTGCACTCACAAGGCAGAGACAAGCTTTTGAGTGTTTAAAGCCAACTTAGTCAACAAATGATTTCAAGGCTATGAGAAGGTATATAGAGATAACAACAACAAAATAAAGATTTGATTAGTGATTCCTTTTTTGCCTTTTTATATTTTTTTGGTTTTTAATTGAGTCAATACTATGAAAGAACTCTGGTGTTCTGATTGCATATGGACAGGATTTCTTGCAGAGCTTCCTGTACCCTGGTTATTAAATAGACAAAGAGGCTCCAAGGAAGAAAGTCCTGGCCTTGAAGAAGTCTCTATTAGCCTTAGTAATTGCAAGTCTATTACTTACAACACACTCTCATACACACTCACAAACACACACATACACACAATCACACTTCTCTCTCTCTCTCTCTCTCTCTCTCTCTCTCTCTCTCTCTCTCTCTCTCACACACACACACACACACACACACATACACACACACACACACACATGCACATGCACACACACGTGCGCTTTCTCTCTCTCTCTCTCTCTCTCTCTCTCTCTCTCGCACACACACACACACACACACACACACACACACACACACACACATACATGTGCACCACCCTTTCCCCCAGAATAGGAGATAATTGAACACAAAACCTCAAGGTCTATTAAATCTTTTTCTATGTCTTCATTGCTTTTCTTGTATTTTTTCATTGATTGGTCATTTGAAATTATTGCATTTTCTATATCTACAGTTTTAATGTATTGTAGTTTAAAAAACTATTCATTTTAATAATGAAGTTTTTGGATGCTAAAACATCTTTCAAAGGATCTTATGGGATAATGCTAGCATGCCCAATTCCACAACACCTGTCAAATAGCAAGCGTGCCCCTCCTAAAAGACAACTATAGATGAACAAGTTATATAAATTAACAAATAATCTAATAGTAGTTGGAAAGGGTTCTATTTTTTAATATACATACTTGTGTTCTTATTCTGGTGCTTCTCCTCAGACATCAAACATAGCAAATTTGAAGATGGGACTTGCTGTAGAACCTGTTCCATGGCTGACATTCAGAATCTACTTAGAGGAATTTGTGTGGCCTTAATCTCCTCCATCTATGCTAATTTGTTATGGAACATAAAAATAATATAACCATCTTCATTCAATCATAGTAGATGGGTGTATGAAGTTTTTTCTTTCTCCACACAATTGCTGTCTTTATTCTAAATACAGGTGTGTGCCTGATGGATGATTAAATTGAGGCTTTGAAGAGACTGTAATTAATAAAAGGTAGACATCATCATTATCACCACCACCACCAAAAGCACCATTACCATCACCATTATCATTATTACCTCCACCATCAGCACCACCCCCACATCTACCATCACTGCCATCACAATCATCATCACCATCACCACCACCACTATCTTCACAATCATTACCACTACGAACATCACCACCATCATGGCCAGGACTGTTGCCATTATCACAATCACCATCACTACCACCACCAGGATCACTACCATCAAAATCACAATCATCATAATCACCACCATCACCACTAGAATATCACCACCACCACAATTATCATTTGTTAATATATCTGGAAGCCAATGACAAGAAACATTGCTTATTATATACTGAATATTCTTACATGCTGTCTTTATCTTTCCCTGGAGTTTCTTGATTGAATCTTAGAAGACTTCTAGGTCTCCTTTAGACTTCTGGAGCTTCTTTATTTTAGTGGCTATCAAGTATATATGTTAAAATTGGTAATATCACTTCTGAATTCTTTACATTTATAATTTCATTTTCCTTATATATTTTTTTATTTTGTTAACTTCACAGTTCTGCTTACTGGCATCTTAAAGACTTGATTTAACTCAATGTAACTATGAATCGAGCTGCTTTATGCATGAGCATGTCCACACTGGCAATTTCTTCTAACATCAGAAGACGATTACTTCACAGCTGAGATTGGGAATGTTTCATACGGTTGAACTTTCAAACTCCTCTCACTTCCTAGAAGCACCTTAAATACAAACAAAGAAAGTGGGTGTTACTTAACTACCATGTGAAGTGCTAGGCTTCAATTATTAGAAAACTGGTATCTTGAATCCATGAAAACACGTTTGTTAACCTTGGCAGTGCCGTTCTTCTGACATCATTTTGTAAATATTGTATTCAACTTATGTCTAACAAAACAGCTTACCCATTTTATTATTGTAAATGTTGCTTCAATCTGTTTTAGTACAGAACTGGAAATTGTAAAGTTGAAAACATATGGTTATAACTGTGTTCTTATTGAGCCAAAAATGTTTATTGTACTTCTTATAATAAGGCAGAATCACTCAGTCAGGAGCCCACTCAGGGGAAGGAGTTGACTTTACTCTGCTTTAGCAAAGCTTTGATTCACACATTTTATTCCTCAAAACACAAAACTGATGCTACTTAATCCAAAGAAACTTTAGAAATTGTGAAAATTGTAGTTACATCTTAACTATGAACACTATCTGTGTTTCCTAATTGTTACTAGAAGTGATCTTCTAGAGAATGAAGTGTGGATATTGGGACATCTGTGTTTTTCTCTGTTCAGATTAGATTTGTGCATATAATTTTGAATAGCCTCTAAGTAAGAAACATTATTATTAGAGTGTTTTTATAGTAAGTCCTTCAAAAAGCATATCCTACTTGTAATGTATCTTTGTATTTCCCAAAGTCCACCTAAGGAGGTTAGAATTACCTTCAAACACTATGACCTATATGCCTATCCTTTCAGAAACTCTAAACTTATTGCACAAAATAGCAGACTACTTGAGGAATACATTGAGAGCTGGTCTGTATCCTTTGCCAGTTATTGTGTCTGTGACTGCAGTCTAGTCTTCATGTACAACTTTGTAGACCCTGTAATTATCTTTGATATTGTGACAGTTCTAAAAATGTTGGCCCCATATTCAACTAAATTTCCAACTGTAAGAACCATTGATTTGAGGGAATCTTACACTATTCTCATCAACCTGACCTATTACTATATCTTGCTGATGGAGAATAATTAATTCTGTATGTTATTTAAACCCTCTGGCTACAAACTCAGGTATAGAAGAACCTAACTAGCCACACAATCCAGCATTTGTATCTACTTGGATAACATAGACGAGGAGCACAAGAACTGAGAAGGTGAATAAAGTATCCTCTTTGGCCACTCACCAGATCATGAAGAGGTGGATTAGGCATTAACCCCCCAGTCTCACACCAAAATATTTACTTTGTGTTGCAGAAACTTCATAGTAATTAGTGTTTGGCTCTTGTCTCAGGAAGTCTGTTCCATGAAGTCTGTTTCTATATTGTGCTTCTTCTTGCAGTCTACAATCCCAGCCCTGAAGATGCAGAGGTATCCAGAAGACACATTGCTGGGGACTCTGAAACTGTGCAAGGCAACATCACATTGATCTGCCAGCTTTTCAACTACACTGGATGCTATGGTCTAAAATAAAAAAGGTATTAGCATAAGATTTTTTTCCAGTTTCTGCCTGTAATTCCTGCTATTTGGACATAAATGGAAGATTACTTGTGTTATTATGACAGAATGAAGGCGCCTCTTTATTCTTTGGGTTATCCCTTCATATAGATGTAATCATGTATATTTTATCATGAATGAAGCATGTTCCAGAGCACAAAAAAAAAAAACCCAAAAGACAATAATACCATTCTTTATTCTACAATCTCTTAGTTAGGGTTTTACTCCTGTGAGCAGACACCATTATCAAGGCAACTCTTATAAGGACAACACTTAACTGGGGTTGGATTATAGGTTTGAGGTTCAGTCCATTATCATCAAGGCAGGAACATGGCAGCATATAGGCAGGCATATCACAGGAGAAGCTGAGAGTTCAATATTTTGTTCCAAAGGCAAACAGCGGAAGACTGGTTTCCAGGCAGCTAGGATTAGGGTCTTAAAGACCATCCCACAGAGTCACACTTCCTTCAACTAAGACACACCTCCTAACAATGCTACTCCCTGGGCCACACATACTCAAACCACCACACACATATAGAATATCCAGGCTAATAAGTTCTTTTTTTAAAATTCAGTATATTTATTTACATTTCAAATGATTTCCCCTTTCCAGGCTCCCCCTCCCCGAAAGTCCCATAATCTCTCTTCCCTCCCCTTGTTCCCCAATACACACTTTCCCCCTTCCCTGTCCTCATATTACCCTCTTATTATCTACACTGAGCCTTTCTAGGACCAGGGGCCTCTCCTTCCTTCTTCTTGGGCATCATTTGATATGTGAATTGTGTCTTGGGTATTCTAAGCTTCTAGATTAATATCATGAGTGTTCTTTTGTGATTGGGTTACCTAACTCAGGATGGATACAGAAAATGTGGTATATATACACAATGGAGTTCTTTTTGTCCATTAAAAACAATGAATTCATTAAATTCTTAGAAAAATGGATGGAACTGGAAATATAATCCAGGCTAGTAAGTTCTATAGACTACATACTTATTGTTATTTGGTTCTAGAAGTTCAGTCAGTGGAGGGACATTGAATTGTGAATTGTTCCACAAGCTACACAAACCCAGTCAATCATAAGAGCTGGGTGGTGGTGGCATACACATTTAATCCCAGCACTTGGGAAGCAGAGACAGGCAGATTTCTGAGTTTGAGGCCAGCCTGGTCTACAAAGTGAGTTCCAGGACAGCCAGGGCTACACAGAGAAACCCTGTCTCGAAAAACCAAAAAAAAAAAAAAAAAAAAAAAAAAAAGAGTGGCTTCCTCCCTGGCATGCCCTCCTTTCATCATCTTTGGGAAACTGATGCACTACTCTGCACATCTTGCTTGTTCTTTTTTAGAAGTGATTGTTTGATGTGCATAACTGTTTCTCACACTTTTCCCCTTGTGTCTGTCTGGAATGATTCTACTCTCTTCAAAAATCAAGTTTAAATACACTATCAAGCTGAAGGGATACCGAATCATCCAATACAACCTTTTCTGTGTAACCCATCTTCTCAACAGTTCTTTTATTATGTGGTTACATAAATCACTAACAGTGGCCCATATTTCTGGCTAATTCATCAAAGGATAATGGTATGTAGGTCAAAGAATCTTTTATCTTGTGCCCCCTCTAACTAATGCACAAATAAGCTAATTTTATCAAAGATGTAAGCAACCAGGGCACCCTGAATGAGTATCACAAAGGCTAATTTCATAGTGTATGGCTCAGTCTCAGTGACAAGGGAAGGTGATGAAGGCACCTAAGATTCAGCCATTATACTCTGTGCCTACTCATTGGAAATACCTCACATATATGGGTGAAGATAATTTTGGGATGGTCACAGTCCACAGAATGGGATGAAGCAGATTGGGCTAAACAGTATACACATGTGAATTATGACAAAAATGAAGCATGTGCTTCCAGTGGTGCTTTCCATCATGTCTAGAGTGATATCTTAGCCTGTGCTGGGCTCTTGGGCACCATTTGGTGAGTCAATGAATAATTAAATAAACAAAGAATAAAAAGGAGTCCAAATCGATGTAATTTCACATAGAATTGGAACAAGAGGGAATCTATGTCCTCACTAAGTTTGAATATTGAAGAACAGGCAGAATAGGTTAGAATCTCAATATTTTAACTGAACCCAGTTTTTCTTATGGTTCACTTCATTTGAGCATCTCTTTATCACCCAGGCATTATTGCTATGCACTGAGATTCCTTAAAATAAAGGGGTAGTGGTCGTGAAGCTGATCTGTATAGTGTGAATGACCCAGTTTTTAAACACCATCATGTACTATCTTTCTGCAGACATCTCACCCTTAGTCTTTTACATGGTGTCTTGCCTGATGTCTGCAAGGAACTTAGTCACATTTCGTCCTTGATGAGAGGAAGGTTCTGGATAACTACTGCACAAATCGAAAGATTTCTGAACCGGAAATCATAAATAAATGCTTTCTTGTACTGAAAGCTAAACAATGTCTACATGAGTGCCATTCAGCTCTAATTATGAAGTCTTTCTATTTGCCTAGGCATCTGGAATATACTTTACTATATTACAGTAGAAATGTTTATATTTAAATATCAATATAATTTTTTAAAAGCATGTTTCTGTCATGGTGTAAGGGGATGAAGAAGTTACTTATGTCAAGTTGTAAATTTATTACTAACTAATACAACATAAACTTGTCTGTGATTGCCAACTATCTACAAATACTCGGTGGCACACTGTTACTAATAGGTCAGTATCAGTGCTGTTCTGTATGTGTGCAAGTACACACATGAGTGTGTGTGTACATGTGTGTGTGTATGTGTGTGTGTGTGTGTGTGTGTGTGTGTGTGTGAATGTGTGTGTTTGTATACTGGTGGTAGTAATAGGGATAGTGGGGTACTGTGAAGTGCACACCAAAGAAGGAACCTATTTCAGTAACAGGCTGGACGTATGGAAATTGTATATGTTACAGTGATACTCTTCATGACTTTTTTTTTGTCAAAGATTACATTAACAGCAATCTCTCATATTCCCCAATGTCATCTTTCTTGAAACTAACTACATTGCTTACATCAACAACTCATTAACATATGAGTAGATTTTTGAGTTAGTTTCTCTGATGGTATGAACACTTAAGACATCTCAGGAGGCATTTGTTTCTCAAGATGTGTTTAGAGGCATATGTTTATAAAGATGTGTTTAGAGGCATGTGTTTCTTGCTGTATGAAGCAAGTGAGAATTTGTACCTATATGCAGAAATTCTATGAAATAGGAAGAATACCTACAAAAATGTGGTTGATTTCCAAACAAGAACTGCCAAACCTAATGATTCGAAATCTCCTTAATGGAAGTCAAGGTCTCAGGGCCTTCCCTTTACCTTTCCAACAGCATAGTAATTAATATTTTTCCTCAAAGATGTTGAATGATTCTGAAAATATTATTTCATTTCCCTTTGTTCCCATAGCATTTTGGCAGGGGTGAGGGTAGGCATGACGATATGTTCTATCTACTAATCAAGTAACAAAGAAATGGGATATTCCTAGTAGATCCAATCTGTTTGAAAATCCACATGAAGGTGCATGTTTGGTAATATGTACTATCAGGTCTTCTTCTATACACAGCAGGCTACTTTGACTAAGTTCCCATGAAGCCATATAAAGATTGCATTTTCTAGATATTTCTCGCTTTAATGACCATAAAACTCAACTCTACAAGTAAAATACATAGAATAGATTTATGTTCCTCGTGAAGAACTAGGAGCCTCATGATCCTCACTATTCAGTAACCCGTGCTGATTGTTTTGAAAAAGTTACAAAAGGCAGAACTACAGCAGAGTATATCATGTCTAAGAGCAGTGCTGTAAATGCAAAGATAAAATATCCACTGTAGAATGCATCCACCATGACTCTCTGGTTTATAACATGGAAAGAAGAAAACATTTAGTCTGTTTTGAGACTTTGTTATTTTCATTTGTTATAATCCTTCAAGAAATGTCCTAATTATTCTATGCATCTTTCTTTCAGAGGTGATTATAGAATATTTTGGTCTTATTTTGAGAGTTTTATTTCAAGACAAAAGCAAATTTAATTCATGGTGAACTTTTAATTTTCTCCCAGCCATATAGTAAAAAGACCCTAGAAACCAAACTAATCAAGTGCATTTACAGAAAAAAAGTAAATAAATAAAATAAATATAATAATGTTATTTTGGTAATTTTTTTCCTACAAAGCAGGACAGAGAAAAGAACAGGATAGCAAGTGGAACTTTGCTTTGTCTTAGTGTGGTGCTATTTTGACACCTTAGTGCATCTTTTCCAGTCTCTTGTTTTTGCTAGTCCTCTGAGTTCTTCAAAGGGCCAGATAGGTTGATAAATGTCTTTATGACACTGCATCTTACCTATCTCCAAGCAAAAGCATTCCTTGCTTGCAGATCCTCCCCAGGAAGAGGGTCAGGACCATATTTGACAACTACCTGCAGAGTAGCAGTCTTGAATAGCCCTGACCCATAGAAGAGATTGCTGAACAGGTGGTGACAGTGACAGCATTTCCAGAGCCAGGCGCAAAACAAGATCTGAAATAAAAGTGAACAATGCTTCTACTAGCCCCTCAGACACTGTGGTCACTGAAAGCCTTCCTATATTCACTCAACATGACCATGTAAAACAACTTTCAACTCTCTCCTCCACTCCAGGGTATGCATGAGCACTAATGACCAGCCCTGGTGTTTTTGACTCACAAAGGCTCCCAAGTCTCTGCTTTCAACTTCTGTGAGGGCTTGGTTGGGTTTCTGCCATCACAATGATTCTTTGCCAATAAACAGACCTGAAACAAGACCTCCATAGGATCTTGTTAGGAGGACAAACATAATGTCAGGAAACATCAGTGTATAATTTGCTACTTATTATCCTTGACAAAGCATTAGACACCACAATAAACACAAGGCACCAAACACCACAGACAGTGATGTGTAAGAGATGAGCAGGCTCTGGTCTCCACGTTAATTCATCTGTCAGACCTCTACGAATTCCTTTCTAGTAAAAATAGAAGCAAAATTTCCTTTGAGTTGTGTTGTAAGGTGAATATGGGATGAAGATCATCCTGAAGACATGACTAGTTTATAAGGTTTATTCTTCTCAGATAACAATCAAAGCCACATCTGTCATAATATTGTAAGGAATTAATAATAATATCTGTTGATATTTCTCATAATTCCAAAGTAGGCTTCTGTTCAACAACAACAAAAGAGAATAAACAGGAAGAATAAAATCAACCGAAAGCCAGGGTAGAAAATATCTTGAACAAAATATTTTATAATCATTTCTAAATGAAGGGGATATGTAGTAATTAGGACATCAACTTGAGGGATTATAACAAGTGAAAATAACAAAGGCACAAAACATACTGAATGTTTTTTCTCTCCAAGTTATTCAACTAAACATATTAGAAGCATCTTGCAACTGCTAATCAAATAACAACCGCAAAAGCTACAAAATAAATAGTAAGAAGAAAATTACTACTATGCTTGATTTAAAACTCAAAAAACAGAAATATCCTTAAGTCTTGGAAAATACACATCATATGTACTTATCACTAAGGGAAAACAAAGCAGAACAAAATAAGACAATTAAATTGCCTTTCAATTTCCACTGACCAAAACAAAACAAAACTATCAAAACATAATTGATCCCGGGAAAAAACGAAATCGACAAAACTGAAGTGGAAATTTCTGGTTTCCTAGGAGACTCAGTTTTTCCATGTGATAGTTTTCTGGAAACTGTCTTATGAGAGTATTTTTTTTTCATAAGGTAGACATGTAGGAGTACATTTTGCTGAGAACGGACATGTGGTGCTTTTTCTGGAAGCAGCCTGGCAAAAGGTTGTGTGATATTTTGCTAAAGCAGATGCTTGAGAGAACATGTGATATTTGAAAACGGTATAAAAACACAACAGTGGATGATATTGTGTGGCCTTGGTTTGCCTTGCACTCTTGGTGGGTCTTTGTTGAGCTTTGTTGACTCTGGTTGTCCCTGACAATGCTGTGTGGTATTGGTTCACCTTGGCACACTTTGCTGATCACCCTTTGTCATAACAGTAGAAAGAAATGGACCAAATAACTTATGTTGGTGTTCTAGCAGCTTCTTGACACTTCCACAGACCTGGCCAAATTGGCAGAGCCTTGAAGTTTCTACTGGATTGAACTGCTATTGCTGATTCATGCATGACGTTTGTGAGTGGATTGAGCTACATCTGCTGATTTGTATTAACTAAGCTGCTGATACCCTGACAATGCAGACTGGATTCAGCCCAAAGAACTATTTCTAAACAGATCAATATCTTCCTTTACCCTATTTATCTTTCCTTTCCACTGCCTTTGGTGGCTGGTGGGCTAGAAGGGAGGTTAAAGCATTTAAGTATTCTTAATTAAGTAGGTTTTGAAAATACAAGCCTACAATAAAATAGTTTTAATAAACATGAAGTTCATAAAAATATATATAGTATAGAAAAAGACAAATGTACTGATGGAGATTGTTCTGTATATAAAAGCACATCCACTCATGCTGTAAAAGGATAATGCATCACAAGTCAAACTCAAGAAAAAATATCCATTAAAACCAAAATTTAAAAGAATAGTGGCTGTGCTAACAGTTCATCACACTGTTATTGGTAAGAATAGCACATGTTTAGATGAATGTCTCTCTCCTGCTTCACCATTCAAGGGTTCCAGATGTTTCTAAATTCTCTTTCCTCATTCACACCTGTCTAGCCATGTAGGATTTATCTCAATCATTAGTAAGCAAGCCTCCCCTACAGCTAAATGCCAGTACTGTGCAATCTCTTCACAGAACCTTCTTCCAAAAGTCAACCAGAGCACAATGCCCATTATTACCTTTGTATAGACATCAGTTCATATTTTAATCATAGCAGAGAGGGATTTATTATAAACTTTACATGCCCATCATTATAGTATATACATATATATGTGTATACTGTTTTGTCTACGTATACATACATATACACACATATATAAATATACACACATACACATATATACATATAGGTAATGTGTATATGTGTATATATAACAATATATAGTATACAATATGCATATATATGCAATTATCATACACATGTATATCATATGTTTTCTTTTGACATTTTCAGTTTTTCACTATGTTTAATTTTTGTTTCTCTTTTCTTAAAATTCAACACAGTGAAGGAAATTATTCTTTTAAATTTTATTTATTTCACTTGTGTTTGTATCCATCTTTGTGAATCTGGTGTGTCTGTCTGTGTCTGTGCAAATGGTATTCATGTGTCAGTAAAGATAGTTATGGGAGTCAATTGTTTTTCTTTTTTTCTACCAATAATGTTGGTGGGATTAAACTTAGCTTGTCCAGCTTCATAGACAGCATCTTTTAAATACTGAGTCAACTTGCCAGCAGAGGAAATTATTCTTTTACTCATTATACTTTCCTGGTATTTGAATGACGGACTAAACTAAATAACTATGCATTTAACTTGCATAGAAATATCAAGAAAATATATAGTTATCCAAAAATATGAATTATCATTATTAATTTCACATGAAAGAACAATGTCAATTAAAGTTAATGCCAAAGCAACATGATAGACACCTGGAAAGTAAGAGACACAAAGACCGAAATGAAAGATGAATGTCAGCACAGAAACCCATGTGTGGTGGAGAATGTCTGTAATGGGAGCACTGGACAGACTGAGACATGAAGACTGACATCAACTCCAGGGCACTCTGGACTATATATAATTCCAGGCAATCTTGAGTTCGGGAGTGAGAACATAAATCAGAAATACTAATGTAGTGAAAGGAATAAATGATCTACTGTGCAAATTAACAAGATGTAAACTTAAATAAATACGCTAATTTTACTTCTGTATTGTGACAAAATATTCCACTGCAAAGAAATTTAGGGAAAATGGATTTGTTCTGGCTTACAATTCCAGATGACAGACTATCCTTGCAAAAAACTCTCATAGATGGGTGCTTGGCTGCCTGCTTCTTCTCTCAGCTACAGCTCAGAGCCCAGCCTATGGAATGGTGCAGCCCATAGTTTGTGCATCTTCCTGACTATTCACAACCAAGACAATCCAGTCAGATCTAAAAACAAACACAAAATTATTATTGAGACTGTGACTCTAGGCTATGTTACGTTGCCATAGGAACCACCCCACTAAGACATAAGTCTGAAGGAATAGGTCAATGTATACAAGAATATGTTGCCATTTGCAGAAGATGTAATAGAAAGTAACAAACAGAATGGTCTCAGAAGGACTCTGTGGATCATCTGAGGGTAATATAAGACACTTGATTCTGAGCTCCTCCTTTCCTCCTTTTGAAGGAAGAAGATTGGTTATATATATATTCCTTTCACATAAGAAAGCTTCCTCATCCCTGCCTATATCCATTCAGAAAGTATTCTACATGCTATAGCTTTATAGAAGTTTATAGATGTCACAGACTACAAGCAGTTTATGCTTACTCTTAGTCACCAGATACTCTGTTTGTTTCTCTGGCAGCAGCCCCTATTCCAATCCTAAGAAAGTAAAAATAAATAAATAAATAAATAAATAAATAAATAAATAAATAATAAAAAATAGAAGGAGACCTTTATTATAATACCATACTGTTGGGGAACTATGTGATCAAGGTAGCAGTCCCCCAGGACTGGATGACTTTCTGAGCTCGGCACCTTTCACTGTGTGGCTTCTCTGTCTCTGCTTGTCTTTTTCTGGAGAGTGTTCCTAAACACAGGTGTCTGCCTTTTCTGGAACTATCTGAAAAGTGAGCATATACTGGGCTGTCTGCAAGGTTGCATAACTCAGCACACATCCTAATTTGGTGCTGTACTATTAACCAACCAGCCTCCAATTTTTCACCAAGCTCAGAAAGCTATTCAGTCATAGGGGACTGCTTCTTTAATAGCAAGTTTCCCAAATATCTCCTACTGTTTTATTTTGGAGGTGTCATCATGAGCTTCAAGGGTCGTACAACCTGTATTGTAGGGGTTCAGGGACTGATCGTGAACCATAACTTGGTTTATGGCAATTCTAGCAATGATGGTAATCTGTTGTCAGAGAAACTATAAGGCAGATAGAAAGCATCAAAATGAAACATAACATGATTAAAAGGCTTAAAAATGGTAGGCACCAAGAAAATTGGAGGGGTGGGGAGTCTTTTGTTGATAGTAAATGAATAAGGCATGACATGATTGTCTACAACTACTTTGTATACCAACATGTGGGGGGGGCAATTTCATAGTGGAGGAAAATGTAGAATGTTGACCAAGTGCAGTAAGAACAGTCTGTTTTGCTTGCTATCTGGATTGTGGGATCATTTGGCGTGAGGGGTGTGCAGGCCCAGTTGAAGCAGTCTCTGAGGCTAGGCTGGAACAACTATGGGTAACTGATTTAGATATGTCCCAGATACATGTTTTGAGTAAATATTTTGACTTGAAAAGATGCTGAAACAGATACATATGTTAAGGGTAGAAGATAAAGCTAATCAAGTTAGGAAAAAAATTTGTTGGGTGTATACTTGAAACTTTTAGGCCCATTGTCTTGGTAGTTGGAGGGGGTTGGGCATACTAGCACCAAGGAAAAGAAAATAGATCCCACCCATAGGAATAGGCAGCTAGGGAGGTAAACAGGCTGTTGATTGACAGTACTTATCTGGAGTCCACTTGACCTGTGAGAGGTGAATCCAAGTGGAATTCCTGAAGCTTATAAAAATCTTTTTAAGTTTATAAAAGGAGATACTTTTTAGACATGTTAGTATTATCACAATTTAATGTAAATGGTCTGAACTTTGAAGCCTCAATATAACAGAAGCATAAGTCTGAAGCATTTCTTATTCCTTTTATATAACATAACTTACTTTCTTAAAACCATCCAAGTTTTTTAATGTTCTCTACGCTTCCTAACTCGCATTCATCAACTTAAAAATAACACTTTGATAGACCCTCAAACATTTTCTCTTTCACTCCCATATAAATCACATTCAGATCATCATTCTAACTTTCCTTGTCCTTCAACCTTCATGACTTACATATACCAACTGTCTTAGTTAGGATTTTACTACTGTGAAATCCTACAGACGTCATGACTAAGGCATATAAAAGACCACATTTAATTGAGGCTGGCTTACAGGTTCAGAGGTCCGTCCATTATCATCAGGACAGGAGAATGGCAGCATCCAGGCAGGCATGATGCAGGAGGAGCTGAGAGTTCTACATCTTCATCTGAAGGCTGCTAGCCAAATACTGGCTTCCAGGCAGCTAGGATGAGGCTCTTAAAGCCCACTCCCATAGTAACACACCTACTCCAATAAGACCATACATATTCCACCAAAGTCACACCTTCTAATAGTGCCGCTCCCTGGGCTGAGCATATACAAACCATCAGAAAATTCTCAAAACATTTGCTTATACTTTCAAATACGTTCTTAGAAGTTTTTGTATCCTCTGACTTTACATAAACTTTAAACTTTATACTTTTTCCTATCTAATCATTCACTATTCACCATGAGACACGTGGTTGATCATATATTCAAATTTCCCATAGATGTACAGCTGTTTTTCAAATTTACTATTAGCAGGTATGAGACACAAAAACAAATATAGTTCTCAACTCTTCTGACATTTATACAACTTTGTACATAACCTGAGGTCAGGCTTTTCACCATCTGAGTCTCTAGTTCAGCCAGTCAACTTTATTTCAGATAAGCTACTTTTCCCTTTTTTCACTTTCCCAGTCTCCTGCCTTCTCTTGGTTTTCAGACAACATAAAAACTTCCATCAAAATCCTTCCCTTGGTTTCTTTCAATAGTCTAGTATATATTAAGTCATTTCATGGGTCTTTGCTATTCTGACATGATACAGTGTAAACACTGCAAAAAGAAAAAAAATCCAAAAAAAGAGAGAGGATAATACACACACACACACACAAACACACACACACACACACACACACACACACACACACACACATATATATATATAGACCCCATATATATATAGACCCCATATATATGTATATATATGTGTGTATTATCATATATATGTACATATATGAGAATATACATATAGCATATATATGATAATTATAATATTATTATAAAATTATATATAATTTAAGGCAATGTCAGGACAGGAAAAGGTTAATAAGTTGGGCGGATGGCAAGGGCCTTAGCTAAGGGAGGTATTATCACAATGTCATAATTTGTATTGTAGCTTATTTGTTTATTAACATTGCAGAATTTAGCTTTAGGAAGGGGTGGGGGTGACTCATTGGGCTGAAAGGAGGGGACTTTTTGGTAAATTTTATTATGGGGAAATTTAAAGATTAAACTCTTTGTTTAAACAAGTCTCTCTTTGGTGGTTTTTCATTCCCGGTGGTGTGGTCATCAACCATGAAAGCCTAGAGCTGGAAACTCCCTTCAGTTACACAAGCAGAGGAGCAGGTAGAGCCAGCCAAGGGACTCTTAACTGTGTTGATGGTGCCAGGAGTTTCTGAGGATCTTCCTCCCTTTTTTGTAAGTTGCACAAGAGCACAGCTTTGCTGGTTCCAGGATAAAGAGACTTTTATGATAGAGTCCTATAGAGTACAGGGTTGCTGGGTGTGGGGACAGGAAGCAGATAGGGTTGAAGTTCCAGTTTTCTAATCTGAGGCAGTGAGGCAGTGTTTTAAGTGATGAACGATTATTCCTGATAGAAAAGAGAGGAAGGGGTGCCAAGGATGCCTACCATTCCCTAGGCAAGTCTTCCCCAGGGGATTCACATGGCTCAGCCTTTCTGTAGATGTAAGAATCAGCCATTCCAGTGGCTAATGAACTTTAGATGTGTTGGTGCATCACCAGTTTTTTGTTTGTTTTTAAATTGAATTGAATTGAATTGAATTTTTATTTTTATTTTGTATGAATGGCTAAAAGTTTATTGCCTATGCCCTGTTGGCTTACTGGGGTGTAGAGAGTAGGGCAATCTTTGACTAATATCTTCAGGTAGTCACCTTTACCAAGAGGTGTCACTTTTTCTGCAAAGGATATCCAGAACCACAGGAAAGAATAATCCCAAAGGAAAGCAAAGAAAGGAAAGGAGAAGACCTATCCTAAAGGGATGGTCAGGCTAAAGTGTCACTACCCTTTGAGGTTACACTCACAAATCTATACATTCCATGGGTCCTTGTTCAGGCACTATCCATGGAAGCCCCCACACCTTTTCCATAGAGGCCAGCCTCTAAGGGTAAAGGCATATCCACACTACTCATCCTACAGTAGGAAAGCAGAAACACAGAAAGATTTAGCAATCAGTCACTAAAAAAAGGAACTTATAACTTGGCTATATGAAAAATAAGTAGACATTAGTAATGCATACTGAAATTCAGAAATAAAGCCTCTTGTTTGCTTCTTCAAATACTACTTTCACATTTAAAGACTGCAGTTCTTAAACATTTATAATTTTTATTGTTTAATTTTGCCCCCTCCCATAATTATAACAATTGGTTTATGCACGTGAACAACTGAGTCACTTTTCTGTAATTCTGAGATCAATGAAGATCTTTCCCCTTTTTGGTGGATTTTGAGTTTGGAAGTTTGCATGGAGGTGAACTGAGATAATTTATGTTGTGGAAAACATTTAGGAAAACCTATGGCCAAAAGAATGTGCTACTTAATCTCTCTTTCATGTGACCTGTGGTGTCTGTGTTGGTAGAAACCTTAGAATTGCATGATTATTAATTTCAGACAGTATTTCCTTGTCTACAGAGTGACTCTGAGATCCTTCTTACTCAGTGGAAGCTTCACAAGAGCCCACTCTATCTGGTTCCCTGACCAAAATAGTATTATTGGGGTCTTGGGGATTTTGAATGGAGCTGAAGATGGGATGTAAACAGGTGAAAGCATTAAGACTAGGGAGCAATGCGCCCCTCCCTCTTCCCCCATGGCCCTTGCACAGTTACTGAAATGCCCTGGAGAAAAATTTCAGAATCTGTGAACTACTGAAAAATGTGGGCAAAGTTATGGCCCCCATGCTTCACTGGGATTGGTTAATAAGCTTACTCTTATTAACTGGTTGGTTTTTAAATAAAGATTTTATTTTATATCAAATTATGAATATGTGTGTGTATGTCTGACTGTGTGTAACTATGCACATATGAGTTCAAGTACCTGCAGAAAACAAGACTCTGTTTCCTTGGAACTTATAGATGATTATAGATGATTGTGTGCCACTTTTTGTGGGTGCTTAAGCCATACTCATAACTTCATAAATGATACACTGTATTTTCTTAACTGTGGAGCTATCTCTCCAGCCCTTAACTTGTTGTTAAATGACTTTGAAGGTCAAAATGATGGCAAATTTACAAGCTGTTCAGCTTCCTATTTTTGTATTTAAATAACATTTCAAGTGCAGCTGCTTGATTTTGTCACAGTTTGTACCTCAGTCCTCAGAATCTAGTTATGGCTCATTTTTCTCTACAAACTGGTATTTTATGGAGAGCACTAGTATTTCCACTGGCTCTGGAACTTTGATTTTTGGATAGTTAACTTTCTCTGAAATCTACAACATTTAATTCTGGCAGACAGGAAGCATGGCAGAGTCTGGGCAAACATACTAGTACTGGTCAAGGAGCTGAGAGTTCTATATCTAGATCCAAAGGCAGTGAAGAGATTCTAAGAGGTCTTACACAGTGACATAGTTCCTTCAATAAGGCCACAACCAATCCAACATGACCACAACTCCTTATAGTGCCACTTCCCATGAGTCAAGCATATTCAAATCACCACACCATAGTTGCATATATTTATAGAATACAAATATTCTATACAAATGCAAATATTGGTATTTCAATAGGAGATTGGTCAAATCACAATAATTATCATATGCATTACAGCAAGTATTGCAATTCTTTGTGCTAATGTAGAAAGTCCTCTTAGCAAGTGTATACAGTGTTAATTGTAGTAACCTTGACATTGCAATGGGTATCAGAAGTCATTCTTCCTAAGGAACACTACCATCACATGAATTGACTGAAACTTTCATTTTCTATACTCACCACCTACCTCTGGCATTTATTTTCTCTCTGTATCAGGAAAAAAAATAAACTCTTTCCAGACATGTTTAATGGTTGATTATCCAACAAGAAATCTTGTGATGGTGTTAGAGACTCATGAAGCTGTAGTTGGAGCAGTCATTATGGAAATAGTGTGAACTGGAGTCTGGCTGTTTAGTAGATACATGGCTTCACCCTTATCCTCCACATTGTTCCTCCTCATGATTTAAGCTTTAGTTAAAGATCAGATCCCAGGTGAATTTGAGAATTGCTCTTTCTAACTCTATGAAGAACTGAGTTGGGATTTTGATGGGAATTGCATTGAATTTGTATATTGCTTTTGGCAAAATGGCCATTTTAACTATATTAATCCTGCCAATCCACGAGCATGGAAGATTTTTCCATTTTCTGAAGTCATCTTCGATTTCCTTCTTCAGAGACCTGAAGTTCTTGTCATACAAATCTTTCACGTGTTTGGTTACAGTCACACCAAGATACTTTATATTGTTTGTGGCTACTGTGAAGGGTGTCATTTCCTTAATTTCTTTCTCAGCCTGCTTATCCTTTGAGTATAGGAAGGCTACTGATTTGCTTGAGTTGATTTTATAACCAGCCACTTTGCTGAAGGTGTTTATCAGCTGTAGTTCTCTGGTGGAGTTTTTTGGGTCACTTAAGTATACCATCATATTATCTGCAAATAATGACCCTGCTATACTATTCCTGGGCATATACCCAGAGGATTCTCCAGCATGTAATAAGGATACATGCTCCACTATATTCATAGCAGCCCTATTTATAATAGCCAGAAGCTTTAAAGAATCCAGATGTCCCTCAACGGAGGAATGTATCCAAAAATTTGGTATATATACACACAATGGAATACTCCTCAGCCATTAGAAATTATGAATTCATGAAATTCTTAGACAAATGGATGGAGCTGTAGGACATCATCCTAAGTGAGGTAACCCAGTCTCAAAAGAACACTCATGGTATGCACTCACTGATAAGTGGGTATTAGCCTAGAAACTTGGAATACCAAGACACAATCCATATATCAAATGATGTCCAAGAAGAAGGAAGGAGTAGCCCCTGGTTCTGGAAAGGCTCAGTGCAGCAGTGTAGGGGAATACCAGAACAGGGAAATGGGAAAGGGTGAATGGGGGAACAGGAGGAGGGAAGAGGGCTTATGGGACTTTTGGGGAGTGGGGAGCCAGGAAAGGGGAAATCATTTGAAATGTAAATAAAGAATATATTGAATAAAAAAAAAGTTCAGATCCCAGAAAGCCTCTTACCCACAATCCTAAACACAGCCTCTCATCCACAGCACCACATCTGACATGACATGTATTTTATCTTTGTTGTATTCAGCACATTCAGAAATTGCATTTCTGTCTTACATATTTATTGTTTATCCAAAAACTTACATTTCTTTGGGGGAAATAATTGTTGCCACTCCCCTACAGAGCTAGAAGAGTGCTAGACATGTTTGAAAGTTGTGTGTCTGGTAGTCCGTCTGTTGACACTTGTTGAGGGTTTATTATTTGCTTTATGGTCACAAAAATACTTACTTCTAGACTGTTTTCTCTAAATGTATAATAGCAGCATTAACAACAATATCATTTTGTTGGAAAATTTGATGTTTGAATAGTTAATGAGTGACAAAGACCATAAAATTATTGTATAGCAGTTGCAGGTTCTACAGCCAAGTTGATTTATCACCCTGATAAACTAATTCACAAACCAGAACCCTTGGTGGATATGAAAGATGTAAAAAGGAGAATATACTTTATATGTGCAGATATTTAGACAGTATAGATTTAATAAGATGACACATTAACTTACTTTTTCCTCTCTCATACACATGCATATGGGTGTGTCATATATATGTGAAAACATTACAGTTATAAATCGGGAGATTATTTCAGTTAAGTTGAAGACGGGAAGAGGTGTGTAGCATTGTTATTATTCTAATATTTGTAATTCAGATTTTGAAGTTGAATTCCCTTCATTAATTATTCCCTGTCATGTTGCCGTGGTTACAATTACTCATAGTAACTGAAGCTGTCTGAGACTGAGGCAGAGCATGAAGAATACTGGGTCAGATTTCCACTGAGTTACATGGAATGGAAATTTTATCATCTTCCAATTTAAGACTCTCCAAATTCCCCTAAAACGTTTTTATTAGCAATGTAACACATAAGGAAAATGTACATTTGGATAATTTTAATTTAGTTATCACAATTTTTTCTCTAAATTGCTGCCACTTATTTCTATACTACTACATTTGCCTTTATAAACAGTTTTATTCAGCCACATACCCTTGTACTTGACATGCATTTAAAAAAAGACTTTATTCAGTGTGTTCCTGCTTAGGGAGTATTAAGAAAACAGATTTTAAGCAGCAAAGATACAACATAATTTCACTGAAAGTAACATATAAATGTGATAATTTAACCTGCCTCAAAAAACAAGTTTTATTTCCCTTTGCCTCTCTCCAGTTTGCAAGAGCATTTGAATATTCCTAATGTAGTTTCAAAAACTATGCACATATGATCAGAAGAAATGAAATTAGTGAAAAACACCAAGATGATCTCACTTGTGTCTCTATGTGTGGAAAAACTTGAAATTTAATTTTTCCCTTAAACCTTATATGCAAAGGACCTTTATAAGTGCCATGTAGCTGGTTCACAAGTACAAGGGTCCCAACATTGCAATGAAACCATGTGATGCCCCTATTGTTTTTAATTATAATGGTATTATTGTTTAATATAATGCAAACTTTAGTATAATATTATTTAACTTTATTACTGTTATCACTAACTGTCATGTTGGGGCTCAAACCCAAGTCTGTTCACATGTTTGAAGAAAAACCATCAAGCAACCTGCTCAAAATCATGTTGTTTTTATTTCCTATCAAATATTTTTATTTTAGTGTTAGTACTCATCTCTCATTTAGTGAAAAAATATTAGTGCCACATACCTAGTGTTTATTGTAATAATGACAAACCCTCTGATAGTTGTATTATACACAATTTTGTTTCTCAGTAGGGACTCACGATTTGGAAATGTGTTTCAAAACGCTATAGATATCAGGAAGGGTAGATTTCAATATCATAATGTAACTGCCTGCAGTTACATCAAACGGGTTACCTGGAAGGGAAGCTGGGATGTATGGGAAGGCAGCAAAAAGAGACGGAGACCAAGATAATACCTGCTATTCAAGGTCTCAAAGTTTAATGAAGAACTCCCAATATACATAGGCAGGGGGAAAAGTCTTGAAGCTTCTCAGCAGAATCAGTTCAGTTGCTCCACAGGTGGCTAGTGTTTTTCAGGAAACTGCAGGCTCTTGAAAAATAGGCTTCACCTCTGTTTGAGCACTCCACCCTAGGTGGAGGGGATTATGGCTAACACAGGAGTTCCCACTCAAAAGCTGGGAGAGGAACTTCACATTGGTCAATATCAAGTTCCTGCCAGGTGGCATGGCACCTCAATAAGGCTTTCTACATCATAAGAGCTCATTTTCGGTTTTCAGGGGATATTTGTAACAAAAATTCTATTATATGGATAGCTGAATATATATCTGTGAGCAAAAGAAGCTACAGAAAGCTTACATCTACTCTAAGACATGGCCATCTATGTTACAGGGACCTTGTGTGAGAAAGAGTGTGGATCATTTCTTCCTGTATGTGCCACCTTTGCTCCTTAAGTCTATTTTCTTTATACTTCCTAAGCAGAGACACACCAAAGAAGTCTGTTTTTAAAAACATGTCAAGTACAATGCTATGTGGTTAAATGAGATTGTAGATAAAGGCAAATGTGGTAGTGTAGAGATAAGTGGCACCAATTTAGAATAAAATTTGTGATAACTAAATTAAAATTATCCAAATGTACATTTTCCTTATGTGATGAATTGCTAATAAAAACATTCTATGCAAATTTAGAGAGCCTTAAATTGGAAGCAATTCTTTCTTCCTATTTCGTTGTTGGTTTCAGATAAATGTTCTTGCTCAGAATCCACCAAAATTTTTTTGTATGAATACTTTGTATTAAATGTAAGAAGTCAGTGATGAAATCACACATCTCCCAAAGTTAGCACTTAAAACCAAGTTTGTGAAGAGAGCAGAGCATGAAGGGCTGAGAGGAGCAGGTACAGCACAGGAAGTTCAATGGGTTTGACTCCATTTTTCAAAGTCACTGTTGCATCCTGTTTCACCTGGGACAGCTTTAACAATGAGGTTGGAACTTAAGAAGAACATCTCCTGGCATTTGACAACAAACCGTGGTCGCCTGAGAATCGCTTATCCAGCTCCTTTTGAGGTCTAGCTATGACTGAGTTAATACTTACAATCTTATTGATTAGAAAGTGGATGAATGGCTCAAAGTGCAAAGTTGAACAGATGTGGTTCCAGGCTCTGTCAGGCAGACGTACCTAAGTAGTCAGCAGCATGGTATAATGGTAGACAAGAACTTCATCAGAAACATAGGCTAAGAAATAGGGACACATTTAATTGAGGCAAACCTTAATTGTCTTTTCTGTGCATCTCACATGTGTAAAATAAGCTGTTACATTGCTTTGGACTCCTTTTTCAGTCACACTTCAACATCAACCTTTTATGAAAGACAGAGTTACTGCTCTTGTGTCAGAAAGCAGCCATTCTTCTTCCACGAGGAAGGTCAGGGCTCTAAGCCAGGAGCTGTAGACATTCTCTTAAACCCCTTCCATGATATTTAGGCAGAAAAATGAAGGAAAGATGTTTGTAATGGTTTTATTTTTGGCATAGTGAGTAATGCACACTTGGCCTTTCACCTAGAATCCTTATGTCATCTAATGGAATATATACAAATGTGACAGGGTAATTTGTAACCCTGTAGGATGACTACTGAGCCTTCACAGCAGCACATCACTCTTCTTAGAAAGGCTTCAAAACAGACTCTCCATAGCTATGGTAAAAACTCCAGGTTTGAATAGAACACTGGAAAAAGTGATGTCAGTTTTAGAGAAGCCAGATCCTCTCATTGTGAATTCCGAGGATCCACAGCACATGTGAATTTCAATGAACAAATACAATGGAAATAAAATTAAAGTTCTTAGTCAGCATCTGACCTGAGGCTATAAACAAAAAATGTTTGCAAAACTGCATTTCCCACATGAAAGACATATATGTTTAATAAGAAACTGTAAATACAAAGAAGTTGAGAAAAGTGTTTGCATCACATAGAATGGATACATTCAATTGTTTTAATGTGTGTTCTTTCATGTAAGTCATAAAAGCAGGATTTCCAAAAAATAGAATGTACACATTATTGAATCTTAGCATAGAAACATCTTGAAGTGATTATGGTCAACTAACATTCATGAGAGAAAATATATTAATATCACAGGAGAGCTAGCCTAGCTGATGAGTTTTCTGCTAGATCTGCCCTTAATAACATAAATGCAGACTTTCTTTACTCAACCATCTGGGTATGGCAATATTTTGATTAAAAGAAGAAAAAAACCTATTTTACTAAACTTTAATACACACAAATCTGGAACCTCTACTGAAAGAAAAATCAGAGATGGAATAATGGGTTTATGGTTGCTAGTAAATTTTATCAATGACTGGAACTCTTAAACACGTGCAGAGAAACAAGTGCCTGTATTTAAAACTTCATTTAATATTTCTATCACCTAAGCATAGTGACTGTTAATGAATTAGTTTGGAGTCATTAAGAAAGTAAATTTCAGAAAACTAATTCTGGCATATGACAGAGACAAGATTGAAGGATTAGTCAGGGAAAATGTGCCCAAATATTATGAGTTCTATCATTATATATGAATTAGTATAAAAATGAGGAAATTTCAATTGAGAATTGACTTCAATCATGCTTCCTTATTTAGATATTATAGGAATTAACTCTATTAGCTAATTAAAATTTGCAATAATGTAATTGCAATACATTTTCATTTGGTGAAACCAAAGATCATTTATTCCTTTGATTAGCATTTTGTCAGAGAACTTGCCATAGGCAGTGTATGAGGTGAGTGAGAAACATGGCATGCCTTTGATTATTATGGTCTGTTGCAGCTGTTGCATGTTGAAGTTTGAAATCCCACCAAAACAGAAGTGCATGTTTTTTTAAAAGTCCTAAAACTTGAGAACATTTTAACATTACCCTATAAAATTATAGTTGAAAAGGAAATCTTATCATTGTATTCTCAGATCAAAAATGAACAACGTATAATCTATATATGCTTAGTTAGTCTATGAAGATTAGAACAAACACGGGGATATTAAAGATGGATGATATGACTGAAGGTATTGTTTATTTTATATACTTTGTGATTCTAGAATAAAGAACTCTATATTCTGCAACCTAAAGGACTTACCTTAAATGAGGACTGTTATTTATATCTGTTATGCAGTAATTTCCTCTGGGGTAAAGCTTTCTGTCTGGATTGATTCTGTAGGGAAGCACATTACACTTAGCACATGTGAATCAAACTAGAGAACAAATAAATCGAAGTTTCAGGGAACCCCTGGAATTGACTAGATTCACTCCACAACCCTTCCCCATGTGTATTCAGTCATGAAGGACTTCTGAGAGACCATCTTAGACCAGCTGAGTGTAATGGTGGAGCCCAGCTGTCTAAGAGGAAATAACCCCAATAAAATCCATTGAATGATGAAGATGGGCTTTGGTAGTATCAAGACTATGGCCTGTCTAAGCCCCCTATCCGTGGCGAATAGGCATTTGTTTGAGTTTCCACAGGAACAGTGCCATACATCGTCTTAAATTCTCTAGATTCTATTCCTATTTGACAAAGTAACATAAACAATGCTGTTATATAAGTGTAAATAAAACCAGAAGATTTCAGTCACCTGGGTTTGGGCCAATCATCAGTCATTTATTTCCTTATGAACATCAGATTTATGGTTTATTTTTCTTAACTCTCATTTAGATTAAGTTTACCTGTACAAACAATAATCTGTTTTTAAAAAAAGGTTATTTATTTATTCTTATGGGTAAACCAGAAAAGGACATCAGATTCCATTACAGATGGTTGTGAGCCATCATGTGGTTGCTGGGATTTGAACTCAGGACCTCTGGAAGAGCAGTCAGTGCTCTTACCCTCTGAGCCATCTCTCCAGCCCCAGCAATAATCTTTTTAATTCCTAAGAAAATGATGATTTTTAAAATGGTTAATCATTATATATCAGGATTTTTACAATGCATATTTGAAGGGGAATATGAAATACAGAGCAGGCTGATGATGTTCTTTGACATGAATGAGGTGAAGGGGAAGGCACTGTTCCCTGTATAGTATTTTCATAACATTCCTACCTCAGAGTCTCTAGGTATAGCTAACTCCCATCACTCCCTATAACATCAATAATCTGTTACCTTTATGTCTCACTGTTTCACAAATGCATATTCTTCTGAGAGTTTCTGCCTCAAGTTTCTGACTCTTTCCATTTTTTTAATTTTTATTTTCTATATTCTATGTTTACATTCCAAAGTTTCCTCTTTCCCAGTTCCCCCCACCATACGTCCCATAATTCCTCTCCCCCCAACTATTCCCCAATCACCCCCCCCCACGATTTCTCTGTTCTGGGTCTACAAAACTGGATCCAATCTTTACAGGCCCAGGCTCCTCTCCTTTCTTCTTCTTGGGAATCATTTGACTCTTTCCATTTTTATTCAGCCATATTAAACAGTGGATGAATCTGTGAATAAACAAGAGCACGGAGCCTTTATTGCTTCTGTCAGGCCTTTCCTTTAGTCTCTGCTCCACTCTTTGTCCCTGTATTTCCTGTAGACAGGAGCAATTCTGGGTTAAACTGGAGCTGCAGTTTGCTTGGATAAGTAAAATATCTCAGTTAACAACTATGTGCATAATGGATGATATAAAATGACATTCAGTATCATACGTGAGAGAACTATGAAGTACATTTACAGTTATTGTGGAACCCTTGGTCTTAAGAGACAGCTTATTTTTTTGCATTATTGTTGCTCTGTTATGGTTTAGACATAAAGAGATTAAAACCATAATTACCAAATCTCCTGTATTAAGAATATAGTTCCCATTGTCTGGCATTATGGAGATGAAAAAGACTCATTGATGGGGTCAGGGCAGGTCGTGCCTGATTGCAGTTGGTGGGTTAATTCAGGGTACATTTTTGAGGGTTGTCACTTATTTCTAGGCACTGCTTATTTTTCATTCTCTGCCTTCTACCTCCTGGTCACCATGAAGTAAAACATTTTACTTCACCACATATTCCCAACCATGAACTTCCCTCTCCCACAGTCCTGAAGTTAACAAAGCTAAGTGACCACACACTGAAACTCTGAAGGCATGAGTAGAAATACAGCTTCTCTCTATTGGTCAGGCTCTGGCATAGTCTCTCAGGAGGCAGCTGTATCAGGCTCCTGTCAGCAAGTACTTCTTGGCATCAGCAATAGTGTCTGGGTTTGATGTCTGCAGATGAGATGAATCCCCAGGTGGGGCAGTCTATGGATGGTCTTTCCTTCAGTCTTTGCTACACTCTTTGAATTTCCTTTAGACAGGAGCAATTATGGGTTAAAATTTTGGAGATGGGTTGGTGGCCCCCCAGAGCTCAGAAAGACTAAACCACCAACCAAAGAATACACAGGAGGGACCCATGGCTCCAACTGCATATGTAGCAGAGGATGGCCTTGTCTAGCATTAATGGGAGGGGAGGTGAGAGTGGGTGGGTGGGTGGATGGGTAGGTGCAGACCCACATAGAATCAGAGGGCGATAGCATAGGGGGTTTCCAGAGGGAAAATTGGGAAAGGGGATAACATTTGAAATGTAAATAAATAAAATATACAATTAAAAAAGAAAGATAGCTTCTTTTCCTTTCAAGATGTTTTCAAGGGCATTTTTCATGGTGCTGAGAGGGACTGACACAGACATCAATGTGTGTTTTATTGACTGAGTACTTGTTAAATCCCTATGAAGAGGTATTTTCAGAGGACTTGTAGTATATGAACAACTGCTCAGGAGGATGGGTTGACACACAGTGGGAATGTACCATGTCAGCATTAAAAACCCCAATCAGTTATGACTTTAAAACTGAATAATTCATAAGACTAAAACTTTTACATATAAAATGTGCCCTCTTGTTTTCATAATTACTACAAAGGAAATAAAATGTAGTGAAGTTTACAACAATGTACATAAAGACAGACTTAGCCACTATTGCTGTTGCTGTAATAAAATGATGATGATTATTTCAGTCCAAATTCCATGCTCCAGCCCATCATTGAGGGGAAGTGTCAGGGGCCAGAGCCCAAGGCATTAAAGGTCAGAAAGCAGAGGATGAGTACATATGTCATGTACCACTTTGTTTTTCCTTTCCGTTCAGTGCAGAGTATAGCCCCTGGAATGGTTCCAACCACATTCGTGATGGATACATGATACATCATGTATCAGTTATCTCAGTTAAGAAAATCCTTGACCGTCATGCCCAGAGAACCATATCACAAGAAATTCTAGCATTTGGTTGAGGTAACATCTAACCTTAACTGCCACAAACACTCAAATGGAAATTTGACTTAATAGTGTGTAGGAGGCACCAAAAAAAAAATAGAGAAGGAGTAGGTATCTTTAAAGGACTTAAATTGGCAAACGGTCACTCAAAGACAGAAACGTCACAGGAGACAAGGCCTTACTGATAATGAAACATGCTTGGGTAGAAGTGATTCAGAAAATGGCAAAATATTGAGATTCATAACACATTGTGTAGTTTCCCACTATACACACACACACATACACATATATACACACATACATACATGCATACATGCATATATACATACATACACACATATGTACAGCTCACACACTCTGAACAGAAGTGTAGCATCTAGATATTGGTTTTGGTAAATTCAATGAGACCACATGAAACTCGAGTACAAGTAAATATCAGCAACCTAGATCTAGATGAGAAAAAATAATTAGGTTCAGATAATTCAGATTAGGGAGAGGAAAACAGGTAAGAAAATAGGATCATTCATAGCTAAATTGTGAAAACCAAAACTTTCAGGTTTGCAGAGAGAAGGTGAAGAATCATCAACAATTTTATGGATTTTTGCCAAAGAAGTAAAGACAAGAGAGGAATACAAGAATGAATTACATATTTTTTCTTTTACCAACACCTTTAAACACAACTGTGAAATGAATAAGAATAAGTAACATATGCTGCTGCCTCCTGCATCGTGTGGGGACAGGCAGTCAGTTTCTGAATCAATAAGCACTTTGATTACACTGTTGCTGAGAAACATTGTCTAAAAACATATTCCAGTACAATTTCTGTGTAATCGGTTCCTCCTGTCCCATCAAGTGTGACAGTGTATTATTATATATTGACAGAAAACATCAATATGGATGATGTTAGACAGCATGAGGAAAGCATTTTGGTGCTGATTTTGTCTTTATAATAGCAGCATTGATCTGTGTTTCGGCTAACAGGGCCACAGCAGCTCACAGCTAATTGCCAGCATCTACATTGGCATGAGCAGTAATATGGTGGATGTCAGATGGGATCTGAATTCACAGAAACATCTCTGTAGACTAATAATATTTGTCAATTGTAAATTCATTATTAATCTCATTTGTTCTTATTTATTTAGGGCTTTGAAAATGTTGGTAAACTGTGTCTCACTCAAACTTTCAGTAGAATTGGTATGGAAACAACAGCCAAGATCCAGTTTGCTTACTTTTTTCCTGCAAGACATGCAAACTGTTCTGGTGGTTAATGGCCCAGAGAATCATTGTTAGATGTTTCAGACATTTACTCAAATGATTTCTTTCCATCGGAGCTGTTATGTCCTTTATCTGTTACAGATAACACCTTCATTATTAAGTATTGGGGAGACCTTTTTCTTTCTCTACAGCTCAAAATCAGAGTAAAACTAAGGAGCAATGAAAAGATTTGGAAATTGATTTTTAACCCATCAGTTATTAAACATATGCTTCTCAGAAACCCTCAACTTAATCATATTTGTCACTAAGTTAATAATATTTGGGAGATACTGGCATTGATCCAGCTTTGATCAAGGTTAATCCTGCTGCTGGCCTAGCTTGAACTTTGTTTTACTATCAGTGTCTTTGTAGAATTCAGGTCAGTGGACCAGAGCACATTTTATCTTTTTTCTGTCCATCTTTTGTGTCTAAAATTTATTACCCCCTTCTAGCTTTGTCTTTTCAGCACAGCTTACCCTTTGTGGAATATGTCAGTTGAAGACATTTGCCCTAGCAATTTAACCTACAGTTACTTTTACCCATGAAGCATTTTTGATAGAAAACTATGAGTCTTGATGAAATTGAGCACAATTTCTTCTCCTCCCTTGAGAATCCATTGCAATGCTCTTCTAGATTATCTTTCATGGGTATCATTACTTTTTTCTTTTATGATGTATTTTACAATCTTATAAGAGGCAGGTGACAGAGCGGCATATGTGTGACTTCCAGTCCAGGAAGCAGGCCCATATTTCTATCCACTGACTGTTTTATCGGTGTGTGAGTCACATAGGATAAGAACCAAACTCTGTTCTTCAAAGAGGACAGAGGGTGCTGCTGTAGATCTGCACAGAGTACTTGATGGTGTGATCTCTTTAGCTCATGATTTATTCCTAAAACTACAAAATTTGTTGCAAATCAACACAATACTTTAATTGCTGCACAAATAATTATATTTAAAAATTGTTATTACAACTTTTATCAGATGAATAGTTTTCCATCTGTAAATTTATGAGGAGAGCTATCAATTCTCCAGGTAAGGTTCTGGTGTTTTCTATGTTGTCAGATTATGAGGATTTTGGATTTATAGTATACAAGGAAAGTAGGAAGTTGATGGGACTCTATAAGTGGGAATAGGCCACATAAAATTCCCCCTTAGCTGATATGGCTGGATGGTTACACAAAATAGACTATCTTCCTAGTTTGTACACCTCAGTGTGACAAGCAGAAAATTGCACATCTGGCAGCTACAAGTGTTTGGATTTTATGTTTTCAGATACATGGCCAAGATTGCTTTGTGACTGCCAAATTGTTACCTTAATGTAAAAAGCAGAGAAACACATTAGATTTTTACCACCTTGAAAATTATGTTCAATCATTGATTTAAAAATGTCTTCATTACTAGATGGGGTACGGAGAGGATTTCTTTCTCTTACCAGAACACAGCTCACTCATTTTGTAGGGTTGAGATGTGAAAAAGAAAATTGATAATACTACTAAACTCTAGAACACCTCCTGGGCTTTGAAATATTAATATCATTACTGGAAGCCTTTTAGGTCAGCTTGTGTCTACCTAAGTGGTAGCAGCATCTTTACTGCCAAGCCTGGGTACTGTTTTACTTCCCTCTTAGGTACAATGGGTGGTTGTGTGGTTTTCTACTCAGTCCTCAGAATTAACACAGGGTAAAAGAGAAGAACATATAAGATATTCAGTCTGGTAGATTAAAACTCATTATAAGTCACACCCAATTCTAAAGAAAGCACAGTAAGATAGACTGCAGTTGAGCTAAACAGAATATAAGAAATTAGGAAACCAAGCTATTTGGCACAATTTAGGGATTGAGAACTTGATGAAGGAACACACAAACATGGAGAAAAAGAAGACAGGATCTGAGATAAAAGTTTTAGGAACAGATGGGACCCATAAAATTTCCTGTATCTACCTGGATCTAGAGTATGATTTAGAAAACTGATTTTTGGTTCACCACCATTGTTCTTTGAGTATTTCACTTTGGTTTACCATCTTGGTTTGTTTTCTGTCCTTTTTGCTTTTATAACTCAGTCATGCTAAGTCCTGCTTAGACATGTAAGGAATAGAATGATATGGAACAGAGTCAGCAGGATGTGGGCCTCCATAGGATGTGGAGGGTTGCTGAGGGTTTAAGGCTTGTTTGTATAATAATGTGCCTATTTTAACTCTCCTTCCTTCAAGGAATGCCTCTCTGCCAAGGTTAAGGACACCATGATAATAAGAGACAGCATGAGTCTGGGACCTGAGGGTATGTCTAATGTCTCAGCAAAATATGTAACTTTCAGGACACCCCTTAAGGCTGTGAGAAAGAACTCTAAAAACATGAATTCAAAAATACATAATTTGTCAACTATGCAAAATATAAGGATGCAATATGAATTATATAATGAGTTTCACAAATCTATGGGAACAGAGTCAGCTGCACTATGAGCCAACTTGTCAGAAGATACTAAAGAAGAAGATAAACAGATTTAGGGACTGGTGATTGCAGGAAAAGAGCCCACTCAACTATATTGTTTGTTGTTATTGTTGTTGTTGTTTATGCCTAGAAAGGCATGCAGGTTCCTGAGTTCAAGCTCAGATTAGGATTGAGGGAATTTAAGGTCCAGGCCCAAGCAAGGTAGGAATGGTAATTGTTAGGGCTGGGTCCCACTCAGCTATCTTATTGTCTGGGCTTGTGCTTGCTGTCTCTTTCTAGGAATCTAGGGGCTGAGAGATCCACTTTTATGGAATAATCAAAAGGTTAATGAATTGATATGTAAATGAAACACTGGGCTTTTGATCTTCAAGAGAAGAGTTGTTCGGAGAGTTTCTAGAATAGGAAGAGAAAGCTGTCTCAAGCAAAACACATACAGAAAGAGTGAGCAATCTGGAAAGCTGTCTCAAATAGATCATAGGACATCAGCCTTGACGCTTAATTGGATTTCTAGTCATTTACTTCACCACTCTCATACAACCCTCTCTCAGGCATCCCTCTCCAAGCCGAGTCTGGTCCTTGGCATAATCAAATGTGATGTAATTTAATAATAGGGAGAAAATATATTTGGAAATGTGACCTGAATGTTTAGAAAGGTTTTCAACTTCATGCACACAATTAATCATTTCCAACATGCTCCATTCCTGCTCTTGTAAGACCCGAAAGAAAATCGGGGGTACCCCAGCACCCCACGCCTCGGAAGCCGGTACCCCAATCACACAGGAGAAACAGTCTTGATGCAAATTGCAAGAGGCATTATAATTTCCAGAGCTCTGGGGGTCACAGTCTTACCATGCAGGGTAAAAGAAGTGAGCCGCGCGGGCAGAATTGGACTGGCTTTTTATAGGCTTATAACAAAACCCGCCTACCACAAGCTTCTAAACCAATCAGTTCAAACCATCTGAGCCCGCGCTCTCTGAGAACCTATCAGCCTCCCACAGAGGCCGGAAGAACTAGTTAAGTCATTTCTGCTTACTTGGCCGCCACGCCCAGAGTTGCGCCCACCCTCCCCCACTGGCAATAGGTGTTGGGGACCTAAGCGCCCCTAGGCAGGAGCTCCGCAGCCCCCACGGTGATTCTGCCAGCCCCCAGCCGTGCTTGTCCTTGCCATAGCTGCTCTGCCGAGGCAAGGTGGGAAAACACGCCAGGGACACTCCCAGAGGTTTGAGGCCAGACCCTGGAGGGGGGTGTGATATGTGCACACTTCCAGGCCAACAAAGAGTGGACTGAACATCTGCTCCTTTGGGGTCACCCAAGACTCAGGCACAGGGGATTCCTAGCTTGCAACCTTATCCTTTCACTCTAAAATTCATCTGAGTAATCTTTCACATTTGCAAGTTTGTTTGCAAAGAGTTTCATTCATTTCTTCAAGGTTCTGAGTACTTGGATTTCTAATATCAAAATGATGGAGAGTAGGTGTCTAGTAAAGGCTTGTATCCTGATCTCAGGTGGCAGAGTATGTGTGTAGCTTCAGCCATAGTGTTTTGCAGAGTCTTTAATTAGTTAGGCCAAAGAGGGTCCCAGGGTCTCTTTTCAGATGCCAATAACCCCATTCTAACACATTCTAGTATTAGAGTGTGCATTACAAAATGAACCTTTGTTTTGAGTACTGCTTTGTCTCCCTTAGACAAGCAATAAAGACCAGGGATTTAAACAGTCAGAAGTCAGTTGGGGCCACTGCATCCCAGAAGGAAACAAAACAAAAAGGCAGCAATTCACTCTTTAGAGCTGAGCCTACCTTGCTGAGAGCATGTGCTTGCATGAGAATGTGAAGCATTTTTGATGAAGATAGAGAAGTAGACTGTGGTGAATCACTTCCTGCAGGTGCAGAGGGAGAACTCCTGGAGCAATAAGTCCTAGATGAAAATATCAAATATTAAGGAAGAAATTCTTTGACTATTTAGATAAAGTAGAATAAAAGAAAAAAAATGAGCGAGAAACCTGGAATAACAAATACAAACATTCAAATAAACTAAATCCACAACTTGATTTTGTTCATTTCAGAGCTAATATGTCACTCCAAAATATATCAGAAAGAACAATGTTTAGATCAAATTATTAAGCTGTTTACTGGATCCTAAGGGGACTGTTTTACTCTAACCATAATAATTTAAAGTAAGAAAAATCTCTCAACTTTATAACAGCCTTTCTTGCAATAATAATTGGACATACACATGCTTACTTGTCTCTGAGAATTAAAGATGAAAGCAACCAGATTCTGTCTTCTAGGCACAAAGCTATATAGAGAATGTAAGATTCCAAGTCACAGTCTACTGGTCAAATTGTCAAAATTAACCTGTATTCAAGATAAGGAAAAGTAGATACTGTGACAAAATAACTGATATAACTATCTGTTATCTTCTCATGCATGAAAAGAGTTTGTTTTTGTGTCTATGTCCTGAAGTAGTATAGCAGGGCCATATGGTAGATCTGTTTAGTTTTTTCCACTTTATCCTCCTGACATTTCATGTGTAAACCTAACTCTGTCTTTATTTGCTAAATTAGATACTCCAACAGGAAACTACTTATCAATGAAAGAGCTAGGTAAACAGATAGTTCTCTAAATAAGAAACAAAAGACAATAAAAATTTAAAGACTCAATATTCTCAGACATCAGAACCATATAAATTAAAACCACTTTGAGATTTCCTCTTACCCTGCTCAGAAAGACTCTCATCGAGAAAATATATAACAACAAATGCTTGTGTTGGAAGTGGGCACCCACATTACTAGCATCTCACAGGTGCCTCTGGGTCACGTACGCAAATTGACTCAGCACTATTCCTCACCACTGCTCCAGGAACTGGCTGCACAAAGAACTGGCTAAACGATTACTCACCAGAACCCCATACCGGAACCAGCTAATTGACTTTCACCCAACCTTCCTCGCCCTCACATACCGAGGATGTTTCTGCCTGACTACTCCAGTTCTACCACTTCCCCCCCCCGCCCCCATTCATCCCCTTACTGTTTATAACCCCTTGCCCTAGTTACAATAAACCAGACCTCGACAGTGGTTCTGCTGGTCTCGCTCCTTTGTCCTGCCCATTCTTCTTTCAGGCTGGATCCAATCTGGACCCATGAATAACTGAGTCCCGCGGGACAGGATGCTTGCAAGAAGATGGGTAACAAGGAACTTACTAGTGGTGGGAGTATTACAACCACTGTGGAAATTGGCATGCAAGTTCCTCAGAAACTTAAACATGGAACTGCCATTCCAGTACACATTCACAAAGGACTGCTCATCCTTGTTCATCTGCTTCTGTAATCACAATAGAAGGGAAATAAAATCAACATAGATAAACATCAAATAAGGAAAATGTACATACATACAGTACAATACTACTCAACTCTAAGAAAAAGCACATTTCTCAAGAAAATGCCTGTATCTGGAAAGTATTATATTACATTAGTCAAATACTACATAGTCTCTATCACAAGTGGGTCCCAGCTTTGAATGTCTTTTCTTATGAAACATTTTTTAAATGATAAATTAGAGAAGCTGAGGAGACAAGACAGCCATTCTAGAGCGGAATCCTCTAATCCCCACATGCTCCCCAGGTCTATCCGTGGCATTGCTCTGAACATAGCCATTCCTTTTGTTTAGAATTATATTCTCCTGGCTTCAGGCATAGCTTTAGTGTCTGCACAAATGCCACTGTTTTAATGGCAGGTGTGCTAGTAAGATGGTAAGTCACCCCTTCCCTCTAAAGATGCCCAATGCTTTCATTCTCTCTCCTAGTGTAATTCTTATAATACAAGTCCTCCTTATGGTAATATTTATGATACTTATCCTGCATTGTTTTTCCTTCTTAAAAGCAGTATTCTAGTAGTAGGAAATGTTCTTTGCATAATGCAAAATCTTACAAGATGTTAAAATGAATTGATCTATTGAAGGTAGATATCAATATCAATATCATTTCATTGCAAAGTTGTCTGTAAGTTGAAAAAATATATATGTTAAATGCATGCTACTCAAGATTTCATGTAAATCAAAGCTTGTAGTCCAAAGGGCATAAGAAATTCTTTATTCTGAGGCAAGTATTAGTGACCATGGCCACATAGCATATTTTGAGGTTACCATGGAGGGCATGTTTCCCTGTTAGATGATACAGAAGTTGGTAGCAAATGGATATTAAAAGGAATGAGAAATACAGCCCAAGAATTTTTATGTTGGTTTTTTAGTTTTTGAGGTATGGTCAAACCCTTCAGTGAAAAAAACATTTAATGAAAAGAACTCTGAAAAAGCTCCAGCAGACAACTGGCCTAAGTTTAGACAGAGTCCGTGCATTTTCTACACACCCCGATCTGAGGGTTTCCATGGAAGCTATGTCCGTGCTGAGCTCTGTAGATGATTTACTTAATAGTTCACTACTATAGAGAAGGACTTTTTTTATTATGAGAGAAAAGAAACAGACATCATAGGCACACCTGCAAT
The DNA here is from genome assembly GCA_964023405.1 of Apodemus agrarius. Lineage (NCBI taxonomy): Eukaryota > Metazoa > Chordata > Mammalia > Rodentia > Muridae > Apodemus > Apodemus agrarius. Next base: position 3,935,594 of record OZ030007.1, read on the forward strand.
CTCAACACTTAGAATGGAGATTCAGGAGAATCAGGATCCCAAAGTCTGACAGGATTATACAGTGAATTCAAGGCCAGCCTAGGTTACAGGCGACCATACCTCAAAAACTAAAAAAACAAAATAAAAATTCTTGGGCTATACTTCTCATTCCTTTTAATATCAATTTGCTACCAACTTCTGTATCATCTAACAGGGAAACATGCCTTCCATGGTAACCTCAAAATATGCTATGTGGCCATGGTCACTAATACTTGCCTCAGAATAAAGAATTTCTTATGCCCTTTGGACTACAAGCTTTGATTTACATGGAATCTTGAGTGGCATGCACTTAACATAAAGTGAAAGAAATATGACTTCCGCATCAGAATTCCAAATATAAAATTAAAATGATGTTGAATAATATTTATTAAATTAAAGTGTTATCTATGGGTTCTTAAAATGCATGCAAAAATGTCCTTATCCATACTTGTCAGTATTTTTTAAATTAATCATGAAAAATAAGCAAATTAATGCATCATTTCATATTGCTTTGCTGATTTGAATATTTTTGGCAGTTACATTTTTAAAACTAAAAAATATGCTCACCATGTGCAATTAAATTAATGTATAAAATATGTTCTTTAGCCTAGCCTAACATAGACCTATGACACTGGCCAGGTGGTGAGCTCAAACAGTATTACTTGTTCAAAGCTTCCTTGGACAACCTTCGCAAGATCTTATCTCAAAATTTATGAAAGAAAATAATAATTGATTGCCTAACATGTAAAAGGCACTAGATTATGTCTCTGTCTTCTCCCTTAAAAGCCAAAAACCATAAAAATCATAATGCCACAGTCTCCAAAGCTCCTGTGCTAGATAATTTCATGTCAGTGTGACCCAAGCTACTGTCATCGGAGGGGAGGAAACTCAATAATGAATTTTTTTCCATTAAATCTGGCTGTAAGCAAGCTTGTCAGGCTTTTTTTTTTGACTTGTGACTGATGTTAGAAAACTACATGCTGATGGTCCTGGGTTCTATAAGAAAGCAGGCTGAGCATGCCATGTGGTAAAGTAAGTAAGCAACACCTCTCCATGGACTGCAGCAGCTCCTGACTTCAGGTTCCTGCCCTGTTTGAGTTCCTGCCCTCTCTTCCTCAGTGATGTGGGAGTGTAAGCAAAATAAAACCCTTTCTTCCCGAATTTATTTTTGGTACTGTGTTTCAGCACAGTAGTATAAATCTTAAGACAACGAACTCCCTTCCTACTATATGGCTACCAAACTCCAGTGCAGCAAACTACCACACAAGCTTTACTCAAACAACACGACTTTCTTTTCTTCTTCTTCATCTTCTTAGTCTTCTTCTCCCCCTCCTCCTTCATCCTCCTCTTCCTCTTCCTTCCCCTCCTGCTTCTTCTCCTCCCTCCTCCTCCCTCCTCTTCCTGCTCTCCCTACTTCTCCCTTCCTCTCACCCCCCTCGTCCTCCTCCTCCTCTTCATCGTCTTTCTCCTTCCTCCTGCTGGGTACTTGTCAAAATTCATTGTTAGCCTTCTTTGGTGTTTTTTCTTATTCTTTTAAAGGCTAATAAATTTTCCTTAAAAGCAAGCACACAGTAATAACTTAGAACATCCACTCTTCTTGTGTGTCATATGTATTTGTTTACTGTAAAGAAGAGGCTAAGAATACAAAATCATATCATGTGTAGATGCTAGAAGACATAGGCATGTAGTTTATAGTAAAATGTAATACTTCCTTGACTTTATGTTGAATAAATGATATTGAATTCAAATAAAGAATAAGTGGTCCAAAACTTTGACCTGGATTGTGCTAGTTTCACGAGAGGCTTAACTTGTCTAGAGTTCAGTTCTTATAATGCTTTGTCCACTGCTGAGTGAGTTACTGCCTGCCTTGATTTAAAGTCACACAACTAGAAAGACATGAATAATCTAAAGATATTCTCAAAAGTCTTTAAAGGGTCTTTAACATTTACAGGAATGTCTCAATTTCCATAAAATGACCCATTTCAATCTGTGAGTGGTTCAAATGCTCTCACTCATAGATTACATATCTCTTTAGGAGATCTGATGGTCTCTCAAAGGCAGTATACATAATGAAGTGGAAATTTCAGTGACTTTTCCCAAGAACTGAGGAGTCACTGAGTGGTCCTCAAAAAATGAGCATCAATGGATAGCTGAACAAGAATTTGAAACCTGTTAAAATGTAGTCAGCTTACAGTTTTCTATAGTTATTTTAGAAAAACACATTCTTAATATGTTTGGGTGTCAATGTAAAATTGATAATTATACATTTATATGTATATTATTATGATTTTGATGGATTAATTTTGCACAGTGAAAAATGTATGATACTTTTAGAAATACACATATTGTATATTAATAAAACCAGACTATTTGCCACATCCTATCACCTCTGTTATCTTTCATTTTATTATGGTGGGGACATTAATTTCTCCCTGACAGCCATTTTGCTTTTAGAGTTTTATTTATTATTATTAGTGTGTGTCAATGCCTTTGTGAATATGGACACATGGCCAGTGTGTACAGGTCAGAGGGCAACTTAGTAGACTTGGTACTCTCTATCTACCTTTAGCTTAGACCAGACATATGTGAAAAATTTCCTGGCTCTCTTTGGAAAAAGTATAGTATTGCTTGTAATAGTCACCATATTGTTCAGTGTTTTTCAAAATATTCACTTTTATTCAAACCTTTATTTCTATTTCTACACTTCTTATTTTGTACTACTATAAGTTTAAGCATGGGTTTTGATTCAGTATCTTATAATGCCATTGAAGGTTCAACACAGGAATGCTGAAGAAGTTAAAAATACAGATGCATTTGATAATGCATGACTATCCAGCTATAATTATAACCACTAGGTCCAATAGATCTTGTTCATTAACATAATGACTGTGCTTTGAATCCTGTATTTCACATTTTTGCATGCCTTGCCTGTCTCCAAATTAATTACTAGAAAAGTTGGCTCCTATTTTTACTTTTCTACAGATGCAAAGTCTACTGCCCCAGAAGACTAAACATTAGAATAATAGAATAAGAATAAAATGGTACAAAGGTTCTCATCAGGACTAGCTTTCCCTAACCCTTTCTATATATTAGGCCTATATCAAACAGGAAGTATAATACTACTTGATTGTTCTCCAAGTCAGACTGGGATAGACTAACTTCCTTTCACATACTAGGTACCACATAAGATTGGCATCAATGGAAGAACAATAGCCATACACCATTGGATTTAATTTAGTAGCATAATACTAGTAGATCATTATATATTAACTATGATGACAGTGATAAACAGTTCATTATTAAAGGTAGAGCATTCAGTGGCATATGTTCCTGGCTACTAAAAGGGAACAAAGAGACAGAAGTTTCAGAGACACAGTCATAAAAGAAATGGCAGTTGAACCAAGCTTAAAGAAAACAGAAACGTAAGACTGGCATGGGTTTTAACATAGATCTGATGTCATATAAAAAAAGAGAAGAAAAAGTTTTTTCTTTTCATGGAACTCAACGTTACAGTGTCAAAGCCTGAGAAAGAGAGAAGCACTAACTGCTCAAGCAGACAGTGCTGTTGTGCACACATCAAGCTTCATGTAAAATGCCCCTGATAGCCTGCTATGTCCAGCCCAAGCATTTAGCTTTCCAAGGCTGAAATGACAAAAGACATAGAGTTTTCAAATTCTGAAACTTTTAAAAATAGTCAAAACACTATTTAATCTAGGTATTTCTTTTTATGAATGTTTTTTAACATATCTTAGTTACTAATGTGTTGAATGTATAATTCACAGATGTTGAAACAGCCAGCAAAATTATCTTGAACTTCTACAAAGTAGCTAAAAAATTATAAGGAAATAATTTAAAGGGTAGTCTATTTAGATGGAAATAGTTTCAGACTTTCTTTAAAATACCAGCTTTTCTTCATCCATACAATACTTACTACTCATAGTCATGAAACTCAACTCAGATGTCTCCTATTTCTTGCATGAAATAAATTTCTGGGAGAAATGTGTTTTATAATCTATAGTATAAAAGCATTATCCTTTAACAAACGTAAAATTAGATAGAGAAAACAATTACAGAATGGTCAAAATCTCATTAAAGTTGTGCAAGGAAAATTATGTATGCCCCATTTACAATTTTCTTTATAGTGGAGTATCAAATGATTCATAATTTGAGAGCAAACTTTACTCTTATCCTAGACCTACTTGACCTTGTAAGTGTTTCTTGATTTTAAAGGATGACATTTAATTAAAACTGCCTTGCTGAAGTGCGGTAATTATTGGTGCAGATAAAAGAGATTTACGGAGGCTGAAGCTGTTGGATTAGTTAAAGAAACACAGATTTTTCTTACCACTGCGATGTATCATTTACAAGATGCAATGTGCTATCTGGTTTCGTATCATTTAGAAGCACATCATCTTGCTGGTTGAATTGGCAGCCATGATTGTGAAAGAGGCATTTCAATTAAGCCCAGAATCAAACAGACTTCAAGAATTTTTTACCTTTATTTGCAGTGCTGTGCATAAAATTATTCGAGCATTACCTGGAAGAATGAGAACTCATGGAGGGTGAAATCAGACTGAAACCTCACTCTTTAAAGGATGATGTCTCCCTTTCTTCACAGTTTCTGATCCTTCAGTAAGTGACATTTGGGAACATGTATGAGTAATCACTGAGTTGAGTGCTTGCACATCTTTAAAATCCCACACCTAGGACTAAGCCCAAACACATCTTGATCTTTTCATGAGAAAAATAACTTTCATTATAAAGTTTAAGATGAAATAAGTGACGTTTTTGAATGCATTTTGGCTTAGTTCCTCTTTCCTTATGATGCCAACTTAATGGTAGGTACTGTCTGCACAGACTGTCAAATAAGGAAATAATTTAAAGGGTAGTCTATTCTTTAGATGGAAATAGTTTCAAACTTTCTTTAAAATACCAGTTTTCTACTGAGATTATTGGTATTGAAAATATTTATTTTCTTAGAATGGTGTGATATATATATGCATATATATACACATATGAGTATGAATATGGTATATATTAATTTTCATGTTTAGTATATACAATCTAAGCTTTACAATATTTTTCTTAAATTTAGATATCTAATTATTTGAATCTTAAATAACTTATTCTTTTATCAACTAATATTACTCAGAGTGAAGCATTAATGCCTTATTTAATATACTTTTATTGATATTACACTATGGGTATGTATAATGTCTAGTTGTAAAAGTCTCTGCTGTCACTACTTCATAATCATTTCCTGCTGACACTAAGATAGCAGGTGTTTAATTCATTGTGCTGGGAATTCACGCCTATGTACAATGAATTTCTTCGTCCTTGAGCTATTTGATGGACAGATTTGGAGGATCCTTTAAAGATAAATATGACAAATGGGCTTAAAGTAACCTTAGCTAATTTTGTCTTTTCTTATCTTAATTAAAGTGGCATACATCATTTTGGCTGGGTAACAATTCTGGTTTATAACTATCATCTATATTGATTTAGAGATAGAGAAGAGCAAACATCATTAAGGAGAAACTCAGAAGGTGGGCTGGCCTCACAGCTTGTCCTCATGTTCTAGGGGGTCAGCTTCTGAATCCATTTCATGATCTCTAGGAAGATAAACTCATACACAAAAAGAGAAACTTTTATCTCGTGAACAGAATTATGATGATGAGAGATCACACTGAAAGGCATTCATATGAATGATAATATCCCTATGCATTTAAACATCAAATTAATATTTTAAAGACAATTGGGCTAATATACCCCTATAACCCATCACCTAAAGGTAGAAGCAGAGTAATTAGTAGTTCAAGATCATCTAGTTCCTAAATCTAACCTAGGATAAATAAGTTCCTGTCCCAAAGAAAACATCTACTGAAGAAAGATTGGTTTTTACATCCTAGCCAAGCTCATCTCTTCCATATCTTTGTGTAAAATAACATTGAAAATAGAATGTGTGGTGAAGAATGCTTGATCATTGAGCAGATTTGCATTAGCACTTCCTGACATTGAATTTAAGGCATAACATGAAATACTTAATAGCCTGCATGATTTTTCACTTGTGTTGATCACTGAACACACTGTATAGCAGGAATGGGCCAAGGAAATTTCTATGATTCAAATCATTTAACTACTTTCATTAAAGCAAGCAACTTTTGGCTACAAAGTTTCTTGGGGTGGAAGAGGACATATGGGATATATGGTGAGGGGGCAACGGAGAAAGGGGAAAGCCTTCAGAATCTAAGCAAAGAATATAGAAAATTAAAAAAATTTAAAAAAAGAATATATACAATAAAAAAGGAAAGTTAAAAAAAGAATAAAAAGAAGATGCAGTACCAGAAAGAAAATTGGAATTATTTTTCTGTGTAAAAATCATGGCTGCTCTTCCTTTATCAGATTAATACTTTGAAAAATAATCAGAAAAATTAAAATCTCTCTTTAATGGGTCTTGCAGGGAAAGACAAAGAAACAAGAATACTTATTTAATAATCTTCCCATCATTCTTCTGAAATATTTACTACATTTTTACTCACATGGTTAAAGGAAGATAAGATATGAAGTTGATGGGAATTAGGGTAAGAGGGGCAAAGAACAGGAGTTTAGAACAGATAGAAGTTCTGCAAGACATCAAATTCTCAGTAAGAACTCATTGAGAAAGAAAGGAGGAAGACAGAGAAAGGAGCTGCAGAGAAAGGACAGTGGAAGCTGCAGAGACATACAAATGGAAGGGGACATGCTGAACAAACAGAACAGAGTGACTAGATCTGTCTACAGAAAATGGAGCATTCCTGGAGTGTCGAAGACTGAAAGGACACTCAACCAACAGTGGTATAGTGCATAAAAAATACAAAACACCAACCGTGAGTCCATAACATTGAACATGTAACTCTTCAACAGTGCAAATAGATGCCTCCTAGGGGAAAATTGAGGTAAGGAGAATCTACTCTTCCAATAATGGACCGTCAGGAAAGACAATTGGTTAAGAAAAGCATAGGAACAGAAAATTAGTACTGCTCTTTTTTTTAAAATTTTTTATTGGATATATTCTAAATTTACATTTCATTTCCGTTTTTTGGTTCCCCACCCCCTAAAGGTCCCACATGCCCTTTTCCCTCCCCCTGCTCCCTCATCCACCTCTTCCCACTTCCCTGTTCTGGTATTCCCCTACACTGATGCTTTGATCCTTTCCAGCACCAGTGTCCACTCCTTTCTTCTTGTGAGACATCATTTGGTATGAAAATTGTGGCTTTGGTGTCCCAAGATTCTGGGCTAATATCCACTTATCAATGACTGCATACCATGGGTATTCTTTTGAGACTGGGTTACCTCACTTAGTATGATGTTCTCCAGCTCCATCCATTTCTCTAAGAATTTCATGAATTCATTGTTTCTAATGGCTGAATAATACTCCATTGTGTATATATAACACATTTTTTGTATCCATCCCTCCGTTGAGGGACATATGGGTCCTTTCCAGCTTCTGGCTATTATAAATAAGGCTGCTATGAACATAGTGGAGCATGTATCCTTATTGCATGCTGGGGAATCTTCTGGGTATATTCCCAGGAGTGGTATGGCTGGGTCCTCCGGAAGTATCATGCCCAGTTTTCTGAGGAACCACCATACTGATTTCCAGAGTGGTTGTACCAGCTTGCAGTCCCACTTGCAGTGGAGGAGTGTTCCTCTTTCTCCACATCCTCGCCAACACCTTGTGTCTTCTGAGTTTTTAATCTTAGCCATTCTGACTAGTGTGAGGTGAAATCTCAGGGTTGTTTTGATGTGCATTTCTCTAATGACTAATATGTTGAACATTTTTTAAGGTGTTTCTCAGCCATCCGAATTTCTTCAGGTGAAAAGCCTTTGTTTAGCTCTGTACCCTATTTTTGGATAGGGTTATTTGGTTTTCTGGGGTCTAACTTCTTGAGTTCTTTGTATACATTGGATATTAGCCCTCTGTTGGATGTGGGGTTGGTGTAGATCTTTTCCCAATTTGCTGGTTGCTGATTTGTCCTTTTGACAGTGTCTTTTGCCTTAGAGAAAGTTTGTAATTTTATGAGGTCCCATTTGTCTATTCTTGATCTTAGAGCATAAGCAATTGGTGTTCTGTTCAGTTTTCCCCCTGAGCCAATGTCCTCAAGGGTCTTCCCCAATACTACTCTTATGAGAATGTTCTTCATTCACTGAAATGTATAGCTATCCTTTCAGTATTTGCTACCATCAATTTAAAAAGTGACAAAATGGATATTAAAGAGGTAATATCATCTAGAAATCACAAATCTATTTTATCAGAACACCCAAATTAGCTGGAGAAAAGATTCCTACCATAGTTCCCAATGGGTTCCATAGACTCACTGTGGTTATGTGGAGGGAAAGAAAAGGACTGTTGACCAGTGTTGGTAGTGAGCAAACTAAAGCACCATGAAAGACCTCTGTTTTTCATGCTGTAATGTGATGAGTTTGCCTCAAAGGAGTATGAAGGAGCAGTTTAAGACCCTGGCTTTCTATTTGAATCATGGCAGTGAGGCTCGATGGAGAAAGGTTCTCAGTCACAAATAAAAGTCAACTTATTGGTAACTTTCTCAGAGACTGAAAGAGACTGCCCTTGGATAATAATCCACAGAGACTGTTTCCTTCTGCAAGGATGGGTGGGACAGCCAGTAATTTATCTGATATGGGTCAAGACTCAATTCTTTTTTTTTTTTGGTTTTTTTCGAGACAGGGTTTCTCTGTGTAGCCCTGGCTGTCCTAGAACTCACTCTGTAGACCAGGCTGGCCTCGAACTCAGAAATCTGCCTGCCTCTGCCTTCCAAGTGCTGGGATTAAAGGCGTGCCCCACCACCACCCGGCAAGACTCAATTATTATATTTCATGAGATAGGAAGAGAGTCCTTTGAAGATTCATAGCCACTTAGAGTTGAATTGATACATTTGTGTTTCTACCCTACAGAATGTGCAAGTGAGAAGCCATACACTTTGCCATCTAAACCACTCAAAGGAAGGGAATTTTGATTATGCATTGGGTAGAAGCCTCAGGAAGAAAGGCAATGGAAAACTATCCAATGTAAATTCACATTGAAGCTGGATTTAATCTTCACATGGAGAAAATTCTACAATTGATACTCATTTACTTTTATAATTGTAATATGACTACAAGGCCAGTGTGTCTCCACATGAGACCCTACTAAAGCCAGTGTATCTCCAAATGAGACCCTCTTAAAGCCAGTGTGTTTCCACATGAGACCCTTCTAAAGCCAGTGTGTTTCCACACGAGACCCTACTAAAGCCAGTGTGTCTCTACATGAGACCCTACTAAGGCCAGTGTGTCTCCACATGAGACCCTACTAAGGCCAGTGTGTCTCCACATGAGCCCCTACTAAGGATAGTATGTTTCCACATGAGACCCTACTATGGACTGTGTGTCTCTACATGAGACTCTACCTAGAAAACTGACAATATGGAAGGACAAAGAACTCAGGAATGAAATAATAGAGATAGATTTATTCTTCCAGAAATATAAACACCAAAAGAGGCTGTTTCAAAATCTACATGACAGAGCAGAAATCAACTCTCTAGATTTGAAGGGCAGCCAATACACAGAATGGGTACCAATAAAACATTAAAAGATAAGCTGGAAAAAAAGAGTCCTGTGCTTTTATGACAGATAAGAAGCACTCCTGTCTCTGAGGAGCAGAAAGGTCAGTGCAACAGACAGATGTGCCTGGAATTCAGAGCTACAGCTTCCCCTTCTATGCTTTATTCCAGTGTCAGTGTTCAGGGAATGGACCTTCTGTAGTGCTTTGCTCTTCTTGATCAGCACAGGATGAAGGGCTAGATTAGCTGTGCTGCAGGCTTTCACAGGGAGTGATGAAAAGCCTCCACTTGGCCATTCTCAGCAGCCAGTGTCCACCACTGAGCACATGGTGAGCATATAAGCCCTGCTGCAGTGTTCAGGTGAGGCTGGGAAGGAATGGTTTTAGACAGGCAAGTGCTGGACCCAAGTCTAGGTGCTGGGCATCAAAAACTATGTTAGGAAGAGAAGGCTGGGTCCAGGCTGAGATTAAGATGAAGCTTCCACATGATAAATAAGCAGAGTGGGACCGGACATAGATGTTTCACCTTGTGTTTGCAAATGGTGGTGTTACCCTTATATCGCAAATATGCTCTATGGTCCAGAAGAGAGTGATCGTCAGAGTAGGTCTTGAGGTGACACACGGTATTTATAGGAGGAAATATGGCTGTTCACACTGGAGAGACTCTGCTCACTTTTTATTATCATAGGTGAATCAGAGGCATTTTCAGACAAGGACATGGACACTTATCCTTAAGCAGATTGCTTTATTTAGAGGAATTCCAATGTGAATATGAGAAAGGAAAGACTTTAGAGTAACGAGGAAGTTGCAAGGGTTTTTGTTAAAATTCTGTAACTCACTGAAGTGGATTATATCAGAGTCTGAATATTGTTTTAATCCTAAACATATATAGCAACTTGTTACATTTCTTCTCTTTTTTTTCTGTTTCATTTTTTAAATTTTCTATATTCTTTGTTTACATTCCAAAGGCTTTCCCCTTTCCCAGTTCCCCCCTCAACACATGTCCCATAAGTCCGCTTCCCTCTGCCCATTCCACAATCACCTCCCCCCTCCCAACATTTCTCTGTTCTGGTACTCTCCTACAATACTGGATCAAGTCTTTTCAGGACCAGGACCAGGGACTAGGAACCTCTCCTTCCTTCTTTTTGGGAATCTTTTGATTTCCTAATTGTGCCTTGAGTATTCAGAGCTTCTGGGCTAATTAATATCCTAATTATAAGTGATTGCATTTCATATGTATTCCTTTGTGATTAGGTTAGCTCACATAGGATATTTTCCAATTCCACCCATTTGTCTAAAAATTGCATGAATTCATTATTTTTAATTGCTGAGTAGTATTCCATTGTATAAATATACCACATTTTCTGTATCCATTCCTGCTTTGAGGGACATCTGGGTTCTTTCCAATTTCTGGTTATTATAAATAAGGGTGCTATGAACACAGTGGAGCATGTGTCTTTGTTGCATGCAGGGGAATCACCTGGGTATATGCCCAGGAGTGGTATGACAGGGTCCTCTGTAATTGTCATACACAATTTCTGAGGAACTGACAGACTGATTTCCAGAATGGTTGTACCATCATGCAATACCACCAAAAATGGAGGAGTATTCCTCTTTCTCCACATCCTTGCCAATACCTGTTGTCTCTTGAGTTTTTAATCTTAGCCATTCTGACTGGTGTGAGGTAGAATCTCAGGGTTGCTTTGATTTGCATTTCCCTGATGACTAATGATGTTGAACATCTCTTAAGTTGCTTCTAAGCCATCCTAATTTCTTTAGGTAAAAATTCTTTGTTTAGCTCTGTACCCCATTTTTAATAGGGTTATTTGGTTCTTTGGGGTCTAACTTCTTGAGTTCTTTGTATATATTGGATATTAGCCCCCTGTCAAACGTGGGGTTGGTGAAGATCTTTTCCCAATTAGTTGGTTGCTGCTTTGTCCTTCTGACAGTGTCCTTTGCCTTACAGAAACTTCGTAATTTTATGAGGTCCCATTTATCAATTCTTGATTTTAGAGCATAAACTATTGGTGTTCTGTTCAGGAAATTCCCTCCTGTGCCCATGTCCTTCAGGGTCTTCCCCAGTTTCTTTTCTCTTTGTTTCATTGTGTCTGGTTTTATGTGGAGGTCCTTGATCCACTTGGAGTTGAGCTTAGTACAAGGAGATAAGAGAGGATCAATTCACATTCTTCTGCATGCTGACCTTCAGTTGAAACCGCACCATTTGTTGAAGAGGCTATCTTTTTTCCACTGGATGGTTGTAGCTCCTTTATAGAAGTTCAAGTGACCCTAATTCTGTGGGTTCATTTCTGGGTCTTCAATTATATTCCAGTGATCTACTTGCCTGTCATTGTACCAATACCATGTAGGTTTTAACGCAATTGCTCTGTAGTACTGTGTGAGGTCTTGGATAATGATTCCCCCGAAGTTCTTTTATTGTTGAGAATAGATATAGCTATCCTGGGTTTTTTGTTATTCCAGATGAATTTGAGAATTGCTCTTTCTAAATCTATGAAGAATTGATTTGGGATTTTGATGGAAATTGCATTGAATCTGTATATTGCTTTTGGCAAGATGGTCATTTTAACTATATTAATCCTGCCAATCCAAGAGCCTGAAATATTTTTCCATCTCTAATGTCTTCTTCGATTTCTTTCTTCAAAGACTTAAAGTTCCTGTCATACAGATCTTTTCACTTGTTTGGTTAGAGTCACACCGAGATACTTTATATTGTCTGTGGCTATTGTGAAGGGTGTCATTTCCCTAACTTCTTTCTCAACCTGCTTATCCTTTGAGTATAGGAAGGCTACTGATTTGATTGAGTTGATTTTATAACCAGCCACTTTGCTGAAGTTGTTTATTAGCTGTAGGAGTTCTCTGGTCGAGTTTTTTGGGTCAATTAAGTATACTATCATATCATCTACAAATAGTGATAGTTTGACTTCTTCCTTTCCAATTTGTATCCCTTTGAATTCCTTATGTTGTCTAATTGCTCTCCCTAGAACTTCAAGTACTATATTGAAAAGGTATGGAGAGAGAGGGCAGCCTTGTCAAGTCCCTGATTTTAGTGGAATTGCTTCATGTTTCTCTCCATTTATTTTGATGTTGGCTACTGGTTTGCTGTATATTGCTTTTACTATGCTTAGTTATGGACCTTGAATTCCTGCTTTTTCCAAGACTTTTAGCATGAAAGGATCCTGAATTTTATCAAATGTTTTTTTCAGAATCTAATGAAATGATCATGTGTTTTTTTTCTTTGAGTTTGTTTATGTAGTGGATTACATTGGTGGATTACCATATATTGAAACATCCCATCCCTGGGATAAAGCCTACTTGATCATGGTGGATGATCATTTTGATGTGCACTTGCATTCCATTGGCAAGAATTTTATTTAGTATTTTTGCATCAATATTCATAAGGGAAATTGACCTATAGCTCTCTTTCTTTGTTGGATCTTTGTGTGGTTTTGGTGTGGATCTGTGCAATTATGGCTTTGTAAAATGAGTTAGGTAGTGTTCCTTCTGTTTCTATTTTGTGAAATAGTTTGAAGTTTATTGGTGTTAGGTCTTCTTTGAAGGTCTGATAGAATTATGCACTAAAACCATCTGGTCCCATACTTTTTTTGGTTGGAGACTTTCTATGACCCCTTTTATTTCTTTCAGGGTTATGAGACTGTTTAGCTGATCTATTTGATCCTGATTTAATTTTGGTATTTGTATCTGTCTAGGAAATTGTCAATTTCCTCCATATTCTCCAGTTGTGTTGAGTATAGACTTTTGTAGTAGGATCTGATGATTTTTTTGAATTTCCTCAGTTTCTGTTGTTATATCTCCCTTTTCATACCTAATTTTGTTTATTTGAATACTGTCTCTGTGCCCTTTGATAAGTCTGGCTAGGGGTTTATCTATCTTGTTGATTTTCTCAAAGAACCATCTCCTGGTTTTGTTGATTCTTTGTATGATTCTCTATGTTTCTACTTGGTTGATTTCACCCCTGAGTTTAATGATTTCCTGTCTTGTTCTTCTCCTGGGTGAATTAGCTTCTTTTTGTTCCAGGGCTTTCAGGTGTGCTGTTAAGCTGCTAGTGTATGCTCTCTCCAGTTTCTTTTTGGAGGCGCTCAGGGCTATGAGCCCTTAGCACTGCTTTCATTGTGTCCCATAGATTTGGGTAAGTTGTACCTTCATTTTCGTTCAATTCTAAAAAGTCTGATTTCTTTCTTTATTTCTTCTTTGAACAAGGTATCATTGAGTAGAGAATTGTTCAGTTTCCATGTTTATGTGGGCTTTCTGTTTTTCTTGCTATTGAAGACCACTTTTACTCCATAGTGATCTGATAGGAGGCATGGGATTAGTTCGATCTTCTTGTATTTGTTGAGGTCTCTCTTCTGACCAATTATATGATTGATTTTGGAGAAGGTACTATGAGGTTCTGAGAAAAAGGTATATTCTTTTGCTTTAGGATGAAATGTTATATATATATGTTAAATCCAACTGGTCCAAAGCTTCAATTAGTTTCACTGTGTCCCTGTTTAGTTTCTATTTTCCTGATTGGTCCATTGAGGATAGTGGAGTGTTGAAGTCACCCACAATTATTGTTAGATGCAATGTGTGCTTTGAGCTTTATTAAAGTTTCTTTTACAAGTGAGGGTGCCCTTGCATTTGGAGCACAGATGTTCAGAATGGAGAGTTCTCCTTGGTGGATATTTCCTTTGACCAGCAAGAAGTGTCCTTCCATGTCTCTTTTGATGATTTTATGTTGAAAGTCGATTTTATCTAATATTAGAGTGGCCACTCCAGCTTGGTTCCTGAGACCATTTGCTTGTAAAATTGTCTTCCATCCTTTTACTCTAAGGTATTGTTTGTCTTTGTCACTGAGATGTGTTTCCTGTATGCAGCAAAATGTAGGGTCCTATTTATGTATCCAGTCTGCTAGTCTATGTCTTTTTATTGGGGAATTAGTCCCTTGATGTTAAGAGATATTAAGGAGTAGTGATTATTGCTTCCTGTCATTTTTGATATTGTTTTTTATATTTGATAGGTTTTCTTCTTTTGGGTTTGATGAAAGAAGATTACTATCTTGCTTTTTCCAGGGTGTAGTTTCCCTCCTTGTATTGGTGTTTTCCCCCTATTATCCTTTGTAGGGCTGGGTTTGTGGAAAGATATTGTGCAAATTTGGTTTTGTCATGGAATATCTTGGTTTCTCCCTCTATGGTGATTGAGAGTTTTGCTGGGCATAGTAGTTTTGGCTGGCATTTGTGTTCTCTTAGAGTCTGCATGATATCTTCCCAGGATCTTCTAGCTTTCATGGTCTCAGGTGAGAAGTCTGGTGTAATTCTGATAGGTCTTCCTTTATATGTTACCGGGCCTTTTACTATTACTGCCTTTAATATTCTTGCTTTGTTTAGTACATTTTTGGTTTTGATTATTATGTGAGAGGAGGTATTTCTGTTCTGATCCAGTCTGTTTGGAGTTCTGTAGGCTTCTTGTATATTCATGGGCATCTCTCTCTTTAGGTTAGTGAAGTTTTCTTCCATAATTTTGTTGAAGATATTTGCTGGCCCTTTAAGTTAGTAAATCTTCACTCTCTTCTATACCTATCCTTCTATACAAATCCTTAGGTTTGGTCTTCTCATTTTGTCCTGGATTTCCTGAATGTTTTGGGTTACCACCTTTTTGCATTTTGCATTTTCTTTGACTGTCGAGTCCATGGTTCCTATGGTATCTTTGGCATCTAAGATTCTCTCTTCTATCTCTTGTATTCTTTTGTTGATATTTGCATCTATGGCCCCTGATTCCTTCCCAAGGTTTTCTATCTCCAAAGTTGTCTCCCTTTGTGATTTCTTAGTTGTTTTTACTTCTGTTTTTAGATCCTGGATGGCTTTTCTCAGTTCCTTCATTTGCTTGTTCATATTTTCATGTAATTCTTTGAGAGATTTTTGTGTTTCCTCTTTTATGACTTCTGCCTGTTGACCCAACTTCTCTTGTATTTTTTAAGTGATTTTTGCATTTCCCCCCTATTGGCTTCTATCTTTTGACCCATATTCTCATGAATTTCTTTAAATGATTTTTGTGTTTCCCTTGTAAGGGCTTCTAACTTTTGATCCATTTTCTCCTGTATTTCTTTAAGAGATTTATTTATGTTCTTCTTGTGTTCTTCTAATAGCATCATGACCACTGATTTTTAAATCCAAATCTTGTTTTCCTGGTGTGTTGGGGTATTCAGGACTTCCTGTTGTTGGAGAATGGGGTTCGGGTGCTGCCATATTGCCTTGATTTCTGTTAGTAACATTCCTGCATTTGCCTTTTGCCATCTGGCTATCTCTGGTGTTAGTTGGTCTTATTGTTATGGCTGTTGTTTGAATGTCCTGCGAGCCTGTATGGCTAATTTCACACTTCTGGATGTCTGGGCTTCCCCTGGCTCAGATTGCTGATATGCTACATTCCTCTTGGGTGCCCTTGGAGTCCTAATGTTTCCTGCCCCAAGCAATGCTACACTCGTCTCTGTGAACCTGGTGCTGCCTGTCTGCTCCTTCAGGGAGCACAGATGGCAGATGCTGCAGGGACCTTATCCAAGTGCTGATTACTCTGCAGGGCAGATGACCCCCCGCCCCCGAATGGGTTGGTGCACGACCGGGTTGGCATACAGTCGGCCCACTGAGCTGCCCAGGCCCTGGGTGCAGGCAAAAGCCTGACAGGTTTAGACCCGAGAGATGTGAGCCTTGGACTAAGTCTGCATGCCTGGCATTGTCTGTTAGTTCGCTATGGTGACCCAGAGGCAGGATGGCAACCACCACTGCAAGTGCTAGGCAGTCCGCAGGGCAAAAGTTCCCCAACCAAGTTGGTGCATGACCAGGTTGGTGTACAGATGGCCCACCGAGCTGCCTAGACCCTGGCTGCAGGCAAAAGCCTGACAGGTTTCGAACCAAGCGATGTTAGCCTCGTACTATGCCTGTATACCTGGCCTTGTCTGTTAGTTCTCTATGGTGACCCCACATCTCTTCTCTTTTATTTCCTGGTTCCATGTGTGTCTACTTGCTTTACTCTACATACTGGAAAGGAAGTTCATCCACATAGCAAGTTGTTCCTGCCTCAAATCATGACCAATGCAGAGTCCAAACTAGTCATGGAGCAGCGTGTAGTGATCACTCTCTTCTCTCTCTCTCTCTCTCTCTCTCTCTCTCTCTCTCTCTCTCTCTTGTTTCTGTGGTATGTATTCATGTCTGAATTGTATATTGGATGGAAAAGAACATTCTGCTTTTGTAAAGGTGAGAACAATAGTTTTATTGAATAAAACACTGTCAACAGCCAGTGATCAAGTTTCTAAACTTCTCCCTGTTCTCTTCCTTCCTTCTCTTTCCTCACCATGGGTGCGTGTGTGTTTGTGTGTGTGCATGTGTGTATGTGTGTGTGTGTGTGTTGTTTTGTTGAGAGTTTCATTATGTATCACCAGATAAACTAGAGGCTGGCCTAGTAAGTTGCCTTGCCTCAGTTTTCCCAGTATTAGGATTATAGACATGAGCTACCTCATTTGGAATGAGGTTCAAAATTCTGTCATGAAAATGCAGTAGTATTTTACTATGAGGAATTTTTACCATATAAAAATCAACCTTGTAATTTTTCCCAGTTGATGATAAATACTTTTTTCTTTTTATTTAGTCTATAGCATGGCAGCAGCATCAAAGAAAGCTGAATGCCTGCAATTCCTGGTACACTGGAAACATTCCTACCATGATTCATCTATCAAGTTTCTGGTCTTGATGGAAGATATGTACTTTATCCTTGTGCTCTGCAGAAACCTGGACTGTCCCAGGATGGGGCTGCTTAGAACATGTACATCTTCCCACAAACAGTGGAAGGGTTTTCAGAGTTCTCAATGCCACCCATGGAAGTCCTAAGAAGATTAGAGGTGCAGTGTCAGACAGATAGCCCATTAATTAAAGTGTGTCCTTGTGTACTCTCTCACCCAACCTAATTACTCAGAGTGTGAGGCGATGCTTGGCTTCTAACATCATAAATTAGACTTCCGATCTTGAAGAGGGGGAGGATGGCCATGTAGTTTCTATCATGATTAGAAATAACTTCTAAGTAAGGTACTTTATGCAGACTCCTCCACAGAGACTGGGGTTCTGTGGTGAAATTATTCCACAGAGGTTAGGTATTTGGATTGCTATAACTCATGAAGGCTTGGAGAAATAGAATTAACACAGACCTCTCTAGGAATGATAAGGAATCACAATATGTACCTTTTGACCTTCTTAATAACAGTTATCTAACAACTTCTACTGCAAGTCAAAGTCACAGGCTTTGTTATATTGCACAATAATTTTTGTTTTAAAAATTTAATAATACTTTTTGAAGAACAAAACAGTAGTCAACTTTTCCTGTCAGTAAAAACCACACAAATCACCAGTGTGTAGCATATTGATAAGACCAGTGACAAATAAATTTGAATTTAATTATCAAGAATTTAGAAAAACAGTAGCTTGCATTGACTTTCCCAATAATTATCACCAAGAACAAAATAAGTATTTGATCGAGGTTTAGGTATATAATATAGAAGAGATATGGGTGACTACTGCATTTTGTATCTAAATATTTACTCTGAAGGGCTAATGCTGGGAAAGTCATAATAATGGATTTCAGATTGTTAATTTACATTTTAGAAAGGTGAAGATATTATTCTAGAGTTGGTTTGGAGTTAGTGAGTGAAGAACGTACAACAAGTATAAAAGGAACTTCTCATTGCTATTTTCTAAGGTTATGGGAGAGAGGAAAATAAATCAATTTAATAAAAGTAGCCAAGTATATGTATGGACTTTGTCATTCTCAAGCTAGACAGGTTCTGTCCCATCCAACACTTGCTCTTCTTTTTCACACAGCCCCAATAACACATTTTCTCTTTCTTCACTGACAAATTCATTCTAAGCATGGAAGCACTGCAAGTGACTGGGAAATTTACAAATTTCCCAGGAAAGAACTGGAAACTTTCCAGTTTGCCATTCTCCAGGAGCAAGACATGCGTCCTGGAATTGAAGTTTACAAATCTCACTTAACCATAAAAATAAGCCTCCAAACTGCAGCTCAGGCTGAGAAATAACACAAGGTAGTCAACTCCCCCATTTACTGTTTATATGTAATTCTTTTAAAAGAAGTATTTTAATGTATTAGTAATATCTAATTCTAAAATATTCAATATATTAATAATATCATGGTGGAAACAATATGCATACAACCTCAGACATTAATTCATAGAGTGACCTTAGATCTTAGGTTCCAGTCACCAGTTAAGTGGATTTTTAGTAATGAATCTGGGACCTCTCCAAGAGCAATGTGTATCCTTAACAGTGGAACAATTTAGTCAGCCTGTCTGTGCAATTTCAGAATTGTTATTGAACCTGAACTAGAAAGTGGGATATTTAAGTTTCAGATCTGTCATAATTTATGTATTGCACAAGAATACATAAACATCTATTTAGATCTGATACAAAGTAGGGTCCTTCTGTGTAAGGTCTTATTCAAGCCAATAGTCTATAAAATATCACATAATTTTAGTATTTACATTTGAATCCTGGAAAAATTGAACCTCAGAAAAGTTTGGTTCCGCCCTACTAGTGGCTCTGAATAATCATGAGACTAACAAAGATTATTCGGTCTTTGAAGTTTTTTTTTGTTTGTTTGTTTGTTTTGATGACTCTCCCATGATTGATTTGCCTATAAAATAGAACATATGACTAATTTTACCTACTACATATTCATCTATCATTTCTGTATCTATCAATTCACCTATTAGCTATTTACTTACCTATCATCTATACCTCTATCTATGTATCTACCTTCTATTTATCAATCACCAATCTACATATCACCTACCATCTATTTATGTCTGTCTGTCTATCTATCTATCTATCTATCTATCTATCTATCTATCTATCTATCTATCTATCAGCTCTTCTATAATTTTCTATCTATTATCTATCAATCATTTTATCTATCACTTATCTATCAATTATCTGTCATCTATCTTTATTATCTATCATCTGTATTATCTATATAGCATTTTTATCTGTCTCTGTCTATCTCTCTGTCTATTTCTCTATTTCTCTATCTATCTATTTCTCTATCTATCTATCTATCTATCTATCTATCTATCTATCTATCTATCTACCATTTATTTCTCCATAAATGTATGTATGTATGTATGTATGTATGTATATATGTATCTATCTATCTATCTACCTGTCTATCTGTTTATTATCTATCTATTGTCTACCTATCATATACTCTTGGGGTTTTTTGACACAAGGTATCTTTATAGCCCATATCATCCTTGAAGTAGCACTCCTATTAATGCTGGTTCTTCCTCTTAAGTACTGGGAATAAAAAAGTGTCAGTATTCCACTGATATATTTTAAGATAAAATTGTAAGAAAGAATAAACCTCATCTGTTTTGATGCTATAAACTGGATAATTGGAGTATGAATCAGGCACTAAAATATAGGATTTGAAGGTATAGACAATAATAACACTTGGAAGAAAATGGGAATTTGTGACATAGAATGAGAGATGGGTAGAAGAGAATCTCTTTGGATACTGACAACCTGAGTTATGAATGTCTGTAGCAAGAGGTGATGATGATCAAATGGGTTTTGTTGCAGAGAAATTGACCATCTGGTTCTGAGCTAATACAGACGAAAAGCTGCAAATGTGTCCAGGGACAAAAATGTGACTCAAAATCTATCACAGTGTCACTGTCCAAATGAACATGAAACTAATGGGTTCTCTCAGAGAACAGCACTCAAAGAACAACATGAGAATATTTAAAAATGTATCTGTGTGTAAAGATGTGGGAGCCGCAGGGCCAAGCACTGCTCCCCAGAAGTGAAGACCTTGATTGGGGTGATGCTGGAGATTTCCATGTAAAAGAACCAATGTTGACATACTTAAGTACTGTTATCTTCCAATAACGACAATTTAGTCTTAGGGAAAAATAACAATAAAGGGGACAGCAAAGCATTTTAGGACTTCATTCTAAATGTAGGCAATTATTTATTGAATTACTTAGTAACTACAGTCATCATGAAAGGACTACTTGTAAGGTAATTGTCTCATGAGTCTCTGTACCACCATGTTGTTCTTAGCATGTGAGAGAACAGACTGTTCCCATAACTAAAGTTTTGCCCAGTGAATCTCTCAGAAACTATCCTTGATCTGAGCAGTGTGTGACTGTATTTAATTGTGTTGCAGCATGCTGTGTAAGGAATACAGAACAGGGATTACAAGAGCTATAATTCTGTGTACTTACAGTGAGGTGATAAACCCACAGGCATTGGAGAATCAGAAATGCTAATGAAGCAGAAGTAGTCTAGCAAGGATTTGGAGCTAGAAACAGGTGTGTGTGTGTGGTGGGGAGGGGGTGATATTTAGAGTCTAGAATTTCATAAGCTAAAACCTGGGATCAGTTTGGGAATTGAACAAAGACCAACTTTTAGAGGCAGATGCATGCAGAAGGTGATATGAAATTACATGTTTTGCTCAGGACAGGCAATTTCAACATGTAGCACAGGTTACTCTCATTGTTGCTACCAGAAACTGAGGATGCAAAGAAACAGCATGTTTAAAAAAAAAAAAAACAACTCGATATGTTCTAGAAAAGCCAACTATGGCACAACTTGAGATAGCAGGGAGTTAAAGATGAGAATCTCTTGAAGACTTTTTAAAATAATGTAGGAAAGTAGTATCTGTCTTCAATATTGAGTTGTTAACACAAGTGTAAAGTTTGGCATGATTGCAGTATATTATTTTGAAAGTGAATTATTTTTCTTATTTGTAATACAGAGTATGATGTGGAAAGCTAACAAGACTTAAAGATAATAATGATTCAGATTATGGATATTTATTGCTGATGCATTTAACTATTTGTACATTAATGTGCATATATAATCATACAGACTTAAATATACACAAATTTACATACTTCAGAATTTCACTTTATTTACTAATATAATCATTCAACATTTTTTGCTTAATTATCAGAAAACCTTAGCATGATTCTATGATAAGCCTACCCATGAGAGACCAGAGAGATGGATCAGGGGTTAAAAGCACAGAATGATTTTCTAGATGACCCTGGGTTCAGTTTTCTTTTCTTTCTTTCTTTCTTTTTTTTTTTTTTTGATTTTTTTTATTGTATATATTCTATATTTACAATTCATTTCCCTTTTTCTGGTTCCCCACCCCCAAAGGTCCCACATGTCCTTTTCCCTCCCCCTGCTCCCGCATCCACCCCCTCCCACTTTACTGTTCTTGTACTCTCCCACAATGATGTTTTGGTCCATTCTAGCACCAGTGTCCACTCCTTTCTTCTTGTGAGACATCACTTGATATGTGATTTGTGTCTTTGGTGTTCCAAGCTTCTAGGCTAATATCCACTTATCAGTGACTGTATACCATGGGTATTCTTTTGAGACTGGGTCACCTCACTTAGTATGACATTCTCCAGCTCCATCCATTTCTCTAAGAATTTCATGAATTCATTGTTTCTAATGGCTGTATAGTACTCCATTGTGTATATATACCACATTTTTTGTATCCATTCCTCTGTTGAGGGACATCTGGGTTCTTTCCAGCTTCTGGCTATTATATATAAAGCTGCTATGAACATAGTGGAGCATGTATCCTTATTGCATGCTGGTGGGTTCAGTTTTCAACACCTGTATAGTCCTTCACAGCCTTCTGTGACTTCAGTTCTAGGGGATCTGACGCCATCTTCTGGTCTGTTCAGGTACTTCATGCACATGGTGCAGAGACATACTTGCAGGCAAAACACCATACAAATAAAATGACAATAAGAAAAAAAAAATTAAAAAGACTACCTCATGTATCCTAGTGCATTAACCCATGGCTTAAATGTACTGTTCCCAATTTTTACTCCTTTTACAGTATTGTCATAAGAGATGGTTGATTTATACTGACAACTATTCAGCAGGAAGAATATAATTATTTCTCATTTGCAAGCTGCGCCCAAGCTTATTTTTGCTCGATTCTAAATAATTAACAATATCTTTTAAAATTGCCAGTTTTATACATGAAAATCCTATCAGTTCAAATACTTGAACATTTCCTCCATATCTGTCAGTCACTTGTGTATAAACTTTAGTTAATTATTTAAACATATAAAAATATAATATTTATGTTTATATGTGGGAATAGATTTCTAATATTATAAGATTTACTTTTCGTGGAGCCTTTGCGTCTGTGGTGCATGCCAAGGATATTTCTGAGTTGTTTATATTTCAGCTGACATTTAATAATGCAGGAGGCTAGCATGCATGTCCAGTGAATTTATTAATATGCCTTGATTCAACTTGGCTCTAACATCAGCTAGTGTTTGGGATCAAGCTGATATCATTTCAGGCCAAAAGCTATGGTCATGTGACTTTAGAAGACCAGCCAGCACATTGTATGTTGTGCTGTCTCCAATCTTACAGGGAAAGACACCTGTCTAGGATAAGAAGGACAAATATCATTAATTTTTTCTACAAACAAATGAAAGTTCCAGGCTTACTTTCCTTCCCTTTTTTATCCTGAATTTGGCATGATCCTGAACACCCTGACTTTGGACATCATGGAAGCATTTACTAGTTATAGTGTTTCGGCTATTCAAAGCCAGGAGTAAAGTTTAAAGACACCCATATTTACACTATAATGATTACAGTTTAGCAAGATAATTTTTCTGAAGCCATTTAGATTCAGCTTCATATTTCTCACAGCAGAATTTTTTAATCAACATTAGGATAAATAAAGTTTGCAATCCTTACCCCAGCTTATCAATAAGAATTTATCTTCATTATTGTATGTGGAAAATGAAATAGTTGAGAAGTAGTAAGTTCTCAGACCCCTCAGTAAGTTACGACTGTGAATCTAGGTACTGTTCCTGTGTTACATAATGGTGCAGTTCAAATGTTCTGATATTAAACTTAGAACTTAACACCATTTTATTGTTTTGTTTAACAAGTAAAAATGGATTAGTGTTCATGAGTATTCTGTGTAGCAAGCAAAGGGATTGGCTTTTCGCATTTCTGGCAGAAGCATCTTTTTGTGTTGTGATGTTCTTGAAATAATCACAGACATATCCTCTACTGTGGCACAAAGATAACATGCATTTAAGTCATTACAGCAACCTTAATTTTAACTCTGATTTTCCTAGCTTTTAGAAAAATGATGCACAAGGAAGTTTGCACACCGAGAGTCAGGGTAATTCACCTTTACTTCATCTAGAATGCATTTCTGGTGGACATTGCTTTCTCTTCCCACTGACACATACTATCTCAAGCAAAGTAGATAGCTTACACTTTGATCATGAACACTTCTTGTCAAAATGAAAGAAGCATATCAGCAAGGGCCTAATATGTTATTTCTCTTTTGCAGGATCTCATCATCTGTGTAACATTTGAATGAACACCCAATGAGTCACACATTTCTAGAAAAGTACTTTATTTTCATATTTACACCCAAGTGCTCACAATTATCAGTTACTTTTACCTCCTATGTATCAAAGTCAGTCTTTTCTCTTTTCTGCTCCCCAAACTTGGCTATTCTCTGCTTGCCCTCATAGTTTCAGGTCAGGATATCTGGTTCTCACTGTTGTTTCAGGTGTTCCAGTTTCATACTTTGCCTTAGTCAGGGTTTACATTCCTGCACAAAACATCATAACCAAGAAGCAAGTTGAGGAGAAAAAGGATTATTCAGCTTACACTTGCACATTGCTGTTCATCACCAAAGGAAGTCAGGACAGGAACTCCCGCAGGGCAGGAACTTGGAGGAAGGATTCAGAGACCATGGAGGGGTGCTGCTTACTGGATTTCTTCCCTTGTATTGCTCAGCCTGCTTCCTTATAGAACTCAGGACTACCAGTCCAGGGATGGCACCACCCACAATAGGCCCTCCCACCTTGATCACTAATTGAGAAAATGCCTTACAGCTGGATTTCAGGGTGGCATTTCCTCGGGAGACTTCTTTCTCTGTGCTAACTCTAGCCTGTATAAAACTGACACACAAACCAACCAGTACATTCGTGGTCTTCAACTATTTCCAAGTATTCCAGTGATCATGGTATGTGCTCTTTCTCCAGCCCGAGTCCTGAGGGCAACAGCACAAACAGTGTTGTCCATTTTTCTTGTGTTATGAAACACCCAAGTGTTTCTATTCTATTACAAAGACTTTACTTCATATTAATTTGTAACTTTATAATTCTTACAATTCTTATCACCCATTCTGGGTTTCCCTGATATCTGCCAATGAGCCTTATATTGCACATTTCCTCCATACCCAGTTTTTACATCTACATAACGACCATATAATTTCTGCTTGAATGATAGTAGACATGAGTTACCAAGTCCTCACATCAACCCTAAAATGTAAGATCTATTATTTTCAGATGAGTGTCACTTCACAGGTTGGGAAACTGAATGACAGCAAGACCAGTATCTCAGGTGAAATGGTGGTGCTTTGCTAAAGGCCTTCAAGTAAGGGAGCATCTGACCAACCACCTTCCTGCAGCATCTGTTCCCTTGCTGAATTGCTCTCATTTTAACAGAAGCTCTTGCCCTGCTGTTCAGTAAGCATTGTCCTTCAAACACTTTCAGTGATGCTGCCTGGGTGTCTTAAGCACAGTGGGATATTATTGGAATTCCAAGTCAACAAAGCAATGCTAACAAGGCTAACAACTTGGGAAGGGGCAAAGCTTCTCAAAGTTTGTTTTGTTCTATTTGCAAACAGGTCAATGATTCATTGATGTCAATGATTCTTTTTTTTTTTAACTTTTTCTACTCCTCTCTCATACAATACACCCTGATTGCAGCTTTCCCCACCTCTACTCCTCTCAGTCCCCTCTGCCTTCCCCCAAGAAAAAGCAGGTTCCTTGTGGGAGGTGAGCATCTCTGGCTCTTTTGCCTGCCTTCTGGACTCTTTTCCTCACCCAGTCTTGATATGAGAGTGTGTGCCTGTTCTTGTTTTCCCTTGTGCACTGCTCGGTTGATGGCCCTGGCAGGTCAATGATTCTTAGCTGCAAAATTTCTTAAGCACATTCCAACAGCTTTAAAAGTCTCCCTTACCAGGTAGTTTTATTGTTTTAATTAAGTTCATAGACTTGAGAATCAGGAAACACCAGATCAAAATACTGGCTCTGCCATCAGCTGAGATGACATGCAGATTAATTCCAGTCTATGATGTAATCTCTTATCAGTGAAATGGACAACAGAAATACTATGTTTCTATATTAGCTTACTGTGAAGATTAATCGAAATGGGATGAGAAAAATAGGGTTGTAACAATGTTTGCCACAATTCATGTCTTTAATAAGTTCCATAGCTCATGGTTCTATAAATTTTGACACTTTTCTTGTTGTTTCTATTGGGTGACCTGAAACTTCAAATTACTTTTCAAAACATACTTGATAATGTACAGAATACACCAGTTATAATTGACATAGCAATAAACATTCAAAATGAAGCAAATGTACTAGGAAGACAGATCTAATAGTGATATCATGTAAAACCTAGCTGGCTATGCTTCAGTAATAATTTAATCTTGCTTCTCTTTTACATCCTGATTAGTCCAAAAATGAAGAAAAGTTTGTATATCTAAAAGTTTCTATTTAATACTATATTTTTCTTCATGATAAAAGAACTTGATTAGAAAATTGAAGGGCACAAAGAGCAATATAATTAAAATGCACATTTTCTGCAATATGCTTGGATATATTATTTTTGTACTTCAAATGTGTCAAATTTCAAAGGCTAATAAAACACCTTTTAAAACCTTCAGCACTGAGAAGCATAATCTCTCCAAGGAAGGCAGGAAAGTCTTTAACAATAGTGTAAATTGTTTGTAGACCTCCTGTCTGTGCAGGATAAGTTATTAAGATTTTCTAAGGTGATTAACTATTGTTTTAACTGCTACTCATATTTCTAAAAGGGGAGATAAACAGATGGTGGTTTGGAAGTCTAGACACCATGTGTGTTATTTGTTAGTCATGTGATGTTGGCACAGCATTGCATCTCTGGGGAACCCCATCTTCTTGTTAGAGAAATTAACAGTTTTAAAAACAAAAGTCTAATATTCATTAACAATCACCAATAAGCAGTTCTGAAGCCATACAGATCTAGCATCTCTTTTATTTATTTGTGCATTTGGCACATTAGTTAGATTACATCTTAGCTTCAAATATTTTAAATGTGAAATGGATTAAATTGAGTTAATTTTACTTTTGCATATTTGGTGTGGGAAAAATGAAATACCATGCTCATTTATATGATAATAGGCATTTAGTAAATGTCTACTAACAAAATTCTGTTAACATTGAAAGACATATAGCCTCTCTATTTCTTTTTTTTTTGTCTTTTTTTATTGTATATATTCTATATTTACAATTCATTTCCCTTTTTCTGGTTCCCCACCCCCAAAGGTCCCACATGTCCTTTTCCCTCCCCCTGCTCCCGCATCCACCCCCTCCCACTTTACTGTTCTTGTACTCTCCCACAATGATGTTTTGGTCCATTCTAGCACCAGTGTCCACTCCTTTCTTCTTGTGAGACATCACTTGATATGTGATTTGTGTCTTTGGTGTTCCAAGCTTCTAGGCTAATATCCACTTATCAGTGACTGTATACCATGGGTATTCTTTTGAGACTGGGTCACCTCACTTAGTATGACGTTCTCCAGCTCCATCCATTTCTCTAAGAATTTCATGAATTCATTGTTTCTAATGGCTGAATAGTAGTACTCCATTGTGTATATATACCACATTTTTTGTATCCATTCCTCTGTTGAGGGACATCTGGGTTCTTTCCAGCTTCTGGCTATTATATATAAGGCTGCTATGAACATAGTGGAGCATGTATCCTTATTGCATGCTGGTGAATCTTCTGGGTATATTCCCAGGAGTGGTATGGCTGGGTCCTCCGGAAGTATCACGCCCAGCTTTCTTATACTCTAAGAATAAGAATAGACAAATGGGACCTCATAAAACTACAAAGTTTCTGTAAGGCAAAAGACACTGTCAAAAGGATAAATCGGCAACCAACAAATTGGGAAAAAATCTTCACCAACCCCACATCCGACAGAGGGCTAATCTCCAATGTATACAAAGAACTCAAGAGGTTAGACCCCAGAAAACCAAATAACCCTATCCAAAAATGGGGTACAGAGCTAAACAGAGACTTTTCACCTGAAGAAATTCGGATGGCTGAGAAACACCTTAAAAAATGTTCAACATCACTAGTCATTAGGGAAATGCAAATTAAAACAACCCTGAGATTTCACCTCACACCAGTCAGAATGGCTAAGATTAAAAACTCAGAAGACATCAGGTGTTGGCGAGGATGTGGAGAAAGAGGAACACTCCTCCACTGCTGGTGGGAATGCAAGCTGGTACAACCACTCTGGAAATCAGTATGGCGGTTCCTCAGAAAACTGAGCCTCTCTATTTCTTAAAGTTAATCAAAATTAATAATTAATATTCCTTCTGTTAACTATTTCAGCAATTTCATTTATTTATTCTGTGATATTTATAGCTTAGACCATCTACAATTGTGGGACCGAGAAAGCAGTCTATGTTCTGGTTGAGCGAGGCTTAAGCTCCGGAGACTCAGTAGATATTCCACAAGGGACAAACACTTTGGCCATGCTCCCAGACACTAGGATTCTGACAGGAGGCCCTCAACTCCACAATCCTGTGGCCATCAGTCATGTAGGGCCCCTGGTATTCTGTCTGGACTCCAACCCCACAGTCACCTGGTAACAGTCAGGTGTACATGGTTACCTGGCAACAATGAGGTAGGCCAGACCACTATAAAAGGGGGTGTTTACCCCTCCTCTCTCTTTTCTTGCTTAACTTTTTTCCCTTTCTCTTACCCTCTTGTTCCTCTTTTCTCCATGTGGTCATGGTTGGCTTTTCATTCTCTACCTTCTCCCTCTCTCTACTTCTCTACAATAAAGTCTCAAAATCCATTGACTGCCTCTTCTCACTGGACCCACAAGCCATAGGCCAACTAAGTCAAGGACACTCTAGTCCCCACAGGACCAGCTGGAGCTTTCCCCTGCCCCTTTCCCTTTGGCCCTGGGCCAGAGCCGAGCCCAAAGGCCTACACTCCCATTCTCAGCTCTTCTGAGACATCCAACAGCATCTGTGGTGTCTAAGACTGTGAACCTGTCACCCTTGTGCTCCGCCCTGCTGGCTTCCTAGGCAACCCCCAAGGACTGCCCTTTCCCATCTCCAGAATGCGGTTCTGTGGTTTCTCAGAGCCCGACCTCCACCGCCATTTGGCAGTCCTGTTGGTAAGCTTACAGTCTAACCACCCGTGTCTGCCAGGCCCAGTGGCCTGAGTTCTGGGCAGGAGGAGGGTCTCCACTCCAAACCCACATACAATGATGATACCTGAGGGTTCCATCATGGTCACTGCCTTCATGTAATGGGGCATAGACACTTGAAACTAGGGCACAGGTATTTAAGTAGGAGCATGATACACACAAGGAAAGTACAAAAATATTATTTTTAGGATGATGTTTGAATAAGCATAAAATCTCTTTTTCAAGGATCAAGCTTTATCCTAACTCTTGAGAGGAAACATCTATAACAAAAACAAGCAACTATGGCAATCCACATTGGATGCACATTGGAGAAAGAGGACGGGCTACAGGAAAGAATGCAGAACAGTGCACATACTTAAATGTCCCAGTGTATGCAGAAAGACCTGGCTATATCGAGCAACATAAAACATGACAAGTGCCCTTAGAATTCCAATCAAAGTACTAAGACATATTGTTGGGAATTTTCAATCAATGAAATAATGAGATTTAAATTAGCATTTCTGTCCTAATTTATTTTTAATTATGGTATTTGATAATTTCATACTTATACACAATGAAATATGATGAGAGCCACCCTCTATTTTCCATTTTCCTACAATACTAAAAATCCATGTTTGAAGAGGTGATAGGTTATAGTATTTTTACTTTGATCACTGATCATGCTCTCTAGTTGCCTTTTAAATGCTTATGTTCCTAGACCAGAGTGACTCTCAGCCTGGAACAGAGAAGCTTCTTTATGATGAAGAGATACATAATTGGCTGAACTGTTAAGAATAAGAGACTGAGTGCTTGGCCTTGAACATGATTTCTATATTGAACCCTCTTCAGTAAGGTTCAGGAAACACAGGGTAAAAAGAGAAAGAACTTAAGATCTGGAAGATGTAGCAGAAGGTGTAAAAGGCTGTTTTCTGGATATGGCATGACTATTGCTCTCAGAAATTCATGAAACCTATAGTTACCCACAAAATATTTATATAAGATGGAGCCAGCTCTCTTTCTAGAAAAAGAGGGGAATGCCTCTCTTCCATCCATTGCTGATTTACTATTGATTGTTGATACCTGATGGGAGAGGGAGAGTGATTGTCCTTTGAGACTGTGGCTCCAATAGGACACTGATGTTGAACACTTAATCTCCAGCAGTGTTGCTATTTGTGAAGGCTATTGCACCTTTATGAGGCACAGCCTTGCTAGATGACAGACATCACTGGGACTAGCTTTTGTGGTTTGTACCCTCTTCTTGCTTTCTCTTTTCTTCCTATACTTGTACAAATATTTGATCAGCCAGCTAACTGTCCTGTGAGCACAATGGCTTCCCAGTCATTTTGGACTCTTATCTAGCTCATGAAAACTACAAGGTAAAATAAATCCTGTTCTTTTAAAGTTGTATTTGGTCATAGTGTTTCATCACAGGAATTAAGATGTAACAAATGTCCACAGTGAGACGAAGACATCTAAAGATTTTACACTTGCTTCAGGAATCAAAGTGATTGACAAGAATAAGTTGACTATGGGATGTAAGAGAGGATGAGGCTCAAAAATAGAGACTGAGTATTAGTATCATTAAAAAGGCTATTGGGCGGGCTATAAACATCATTCTTCAGTAGGATCCTTGTCTAACAAGTTTAAGGAAGAACTTGTGGTTAAAAACAATGTTTGCATGTGTTCATGGTATTTATGCATGTGTGTGTGTCTGTGTGTGTGTGTGTGTGTGTGTTAGAGAGAAAGATAGAAAATGTGTGTGCATGCATGCATGCATGCATGCATGTGTGTGTATGTGTGTGAATGTATGTGTGTGTGTTAGAGAGAGAATGTGTGTGCACGCATGCATGTGCTTGCTTGCATGCATGCGTGCATGTGTGTGTATATGTGTGTGTGTTAGAGAGAGATAGAGAATGTGTGTGCACATATGCATGTGCTTGCTTGCAAGCATGCATGTGTGTGTGTGTGTGTGTGTGTGTGTTGCTTTTTGAGTACTATGAAGACATAGCCAATGAAAACTCTGAGTGTGAAGATTAGAAAGACAGTGGGGAGGATCTACATGAGAAAACCAACACTATGTGAATATCACATTTAAGTAGGAAAAAGAAGGACAAGAATCTGAGAATCCCAAGAGTGAAAACCAAGCCACAGGTATATGCTGAATCTGTCATTAGAAATCACTGTCTATTTTTTTGATCCAAAAAAAGAAAAAAGAAAGAAATCACTGTTTCTAAGGTGTTGGCATAATTGAGCATTTAACAACATCTGCATTTTGGGGCACTTTAAGTTCTACCAATGTGGTCAAAACTATGAACAGTATTCTGAGGTAGGACAAAGGAAATTATGCCACCAAGCTAATGTGTGGTCTGGTTGGCCATTTTCTCAGTTCTTTTCTGCAAGGTTGTGTAAATGATTTATTCTTTTCCAGCTAGCTTGTATAATAAAACACAATATCTTGGTATATAATTTATACCACATGCTCCTTGTTACTTGCTGTTTAAGTCTCACTTGGGTTATTTCTGCTCCATCAGTTTGTACTCAGGGTCTAGTTCTTCTGGCCATGTACTCATGTTCCATCTCCTCTTATGGTAGCATCCTCTTCTCTGTGTCTTCTTTCTAGTCCTTCTCCCTGATGTCTCCTGGAACTCCTTATTCCATCCTCAAGTCCTGCTTTCTCTCTCTACTGCCTACTCACAATCTGTAGCCTTTTATTTACCAATTGACTTTAAATTGGGCAGCAAGGGCTACACAACAAACACACTGGTGTTCATGGTAATTTACATATCTGAAGACAATTAGATCTTGGGGTACAGTGTTTTGCATTTGTATACACAGCACAAAACCAGTCCCCAACAAGGCAGTTTGAAGATATTGTCATTTTTAGGGATTTTGGCTCTAAGAAAATGATCTCATCTTCTAGGTACAACCTTGCCCTCACAGATAATTACCTTAACTACAAGGGTATGGTGTTTTCTGTCCTGATAAGTTTTGTGATTCCTCAAATCCAAGGTGACTGAAGGGTCATGACAGTAACGTTTCCCTGTGCTTTTATCTAAGTAATGACTTACACAAGAAGTGGAAACAATATCGTCGGGTCCTTTTTCTGTACTCAGTTGTTCCTTGGCTCCAAGTCAAATATCATATTTCTAAATGTTTGTCTCCATTCAACTTGAGAAGGTTTATCACAAAGCAAACCCATAAAAGTCACATTTCTTTTTCCGGATAGAATAAGTATCTGGGACAAGTGTGACAATCCCACTGACAACCCCAGTGTCATGCTTGTGGGAGCACGAGATCATAGGTCTGAAAGTGCTAGGGATTGTTACTGAGAGAGGAGAAATGTCAAAGCATTCTTCTAGGCCTCAGGCAGGAGTGAGGGAAATGGGCAGAGTTCAGAGAACAGTGCTCTGAGTTGAGATGGCATAATGAAGATGCTGCTGCATCCAAGGTGGGAAGAATGTGAATAGTCTAAGGAGGAATCTACTTGAGTGAAGTAAACCTACTAGATATTTGTACCATACATCTTAGGTTTTCAACTGATACTGGAGGATGATAGACGTGTTTATGAGGAAATTATATGGAATAGGAGAAAATAGTTTTTGATCTCAGCTATGGCTCAGAGAAGTGTCTCTGCCCAACAGTTGGTTGAACATCTTTGTACATCATGGAGCATAATGGATAAAATTTAGTACATTCTTTAGTAAGGAGCAGAAAATAATGTTTCAGTGTTAACTTTGTTCTGCCCTTACTGAATGAAAAGTTAAGGCAGTATTTGAAGAGATCAAACTCCTTCAAATTAATAAAGAATTCCAGAAATAAGCTCTGACATAATTCATAGCAGTGTAAAAATGCCCAGCCCAGGAGAAGGTAAAATTCACAGTGTCTGGTGTGCAGTAAAACTGTCATGTAAAATGACAAAAATATGGCTAACCCAGAACTAATATGGATACTAGGATTAGTGAAAGCAAGTTTTTGTTTTTTGGTTTGTTTATAGAACCAGTAAAATTCTAACATTAAGGAAAAAATTAAATATATTAATGAGCAGTATTTGGATAAATATTTGATGTATGAACTAAGAGTATGGATAAGATCAAAAGTATATTTCACAGTGAAGAAAAATTAGCATAGTAACAATATAAAAGTCAACACACAATAAAAAATAAAATGAATTTCGTTTAAAACATTCATTTTAAACTTTGAGGAGAATTATAAATCTATGCCCATAGACAATCTTAAGTGTACACAGAAAGAAACAAAACTTATTGAGACACATCAGATTTTTACAATCTGAAGACTGAGGAAAAATCTCATGTAGACCCACATCAGAACGAACCACCACAGATGAAGGGAAACATCAGGATCAAGATTTAAGCTCATTTATCAACAGAAGCAAGAAAAGAGAGAAGGAGAGATGTACTTTTTAATGTTTCAGGGGAAAAATATAACCTAAAAATTTAAACTGAGGGAAATATCTCACACAACAAAATAAAGAAGTAAAGGTGTTAGCAACACTGCCAAAACACCAATAACCAATTACCAAAAGGCAGACTGCATGGTAAGAAAATTAAACAGTAGGTTTTCAAGTATGAGGAAACTAGAGCAAAGGGAATCTGTGGGAACTAATGGAAAATATTGTTTTAAAACACATATACGTTTATAATGCACATATCTCCTAAGCAGAAAACTGACTGGAAGGAAATACATTATAGGTGTTCCTACACCATAAGCAAGAAGATACTCACAAGCAAAGGTACTGGGACATTAAGGTAGAAAGGAATACTTTATAGCCAGAAGTGGCCACTCATAGAGTGAGTTTTAACTGATAAAATTAAATGAAGAAATAAATAATTATAAGAAAGGAGGCAAATGAAATACAGATTAAATACATGTAGTTTATGCTATTGCATAGTAGATTAAATCTACCAAGTTCAAATTGTCTGGTTGGATATAAAGCTTCAGAAGATCCCAATTAAAAGTATTACCGGGTTGCATATGAATCAGAAAGTCAACTATCTACTTCCTATAAAACTGTTTAAATATAAATACACAAGTAAAATCAAAAGAAATATTATCTAGTATGTATATGTAGTAGAGTAAACCTGAGATTACTTAATACACAGCGTTCAAAATATGTACTTATTTGCCTAGAATCATGAAGAAACATAAATTTACACATTAAAAAGAGAATCATTCAAATACCTCTAACACTGAGAGGCTAGCCCACCACTTCTGTGGCTGATCTGTTATTGTGACTAAGTTAGCTCATAGAATCTGCTTCTGTCATCTAACATCAATATACTAGAATGGAATGCTTTTTTTTTTATAATTTTTATACTTTCCAGGATGCCTTCAGTGGTTGAAGTTTATTTCTCAATATAAAGTGATGTAGATTATTTGGGTAGTTGGCTTTTTGTCTTATATAGTTGTGAACTCATACACACTATTTTGGTACTAGAAAGAAAACAAAGATCCACTGAAAAACCACAGTTGATACTTTCTTTTAAAAGAGAGTGAGAATCTCTGACACTTCCTAATAATAAATGTCTAATTTCTCCACAATTCATCCTTTAATTAATATACTTAATTTGCATTTAGTGTTTTACTCTCCTTCTGCAAGTCTTGCTCAATCTCCAAATGCCCAAAGCCATTCCTGCTAAATCTTACATAATTCCTATGATAAATCCTCGTCTGTTTCAGTGTCCATGATAACATGATACATGACTTTTCTTTGCCCCTCAGACTTTTGAAATACTCAACATCATGTTCCTTCTATGTTCCACTCCAGGTATTAACACACCTCCTATCTCTTATAAAAACAGTCATGCATGTCAATCCTACATTTTTTTAGTATTATGAACTGTAATTGTTGAATTATTTTGTTTTGAATCATTCATTTAGATATTCTACGTCATCATTTCTAGAATTACATCAAGACCTAAATGTGTTGTAGACTTTTCACTCATGTCTTTGCCTCAGTATCACCAATGCAGAACTTATAATTCAGAGTCATACTTATTCCTTTCCAGACTCTTCGTTTGTATCTTTTTTAGACTCACCTGGATACACCGTCTTAATTAATTCTAAATAGTATCATATTCCACACCTGGGTCTTACTATTGAATAAATCATACAACATGCTGATTTATGATGTTCAAAATGTATACCAGTCATAAATAGATGCTCAGTATCATAGAACCTCACACAACATTTGCTTATCAAATTCAATTTTGCAGTGACAGCAATAATATTTGTGCTCTACTCAGAAGATCAATACCAATCTCTTTCTTCAGCTAATGAACTCTCCTTCATGTTTTCTGCTTTTAATTATTATCAGTTACAATTACTGCAGCCTGCACTAATGCTTTTTCAACTAATCATATCATTAACCAGCTCAAAGCACTCGGTAGCTGACCTGTGTTAGAATCAATGCAGTCTTCCTATGATCTTACAAGACTGACTGGTCCAACTCCCACCTATATCCTAACCTGTTTCTGTTTCTCTAAAGCTTATTATGCTTTGGCTCCACAAGCATTTCTTCTGTTTACAAGGTTTTTCTCACTTGATTTACAACCTTCTAAATAAAGATCTATTTGCCTAGACCCATGTTAAAAATTATGTTTACTCTAGTATCACCTAAGAAGTTCTGCACTTGAAAAAGGTGAATATTCTCAGTTCCCTTCAAAGTTATTTTGTTGGTACTTATATTACCAGTCTTTTACTATGGTGCCTCTCTTTATATATCTGCAACTTCTGGGTGCACCCATAGTAACTTTTTGTAGCTTTTTCATTATATCAAGACATTCAAATTGCCACCCAGTCACTTATTCAGTCATTTACTTGGAGATATATGTTACTTCCTAAGCAGAAAACATAGTGGCTGCCTCACCTGTGAGATGCACATGATTGTTTCTAAGGTGGAAATTATAATTATGATTATACTTATCATAAAATTAGCCTGGTTTAGTTTTTGGGAAATACCATTAAGAACCCCAAGCTGGCTTCAAAGTCAGGCCTTTGTGTATTACCTCCCTTGTATTGAGATAAAGAGCTATATCAATTTCTCCTTCAAA
Source organism: Apodemus agrarius (assembly GCA_964023405.1). NCBI lineage: Eukaryota > Metazoa > Chordata > Mammalia > Rodentia > Muridae > Apodemus > Apodemus agrarius. Next base: position 3,971,621 of record OZ030007.1, read on the forward strand.
TGTTCTTTAATTTCCAAGTTATTCTTTCCCTGCTCCCCAAACATGCATGTGATGCTGAAGGTGGTAAGATTAAAAAGAAAATCTCACAAGTTCATTTCTTCTCAGTAGCAAATTAATGGAGTTTTACTTCCTGCTGAGACAGAGGTGCTGAGCTGACACTGAGAAGCAGCAGGCTTTGAAACAGTTAGTTCCCTTTTATATATTTCTGTGGGAAGTAGGGGTTTCACATAGAAAAGTCTTACTTTATTTGTATGGAAAATTTATATACATTGAATGTCAGATCACACTAAGCTGACTTGACGATGAAGTGCTTCTTTGACAACAACATTATTTCTGACCCACTCCTTCTGCTTTACTTGATGGATTGGAGGCTGCGTTCACTGGGGCATGTGGGTTACAATGGAAGCTTTCATATTCATCCTCAAAGTCCACTGAACCTAAGGTAACATATAAGGGTTTCATTTAAATTCAATGAAGAAAATTACAAAAAATTTTTGATTTTTCCCCTAAAATGAAAATAATTCTTATATCCACAAGACGATTATAAATAATAACTCAATATAAGTAGGCATACATTGTAGAATGCAATGTATGTGGACATTGGCAAGCTCAGCATTTCCCACACATGAAGAAAATGCTGGAAGTATTTAATAAAGAAGACAGAAGATGTTAATTTCATACCAATATGTATGATGGATCATAGTGTTAGTGGACTGGAGGCAAGAAAATCATTAGGAAAATGTTATATTTTATTTTTATAATAACAAGTAAAATATAAACAGAAGCATAGATTAAAGAAAAAGATATAGTCCATCCATTTATTATAAGATAGGAGGGAATGTAAATTACTTACTCACAGCTGTACTAAGTGTTCATATGTGTTTGAAAATATACTCTAGACACAGCAGAAGTGGGGAACATAGCTGCATTCCACAGGCAGTCCTTTTGCACTCTTCTGTCTCAGATGTGTTTATAGCCTCCAGTCTGGAACTATTAAGAACACAATGCTGTGCTGTGACCATGCAAGGCTGGTTGGTTCATGCTCATTGATAGTTTGAGTACACCTAGGAATTGATGCAACTCATTACATCTGCCATGTAGTGTTAGAGAAAGCTTGATGCTTTAAAATGCCAAGCAGTTGGAAGATGCTCTGGGTTGCTTCCCAGAATATGGAAAGCATATCCCATGGGATAGTGACCATGTCACCATGGCAGCAAGCTGCTCCTTAAAGTATCAGTATTTATCTTCCTGCCTCTCTTCTTTGTTCCACTTCCTCATTCTTTCCTAGTTGCTTAGAACTCTTCTCAACTTATATGCTTGGAAATCCTTGTTGGGTTTTATGGTATTAAATACAATGTAATCTATAATGGGCAGAGGGAAGTTAGATCCTTGCCCATGACATTAGCAATTCTGCCCATCAAATTAAATGTTTCAAGTCATTGGTAGTTCTTTGTATTGCATTTAAGTGTTAAATTATTTCAGTGACTCATACCATTCTCAGACAAACACCATATAGTTTTCTCTTGTACCTTCCCTGGGGGGTGGCACATTGGACTGCCAAGAAAGACACACAGAAAATACTGAAAGGAGAAAGTAATAAGGAACTAAAAGATTCCTGTGACTGGAACAGCCCTGAAGCAACTATATAGGTAAATGGGTAATCTTATGTTCACAGCTCTTTCATAGGATTACCCTGTGGATGTGTGGGTACTTCTTCAGAAATGGATTTCTTTGCTTTCTTTTAAATCTAGCCAACATTATTGTGATGAGCACGTAGCAATCCAAGACAACATACAACAGATCTGAGAGCTGGGAGCTGATTCATTATCGCCTCTTGTCTGTGGCCTTTAGTGTCTATTGACAAAATCATAAGTTAAATGCCAGATTTCAAATGTAAAGCAAACCTGTTTCCTATTTCTGACTAAATGATGATTGTATTAGGAGGATCTGAGTGATATTACACTCCACAGTGACAGTGACATGGCTGACTGGCCCTGGAACACAACCCCATTAAAACAGGGAGGCTGAGCTCTTTTACACTTGAGTGAAACTGCTAGTCTATCCTTAGTCGAGGACACCGTTGTGAACATAAAACACAGTTAGGATGAAAAATTGGCAGGAAGTTGTCCCTGAAGGACCATTCAGTACTTTGCTCCATATGTGGCAATCTCTCAATTCGGATTTCCCCTTGCCTGATGAAGAGCTATTGGAGGAGGTCATAATCCAGTTACTTTACATGAAGAAAGGAGACTCCAGCCTCACACACACCCACACCCACATCCCCCGCCCCACAGACACATCCCTGTAGCATGCTTTAGATGAAGGATTTTGTTTAAGGCAATACAGAAACAGCTAAAAAATATAAATTAAAATAGGAAGGAAATATTACTGACTATGATATGAGTTTATACATAAGAAGATATAAAACATTCATATGAAACAATTATTTCAACTCTTCAAAACAAGGAAGAAACTGTTCATTTGGAAGATGCTAATGATTAAAGTTAGAAAGTTTAAGAATCAGAAACTTAACTATATAGTGTATTGAAAATAACTGTATTTCTTTTCCCAGAAAATTTACAGGGTTGGTGATATAATGATCAGTCTTAATTGTTAATAGTCAACTTGACAGGGGACTAGCATCATCTGGGAGATGTGCCTCTGGGCATACTTGTGGGAATTCTTAACTGATGGGCACAGAGCTACCTTGCATGAGGGTGGGGACCTTCTAGAAGAGGGTTTCCTTGATTATATAAATCTGAGAATGGGAGTTTATCTTGTGTATTCCTTCATTCCTCTGTTTCTGTTCCTTTTTCTCTGTTTTTATTGGATATTATCTTTATTTACATTTTAAATGTTATCTCCCTTCCCGGTTTCCATCCTCCCCAAAACCCCTACTCCATTCTCCCCCCCCCCGCTTCTATGAGGGTGATTCTCAAGATTTTGATGTCTTGACTTCCTCATGATTTACTGTAACTTGGAGGTATGAGTTGGAGTCAATACTTTCTCCCTTCTAGTCCCTTTATCTGGTCATTTTTATCCATGCAACTGGGAAAAGAAGTAATACAGACAATCTAGAATGGTCTAATACTTTTAAGAAACTCAAAGACAGGCTTTTCAAAGGGCTACAGTTTAGAGTTCCCTCTAATGGGAGAAGCAGCAGCAATTACTCCAGGAGAGGTAACAAGCATGCCAGGCATTAGGTCTGAGCAATCCTTCCCTGCCTTTGGACATTTATTCTTGCCTGAAGTCAGAGTAGTGGCTGTATCCTTTCATTCTCCTGCAGCAGTCATTAAAGTACCTTCTCTACAGTCTTGATCAGATTGGTGCGACTTTCTCCAGAATGAGAGCCTACGTGTGATTGGATGAAAGTAAATATTATGCTACAGATTCCATCCAAACAGCAAGTGGAAATGGAAAGAAAGCTCCTAGTGGTCTGAGAAAATTTGGAACATATTAGCAAAGCTTGAGTCCATAATTTTCTTCTCCTGTCTGGCATGTCCTCAAAGCCAGAACTTGTCAAAGTTAGAGCCAAAGGCTTTTATCCTAACCTGGGAACATAGGAGTAGAGTCAAAACAGGAAGAGACTAAATTCCTGCTTTTCTTTTTCAGCAAAACTTCTCCACTGAGGAATAAACTTGACATTTCAAACTTCTAGATCCCTTGGTTTGAAGATGAAAAATGTGGGCTTAGAAATTCCAAATGATTGAAAAAAATGAAGGGGAAATTCAGAATTACAATTCAATACAGCCATAATAGTATGCTGTAGTCAAAGAGTTAAGATGAGGCTTGGCTAGAAAAGACCTTCAAAAATCATGTATCACAAGTCCTTCTTTGTAAATGCCAGAAGCACACAGCACAGTATCACTAAGTGCTTCCCTAGATAATAATAGGGCTGGACAATACTCAGGCAACCCTTAAGTCTATTCTAAGTGAAAAATGACAGAATATGTTTGACAATATATATGGAACATGATATTTTCCCATGCCTTTGGTATAAATTATGTGGACATTTAGAAACATTCTACACACATTATTGTGAGATTGGAATAAATTTTGGAGCAAAAGCCAAGTTTTTTTTTAAAAAAAAAGCTGGGAATTATGGATCTGGAAAGGCTCTGTGCAGCAGTGTAAGGGAATACCAGAACAGGGAAGTGGGAAGGGATGGATGGGGAAACTGGGGGGGGAGGGCTTATGCAACTTTAAGGAAGTGGGGAGCCAGGAAAGGCGAAATCATTTGAAATATAAATAAAGAATATATCAAATAAAAAAATTAAAAAAATAAATAGGTGTGGTAGGCTTGTGAAGAAGATCAAAGCCCCCAGAGTTTCATTCCCACAAATGGGAGAGGAGTCCATTTTGTAGAAAGGATAGGAATTGTACAGTAGTGGTGATAATTATTACTATTCTACAATGTTGTATATGTTCCAGTGGGGTGGTTTGAATGAACATGCCGCCCCCCACCCTAGGATAATGCTCTTGAATACTTGGTTCCCAGTTGGTAGAACTGTCTGGGGAAGGATCAGAAGGGACATACTACCTACAGAAAGTATATCTGTGGGTGGGCTCTGCAGGCATATTCTCTCCATTCACATTCATTACAATGTCTTTTTTATCTGCTTTTGTGTGAGGATGGGATCTCTTAGCTTCCCACCCTGCCTTTGAACTGCCTTTCTTCCCCATTCTACAAGGAGTCTCCATCTGCAACCATGAACCAAACAAAATCTGGATTCTGTCACCTGCCTTAATCATGGTATTGTATCACAGCAACAGGAAAATACCAGCATACAGTTGGTATCAGATATGGGGTGTTGCTGTGCACAACTTGACCCTGCTGCAATTTGGAGAAATATGGATGACTGGCTTCCTAATTCCTGCTTCCCTGTTCCAATCAGCATATCATCAATATGGTAAACAAGTATGATATTTTGTAGTCAATTGCACTGGCTAGTTTCTGTCAGGTTTGCACAAACTAGAGTCACCTGTGAAACTTAAATTGAGAATTTACTTCTATCCATTGGCCTAAAATAGATAATGTGGTACATTTTCTTGCTGGATGATTGCTGCTTCAACTGCCCATTTAACATGAGCTGTGCCACCTCTGGAGAAATGGTCTTGGTTCATGTAAGAAAAAAAAATGACCCATGGAAATCATGCTAGTAAGTAGCATTTTTCTATGTTATCTACTTTAGTTACTGCCAGTGGGCTCCTGCTTTGAATTCCTGCTCTGAATTCCATTAATGATGGACTGTGATATGGAATTAAAATGAAAACAAACTCGTGTTTTACCTAAATTTTCTTTGGTCATTATTTTATCATAGTAACAGAGAAGCAAAACAGGACTCTTGATATCTGCCAAACTCTAGACATTCAGGAACATATCATAGATCAAGCACTAACTCTCAAATCCATCCTAAGACATACTCAGTATGGTCAGTTCATGAATGATTCTGATTTTAAGTATAATGGGAGATATGAATCACAGTTCAAATTATTGTGCATTCTTAAGTGAATCGTGCATTCTTAATGAAAGTTCACATTATTGCATAGGGGCAAATACAAAAATCAGAATCAAAATCTGGTAAGTCTACAGAGTATGATTATACTGCCATATCCTGTGTGACTTATTCTTCATTTGTGAGAAACTCTAAGCTAGTGGTAGCAATGACTCCTACATATGCTGTAGACTAAGCAGGGTGATACTAAGCAAGTTGATGCTACCACTCCTAGCCATTTGTCTAAAGACTTTTGATAAGAAGCATTAACCTTTCAGATTATGTTTTATCTCAGTTCCTTTCAAAACAACTTTCCCTTTTGAAAGAAAATCACTTGAAATCTATATTTGGACTCTTATCATTATTTTTTGACTCACAGATAATCAATGACCCTGCATCTTTGAGAAATCTATCCTAGATGTGGATCTAAGAACCAGGAATCAGATTACCATTTCTGCTTCACTCTGTTCATTGACATGGGCTCAGCAGACTTGAGCATTGAGGCATATTAAATAAGCCATCTTCATGTTAACCTGTATCTACTCTTCTGAGTGGCAGTAGTTTAATGTCAGTAGGCATCCCAGCAATAAGCTGATGTAAGATTTTCTGTTGAGGAAAATTTGCATTTTAAAGAGGGACATATATGGTGAAGGCAAGAAACATTTCTAAGTTCTCACAGTGGTTTTCTGTCCCTTTCTGTCCAGAGAAACTAATGCAAGGTCACATGTGAAAGCACACAAGGAACAGGGTTACAGAGACTCCCTACGGAGTTATGCAAGTTAGTGTTAGTGGACCCCACTCCTGTGTTCACCTAGGACATTGTTAATGAAGCACTTTCTATTTCAGTCTACAATGTTTATTCAGAAGCAGTTAGCAGAGAATATTGCCAATTGATTGTGGGCCATTATGAAATTCACATTTATATTAAATATATGTCTTTCCAAGTATTTACAGTGCTGGCAAACCTATGTGGAGGGGAAGACTGACTATAGAGTATAAAAATTTCTGATGTGAGTCCGACCCAGCAGAGCAGAGGAGGTAATCTGGAGGCCTCTGGCAGGAGCCTTCTGGTTTCTGCCTCAGGATCGGGGACACCCTCGGCCACAGCAGTGTGCCGTCTCCAAGAAGGGCTGGAGGCCAGATACATGTCCAGCAGCTAGCTGGGAGGAGACAGCCTGCTCACGTGGGTCCAGCCCTGCAGAGCGGAGGATCCAGTCCAGAGGCCTCTGGCAAGGGCCTTCCAGTTTCGCCTCTGGACCAGGAGCACCATCAGCCACTGCTTGAGGTGCAGGAGGTCAGCTATACACTAAGCAGCCTGTGAGGAGGAGACAGCCAGCACAACCTGCACCCAGAGCTGATCAAGGCCACAGAGATCCTCAGTTTGGAGCCAGCTCTTCTGACTTTGAGAAGGGGTGCTCTGCCACCTTGGCTCCCAGATGACAGAGAGATCTAACAATGCCAGGCTCACAGGAGGTTCAAACACCAACCAATGACAACAAGACCAACTAAATCCAGAGATAACCAGCTGGCAAAAGGCAAACATAGGAACGCTACTAACAGAAATCAAGGTAATATGGCAGCATCTGAAACCAATTCTCCAACCACAGCAAGTCCTGGATACCCCAACACACCAGAAAAACAAGATTTGGATTTAAAAACACTGGTCATGATGCTGCTAGAGGAACAAAAAAAGACAAAAATAAATCTCTTAAAGAAATGCAGGGGAACATGAAGAGGTTAGAAGCCCTTACAAGGGAAACACAAAAATCACTTAAAAAAATCCAGGAGAATATGGGTCAACAGATAGAAGCCAATAAAGAAGTAAGGAAAAAATCACAGCCAGGAAGTGGTGGCACACGCCTTTAATCCCAGCACTTGAGAGGCAGAGGTGGTGGATTTCTGAGTTCGAGGCCAGCCTGGACTACAGAGTGAGTCCAGGACAGCCAGGACTACACAGAGAATCCCTGTCTCGAAAAACCAAAAAAAAAAAAAAAAATCACTTAAAGAAATGCAGGAGACATTGAGTCAACAGTCAGAAGTCATGAAAGAGGAAACACAAAAATCTCTAAAATAAATACAGGAAAACAAACAAACAAGTGAAGGAACTGAGTAAAACCATCCAGGATCTAAAAACAAAGGTAGAAACAACTAAGAAATCACAAAGAGAGACAACGTTAGAGATAGAAAACCTTGGGAAGAAATCAGGAGTCATAAATGCAAATATCAACAACAGAATACAAGAGATAGAAGTAAGAATCTCAGATGCCAAAGATACCATAGAAATCATTGACACAACAGTCAAAGAAAATGCAAAGTTCAAAACGCTTGTAACCCAAAACATGCAGGAAATCCAGTACACAATGAGAAGACCAAACTAAGGATTATAGGCATAGATGAGAGTGAAGATTTACAACTTAAAGGACCATCAAATAACTTCAACAAAATTCTGGAAGAAAACTTCCCTAACCTAAAGAGAGAGATGCCCGTGAATATACAAGAAGCCTACAGAACTCCAAACAGACTGGACCAGAACAGAAATACCTCCTGTCACATGATAATCAAAACCCCAAACATACTAAACAAAGCAAGAATATTAAAGGCAGTAAGAGAAAAAAGCAAAGTAACATATAAAGGAAGACCTATCAGGATTATACCAGACTTCTCACCAGAGACCTTGAAAGGTAGAAGATCCTGGATAGATCTCCTGCAGACTCTAAGAACACAAATGTCAGCCAAAACTACTATGCCCAGCAAAACTCTCAATCAACACAGATGGAGAAATCAAAATATTCCATGACAAAATCAAATTTATACAATGTCCACAAACCCAGCCCTACAAAGGATAATAGGAGAAAAACTCCAAGAAAAGGAGGGAAACTACACCCAAGAAAAAAGCAAGATAGTAATCTTCTTCCATCAAACCAAAAAGAAGATAACCACTCAAATATAAAATAACATTAAAAATGTCAGGAAGTAATAATCTCTATTCCTTAATATCTCTTAACAGCAGTGGACTCAATTCCCCAATAAAAAGTCATAGACTAACAGACTGGATACGGAAACAGGACCCTACATTTTGCTGCATACAGGAAACACATCTCAGTGTCAAAGACAAACACCACCTTAGAGTAAAAGGCTGGAAGACAGTTTTACAAGCAAATGGTCCCAGGAAACAAGCCAGAGTAGCCATTCTAATATCAGATAAAATTGACTTTCAACCTAAAATCATCAAAAGAGACACAGAAGGTCACTTCCTGCTTGTCAAAGGGAAAATTCACCAAGAAGAATTCTCAATACTGAACATCTATACGCCAAATGTAAGGGTACCCTCATTCGTAAAAGAAACTTTACTAAAGCTTAAAGCACACATCGCACCTAACACAATAATTGTAGGTGACTTCAACACTCCACTCTCCTCAATGGACCGATCAGGAAAGCAGAAACGAAACAGGGACACAGTGAAACTAATTGAAGCTTTGGACCAATTGGATTTAACAGATGTATATATAGAACACTTCATCCTAAAGTAAAAGAATATACCTTTTTCTCAGCACCTCATGGTACCTTCTCCAAAATCGATCATATAATTGTTCACAAGAGAGACCTCAACAGATATAAGAAGATCGAACTAATCCCATGCCTCCTGTCAGATCACCATGTAGTAAGAGTGGTCTTCAATAGCAACAAAAACAACAGAACGTCCACATACACATGGAGGCTGAGCAATATTCTACTCAATGATACCTTAGCCAAAGAAGAAATAAAGAAAGAAATCAAAGGCTTTTTAGAATTTAATGAAAACGAAGGCACAACTTACTCAAATCTATGGGACATAATGAAAGCAGGGCTAAGAGGAAAACTCATAGCCCCGAGAGCCTCCAAAAAGAAACTGGAGAGAGCATACACTAAGAGCTTAAAGGCACACCTGAAAGCCCAGGAAAAAAAGAAGCTAATTCACCCAGGAGGAGAAGTCAGGAAATCATCAAACTCAGGGCTGAAATCAATCAAGTAGAAACAAAGAGAACCATAAAAAGAATCAACAAAACCAGGAGCTGGTTCCTTGAGAAAATCAACAAGATAGATAAACCCTTAGCCAGATAAAGTAAAGGGCACAGAGACAGTATCCAAATTAACAAAATTAGAAATGAAAAGGGAGATATAACAACAGAAACTGAGGAAATTCAAAAAATCATCAGATCCTACTACAAAAGCCTATACTCAACACAACTGGAGAATCTGGAGGAAATGGACAATTTCCTAGACAGATACCAAATTCCAAAATTAAATCAGGATCAAATAGATCATCTAAACAGTCCCACAAACCCCAAAGAAATAGAAGGAGTCATAGAATGTCTTACAACAACAACAACAACAACAACAACAACAACAACAACAACAAAAAGCACAGGACCAAATGGTTTTAGTGCAGAACTCTATCAGACCTTCAAAGAAGACCTAACTCCAATAGTCTTCAAACTATTCCACACTACCCTATTCATTCTATGAAGCCAGCATTATGCTGATAACAAAACCACACAAAGATCCAACTAAGAAAGAGAACTTCAGACCAATTTCTCTTATGAACATCGAGGCAAAAATACTCAATAAAATTCTTGCCCACTGAATCCAAGAACACACCCAAACGATCATTCACCATGATCAAGTAGGCTTAATCCCAGGGATACAGGGATGGTTCAATATATGGAAATCCATCAATGTAATCCTCTACATAAATAAACTCAGAAAAAAAAACACATGGTCATTTCATTAGATGCTTAAAAAGCATTTGACAAAATCCAGCATTTTTTCATGCTAAAAGTCTTGGAAAGAACAGGAATTCAAGGCCCATACCTAAACACAGTAAAAGCAATATACAGCAAACCAGTAGCCAACATCAAACTAAATGGAGAGAAACGTGAAGCAATCCCACTAAAACCAGGGACTAGACAAGGCTGCCCTCTTTTACCATATCTTTTCAATATACTTACTACTTGAGGTACTAGCTAGAGCAATTCAACACCATAAGGAAGTCAAAGGGATACAAATTGGAAAGGAAGAAGTCAAACTCTCACTATTTGCAGATGATATGATAGTATATTTAAGTGACCCAAAAAACTTCACCAGAGAAGTCATACAACTGATAAACAACTTCAGCAAAGTGGCTGGTTATAAAATCAACTCAAGCAAATCCGTAGCCCTCCTATACTCAAAGGATAAGCAGGCTGAGAAAGAAATTAGTGAAATGACACCCTTCACAATAGTCACAAACAATATAAAGTATCTTGGTGTGACTAACCAAACAAGTGAAAGATTTGTATTATAAGAACTTCAGGTCTCTGAAGAAGGAAATGGAAGAAGACCTTAGAAAATGGAAACAAATCTTCCATGCTCATGGGTTGGCAGGATTAATATAGTTAAAATGGCCATCTTGCCAAAAGCAATATGCAGATTTACCTCAATCCCCATCAAAATCCCAACTCAGTTCTTCATAGAGTTAGAAAGAGTAATTCCCAAATTCATATGGAAACCCAGGACACCTAAAACTATTTTCAACAGTAAAAGAACTTCTGGGGAATCAGTATCCCGGACCTCAAGCTATACTACAGAGCAGTAGTGTTAAAAACTGCATGGTATTGGTACAGTGACAGGCAGGTGGATCAATGGAATAGGATTGAAGACCCAGAATTGAACCCACACATCTATGGCCACTTGATCTTCGACAAAGGAGCCGAAAACAGCCAGTGGAAAAAAGATAGTCTTTTCAACAAGTGGTGCTGGCTCAACTGGAGGTCAGCATGGAAAAGAATTAGGATTGATCCACTCATCTCCTTGTACTAAGCTCAACTCCACTTGGATTAAGGACCTCCACATAAAAACAGCCACACTGAAACTAATAGAAAAGATACTGGGGAAGACCCTTGAGGACATTGGCTCAGGGGGAAAGTTCCTGAACAGAACACCAATAGCTTATGCTCTAAGATCAAGACTTGACAAATGGGACCTCATAAAATTACAGTTTCCATAAGGCAAAAGACACTGTCAAAAGGACAAATCAGCAACTAACAAATTGGGAAAAGATCTTCACCAACCCTACATCTGACAGAGGGCAAATATCCAATAAATACAAAGAACTTAAGAAGTTAGACCCCAGAAAACCAATCACCCTATCAAAAATGGGGTACAGAGCTAAACAAAGACTTTTCACCTGAAGAACTTCAGATGGCTGAGAAGCATACCAGAAGAGGGATTTGGGAAGGGGTGGATGTGTGAACAGGGGGAGGGAAAAGGGCATGTGGGACCTTTGGGTGATGGGGAACCAGAAAAAGGGAAATGAAATGTAAATATAGAATATATCCAATAAAAAAATAAATAAAAAAGAAAGTTAAAAAAAGAAATGTTCAACATCATTAGTCATTAGGGAAATCCAAATCAAAACAACCCTGAGATTTCACCTCACACCAGTCAGAATGGCTAAGATTAAAACTCAGGAGACAGCAGGTGTTGGTGAGGATGTAGAAAAAGAGGAACACTCCTCCACTGCTGATGGAATTGCAAGCTGGTACAACCACCCTGGAAATCAGTCTGGCGGTTCCTCAGAAAACTGGGCATGACACTTCCGGAAGACTCTGCCATACCACTCCTGGGCATATACCCAGACGATTCCCCAGCATGTAATAAGGATACATGCTCCACTATGTTCATAGCAGCACTATTTACAATAGCCAGAAGCTGCAAAGTACCCAAATGTCCATCAACAGAGTAATGGATACAAAAAAATGTGGTTTATATACACAATGGAGTACTATTCATTGGAGAAACAATGAATTAATGAACTTCTTAAACAAATGGATGGAGGTGGAGAATATCATACTAAGTGAGGTTACCCAGTCTCAAAAAAATACCCATGGTATGTACTCACTGAGAAGTGGATATTAGCCTAGAATCTTGGAATACCCAAGACACAATCCACATACCAAATGATGTCTGAGAAGAAGGAAGGAGTGGCCCCTGGTTCTAGAAAATCTCAATGCAGCAGTGTAGGGGAATACCAGAACAGGGAAGTGTGAAGGGGTACATGGGAGAACAAGGGGAGGGAAAAGGGCATATGGGACTTTTGGCCATGTGGGGAGCCAGGAAAGGGGAAATCATCTGAAATGTAAATAAAGAATATATCGAATAAAAAAAAGAAAAAATTCTTTCAGACAATTTTAAAAGTTAACTAATAACTCTAGGGACTTGCAGTTTATCTAACGCAGTGCTGTGTAAAATCCTATTACAGGGATATTAAGTGTCACTCTACATGATGAGCTATGTTTTTCCTTCCTCTTTTTCCCTACTTCTTTTCTGTTTCTTCCCTTTCCTCTAAACCTTCTTTCTTCTTTAATTCTCTATTTTCCTCAAGTAAAATGAACCGGAAACTCTAAAATAAGTAATAAACACTGTACCCTTACACACTTTTTGTTATGATCAGCTTTTTAAAAGTATCTTTTAAAACCCAGGATGAAGTGAGGCTCATTCTTTACAGAATAGTGTTTGCAGTGACAGCCACAAATTGTGAGATTTGGCTCTGTAATTGAAATCACATGCTTCATCTCAGTTTCATTTGCATGGACTACAGGCTATAATTAACATCAAGTATCAAGACAAGATCACATACAATAGAGTCCTGAAGCACAATCAGCCACAAAAATTGAAACAAGTCTCTCTGCTACTTAGGTATGCAAGGCTGGGTCCATGCCACCATAGAGAAGTGACTGTGACAGGGCAGAGGACCCTGGCTGATGACGAATTGGGTTACCCTGGGCTCATCACTTAGGGCAGGAATAAGATTGCATTGTGGGTCTTTGTTACTTTTCTTTTCAGGGCCAGTGCCTGCTTTTATTGTTGGCATCTAGATTTTTTTGATCTCTCAAAAAATGCTAACATATACTCACTACATTTGTACATGAAACTCGTGTATCTTTGTGTGTGTGTGTGTGTGTGTGTGTGTGTGTGTGTATACACTAAAGATAAAACCTCTAAAACATCATATATTTTATTTTTTCCAGAGAGTATGCATAGTTTTAGAATAATAATATTTTTTGAAGTTAGGTAACTCCCATATAAAGAAAATAAATGGCTACCATTAGAATGGGAGATGGGAGACTTAGAATATCTTTGGCAGCAGGGTATATTTTCACTGTTTTATTTATCCACAGAGCAAAAGGTAATTTCTTCCTAGTGAATTGTTATAATTACTGAACTCTTATGACACTGTGTTCTTTTATAGGGACTCTTTTCTTGAGGATGCCTGAGGTAATCTGTAGATAATTACTTCTAGCTGGATTGGTCTAATTATATACAAGCCTCACATCCTAAGACCTAAATCCTGAAATGTTAGCTTCTTCTCAAGAATTTTGGTGTAATGGGACTGAAGCCATCTTTTAGAACTGTTTTTCTTACCCCCCCAGTCTTCAGTCACATGAATGAAACTTCATGTAATCTTGGAAGATCTAAATCAAACATATTAGTGACTGTGCCTCTTTTATTGAATCTATTCATAGATTCTTCCTTTTTAGAATTGTTTAAAATCAATCGATGGAGGAATGGATACAAAAAATATGGTATATATACACAATGGAGTATATACACTATTCAGCCATTAGAAACAATGAATTCATGAACTTCTTAGACACATGAATGGAGCTGGAGAACATCATCCTAAGTGAGGTAACCCAATCTCAAAAGAACTCTCATGGTATTTACTCACTGATAAGCGGATATTAGCCTAGAAGACTGGAATACCTAAAACATAATTCCCATATCAAATGATGTCCAAGAAGAAGGAAAGAAGGACCCCTGACTCTGGAAAGGCTTAATGCAGCAATGTAGGGAAATACCAAGAACAGGGAAGAGGGAAGGGGTGAATGGGGAAACAGGGGGAGGGAAGAGGGCTTATGGGACTTGCTGGGAGGGGGAGCCTGGAAAGGGGGAAATCATATGAAATGTAAATTAAGAATATATCGAATAAAAAAATCAATCCTTTGTGTTTGAAATCTGATATCAGTATGTTTATGGCATGTAGAAAAGATGCTTCATTAATAATTCTTTTCATGTCCCCATTTTGGAAATCAATACAGATTGGGTGAATGATATCATTAATACAACATTTAAAAGTAGAAAATTATTTCCACGTCATTGATAGACATATACTTTAAATTAGCCAAATTAACGAATGAATAGACCATCTCTTTCTCTCTCTCTCTCTCTCTCTCTCTCTCTCTCTCTCTCTCTCTCTCACACACACACACACACACACACACACACACATCTATCTCTATCTCTATCTCAAGTCTATCTATCATTACCATTTTATAAGTACAAATAAAATAGCATATTTAAATAATCATCATCACTGGCTGCTAGAAAGGAAAGATTTAAACAGTAGGATATGGAATAGGGGAAAGAACAAATCTGATATATGTAGAGTGAACAATATTGGACTCCATTCCTATCCATGGTTTGTGTTAAATTTTGATACAACATATTGAAACTGGACAGACAGTCAGTGCAGCCTAGGATATATGAAGCTTCCTTGTCAACAGAACCAGAAGAACAATGATATTAAAATAAGAGAGATTAGAGACTAAAAACAAACTTTTAAAAAGTATTAAAATTTTAGTTTCTAATGAAAGTCATATATACATGCAAGTAGGCTACTGGTCACATTGACATAAGCTTCCAAAACAAAATTAACTGCAACAGACCCCATTTAATCTGATTACATTCACACAGAGTGGTATCTCTTTTCTCAGAATGATAGTCAGCTTGGCATTAGCCTTCATGTGAAATACTTTCTGGTAGACAGATATAGGAATAGACTTTTAAATAGAATGAGCTATTTTAGATTTTGACTGATGTTTTCCACTTAAACCCAAATTTTTTCCAGTCTTATGGATGGTATTACACAAACATTTTCAATTTTATCATATGATGGTAATCTCAATTTCTAACAAATCTATAAGAAAAATTTTTTTCATCTCCAGATAAACATCCCACTTCAGAAAAACTGTCCCAAGCCCCAAACCAAGAATGTAGTTACTGAATTGATTTTAAAATTATTCTTGTCCTTTTAATATGTTCCATTAAAGAATCATACTAAAACCTTCTTTACAAATTCATAAAGCCTCTTTTCAACATCATCTTAGACTGGCTGAGAAAAATGAGCCTAAAATATTTCCATAAAATCCTTACCCAGCCCCACAACCACTAGACAAAAAACCTCCTGCTTCAAAATGATGGATTTGTTTTCATTAGAAAACCTTCATAGAGAACGCTGTTGCAGGATTTTCCCTGTCCAATCACATTAGGGCAGTGGAAGGCCTGTGATTGGACAGGAAAAAGGAGGCAAAGCTAGGAGTTGGGGAGACTGGACAGATTCACAGGAGGAGAAGGGAGGAGAACCAAGATGGCTTCGGATGTGGACCTGTTTGTTTACTGGCCAAAAATAGCTATGCTTTTATCAGGTTAGAAATATTGGGATAAAGCATTTTTCATTATCAATTGGCTCTAAAATATTCTATTTACATTTTGTAAACTGTGATATTATTTATACATAAATATGATTAGATAATTAAGCATTAAGAGTCTTGATTCTACTGGGTAATTAGGTTATGAGGTGGCAGATCGTGGGGTGTGTGGGGCATTGCGTGATAGTGAGAGGAACTCGAGGGCCCCCACCAGAGAGATGGTGGGCAGAGGAACCACCTTGTGAGATGCACCAGGCAGGAGCAGGAGCCCTGTGGTCCTACGTGAACTCTGCAGCTCACCCGGTTGCCTTGCTGGCACTAGTGTAGGAACATGTTGACTCACTTTTTTAATAATTTTCCACAACAGAACCTTCTCAAGTCCACAGCATAATCACAGTTCATTTCTGACAGTGCACATTGTATAATGTGTGTGGATCTAATGACGCTCTCCTCCATCTCAGCACCCCTGCAACAATTCCACTGTTTTCCAGACCCTTGGTCTTCTAACTTCTCACCCTTTACTTCCAGCCTATGCCAAAAGATGATCAAACTGTTCCTGTAGTTTAATCTGTATAGCATTTCTCTCTTCATAGATATGAGAAAGATGAAAATTAATCTATCCATGTGGCTGTGTTGATTTGAGTTTGGGAACTCCAGTGGTGTTCAGAGTATAAGCAGAAATGGCTGAAGGTCTAAGAAGAGCAGTAATACACCAGCATGTAATTTCTTGTCTGAGTTCAGAAAAGAATCAAGTCTCAAGATAAGCAACCAGGCAAAGATAATACAATATGCCCTTTTCACATTTATCTTCTATTCAGTCCATCGATTAATTAGCTGACTCCAATCTTTAATTGGGATGGCAAAGACTTTTAATCAATAAATGGATTGAAATACTGAATTCATCTACAAATGATTCAAACCATTTTCATACATAATATATTTAAGGAAATACACAAACACAAACACTTTCATTTTTTTTATATTTTTAGTATGTATGTACACACACGTATATGCACACACATTTATGCCAAGGTCTTATGCTCTGCATGAATAATGTTGTGTGTTAATGGTTCAGTATTCATTGATTTGGACTCTCAGAGTATGAGAAAGCCACATATCCCATAAGTTTCCTTTATGACCTTGTCTGGAAGACATTCTTCAGGGACAGAGTCAGCAGTTGAGAAGAGAGAAATGTTTGGCATTAGTTTTGCACAAGCTATGTTTTATACAATGCTTAGGTACCATATGATAAGAAATTTTGAACAAAAGGAACCTGTGATTCTCAAGACCATTACAGACTGAGCATACAGTGGCCTTGACACTAATATACCCAGTCTCTTTTTAGGAAAAAGCCAAGTGCTCAGGAACTGAAAACATAACTCCTTCAAGGCCACAGACACAGCCCAAGATTGGTCTTCCCAAGTCTGCCTCCGAGGAAAGGACATAGAACCAAGCTTCATTTGTCCTTTCATTGGGGCATCTGACAAGGCCTCTCTCTCAACACTCTTTCTGAAGTCCACTCAAATTTAATGGCTTTCTAAGCCATATTAGTTACTGGATCAGAGGAAAATTTCTACATGAGCACATTGGCCAAAATCCACAGCTTCTTATGCCTTTTTTGGTATGTAAGTGGAGCCACATATTAAGCACATCTTTGACCATAGGAAAGCTAGCTCAATATGTTCTTATTGCAAAATTAGAAAATTTGCTTATGTAGAAGCTCTGTAAAATTTCACTGGGTTTTTTTCCAAATGACTGACATGCAAAAGTCATTTAGTTCATCTGTGTCTATCTCTCCAGGCCCAGTCAGAGTGAGGCAGAAGGCCAGGTTGTTATTTGAAGTTGCAGAATGGTGATTAGTTTCCGGAAACTAAGTCAGAACCTAGGAAAGGAAAATTGCTTAACCTAAGACAGAGCAGCAAGGATGTGTTGTGAGGACCGCAGCTCATGAAGGGGTACGTGTAGAGCTCAGGGAAAACGATGAGGAAAGCTGACTTGCCCAGCTCCACAGCTCCACAGCTTCACAACAGGTGATGTGAGATGGGTTGTTTGCTCATGTGCTATGAAGTCTTCTGGTACAGCAGCCACAGTTGC
Source organism: Apodemus agrarius (assembly GCA_964023405.1). Classification (NCBI taxonomy): domain Eukaryota; kingdom Metazoa; phylum Chordata; class Mammalia; order Rodentia; family Muridae; genus Apodemus; species Apodemus agrarius. Next base: position 3,989,718 of record OZ030007.1, read on the forward strand.
ATTGCAGCCCTTATGAAGGTATGCTGAAAAAAACAAGGCTGCTGTCAGTCACAATTCTGACCTGTAATTATTCCTGTCTGAAAGAATCACAGGGATGGAAATGGAGAGGACCCCCAAGATCTCTCAAACACTGGACCACCAAACAGGCAGCATACACCAGCTGATATGAGGACCCCAACACACATACACTAGAGGACTGCTGGGTCTGTGTTCATTCAGAGATAATGCACCTAACCCTCAGGAGACTGCAAGCCCCAGGGAGTTTAGAGGTCAGGTGGGGTGGGGGCTGAGGACATCCAAGTGGAGACTGGGGATGGAGTGAATAAAATATGGAGTGTAAAATAATTAATTAATTAATGAAAAAGAAACTAGGCTGCTGTCACTAAGACTTACCAGGTGTTTTCTCTAATTAAGTAAAAAATTGAATAGAAATATAGTAGGAATCATAGCATCTGTGTGGATTAAGCTCTTGTTTAGTCATTATCTCATCTTAGCATATAGGGTATGAGGTTTTATTATGCCATTTTTCAAATATCTGTTTCTTTTGATTCTTTGATGCATTTCTCCCTTATCCTAACACATCTCTATCCTAACATTCTAATACCATAGCCTACTTTCTTCTATCATATATAACATGTCCAATTTCCCATTTTGTGTTTTATTTCCTGTTCTATGGGCCAAACCATACTCACCCCACCATGAATACTAGAAATCACTTGCTTGGCACTGCTTCTTATGCCTTTGTCCATTCCTGGTTACAGATTGAACATCACTGGAATATCCAAACTCAAACCACCACGGCCACACAGATTGGTCTTTCTTATTGATATGGAGAGAGAAATTCTAGAAAGATCAAACTACAGAAACAGATTGATCATCTTTGCCAGAGGCTGGGAGGAAAGGATGAGAAGTTAGAAGACCAAGGGTCTGGAAAACAGTGGAGTGCTCACATAAACACACACACACACACACACACACACACACACACACAAACACACACACATATTTGAGAGAGAGAGAACATATGAAATTTATGGATTTGGGTCTGTTTATCTCATTTATTGTAATGATTTTTATATCCACCCCTTTTCTGCAGATTTCATAATTTAAATTTTCTTTATAACAGAATAAATTTCCAAGTACATACATATGAATACATTTCTATTCATTTATGTGTTGGTGGACAACTACACAAATTCTATTCCTTGGTTTTGTGAATAGTCTAGCAAAAAAATGAATAAGCAAGCAAGATTTTCATGGATTATAATGCCCTTTGGGCAATATATATGTAAGGTGACACATACAAAAGTTTGCAATGCCTTGTTAAAAGGAAAGGAATATAGTGCCAAGTCCCTTGAGCCAATTGTTCTAAGCATCACACAATCATGCAAATACCTTCTTTTTTTGATAAACCTTTGAAAAGTCTATGGACTACAGTTTTATGAGATCCTGCAAGCTATGGCCATTTTATCCATGGAAGCTGAAGATAATTCATTTGCATTGTTTCAAATAATAAGATCTTTGGTGGTGTTTTATAAGTCCATGGTTGGCTGTTATACCAACTAACTCAACAGAAGTTTAGGGTAAACTGTTTGACTTTCATTTTGTCTTTTTCTTTTTTGGAAGGAATTAGTTCCCTGTAATGATTGCCAAACTCCATGAGGAAATTATATTCTGATTAAATTCTTCCATCATTTATTTTTTTGTTTGTAACTATGGGACACAAAAATCAAAAATTCAATAAACAAGAACCGTTTTTGCAACTTACAAATAAGCAGGAAAAATGCTTCCCAAAAGAGGAGTAAGAAAATTTAAGGGCAATTTCAAGACAGGAAAACTACAAGTAGGCAGACTGAAAGAACAGATCACAGAGGTTTGGCTCTTTTACCAGGTATAGCTTATGGTTGAAGCATTGAAAAAGTAGCCAGATTTCTTGGTCTTGTCATCATTAAAATGACTATATAATTATTCAGGCTTTTTAAGAGATCAAATATTCATAATTATCTTCTAAGACCAATAGCAGACAGGAATCTTTGGACTATTGAATAGTTTTGTATCAAATGTCTTTGAACCTTTTGACTAAGAGTGCTTTTTAGTACCAGCATTTCAAAATCATAGTTTTAAATTCTAGAAAGTATGATTACATTGTATGTTGTATAAGGTACAAGAAGGAGCATCATATTAATTACAATTTTAGAATTTCCAACAGTTATATATTGTAATTAATTGGTATCTAGGTTCGTTTTTCTTATTTTTCCAAATATCTCAAAGTTATAAGATTTGAGTACATTTAAAGCAATCTGTTAAACAGTGAAATTAACTTGCATTGTCTTTTTTTATCTGTTGAACTAAATCTACTGACAACTAACATTTAGACTGTTATCTTCTTATGTCAGTATTTTACCATCACCAGTATCATGTAAGTTATTCAAACACTTAGAATATGATAAACCAATGTTGCACAATGATATGCAACATATATGAAGTGCATACCTGAAGGGCCCTGTTAAGGGCAGATCTCATCAGATTTAGCTGATCATAAAATATCTGTCCAATTCTACAGACTTTCTTAATAGTTTGAAATAAATCATGGCAGAAGCAAAACAAGCATTGGTCCTCAGCAGCTGATGCATTGCTGATGCTTTATGTATGTGTTACTGTAGAGAGCAAAGCAGTGATGTGACAGTGTTTGTCAGTGGGTAGTGCAGACCTGGGAAATGGCTGTACATGTCATCATGTGACTTGCAATGCACACTGCTATGTTGAAGGAAGTGTGAGTGAGTCATGAAATGCTGGCCAAGCAAAGAAACCAGAGGAAGCAACGTTACCAAGCATGATGAAAGCACTTTCTAGAACACTAAAGACTTGTTTAATATTTATATTTTATTAGGAAGAAACAACCGTGCCTTAGCATAGCGTGCCTTCCGGAGGCAGATGTTGGGAGTGATGTGCAAATCTTTATTTTGATGTGTTCCAGTGTGTGGTCTCATTCCTTTCCAGCTGGCTAGATTTTCTGCTTCCTTTCTTCAAGCCCAACCCTAAGCTCACCAGGAAACTGCTCCTAATTAACTTTATCCCTTTCGCATTTCACAGGTTCATGGAGTCTCAGACTGCTGGCATTGAAATAGACTTTATAAATAAGTTAGTTCAGCCCTATTATTATTTGTCCCCATCTGACTTGATGACTGCATAAGTGTGTGTGTGTGTGTGTGTGTGTGTGTGTGTGTGTGTAAAAGAGAGAAAGAAAGACAGAGAGAGAGAGAGAGAGAGAGAGAGAGAGAGAGAGAGAGAGAGGAAAGTAACATGCAAACGTGCATATATGCCTATATGAATGGTTTATTTTATTAAATCATCTTTTTTAATCAACAAATTGTGTGTATGTAAAGTCGCCTGAGTAAAGTGTTAAAATAAATTTTCTTAATAGTCTTTGGTATTTGAGAAAAAATTATATACTGTCAATCTAGTACAAAGAAATCAGTGTCACTTAACACTATGTTTCTGGGGGTAGTTTGTCACTTTATCGTGAAATAGCCAGTCCTGGCTCTATTGAAATGAATTCTAAAAAAGATGGGTAATATAATATAGTCAAAGCATTCTTTAAAAAAATTTTATACATGATATTTCGATCATTTTCTTCCGCCTTCCCTAACTCCTCTAAGACCTCCCCACCTCTGTATCTACTGAAAACAATAGAACACAGAGGAGAGAGTATGGAGAAAGTAAACACCTACTTATGTAGACTTCACTATCATCACAATCTCCTAAGCACAGATGCTTGGCTCCTGTTTGTGATATATGTAGGAGGACAGAGGTGGGTGAGTGGGCCCTACTGAGACCTTGAACGGCCTTGTATAATTTCAGGTATCAGAATGATGTCTTAATGTTCAATATCTGTGAAAGGATAGGAACTTTCCTTGCCTCCTGGATTCCTGGATATAGCTTTTAAACACCAGAAAGCTGAGTTGGAATGAGAGCGAGTATGAGAAGGCTATTCTCAGGGATGACCTTCACAGCTAGGTGTGATGGAGATCACAGAAACAGCCCATGACGAGCCTTAGAAGTATCACTTGAGAAATGTGTACTTTCCTGTAGCACCCTAGCTATGTGAAAATACAGTATGGTTTCAGATTGGAGGGAATGTTGCTTTCCCTTTGAGGAAGTACATTTTATAAGCTAAGCACTCTATCTTCAAATATTAATCAATATTGTCTCACAAAATTTGAACATTCATTGTTGGTAAAGAGGAAAATACAACTGTGTCTTATAAATAAGATATTATAGGTAAATGGGATTCCATCGCAGGCATGTATGTCTTTTTAACTTTTTAGAGGTCAGGGGGTAGTGTATTCTTTTAACTTCTCTGATGTTATTTGGGAATCATCAAGAGAGAAATTATTGATCTCTCCTTTCTGTAATCTCTGTGGGTGGCCTTTCCTATGGCTTAGTTTGCAGTAATGTTGAAGTTTCCTTCTGGTGATAAAAGGTCACTGGCTTGGTATCCTACAGTTACAAGAGCCTCCCTGGGACACTTTATACCTATTGTCCTGCATTAATTATTTTTACCTAGTATTACATAAGACTAACTGATATTGTGATATGTGTTTTTGCTTTATTTTTGCATAATAGCACATATGGTGTATATTGCAATTTTTCTATACATGTATATAATGCCTAATGATTAAACCAGTGTAATTAGTTGTACATGACATGCAATGTTCAATAATTTGCCTTATTTTTATAGTAATTTAAGAATATACAGTGTTAATGTTAACTTAATTGCACATTATTCTGCAGATATCCTAGAGCTTTCTCTCTTTTCTAACTGTGTGATATACTCGACCCCCAACCTATAGCCCCTTGGCAATTCTTTGCACTGGTCATTATGCCAAAGAAAAGATCAGTATGTCCAAAAGGCACCTGCAGGTTCATGTTTACTGTAGTGCTCACAGTAGCCAGCACAATGAAACAATTCAGGAGTCTGCTGAATGTAATGAGGTGGAGAAGATATCCATATGGTATGGACAGCTTAATGATACCATCTCACAATCATCTCTAAGTTTATGGACTCTGAGGTGCGAATGACCCTGCAATAGTCCAAATTCTATGCATTTGCTGAGAGCCAGCAGAACATACTTTTTTTGACTATATATATATGTTGTTTTATTGTTTATGCTAAGTCTGGAAGGCATTATCACATGTTTGAGGAACATAATACTATTCTCACTTAACTAGCAGAATTGGCTAAATGCTTAGAACAAAATTCATTTAATCTTCATTTATAAATATATGCTAACTTCTTATAATAGTTTTTGCAAAATATTCATTTACATATTGATGTATTTTTTAGAGATTGTTGCAAATTTTACTTAAAATTACTGAAATTACTTAATGAAGTTGGAATACTTGAAAAAATGCCCAGTTCTGGATACATGGGAATGGAAAAGAGGGGGGGGGCTTCAGCAGTAGTTCAATAGGACACAAACCATGCACATCTAAGTGAACATTACTGCCCATCTGTTATCTGTTCATTTCCAGCTCAAATATCCTGATTATCCTTCGCAGCTGGCCATGCCAGGTATGATGCTCACATGATCTCCAGTTAGGCTTACTATGAAATGATTTTTCACCTTAATGAGATGTTTTGACTGCCTTTGACACAAAGGTTCTTTTCACACTTTGCATGTTTATTCTCATCTTCTTGTACTTATAAAAAGTCCTGTAAGTTAAGAACTCCTTTACCATACTGCTGTGTTCTAGTCTTGGTTGCGAGTCATCTGTATCATTCAAGAAGTAGATCAACTGAACACAGAATGATGCATACATATTTTTATCATGGTCATAAATGACACTCTGAATTTTACAAGTGATTGTGAGGTTTTCTTGAATAAAACACCACCCACTATCCCTTGAAGACTTGAGAGTTCCTTCTCTGAGATCATATTGAACTGCAATATCTAAATAAAATTGGCACATTTTATATATGTAAAAATGCTTACAATGTACCAACTGACTCTACTTTATTTTCTTCTGTTTGTGTATTATATACTCTTTTGCCAAAGATGTGTTCACTCTAGAGGAGGATCATGTGAGAGCCAAGACCAGCTCTGCCCTTCCTATTTACTTTGCTTTGGTGAGTTACTCAGGTTTAGGGGTAAGGTTAAGGTTAGAGTTAGGGTTAGGATTAGGGTTAGGGTTAGGGTTAGGGTTAGGGTTAGGGTTAGGGTTAGGGTTAGGGTTAGGGTTAGGGTAGGGATTAGGGTTAGGGTTAGATTTAAGGTTAGGGATTAGGGTAGGATTAGGATCAGGGTTAGGATTAGGGTTGGAAACCAAGATATTCCAAGACAAAACCAAATTTAAACAATATTTTTCCACAAACCCAGCCCTACAAAGGATAATAGGGTGTGAAACCACCAAATCTTTAGACAGTTGCCTTGGAACAAACATAGAAAATTGACTCCAAATAAACACTATTCCATATAACAATAATGTAAGAATCCCAAAATGATTGCTTAATGCCTTTTGAGATTAAGCAGCGAGAATGAAAATAAATGAGAGAAAATAGAATTTTAAAAAAATATATTTTCATTTTGGAATATGGGATAGAACTTTCCAGTTTATTTCCAGACATGTTCTCTTTCATCAAAATATTAATTTCTCTTTTCATTTATACATGTGTCATACAAACACCTCCCTCTCTCCCTTTCTCTCTCTTTCTCTTTCCTCTCTCTCTCTCTGTGTATGTTTGTGTGTGTATGTTTGTGTTTGATTATGAAACCCTCCATATATCATATATGCATTTTCTGTTGGAAAATAAACAACCCATTTCTTGTAACAGATACAAAGAAAATAAAATATCAAGTATATAAATATATGATGCAAGACTGCAAATGAATGTGATTTTCTGTAAGGAATGTGCTGCAATGCCATTGAATATGTGACACAACCATGTCTTAAGGAATTATTGCCTTGTTCATGGAAACCATGTCAGCGTAGCACTGGTGACAGAGAAAGGATGTGGAGCCCACCATACATTTTGCTGAATCCTCCACAATAGATCAAGGATGTGACATTCTTGGTGATCTGAGCACATGTCTTAGAACTTGAACTGCTCAGGGATCTTAAACCCATGGAAAGCTTTCCTTTCCTTTCCTTTCCTTTCCTTTCCTTTCCTTTCCTTTCCTTTCCTTTCCTTTCCTTTCCTTTCCTTTCCTTTCCTTTCCTTTCCTTTCCTTTCCTTTCCTTTCCTTTCCTTTCCTTTTCTTTTCTTTCCTTTCCTTTCCTTTTCTTTTCTTTTTCTTTTTTATGTTTTTTTTATTTCCTACATTCTTTGTTTACATTTCAAAGGCTTTCCCCTTTCCCAGTTCCCCCCTCACCATATGTCCCATAAGTCATTCCCCCCGCCTCATTCCCCAATCACCTGCCCCACCATTTCTCTGTTCTGGTACTCTCCTACAAAACTTGATCCAGTCTTTTCAGGACCAGGGTCCTCTCTTTCCTTCTTGGGAATCTTTTGATTTGCTAATTATGCCTTGAGTATTCAGAGCTTCTGGGCTCATTAATATCCACTTATCAGTGATTGTATTTCATGTGTATTATTTTGTGATTGGGTTAACTCATTTAGGATGATATTTTCCAGATCCAACCATTTTCCTACAAATTGTATGAATTCATTATTTTTAATTGCTGAGTAGTATTCCATTGTATAATATACCACATTTTCTGTATCCATTCCTCCTTTGAGGGACATCAGGGCTCCTTCCAACTTCTGGCTATTATAAATAAGGCTGCTATGAATATAGTGGAGCATGTGTCCTTATTGTCTGCAGGGGAATCCTCTGGGTATATGCCCAGGAGTGGTATGAAAGGGTGCTCTGGAAGGGTCATGCCCAATTTTCTGAGGAGCTGCCAGACTGATTTCCAGAGCAGTCCCACCAACAGTGGAGGAGTGTTCCTCTTTCTCCACATCCTTGCCAGCACCTGTTGTCTCTTGACCATTCTGACTGGTGTGAGGTGGAATCTCAGGGTTGTTTTGATTTGCATTTCCCTGATGACAAATGATGTTGAACATCTCTTAAGGTGCTTCTCAGCCATCCAAATTACTTCTGGCGAAAATTCTTTGTTTAGCTCTTTACCCCATTTTTTGATAGGGTTATTTGGTTCTTTGGGGTCTAACTTCTTGAGTTCTTTGTATATATTGAATATTAGCCCTCTGTCGGATGTGGGGTTGGTGAAGATCTTTTCCCAATTTGTTGGTTGCTGTTTTGTCCTTCTGAAAGGTTCTGTAAGGCAAAAGCTTTCCTTTTCTTAATGGAAGCATCTCCACTGACTTCCAATAGACTGCAGCCTTTCTGTAGTCAAGATAATTATGTTTTCCAAGTCACATTCAATGAATGTTGTAACAGCACATAAATTTCAGCTTTTAGTATGAAGATTGTGATCCAATGACCAAATAGGTAGGTTATTTCCTATTGATAAATTTGGCGAATCAGCTTTCTAGATCTCTCTCTCTCCCTCTCTCTCTCTCTCTCTCTCTCTCTCTCTCTCTTTATTTTACACCTCCAAATTTGGAGTTTGCCTGCAAGCCTCATAGCTAAGAACTCATTCTAGAAAATGTTGGGGACCAAAGTCATTACTCCCCTTCACTTTTAATAGGTTAAGAAAGGTCTCTTTGGTGTATGAGAGTTTGGACTACACGTCTACCTTGCTGAATTGAAAGCTGTGAGTTTGACTCCTGTGTATATGGTTAAGCATGAGATGTTTAGGGGATGGATCTGGGTCTTTCTTAAAACTGGAGTGACCTAGATACAAAATAATAGATAAATTACTTATGGTAATCAAAAAAATCTTAATAACCTTGTCTCCTCAGACTACTAAACATGAGAAAAGAAAGAAGTGAGAGGAGTCAGGACAGAGGAACAGAAGGAATGATCGGTCTTTCATCAAGAGAGTCTATCTAGACATTACCTGAAGCTTAAAAATATATTGCATCTTGTAACTGATTCTCTTTCATTCTCTGTATGCTGCCTGTCTCATGGAATTTATGGCCACAAACTGCAGTTTGCTTTATTCTTCTAAACATGGTTTAAAAGAGTTCTGGAAGTCTCCAAACAATAAAACTCTAACAAGAGTAATGTCTTCTCTAAAATAGCTCATTTAAAAATGGTCAATAAATACAAACAAGGCAGTCCCCAAAGTTCTCTTTCAGCCTGCTAGTATGAAGAATTAGGAAATAAAACTCATGGGGGTGTGCTACACAGTTACTATGGCATGACCCCACCCGAAGCATTGTCTGAACCCCATACCAGCTCACCCTGGGATACTGTAGAAACTGTGCTTTGAAACAATATCTAGAGGCCATTTTAGTTTAATTTACTGGTAAAAGCAGAGCTACCTGCACTGTAAGTGATGGGAGATTCTTCTACTGGTTTTGAGAGTTAATTGACTTCTCAGAGATCCCAGGTATGAGGTCCCTGTGTAGGTTACAGTAACCAAGTAGTCAATCATAAATATCAGAGTGATGAGCACACATGAGAGAGTGCTATAAATAATTACAGCTTGGCAAGAGGTTCAAAAGAAGAAGCCCTTGGGCAATTGGACCTAATATCACAGTACAGATAATAATTTTGATACTTATATGGAAAATCCATATTATTTTACATCCCTTATGAGAATCAGGATCTAGACATTCTCCCCTGCCTTTTATTGAAAATATATTCTTTTTCTTATACAGTGTATCCTTATCAGCATTTCCCCTCCCTCTACTCCCCAAGTTTATCTCCATGTGGATCCACTACTTTTCTGTCTCTTATTGGAAAAGAGCAGGCTTCTAAGAAATAACAAAAATCATAACAAAAATAAAATATAGTATGGTAACACCAAATCATCACATTGATTTTGGACAAGGCAAATCAACAGAAGGAAAGGTGCCCAAGAGAAACCACAAGAATAAGAGACCCACTTGCTCACACACTCAGGAGTCCCCATAAAATATTTAACTGCAAGCCATAATATGTGTGTGTGTGCACGCATGCGCGCATGCACACACACACACACACACACACACACACACACACACACAAAGGACCTGATACAGACCCTAAAGGCCCTATGCTTTCTCCTTCAGATCATATAAGCTTTGCTCAGTTGATATAAATCCATACCTTACCATGATTGTTAATATCTTGGGCCCCCTAAATAATTACTAATGAATATGACAAATTTCCTGTCCACTTTAAATTTTTATTCATTTAGTTATTTAACCTATCCATTATTTTCATGTTAAATACAGTATCTAGCAAACATAAATACATTGGTTATTGTTAGTATCTATATATAATTTTATTTCATCAGAATATATTTTCAAATGTTAAAATGTGTTTTAAAACTAAGTTTAGATTTTGATGTTTAATCCCTCTAATTGGCAGTTTTCAAAAAAAATACAATGGAGAAATCAAACTGTTTCAGCATGTAAAGGAGTTTACTTGCAAGCCTCGGAAAGCAAGTTTAATCTCTGGGACTTACATGGTAGAGGAAGAGAATTTACTCTGGCCAGTTTTCTTCTTTTTTAAAAAATTTTTATTGGATATATTCTATATTTACATTTCATTTCCATGTTTTTTGTTCCCCATCCGCAAAAGGTTACACATGCCTTTTCTCTCCTCCAGTTCCCCCAACGACCCCTTCCTACTTCCCTGTTCTGGTATTCCCCTACACTGATGTATTGATCATTTCCAGCACCAGTGTCCACTCCTTCCTCCTTGTCAGACATCATTTGGTATGTGAATGGTGTCTTTGGTGTCCGAAGAGTCTAGGCTAATATCCACTTATCAGTGACTGCATACCATGGGTATTCTTTTGAGACTGCGTTACCTCACTTAGTATGATGTTCTCCAGCTCCATCCATTTCTCTAAGAATTTCATGAATTCGTTGTTTCTAATGGCTGAATAGCACTCCATTGTGTATATATACCACATATTTTGTATCCATTCCTCCATTGAGGGACATCTGGGTTCTTTCCAGCTTCTGGCTATTATAAATAAGACTGCTATGAACATAGTGGAACATGTATCCTTATTGCATGCTGGGGAATCTTCTGGATATATGCCCAGGAGTGGTATGGCTGGGTCCTCCGGAAGTATCATGTCCAGTTTTCTTTTTCCTTTTTTTTATTGGATATATTCTATATTTACAATTCATTTCCCTTTTTCTGGTTCCCTACCCCCCAAAGGTTCCTTTTCCCTCCCCCTGCTCCCTGTTCCACCCCTTCCCTCTTCCCTGTTCTTGTATTCCCCTACACTGATGCTTTGATCCTTTCCAGCCCCAGTGTCCACTCCTTTCTTCTTGTCAGACATCATTTGGTACGTGAATTGTGTCTTTGGTGTTCCAAGATTCTAGGCTAATATCCACTTATCAGTGACTGCATACCATGGGTATTCTTTTGAGACTGGGTTACCTCACTTAGTATGATATTCTCCAGCTCCATCCATTTCTCTAAGAATTTCATGAATTCATTGTTTCTAATGGCTGAATAGTACTCCATTGTGTATATATACCACATTTTTTGTATCCATTCTTCTGTTGAGGGACATCTGGGTTCCTTCCACCTTCTGGCTATTATAAATAAGGCTGCTATGAATATAGTGGAGCATGTATTCTTGTTGCATGCTGGGGAATCTTCTGGGTATATGCCCAGGAGGGATATGGCTGGGTCCTCCGGAAGTATCATGTCCAGTTTTCTGAGGAACCGCCAGACTGATTTCCAGAGCGGTTATACCAGCTTGCAGTCCCACCAGCAGTGGAGGAGTGTTCCTCTTTCTTCACATCCTCGCCAACACCTGATGTCTCCTGAGTTTTTAATCTTAGCCATTCTGACTAGTGTGAGGTGAAATCTCAGGGTTGTTTTGATGTGCATTTCTCTAATGACTAATGATGTTGAACATTTTTAAGGTGTTTCTCAGCCATCTGAATTTCTTCAGGTAAAAAGTCTTTGTTTAGCTCTGTACCCCATTTTTGGATAGGGTTATTTGGTTTTCTGGTGTCTAATTTCCTGAGTTCTTTGTATACATTGGATATTAGCCCTCTGTCGGATGTGGGGTTGGTGATCTTTTCCCAATTTGTTGGTTGCCAATTTGTCCTTTTGACAGTGTCTTTTGCTTTACAGAAACTTTGTAATTTTATGAGGTGCCATTTGTCTATTCTTGATCTTAGAGCATAAGCAATTGGTGTTCTGTTCAGGAATTTTCCCCCTGAGCCAATGTCCTCAAGGGTCTTCCCCAGTTTCTTTCTATTAGTTTTAGTGTGTCTCGTTTTATGTGGAGGTCCTTGATCCACTTGGAGTTGAGCTTAGTGCAAGGAGATAAGAGTGGAGCAATTCTCATTCTTCTGCATGTTGACCTCCAGTTGAGCCAGCACCATTTGTTGAAAAGGCTATCTTTTTTCCACTGGATGTTTTCAGCTCCTTTGTCGAAGACCAATTGCCCATAGATGTGTGGGTTCAATTCTGGGTCTTCAATCCTATTCCATTGATCCACCTCCCTGTCACTGTACAATACCATGCAGTTTTTAACACTACTGCTCTGTAGTATTGTTTGAGGTCCAGGATATTGATTCCCCCAGAAGTTCTTTTACTGTTGATGATAGTTTTAGCTATTCTGGGCTTTTTGTTATTCCAGATGAATTTGAGAATTGCTCTAACTCTATGAAGAACTGAGTTGGAATTTTGATGGGGATTGCGTTGAATCTGTTTATTGCTTTTGGCAAGATTGCCATTTTAATTATATTAATCCTGCCAACCCATGCGCATGGAAGATTTTTCCATTTTCTGAGGTCTTCTTCCATTTCCTTCTTCAGAGACCTGAAGTTTTGGTCATATAAATCTTTCACTTGTTTGGTTAGAGTCACACCAAGATACTTTATATTGTTTGTGGTTATTGTGAAGTGATTTTTGTGTTTGCATTGTAAGGGCTTCTACCCTATTGATGTTTTCCTGCATTTCTTTAAGAGATTTGTTTATGTCTTTTTTGTGTTCCTCTTGCAGCATCATGACCAGTGTTTTGAAATCCAACTCTTGTTTTTCTGCTGTGTTGGGGTATCCAGGACTTGCTGTGGTTGGCGAATTGGGTTCAGATGCTGCCATATTGCCTTGATTTCTGTTAGTAACATTCCTACGTTTGCCTTTTGCCATCTGTTTATCTCTGGAGTTAGTTGGTCTTATTGTTACTGGTTGGTGTTGAAGCTGCTCTAGTAGAGGGCATTTGTGCTCCCAGGGTGGAGACCAGGAGGTTTCTGCTACCTCCTCAGCTCTGCTGGGCCGGACCCAAGTCTTCCCCAGGTTTGCTGCTGGACCTGCAATTAACCTCCCACAGTCTCCTCCTGACCTGTCCAGTTGCCAGCTCTTAAGAATCAGATCTTTTTTTTTTTCACCAATCTGGGCTCATCTCTTTGATCTTTATGTTGACCTGGGCTCCTCTGTTGGTTCTCTATGGCGACCTGTTCAGGCCACCAGCTCCAAGATGGTGGCAGATCTCAGGGCTCTGTCTAACCACAGGATTTCCTGCAGGACCAAAGCTTCCCTGGTTGGACTGCTAGAACCTAGATGGTGGCGCTCTCAGTCCACAGGGCTCTGTCTGGTTAGATGTCTGTGGTGTCCTGAGGCAAGATGTCGGCCTCTGGCTGTACTCCATGCACAGACCCATGAGCAGGTTGTTGCCCACGCTGGTCGGTACAGAGACCGCCCGCCAAGCTGATCTGGCTTTGGGTACAGGCAAGAGCCTGACAGGGTAGTCGATGTTAGTCTAGGTCTCTGTCCACGCACCTGACCCCAGCAGCCAGCAGTCCTCAGTGACCTGAGGCAAGATGGCGGCCTCGCTGCAAGCCCATTGAGCCAGTCCCCAGCGGTCGGCCACAGCCACCAAGCTGTAGATGCACAGACCTCCCGCTGACCTGCTCTGGCTCTGGGTGCAGGCCAGAGCCTGACAGGGTAGTCGATGCTAGGCTCGGTCTGAGTCCACGCAACTGACCCCAGCCGCCAGCTGTCTGCGGTAACCAGAGACAAGATGGTGGCCTCCGGCAGTTTTCTTCTGATGTCTACATTCTCTTCCCTCCACAAGTATACACATGTATGTACACAAATGAATAAATTAATCCAAGACAGAATTAAAAAGTAGTATCATATTCTTGCTAAAGTGCAAACATATACACTATAGTCTCTCTCTCTCTCTCTCTCTCTCTCTCTCTCTCTCTCTCTCTCTTTACCACACTCCATATCTATATTAGATATTTATCAACTTGACAAAAATGAGGGTAATCTGGGAGGAGGGTACTTCGGTTGTTAAAATGCCTGTAGGCATGTGTGTAGGGGCATTTTCTTGATTAGGGATAAATGTGAGAAGGTTCAGTCCACTGTGAGTGATGTCACACTGGAGAAGGTGGTCCTGGATGGTAAAAGAATTATTGGGCAGGCTATGTGGAGCCAGTAAGGTGTATTCCTCCTTGGCCACTGTATCTGTTCCTGCAATGAGTTCAGGCCCTGACTTCTTCCAGGACTGGCTGCAGCTGTAAGCTTAAAGGACCCTGTCAGCCTCAAGTGGGTTTGGCCGTTGTGCAATCTCAGCAAACAAAGCAAACTAGGAAGCAAACTAACACAGTTACCACTTCGAATGATCGATTTGAGGATGTTTAAAGTTTAATTTCTTGTAAAATGAAAAATTTATTTTCATGAATTATGGTGCAAAATCAGTCTACACCCTTATGTCTAACAGTAGTAACCTCCATTTTAAAAATCAAATTTTACGTTATTTATATGTAACTTGAGTATTTTATTCATTTAATCTATTATTACTTTGAACAACAGGATGGATGTTATTAAAGGCAACAACATCGATATGACTCAGGGAAAAGCAGGAAGAAATAAAACTCATTCTCCTAGGAGGTTTGGAAATATTCCTGGTAGGAAAGGTAGCATTTTCATTAGGGTTGTTTTATTTTCCCCTTTTTCTGCCCACACATTTTGACACTGGCTCTGATTTCACAGCACATACTCATGTTGCCCACATTGTATATTGTCATGATTCCAGAAGCAGAAGAATGGGGGAACATTTCATTGCCGTGTTCACTCTGTGCCTGATCTTCAATTGCAATGTCACGGAGTCTGAATGGCTTGATGAACTCCCCTCTGAAAGGGCTCATTTCAACTTTTTATGATAGTAATATAGAGCCAAATTCCACATATGGTGAGAATCATCCTATTTGTATGTGTACTCTACATAAGTGCTTAACATAAGTAGTGCCTTTAGACAACAGGTCATATTCTTTCTTTCCTTTTCTTTAGCCTAATGATATTTACTGCATCCCATTTAGTTAAAGACATACTATGACTTGTCATCTGTGTTATGACCTCCAGGTCGTGTCAGTTTCAACTTAGAGTTACCTTGCATTCAGGTCATATTGATATAGCACAAGTTTTTAACTATGTTATTTAATATTCAAATTATCTATGTAGAGTGACTGCTGTTTTCATCTTCATTTTACATGGGAGCTCTATCAATTCCAGTTGCTGATCAGCAGGATGAGTAGGCCTCGTTACTTCTCATCTTCAGCCTTCTGCTCTGATCTTCATGCCTCAATGACTGTATTGCAGTGACACGACTCTACTCTTAGAAACATAGGATCACTTACTAATGTCACCTGTTCAGTGGATCTCTGATACAAGTACAAGGAATTCATGATTTATTTCAAACTTTAAACTTCAGTTTACATTTCTGAGACCAACACACCATCCCATTCTTTGCTGAATGAGGAAGTCAGTGGATATCATTCACTACAGCATTAACTAAAAATTGTTCCTGGCACATCCCTCTGAGCAGCAGTGGTAATTTTACCTGTGCTTAAGGCTTGTCTGCACTTCCCGGTGCTTTTTGGTTATGAGGCCCTTTTCCAGAGGATCAACTGCAGGTCAGACCGAAACTGGAAAGCTCCTGTTACAGATGGCTCCTAGGTTCCTGTGTCCTGAGGTTTCCGGGCGAGTTCCTCTGAGCAGTGGTGCTAGTTTTAACCTGTGCTTACAGGATGGTCTTGAGTCCTCTCCTGGCGCTATTTCCTCAGGTGTCAACCAGCAAAAAGCAAAGTCATATATATGTATATATATATATACTAATAAATACATGGAATTATTTATTAGAAAGGCTTACAGGCTGTGGTCCAACCTGTCCAACAATCTACCAAAAGGAGGTCCAAAAACCTCCTTTGTTCAGTCCATGTGGCCGATCTTTAGTATTTTTTAGAATTCATAAGAAGTAGTTGACAGTGAAGGGATGGACTTGCTATTAATAGCAAGAACAAGCAGGCAAATAGCAGAAACTGAAGGTGTATTTTCACACATTAAAAGGTTTAATGAAGAAAAAATTCTCATGTATATCCAGCTGCAGGAGTTTTATTCATTCCAAATGTGGTGAAATTGATAATGAATAGTCATCACAGGTGGACTTCCCAAGGGAAGATCTTAGAAATTACTGTACAGTCCCAAATAATAAGCCATGAAAATATACATACAAGTAACATTATGTGGACTTAACAAACAATTCTTAGTAATATATACATATAAATAAATACATATATGCTTGAATTAGTAATTATTAATAAGTGGTGTTCATGATTTGAAGGAGAGTGTTAAGGGGTCTATGTAAGGGTCTGGGAAGGAAGAAACATTATAGTTAAATTGCATTGTTAAAATAAACAAACAATAAGCAATTTCAGTGAAGATAATCTCTGATTAAACAAGGTCCAGGAGGAAGCAAGTCACCTACACAGCCAGCAGATTGTGGGCAATCTACCACAAAATGTTGTCCTGTCTAAATGAAGCAGTGCTATTCATAGCCATTATCTATGCTTAGAGTTACATGATTCAGAGTGACATTCTTTCCATGTCTTCTTCATTCAACTTCTAAAGAAGGAACTTGCTGATTTCTTACTTGAGAATGTACTGGTCAAATAGAGTAAAATAGTCAATTTTACAATGGGGACATCTGACAAGACAATACCTTCTCAACAGTAGCTTTGGAGAAACCCTACCAGGCAGGTTACGTTTTCTTGATTAAATATTTAAATAGTTTTACATTTGTTGCATAATTATCACTCATATTTTGGGATCTGGTGGCAGTTAAATACATGTATTACCCCAGAGTAACTGGCATACTTATTTTTCACATGTTTATTTTTGAATATTTTCCATTTGTTTCAGACTTTCAAACATTCTTCATTAGCTATTTTGCAATATAAAATTATTTGCTTTCAACCACATTAAGCCTACTTTGACAGGAACCAGTTGAAGTAATTCTTCTAATGACACAATTACAGCCCTGAAACCTTTTTATTCCTGTGCTGGTGATTGAAGCCAGCACTTGTACATACTAAGCAATGATTCCATGCAGGGCAACATGCTCAGACTCTTCTGTAGCTACCTGACAACCTTTCTGTAACATTTCATATAATTTGTTTCTTTCAAGAAAATAAAAGATGTGGTTAAAGTCTCCATCATCTTTTCCCTCCAATCATGCAACGATTGAAACTCCTTCATAGTGTGTATGTGTGTATATGTATATATACATATGTATATATACATATATATAATTAGATATTTTCTTTATTTACATTTCAAATCTTATTCCCTCTCTGGTTTCCCCTCCAAAAACACCCTATCCCATCATCCCTTCCCCCTGCTCACCAACCCACCCTCTCTTGCTTCCCTGTCCTGGTATTTACCTATACTGGGGCATTGAGCTTTCTAATTCATGAAATTATTAGGTAAATTGATGGAACTAAAAAATAACATCCTGGGTGAGGTAACCCATTCACAAAAGAACATACACTGTATGCACTCACTGATAAGTGGCCATTAGCCCAGAAACTTAGAATACTGAAGATACATCTCCATATTTTTTTATTCCCACAGCACCAACAATTCTTTTGGAAATTCATTGGAGAGTTGGATTATGTATCTTCTAGAAAAATCAGGGGCTCTACATGCCTTTGTCTCAATTTTACATAACATACACATGATTTTCAAGAAAATTTATTGGCTTAAAAACATTATTTGATTTTATCTGGGAGAGTATATAATAGAAATTAACAAACTAATTAAATGTGGGACAATGAATTAATATAAAATATTGCATAAATAAAAGTACGGATTATAAATTAGAGAACTCTTCTGTCAGGGTGTGATAGTAGAACAGATTCCTCAGTAGGTTGTAGGTGGGTATGGGTACATTAAAGTTGAAGGAAAAGAATTCTCAAATCTAGTGAGTTTTATTCAAATTACCAACCAGAAACAGAGGTAAAGACATTGAGGAAGCAGAGGATTGATACATGTCCATTCAATTGTAATGTGAAAATCACTTGAGGAAATCGATGATTTCTCCATGTGATTCCCACACACACTTCCTGATTAGACCATCAAGGATCCAAATTCACAAGGAATTCATGGTGTTAACACCCCTGGAACTAGAAGTCACTCAGGACTGTACACTTCTGGGTGAGATTCAGATTAAGGCAGATTTGAGTGTTATTACAGAATGCAAATATACTAGTTGTCTGATCATGTGTTATGAAATATTTCACTCTTTAAATCATGTTTCCAAATACTTTGATTTGGTGGTGTGAAGGCAGACTTTCATAATGACTGGAATCAGTAAGTGGGACAATCACATGACATCTTTCATGGCAGGCATCATGTGCTGCTCTAAATGAGTATGCAGTCCATCTCCTCATCAGCAATAGCTTCTTTTCATCAGATGCATTTATAAATCTACAAATGAGGATTAATGATTCTATCTCATATAGCTTTGGAACAAATACAAAAATGGTAAATTATTTAAAACACCTAGCATGTGACTATTCATTACCTTCAATTACAGTGACTGAGAATAATTATCTTAGGGTTTTACTGCAGTGAACAGACATTGTGACTAAGGCAAATCTTATAAGGACAACCTATAATTGGGTCTGGCTTGATTAACAGGTTCAGAGGTTCAGTCCCTTATCATCAAGGTGAAAACATGGCAGCATCCAGGCAGGCATGCATCAGGAGGAGCTGAGAGTTCTACACTTTCATCTGAAGGCTACTAGCAGAATTCTGGCTTCCAGGCAGCTAAGATGAGGGTCTTAAACCCAAGCCCACAGTGACACACCTACTCCAACATGGCTACATCTACTCCAACAAGGCCACACCTCCAAATAGTTCCACTACCTGGGCCAAACATATATACAAACCATCACAATAATTATTATTCTCAAGAAGGCTGGGAGGCTGGCAGTTGGGAAAAGTCATTGAGATATAGATGAGTGGACAATTCTAGTTGTTTTATAAAGATGTCAGAGGATGCTATAGGTTCTGGACCCACCCAGCTCCAGCCATTCCTACTATACTCTGATCCTTTTCATCATGGATAGTTTTCTAAGAGGTGCTTTAGAAGATAAGAAAGTAGTATTAAGAATCCATCTTCCTGAAAGAGACTTATTGTTCTATAAAAGAGATGCAGAATTCATCCTATGTTGGGTCTCTTTTGCTCTTTGTTCATGGCCCTGTTGTATAAAAATCAACATTAGAATGACCTAAGAAGAGAATTGGGTTATGGGTGGCCATGTGGGTTTAACTTTGGGATATTTCTTGATAACCCTAATTCGTGTTGATAGAACCAGAAATCTGTTGGCAATCTTATTCTCTAGGTACGGTATCTTGGGTGGAGTAAGAACAGAGAGAGGATAAGCACAAGCAAGCAAGCAAACATTCTCTCTCTCTCTCTCTCTCTCTCTCTCTCTCTCTCTCTGCTTTTGGTTGTGAATGTGATTATGCTGCTTAAGGTTCCTTCCTTCACAGCAGTGATGACCATTAATCTGGAACTGTGGCTTAAAACAAGCCCTCTATCCCTTAATTGTTTTGTCTGGGTATTCTATTCCAGTACAATAAATAAAGATAAGCCAAGTACTATGTAATATTCACACATTGTGTAATGTTCAAATCAAGGTAGACAAGTCTCCAAAAAGGCATTTTCATTGTATTAAAAGCATTCAAAATATTTTCTTCAATTTATGCTTTTTAAGTCTACTATATGAAACAAAATTCAAGGATCCAATCTTATGTAAAGGCTGTTTTTTAACCATACAAGCTCTAGGAAAGTAAGATTAGAACTAGAAGTATGTATTGTCTGCAGATGCCTTGGATACAGCATTTTATTAGAGCTTCATCAGTGTAGCAAGCACAGTATAAATTGGCACGTTTTTTCCATACATGTTAACATTGAGGCGCCACGACACTGCCAAGCAAGGTTAGCCATTTGTCAATTAGAGTGCAAGACTTTCAGTAAATTTCCAGTTCAGATGGACAACAGGCACTTTTTGAAATATTGCCATGTTAAGATGACTCAGATGTATTCTTGAAATATCCACAAATACTGGAGATTATTATATAGTGGAAAAATAACTATCTGGAATTTGTGTCTAACTACATGAATATTTTAGAGGCCTTGGAAGAAATCCTTTTTGTTCACTTTGTTTTGCTTTATTTAGTGAATTTCTCACTCTGTAGACTGGTTTCAGCTATACAGTAAATTTCTTCCTCTATAAACCAGTAGATGTCCTGAAAATCCTTATGTAGCTATAACTGGCCTCCGAGTTGTGGTGATCCTCCTGCCTCAGCATCTCAAATGCTTTCTCACTTCAGTTATGGAGGAATAAGACCGTCATAAGTTGATTCTTTCATATAGGTATATTGAGGAGGTTAGAGTCATACACTAGATGATTCCCTCTCCCATAGTGATGCATTTGTGTCCTTAATGGCAGTAAGCTTCAGAGCACATTTTATGATTCACACCTGTAAAGATCCAAGGTACAGGACAGGAATCCTTATCCCTGTGAGTAGACTGTAATCTTCCTCTATTGTGGGGATGAAGCCAGCCACTCTAATTCCATTTCTCTACACACCCTCTTTTCTCCTTGAGCTCCTCATCATCTTCACACTTCTCACAGAGTAGAAAATGTCCTGTAATGCTTCCCTTATTGCTAATTTGACAAGTGTCCCTAGGAAGTCATATGACTAAAAGGCTCTTTTTTGAGCAATGGATGCCAGTGTCAGCCATCCTGGGAAGCCATCACCACTGTTCTCAATATAATGCTTGCTCTTATTTCTCTGTCAAAAACAATCTGAAAATAGCAAGTGTTTACTTTTATGTGATGTGTAATAAAGTCCTTAGAATTACCTAAAGGAAAATAAATCATGACTTTATATATTAGAGAACCAATGGACATTTAAAAATCTAAAATAAACAGCAAAACAAACAGGCTATGTAGTGAATTGTTTAATATCATGATAAAATAATATGTAATAATAATTATTAATAAATGATAAACCAAGAAGACTATAGAGACAGCTCAGCAGTTACGAGCTTATATGGCTCAGTAGATCTGAGAGTAGATCCTAGCATCTATATTTGGCAACAAACAACAATCTCTAACTCCAGCTTCAGAGGATTTTATGTCTCTTCTTGTATCTCTAGACTCTGCCTTCATATACATGTATCCAATTCTCCATTCACATGCATAAAAACATAATTAAAAATAAAATATACTTTTTAAGATTAGGATACCCATGTTCTGTCTGTCTTTCTGAAGAGATGATTGAAAAAAATCAGGTTTCAAATATCTTTCACAACTTTTGCTATATCAGGAAGAGATGGCCTCCTAAAAACAACAGGACTCTACATCCTCTTGTTTTATTTTAAAAAGCAGGTGATATTTTATTAATGAATGCTCTGAAATCCTAATATGCAAAGATAAGACAAAATGAAGTCAATGGCATATGGGAAGAAAGAGAAACCCTCACTCTTTTTTTTTTTTTGACTTTTTAAAAAATGTTCTATATTCTTTGTTTACATTCTGAAGGCTTTCCCCTTTCCCAGTTCCCCCCCTCACTATATGTCCCATATGGCCTCTTCCACCCCTCCCCGCCTATTCCCCAATCACCACACCACCATTTCTCTGCTCTATTCTGGTACTCTCCTACAAAACTGGATCCAGTCCTTATAGGACCAGGGTCCTCTCCTTCCTTCTTCTAGGGAATCTTTTGACTTCTAATTATGTCTTGAGTATTCAGAGCTTCTGGGTTCATTAACATCCACTTATCAGTGATTGCATTTCATGTGTATTCTTTTGTGATTGGGTTAACTCACTTAGGATGATATTTTCCATATCCAAACATTTGCCTACAAATTGCATGAATTCATTATTTTTAATTGCTGAGTAGTATTCCATTGTGTAAGTATACCACATTTTCTGCATCTGTTCTTCCTTTGAAGGGCATCTGGGCTCCTTCCAACTTCTGTCTATTATAAATAAGGCTGCGATGAACATAGTGGAGCATGTGTCTTTATTGTCTGCAGGGGAATCCTCTGGGTATATGCCCAAGAGTGGTATGACAGGGTCCTATGGAAGTGTCATGCCCAATTTTCTGAGGATCCGCCAGACTGATTTTCAGAGCGGTTGTACCATCTTGCAGTCCCACCAACAGTGTAGGAGTGTTCCTCTTTCTCCACATCCTCACCAGCACCTGTTGTTTCTTGAGTTTTTAATCTTAGCCATTCTGACTGGTGTGAGGTAAAATCTCAGGGTTGTTTTGATTTGCATTTCCCTGATGACTAATGATGTTGAACATCTCTTAAGGTGTTTCTTGGCCATCCAAATTTCTTCTGGTGAAAATTCTTTGTTTACTACTGTACCCCATTTTTTGATAGGGTTATTTGGTTTTTTGCAGTCTAACTTCTTGAGTTCTTTGTATATATTGGATATTAGCCCCCTGTCAGATGTAGGGTTGGTGAAGATCTTTTCCCAATTTGTTGATGGCTGTTTTGTCCTTCTGACCATATCCTTTGCCTTACAGAAACTTTGTAATTTTATGAGGTCCCATTTGTCAATTCTTGATCTTAGAGCATAAGCTATTGGTGTTTTGTTCAGAAACTTTCCCCCTGTGCACATGTCCTCCAGGGTCTTCCCAAGTTTCTTTTCTATTAGTTTCAGTGTGTCAGGATTTATGTGGAGGTCCTTGATCCACTTGGAGCTGATCTTAGTACAAGGAGATTAGAGTGGGTCAATTCGCATTCTTCTGCATGTTGGCCTCCAGTTGAACCAGCACCATTGTTGCAAAGGTTATTTTTTTTCCACTGGATGGTTGTAGTTCCTTTATCAAAGATCAAGTGACCATAAGTCTGTGGGTTCATTTCTGGGTCTTCAATTCTATTCCACTGATCTACTTGCCTGTTGCTGTACCAATACCATGCAGTTTTTTAATACAATTGCTCTGTAGTACTGCTTGAGGTCAGGGATATTGATTCCCCCAGAAGTCCTTATATTGTTGAGAATAGTTTTAGCTATCCTGGGTTTTTTGTTATTCCAGATGAAAAGAAACAGCAATTCTCAAACCCTCACTCTTGAGTCAAGTTGAAGTCTCTCTCCAGTGAAGATTCAGGGATTTCAGCACAGTTGACAAAATGTTCTTTGAAGGTCACCAACTCTGAAATAATATTTCTTTTATATATGTTGTCTCTAAATAAGATTGTTAAATAGCAAGGAGCTATGAGTAAGGCAGGTGCTGTGTGCTCTTCAAATATGACCTCATTACTTCCCTAGCAGGTACCTTCAACTTTCTGTCTACCTCACAAATAAGACTACACAGGTTCGCTTACATTAAAACCATCTTAAGTGAACCTGAAACCTTGGTGACCTAGGACCTTTGTCTTTCCCCTCTGATCTTATTTAATAAACATCTAAAACCACTCTGTGATTTCATTGGTTACAAAAGAAAAGACCCTTTTGAAATGTAAATCTACAGGTGCTAAAATTACATATATGAGTCAATGATCCTCTAAAGATGCAATTGTGTTTTCTGTTGACCATTTACTGCTAGGCATATGGCCTACCCTTATGAATAGTCTGTTTCCTAATGACTTCATTTATAGACTACATAAATGTTTATAACATATTGAGTTAGCTTTGCATTTTCTAGGGAAATGAGACACAAAACCAGAACCAAACCAAACAACAGAAAAACAAAAACAAAAACCCAAATCATCTAACACAGAGGAAGAACAATTCCCCAGGTCTTAAGACTTAGGACTTGTGGTGGTTTGAATAGGAATGGCCCCATAGACTCATATATTTGAATGCTTGGCCATCAGTGAGTGTCACTATTAGTAATCGTAGCAATAATGGAGGAATTATGTCATTGGGGTGGGCTTTGGAGTTTTAGAAGTTTGAGCCAGGCCCAGAAGTGTGTTCTCTTTCTCTCTCTGTGTCTCTGTCTCTGTCTCTTCTGCTTATTTCAGATTGAGATATAGACCTTTCCAGTACCATGCCTACAGTTGTTTAAAATGCCCAATGCTGGTAATGGACTAAATCCCTAAACCTGTAAAGAAGCCCAAACTATACGTGTTCCTTTTTAAGAGAAAAAAATGGTTTGGTAGTTTGTTTCCCTAGTGAGACAATATTGGAGAAGACTAAATTTTCATTTGCAAGTGGTTAACAAACAGATCCTGGTTCCTGTGCATGCTGCCTTAGAGCCTGCTCTTTCACGTGTCTGTCACCCTGTTGCCTTTAGAAGGCTTTGGATTCTTGTTATACATCCACAGTGGTCCGCAAACTTTTCTTTCCCTCCTTGTTTGCAGGGAATCTCTGAAGCCTGAGGGGAGAAATTTGATTGTGACATTTAGGGATAAGTTTCCCAAGGTCTCTCACTCTCTGCCTATTGTCTGGCTGTTGGTCTTTGTATTTGCTCAAGCTTCTCTGCTGACAGCTAAGTGATATATGAATATATAAGAATGTTATAAGGAATAACTTTATTGTTATGTTCCTTTAGGAGGATATTTTACTTTAGGCCCCTGGTCTCAGGTTCTTGGTAACCAAACTGGTATCAGGTATAGGTTCCATCTCATGGAGAGGGCCTTAAATCAAATCAGATATTGGTTAGTCATTCCCCTAAGCTTTGTGCACAATTACTTCAGCATTTCTTGCAGGCAGGATATTATTGTAGATAGAAGGGAATATTGTTCAGATGGTGCTGCTGATTCTCTTTGATAGCATGTAGAGAGTACCTTCTTTGTCTCATGATGTAGTATCAGGGTCCTTTTTAAAAATAATATTTTTTTATTAGTACATTTATTTATTTACTTTGCATTTTGCTTCCTGACCATAGTTCCCCTCACTCCTCTCCTCTCAGTCCCACCTTATCATCACCCTCCCCCCAAATCCTTCCTCCTTTTTTCCTCAGAGATGGGTTAGAAGGGAAGGCCCCACCATGGATACCAGCCCACTCTGGCACATCAAGTCAAACAAGACTAATTACACCCTCTCCCGAGACCAGACAAGGAATCCTAGCTTGGGAAAAGGTTTGCAAAGACAGGCCACAGAATCAGAGACAGCCCCTAGTCCACTTGCTTGGGGACCCACATGAAGCACATCTGCTACAAATATGTAGGGGACCTAGATTCAGCCCTGCTCTTTGGTTTACACTCTCTGTGAGCCCCCATGGGCCCAGCTTAGTTCACTCCGTTGGTCTTCTTGTAATGTCCTTGACTCCTCTAGCATCCCCAGTCTTTCCATCTACTCTTACTCAAGACTCCCTGAGCTCCACTTGATGTTTGGCTTTGTGTCTCTGCATCTGTGTCTACCCAGGTCTGGATGAAGCCTCTCAGAAGACAGTTAGGCTAGTTACTTTCTGTAGGCATAGCATAGTATGATAATAGTGTCAGGGGTTAACTGTCTCCCATAGTATGTGTTTCACATTGGGCCAGTCATAGGTTGACTATTCTAATCGCTGTTCCATCTTTATTTCTGGACAAATTTTGACTCATAGGTGTATAGGCAGGTTTTTATCCCTTGTCCTCTATTGGAAATCCTGCTTGGCTACAGGGCTTGGCCACTTCTGGTTCCATATCACATTCTGTTGGTAGTCTCAGCTAGGGTCAACCCCTCTGGTTGTTGGAAGAGATTTGGCCCCCATAGATTCATGTGTTTGAATGCTTGTCCATAGGGAGTGCCAGTATGAGGAGGTGTTACCTTATTGGAGGAATTGGGGCTTGGTTGAAGGAAGTGTGTCACAGTTGGTTTGGGGGCCTTTTATGCTCAGGCTTTACCCAGTGTGGACGAGTGTCTGCTTGGCTGCTGGCAGGAGACAGACCCATCTGGCTCCCTTTGGATCAAGATGTAGAAGTCTTGGCACTTCCAGCACCATGTGTGCCTGTATGCTTCCATGCTTCCTGCCCTGGTGATAATCGACTAAACCTCTGAAACTTTAAGCCAGCCCCGATGAAATGCTTGCTTTTATATGAGTTTCCCTGATCATGATGTCTATTTGTAGCAATGAAACCCTAACTCAGACAGAAGTTGGCACTAGGAGTGTGGTGTGCCCACATATGGTACAGTTTCTCCTTTGGCCAGGATCTCAGAGTCTAGGAATCAAGGGGTGGACAGAGGAATAGTTCCACTCACTAGCACTCCTAGTAACCCACGAGGAAACATTTTGCTTCTTAATTCTATAACTCTTTGTTCTGCTGACTTAGAAGTTTTGGTTCTAGATGGAGGAGTGTTCTTGCTAGGAGCCATAACAAATATTTCATTGAACTGGAAGTTCAGACTTTCCTCTGGTCAAGGGCTACTAATGCCCTTAAAGCAAAAGGCTAAGAAAGGAGTAACAGTAATAGGAGAGGTGGCAGATCTAGGTTACAATGTAGAAATTGGATTGCATCTCTACAATGGAGGTAAGATAGACTGTGTATAAGTACAACAGATTCATTAGGGCACTCTTAGTACTACAATGTCTGTGGTTAAAGTCCATGGGAAACTATGACAGCCTAATACAAGGAGGATGACAAAGGGCACAGACTTATCAAGAATGAAGGTATGGGAGAGGCCAAGAAAAATAGCTAGGAAAAGAGCCAAGACCTACTTAGTTGTTTGCAGAGGGTAGAGGAAATACAGAATGGGTAGTAGAGGAAGGTAGTTATAAATATCATCTAAGGTCACACCCGTTGAGGAAATAAGGATTGTAATTGACATGAGGGCTTTTGTTTTATTCAGTTAAGAATGTATTTATAGAGATACTGTGTTTTTTTCAATTTACTTAATATCAATTAATAGAAAATATCAATGGTTATTTTAAAGATCAAGATAATAAAAGGATGTTTCCCAAGGGACATTTATTTATTCTAAGTTTGTAATATATTTTTGGTTGTTATTTCATGTTAGGTGTTATTATGACCTGGTTATTGTTTAAATTTTGACATGAGATATGATTTATGTTGACAAGAGGTAGACTGTGATGGCTATTCTCAGTTGACAACTTGACTATATCCAGAAATGGACAGCACACCTGTGATTCATATATTGAGGCATAATGGCCAAGCTTATAAAGATCTAGTGATAAAGAATTAAGAAAAGCTGAGGTGCAGGCATAGTGGTACATGCCTATAATCCCAGTAGACAAGGCAGGCAGATCTATGAGTTCAAGGTCAGTATGCACAACAAGTTCCAGGACAATCATGCTTAGGCAGATAATTGAAAGCATAAGACTAGTGAAGAGGTAATAGAACAAGGGGGACATGCTCCAGCCTCAGGAAGCAGTAGAACATGGCTGCTTTGATATGTGGCTCTGGCTTTAGAGTCAAAAAACAGAAGGGGTTGCTGA
Organism: Apodemus agrarius; assembly: GCA_964023405.1. NCBI lineage: Eukaryota > Metazoa > Chordata > Mammalia > Rodentia > Muridae > Apodemus > Apodemus agrarius. The sequence continues at coordinate 4,017,443 of OZ030007.1, forward strand.
GACAATTGATGTTAGTTATCTGGAGTTAAAATCTTAGCAGTGATTAATAACAGACCAGTATCACTGAGGTGAAATCTTCTGGGAAGTGTTTTCAAAGAGCACAAAGAAGCTGTGTTCCAGAAATCAACATTGTACATGCAGCCAGACTCGGTAATATGTAGGAGTTACCCTGGAGGTACTGACTTTGAAGGCATGGAGGGGTCATGGAGAGCAGTTGCAGCATGGCAGAGTTTAGCAAAGGCCATTGGTGAAGGTGCAGCCTCAGTGGTAGTTGAAGGCCGAGGACTGAAGAGGTCATGTAACGATGTTGAATACTAACACCATAGAGATAGCCTATGACAGGCTCTTGGTGTGGAAGACAACAGAATATTGGAGATGATAGTATCATGGAATTATCACCAAAAACAGCAGCAGTGGATCAGAGTCAGCCAGAGTCTAGAGTGCTGCAGTGGGCAGAGCTGGGGAAATGACCCAAGCCCTTTGGAAGAACACCAGATATCATATGTGGATCTGAGATACTGGAAAAAAGTTGTGTAATAGTGGCTTTAGATACCCCAAGACGTTACCTGCTGAGGAAAGTTGTTAAAGGGAGTGGAAACAGCCAAAGGGAAAGAATTGTGCTGCATTCAACAAAGTTGAAAGAAAGGAGTTGGACATCTGATGTGGAGGTACAGAGTTTGCAGTTTCCCCAGCTTGTTTTCGGTCTTGTTCTCATCCAATATTTCTTCACTATGATATTTTCCAATGGCAGTGCATATACTGCGATGTTGAAAGTATGCAAATTGCTTTTTGATTTTGATTTTATAGGGGATTACAGCTAAGAGATTGTATGAATATCAGAACAGACTTAGAACTTGGGGCTTTTAAACACTGTTGAGACTGTGAAAGACTATGAGGATTGTGGTGGTTTAAATATGCTTGGTCCTGGGACAATCACCCCTGATGATTCAATAAGATTATTCTACTACTATGTTGCAACAGTGTCTCTTAAGTGTCTTTAAAACCAACTTTTTTATTCATGGTGTTTTATGCATTTATTGCCCCCTTTCATTCTAATGATTTTGCAGATGTTGTCATGGTGTTGGGCAGCTAGCTTTGTCTGTAGTGTTTCTCTTCTATGAAGAAGGATCTGACTATCCCTGACCCAACATCAATGAGTTGACCATGGAGCATCAGCCTGTAGTCCCAGTGGTAGGAAGAAATGGGTAGGAGATTTCTGGGCCTCTCAAGACAGCCACATTTACCTAATAAATTGGATGTGCTTTAGGCTGTGTGAGAGACCAACTCTAAAAAAAGTCGATAGTACTTGAGCACTGACATCTATATACATGTACATTCACAAATAATCTTCAGACACATGTTTATCTCTCTGTCTCTGTCTCTCCATCTCTCTTTTATAAACATGCACATGCAGAAACACACATGCAGGCACATGAAAACACACCCTACCCTACTTGTCAATGTTTTGCTTCTGGAATTTTTTCATTTAAATAATAACAAACAAATATGTTGTTTGCCATTCATTCTTTACAGCTTGATAAAAATTTACTGTAATATTTGCTCTAAGGTATTTCCCACAAGATAGAACCCTCAAGGGGGACTGTCTAGGTTCTCTATCTGACACCTGACACCCAACCAGCAGGCAGTGTTCAATTTCCAGAGCTCTCTGACCCTGGATTCACTCAGTTTAGAGATATTGTCATCTAACAGGAAACAAAAGTCATCTGTTTTTAAACAGAAGTATACTTTTTCATTTAGACATCCTCCCAAAAGGCATAAAAAGTAATTTTCTACTCTGGAAAGTTCTATGCTTAATGTTTTATATTGTCTGATCTCATGAAACTTGATACAAATTGTTATCACAGAGTCTGTAAGGAGTAAAAGTCCTTGGCACAATTTGACCATTCTTTCATTTAATATGCACCAAGCTGAATCCACCTTCATAGACAGAATGAACTGGAAAGACATCACAGAATCACCATGGTGAACATAGTCTTATCAGTTCACTCTAACAAACCATTTTTTTAAATGAAATGTGTATCTTTTAGTTTGAAAGGAACTTTGAGATATTTGATTCTTCAAGAGACATGGTGTACAAATATATCATTTTCCCTGTTTTATAGAAGGGAAAACAAACTTCTGAGCTATGAAAAGTCTGGCTCTAAACCGAGTATCTGCTAAGTGCAGTACCTGTGACCCCAGAAACAGAACTTGCTTTCAGACACATGCTTCTTTCTGGATTCTGTTCCCCTTCCCTCACAGGACAGGGCTGTCTATGTATTTAACATAGAAGTGAGTTGTGAGAAATCCGAACTCTTCCTTTGGGGAGATCATGGTCTCTAAAGAAAAGGATAATACAAGCAAGCAAGATGATTACTTTTCTTATTTACTGTTTGTTGCTTGTTAACCATGATTTCATACAGAATAGAAGAATGTCAAATAATCATTTAGCACATATGTTTAAAATATTGTTGATTTGTATATGAGAGTTTTCAGCATAGCTGAAGGCAGGGGAAGTACAGTGACAGATGTGTTTGCTCAAGTGGCACCTCTAGAGAAATTCCCGAGGCCCAAAGGACCCATGGAAACCACAGTACAGTGAGTCCTGCTCCTTTGTGGATCAGCGCTGCATTGCATAGTGTGAGGTCCATTTCCACCTCGCCCTCCTTTCCTGAATGCACTTTGAGTCTCTGAGCAGCAGACATTCCCAGATGCTCCCCAAAACAGCTCTCTTAGTTTCTTATTAGTAGATCATTTTCCTGCGGTCTTACATAATTCCAATCTAGAGGCCATTTTTCCCATCAGTTTCCTGCTTAGACCTCACCCTGGCAGGCCAAGGATGGAAATGCCATTCTTCTGCCTTTTCCCAGTCTGCTGGGCTGAGGGGTTTCTAAAAATAGGAAGAGCTCAGAGAGCGCTACTATCCATCAATGTGTGATTTGAAGGATATCAAGAGAATTACCTAATCACCCATACTTCCATGATGTAACCCCCTGTGACTCCCTCCAGGTATTCTGTGCTCCATTTTTAGAAAGCGCCTTTAAATGCAGCCACTGAACCAGAGCTGCAGGTCTGAGGAACATTCAGTATCTTAAGTTATAACAATAAAATGTAAGAGATGGAGAGAAGAGTACAAGAAATCTTCACCAAAATGCATCTTGCTATTTTATCAAATCTAAACTGCTGATCCTTTTACATTTTGCTTCCTTTACTCTGCTAAGTTTGAGGAGGTTGCATGCCTCGTGAATAATGATATAATTTATTTATGACAGCGCCCACTATAATACCCGTTGTTAGAGAATAGCTCCTCTCTTCTTTTTGCCCTGTTGTCTGAGCTACTTCACAGGAAATTTGAGTGACTGACTTAAAAAGAGAAGGACATGTGCAAGTGCATTCATCATTACAATTTTCTAGTAGCTTATTACTTTATTTCTATTTCTATAAACTGTTTTATTTGTTTGTTTGTTTGTTTGAGAGAATGTTGCTCTGTGTAGACCAGGCTGGTCTTGGCCACTGTACCTGCCTCTGCCCCTGCTGGGATTAGTCTTTCAGCACCACTCCCAGTTCCAGATGCTTTTTTAAATACTCATCCAGCTGCCTCAACTTTATCACAACCTTGTCCTCCATTTACTGATAGGAAAATTCTCAGGAGTTACCTTGATTGACAATCTTAGTCTTCTAGTGGGAAGGCTGAGATCTGGCAGTTCATGAATTTTACAAGCACTAACATTTTCTGCCGGAAACACAGAGTGAGCGTCTCCGGCAATCAGAGCTTCATAACTTCTGGAGAGTGCTGCCATGCTGCATTTTCTGAATGACCTCAGGAAATATGTGCTGGTGTTAGCGATGGTATGTTCAAGGTATGTTAAACATTCCCACTGCCCTTGGCTTATTATTTCAAATATGGCAATATCTAAAATATAAATTCTTAAAAATACTATAGATACCTTCCATCCTAATTTCTGGTCCATTCTGAGAAAATTTAGAAATAGATAATATTACTTTTATTCCCATGCCCAGCATGGATTACTGTGTGCTGTTGTGTGAATTTTGTTCACTTTCTTAAACATCTCCCATTATGGATTAGTTCTTCGGTACTAATCCATTTTACCAGCCATTATGTAATTAGTACATTTTTATAACATATTATGCACTTCATAGAAAGGGATGCACTTCTTGAAAGCATTCTGGCTGTAATCTAATTAAGTAATTAAGCCTGATGCTCAATAAAGAAAATATTCTTTGAATAATTAGCTAAAAAGACGACCAAGAGGAGTATAGACTATGTTTTTTCCCCACAGGCTTGTTTTTCAAAGCATAATGTATCACATATTAATGTGCATTTCTGATTAACACAATAAGAAAATGATGGAACGGTATTTTAAACAATAAAAAAACATCAAGTGCAATTCATCGAGATGTAAAAATAATATCAACATGGCTTTAAAACATTTGAAAATTCATTTGACAGTTATAAAAGCAAGGTGAGGAACTGTTGAAATTGATGTAAAAGATATTTACAGTTTAAGAAGAAACAATAAAACATCACCATTGTCCCAGAAAAGTAATTTAAACATAACTATGATTTTTTATAGGATTTATTTTACTTTAAGTATGAAATGAATTGTAGGTGTGAAAAATTTGATTCTTTGCATTTTGAGATTATTTTCTTTTTGATTTATTTTATCAATAGATTCATAGAAGGCTAAATAAAATATTTTAGAAAAACAAAAAAATGCAATAATTGTTTTAGCCTCTGTAAGAACTATTTAACTTCATAATTGATTGAAGCACTGATGAGCAAGCATATAACTAAGCAAAAATATTAATAAGTTAAACATGTAGCTGGAACATTTAATATAATTTCAATAGCATTGTGTTTGTGTAATAATTCATAGAATAGATTAGCCTGACCCCCACAGAGGAGCAAGTGGTCCAGGACATGAGAAACTCAGTTTTTCAGAATTGATAGCTGCAAACTCATCTTGGTAGAGAGAGTCTGTGTCAAGTGATCTGCAGACTCCTACATATGTTATGATGAGAAGGTATGGTCATATATGTGTATGAAGTTATCAAGACCAAAATTAGTATATTACCAAAAAATAGTATTTCTATACAACACAACACAATTTGTCCCCCACAAATGAATTAAATCATGTCATTTTCAGAAACGTAGCTGTTCTCAGAGGATGTAAAGCACAATTATCCAGACATTAACAAACACTACATAATCTCACTACTTGAACCAACCTCATGAAAGTTGAGATGGGTTTCATGAGCATAACAGAGCCCAGGAGAGCTAAGGAATCAGAATAGGGAATGGAAAGGGGGTTCAGTCATACAGACTGGAGGGAGCTAAGTCCCATAGCATCAGCACAGCAGAGTAAACATCGATGAAGGTGACATATTGTGCATTTCACAAAGACCAGAAAACAGACTTTGGAATACTTTTACAACAGAATGATCATTGTTTTGATTAGTAGATATGTTCAGTTAGATTCAAATATTAAACTCGGCATATTATGAAACTCTCAAAGAGAGCCATACCTGCTTAAACTCTTTATATGTTAACCATTAAGAAAAGACAGATAGAAACAAAATCCTGGACTGAGGAATGGACAGGGAGAGACATGCTGGCCATCAAAAACAGGTATGGTGGTATTTGTCAATGCTGTAGCGCTCTGTGGATTAATAAGTATAAGTGATAATTAGCTGGGCCATTCGCCATCAAAGCAAAATCACTGTGAAATGACAACTTGTTCTTAATCCTGTAACCAAATAACAAGATAACTGCTGTGGGGTATAGATCTGAGGAAAGCCTGAACATCCCCCAGCTTCATGGTACTCAATGTCCTTGCTTTTGAATAATGACCCTGGTGTTATTAACAGCCAAGCATTAATATATGTTTTGTATCTCTTCAAGATTCCCTGCTGTTATGTCTACAGTAATATCTCTATGTCTATATTTTTCTGTATTTGATTTCCTGAAAACAACACATTTTACAAATCAAAATTATTGCTATAGCATATCCCTTACTCTAAAGATGAACTCTTAATTACTAAGGTGTTTTTCAATCCCAGAAGAAAATCATTACTCCTTTACACTCTAAATCATGTATTTTAGAAGTATAATTTCACTAACCTAACACACACACACACACACACACACACACACACACACACATACATATATATGATTAAAATGTAGGTTTTCAAGGTCATGGACTATATATATGTGCGTATTTATATCCCATTTGTGTCACTCACTGTATTTCCATTTCTTCATGAACAAGTACATTACATAACTGAACCACATAAACATGTCAGTTCCCCAAACTCTGGGTTATTTAAACAACACAATTTCTCTGTGGCTAGGCTGTGCTATGTTGTTAATAGATATTATTCATTCTAAGATTATATCTAGTCAGATTGAGTTGTACTTAAACATGGATAAATCTGTTCAGATCAAAGTATATCAGCAGCTGCCAGTTAGTGGGAAGTGGGCGGGAACTAGCCCAGGCTCTTGTGTTCTCAGAGGAGATGTTTACATCACACCATCTGAGCTATTACCTGGAAAACATGCTAAAAGTGGTTATTCACTAAAAATTAATCTTTAAATGTTATTTAAATGCTTTCAAAAATGACAGTCCTAAGGAAAAAAAGGATCATTTTAGGGGACAAGCTGCTGCTATATTTCATACAGTAGCATGAAAGAAATTGCCAAATATCTCACAATATATATGATGGTAATTCTATTTAGCTGTCAGGATGGCGAGCCAGTTTACAAAAACCATGTACTAACTATCTGTCAGTGATGTCTGACACATTTTTTTATGAAAATCTATTTTAAGTGACAATATTTTTAAAATTCTGCCCCAGATTAAAAATGAAATACAGAGATTCTCAGTCACCTTCAAATGCGTTAAAGTCCTCTGGGGACTCTCAGGAGCTGGTGGGGACACTCCACTCAAAGGCAGTAAATCCATGCCTTAAAAGAGCTGGAGGTATGAGAGCACCTTTTTAAAGATGTGTTTTATTTTTCCACGTGTATGTGTGTGCTTGTATATATGTGTACACTTGTGGGGTCCTGTAGAAGCCAGAAAAGAGCACTGGATCCCCCAAAGCTGTAATTACAGGTGAGATGGCAGCTCAAAACAAGTACCGAGAACTGAGAACCAAACTTGTATTCTGTAGGAGTGTGCAGCTCTGTTAACCTCTGTCCATGTCTCCAGCACCTTGAATGTTGCGTTTTGAAGATATACACCTGCTTGAAGCTTTGACACAAGGTCAAGTCTAAAATGTAGTTTGATTTTGTGATGTACTGCACAGTATCTAGTGAGAAGATAATTCAGAAAAATATATTAAGATGTGAGAAAGAACCAATGTAAACTCAGTTTGTGCTTATATTGAACAAGAAATAATAATTTTGTTCAAATTATGCTTTCTCCACACATTCAATATTGCATCTGTGCATGCAGGTTTCTGTAGTGCATTGTATTTACTATCTCTTATTTTGTACCCCATTGTCCTTGCCTTCATATAAAATACTTACGGAGATACATTTTATAGGATTTTTAGAAAAATCGATCAACATCAATTTTAGTTTCTAAAATACTTTGGAAAAATTAAGATAATATCCATTGTCTCATTATTTCTGCATCGTTTGCTTGTTTGTTTTAAGTTTGCTTAGAACATGTTTACATTTACAGTGTGTGTAGCTACATATGTAGATTAGGAAGAGAAAGGTTTTTGCTATGCAACATGTATGCTGGAGGGCGGGGGCAGGGTGGATAGCATTGCTCATTTTTAAGTTACATTGCATATTGTACTTGACTCAGCAAATGTTCTGCACACATCTGAATTTGCTACACAGTTTACTCATGTGTGACAGGACAGCACTGAGCCTGCCTGAACCTACGGTTTTCTAAGTTGTCATGGTTTCCTTGATAAAATCTTGATATTTCAAAAATGTGGCCCATTCAGGTCAAGGTCAAGGTTAGAAATGGTGATCAAATTTACTCATCTGTTAAAGTTTAGACTTATTATTTGATGGAGGTTATGAACAATCACAGGTAAGAGTTGGTGGGCTGATATGTTATCACATTTTTTTCCTACTAATTAAAGTAGAAGTGCTTCATACCTTTAGTAGTGTCAAAGAGTAGTTCTTGTTTTTATCTGTTGTTGTGGTAACTATAGCATGGTATTTTATTAGGGTACCCTTTTTATTGACAATACAATGCTTATGATTTATGTGGAGTAATTTATTAATTAATGTATGTAAAATCAGACATGTAAAATCCATGTTTCCCTCTAAAATTTCCCCATAAAACAGTATCATAATGAAACTTTATTTTAGTCCCTTTATTATAATCTCTGCCTTCATATACAGGATATATGGCAATATATTTCATAGTATTTTCTTAGAATCATTATTCAGTATTAATTTTAATTCTTAAAATTTTTCTGAGCAACTAAGTTATTACTCATTGACTTGTCGTTTGCAAAAGCTTATTTCTCAAGTCAAAACTGAGGACAATTGGATTATTTTCTGATAAATATGTTGAAGAATATTGCATTTTTTTGACCTGAAGATTCTCCCCTGGGCAGTAAACAATGACCAGTTCCCACGTGTCATTTATTTATTACAGGGAATATGTGAAGCCTATTTCATTAAGATGTTCTCAATTCTTAGGGTTCCAGCTACAATATAAAATTATATTTTAGTGGATTATAAGTTGATGTATGTTCCATTATGCTGTATCAATCATCATAAGTGACTAACGCATAAGAACAAATTTAAATTTGCAATGTTAGGATCATGCTTTTCTTTTCTTTGGAAAAACATGAAAAGTAATTACCTTCCTATTTCACTTGATAAATGGTCCCAGTCAAAATGAATGTTTTAATGATTTCAAATATGAAACATATACCGGAGTTCTGATTCACAGTTAAATATACTCTTATGTATGATATACTTCTGGACTTCTCAGAGTTAACATAAATGTATAAAATTGTTTATTGTGTTATAATTTCACATTTTCTCACTGCAAATAGCCAAGTGAAGGGCAAGATGCTTGTTTTCGGTCAAATAAGAAAATAGGGTCCTTCCTGGATTGGAAATTTGTTAGCATTTCCAAACAGTTGACATATTTCTTACTGAGTGTTAAGACTAAGGACCACCCAGCCTGAATTTTTCTTTCCTATATTGGCCTTGATGTGGGATATGTTTTGCACATATAAAGGGAAACATATAAAGTGCATATAAAGGAAAACATGACTGTTTGGAGGGCAGTTCTGTAAAATATTGAACTAAAGTCAGTCACAGATTCACATCAAATAAAAAAGCATACTGTAGAGTTCTGCTTTTGTCAGTCGGCCCTTGCCCCTTCTCCATGTACGTGTGTGTTTATTTCTGTCTCCCTCTCTTCTATTTCCCTTCCTCCCCTCCCCACATGTGATAAAACATGTGAGAAGATATAAAGGTCTAAAGGCAAAGAGAGCCCATGCCTCAACTAACCTTGCCCATACTCAGAGGGATTTTAGACCCCTCACCTCCAGAACAAGGAGAAAGGCATGTCTGTGATTGAAAACACTCATTCTGGATATCTATTATGACAATCAAGCTGAGTGATATAGGTCTTGCATAATCAATTTCCTGCAAACTAATATCATGAACTGGAATTAATTTCAATGGAAAGGAAATTCAAGAGTATTTCTTGTAGTCAGTACGTGAAATTTTAACCCAATGCAGTTAAATTTCTCCTTTCAAAGTATCTTCTGTTTATTTAGTCTTCAGTTGTTTCTGTCTTCCTGTTCTTCCAGGGATGGTGTAGCACACACACAGGTGTGCAACACACACACACACACACACAAATACACAAACACAAATAGGCATATATACACATACACATTTGGCCTCTATGCAGATCAACAAATATGTAATTAAACTTCGTTGCCACTTAGCCATATAAGTTATTAAAGTCTTAATTTATATTTCAATACAAAATTAGCATAAAAAGCCAGCAGTGTAATCACTGTATCCTAAGTGAACCATGCACTATTACAATATCAGAGTGGCAGCCTTCTGACCATGGTGCAAGTACAAAGGAGAATGCCTTTCACATTTGAGGATAGAAAGTTTAATTGTATTTGTTTAATTTATACCACCCCAAGTTTTATGGGGCTCACAGTGTTCTTTAGTGATTTAAGTGATGGCTACATTAATTACAAAAAAAATCCTTTTTATAAGCCTAACAAAACACATGATATTTTCTTTTTTAATTATTGAATATATTCTTCATTTACATTTCAAATGGTATACCCCTTTCCAGTTTTCCCCCTCCCTGAAAACCCTCAACCCATCCTCCCAACCCCTGCCTCCAAGAATATGCTCCTCCACCCAACCCAATCCCATGACCCTTACTCAATTTCCCCACACTGGGGCTTCTATTGAACCTTCACAGGCCCAAGAACCTCTCCTCCCACTGATGCCCAACAAGCCATTCCTCTATCACTCTATTGGCTGGAACCATGTGTATCCCTTGGTTGATGGCTTAGTCCCTGGGAGCCCTGGAGCGTCTGGTTGGCAGACATCATTGCTCTTCTCATGGGGCTGCAAACCCCCTCCCCTAGCTCCTCCAGTCCATCCTCCAGTTTCTAATGAAGGAATTTTACCTCTCTTTTTCACGAAGGTCTCACACCTTGAACTTCACATTGAAGGTCTTCATAGAAAATAGCCTGATAAACAAAGGCATTTGTTCTTTTTCCCAAAGCCAAGACCTGTTTCCCATTGGCTTTAGTGTTCACTGGTCCTTGGACTTGTGCTGGCCAGTCAATCCCAATGGACCTATCTGTGAGCAAGGATGTGGTGCACACCATGCTTCAGATTCTGCTATGGCATTGTGCCTGCTGGATTGCACAGGATCTCTGGAGCATGCCTCTGTTTGTTTAGCAGAACATATGTGATAAGAGGCACACCAGTTCCTCCAGGCTTCCCAAAGGCACCATCAGGAAAGAATTAGCCCCAAACGGCTTACAGCTGACCAAACCCAAACCTAACCAGATTGGTGGAGAAACAGCAGCATCTGAAGGAACCCTGAACTGAGATCAGAACAAACTGCTCATATGCAAAGCTGAGTACTACATGGCCATTATTTTAAAATTCAATTTTAGGGTGACTTGAATTAAAGCAAAAGCTATACTGTTGTCTTCTCCTCCTTGGTAACTATAGTCTTTCAGAATTCAAAACCAATGGCCTTCTAGGCCAATTTCTTATCTGGAAAGTGATCAGGGACATAGGGTATGTTACTTATCTAATGTTGTGAGACTCTTTGTGCATGGAATAATAACTCTAGCTGCCTCCATTCCCCAAGCAACAAGAAAAACATAATGAATCCACTAGAGGCCCACAGAATTCAAAGAGCTGTCATGCAATATTCTTTGAGGAGCAATGATTTGAAGTTACCTGGAAGGTAGGAAATAGTTCCCTACACATCCAGTTCCTACTTTTTCTGTATGTGTCAGCCTGGAAATGGCGGGTGTACTTCACTCCCTGTTTTAACAACTTTTCACACACTCAAATCAACCCTTTGTGGGTAGAGAAGGCGTAGTTTTCATTTCAGATTCCTCAGAAATTAATTCATCGTGAGACAAATTGTTGACAGATACTTGCTGAAGAAATGCGTCTTGCTACATATTTTTCTTTCAACCTTCCAAATCACTCGCTTTTACTTTATGTTTATTTTATATTGTGACTTCATGTGTGTGTTACATTAGTTGCATGTGGTGAAGTGGAAACTACAAGAACTCATCAGATCTATGAGGACTGTATTTACACATGGCTCTGAGCTATGTGGGTGCTTAGAACACAATCATGCTTCTCTACGATGGATCATCTTTCCAGTACCTCATTAATTTTTAGACATAAAATTGAAATTGATTAAGTTTTAAAAATACATTAACATGATTTTCCTGGGTTATAAAGATACATTGGCGGTAAAGTGCTTCCAAGTACATATGAAGCCTATGTTCAATTCCTATCAGTGGGGAGGAAAAATATTTCAAAGTATACATCATCACCGTACATAAGAAGGGACCTGACACTGAGCAGCCATTGCAGAACAATGTATATTGTCAGAGTCTCACAGGAGAATAAGACTCCCAAAGATGGACTTGATACCATAAAGAATCTCATTTGCTTCATGTTAGTAATTATAAATTAAACACAATAGTAAAAATAGCTTTTCAGCGAAGGACCTAAGGTTGGTAATAAAAACAGTCTCATTTTCTTTCTTTAAGATTACAGAAGTTTTCTTAATGACATAGATCCAGCGATAGGGTATGGTGATGCTTCCCCCTCTGAATACATCTACTAAAAATGAACTAGACAGAACAAAACCCTTACATTTTAATGATTTTTTTTACCCCTTAACTATTGAACATAATCACTGAATAATTTCTAGACTTCTCTGGGACTAATGAGTAACTGCAATGACTAATTCATAAGTTCTAGAGAAAATGGAATTCCCATTTCATATCTGTACAATAAATTCCAATATAAAAGCTCTATGTCCAGTAATTCAATTCTGCTAATGGGAAGAACTGTATTTAGAATTTTTTTAGGCTTTTCCTCTAGAAGAATATACACAACTAATTTACTGCTATGGGTAGAATATATCTCTCCCAGAGATGAGTCTTTATTTTTGGTTGTTCAATGCAGAGTGATCAAGTTTGAAGCAATATATATATTGAAGCAATATTATATATATATATATATATATAAATATATATATATATATATATAATATATTACAGACACACAGACACACACACCAATGCAACACAGATTCAATGAGTTGCATTTACACAGACACACACACACACATGCATATATAAAGATAAAATATAATTTATCATCTTTGATACAGATGTATTTAACAATTCTAAGAGGAAAACGACTGTCAATGAGCAGGGTCTGGTGAATTAGAAAGAGGAGAAGGAAATATCATTTGGTGTTAATTAAAATTACATTAAAATTAAACTAAATCTGTGGTTTTTGTGGTTTTTTAAAGACCAATACATAAGTATGGTTTTGGTTTAATTTCCTCAATCAAATCATTAGAATTACATGATCATACTTAATACCATATGTAATTTTTAATCATGTCCAATAACACACTATGTAGCAAGTACTACCTTTTAAATTTTACAAATAAAATTTTGTAATGAGTACATTCTGACATGTCTTTTCTGCTATACAACTGATATACTTAAGAATTTTGGACAAATTTTAAGGAAATTTTCAAATCATGTATCTTGTCTTTCAGAACATGCACCATTGAGTGCAGAATGTGACTTTGAATTGCTTCACATTATGTGACTGTCACTTCATAATGAACCATTGTATCTGTTTCCAAATGATTCAAATTCTGTCTTGTATATGATGTATGCCTAGAAAAACTCATCTTCCAGTCTCCACATCTTCCAGTTGCTGTTTAGCCTCTTAACAGCAACTAGGATTTAATTTCTTGAGAAATACTTTTCTCGTTCTGAATCTACGCTGCATACCCTTCAGCATTCCCCTTTTCAGTGTTGAATGTAATATTACTTAGTCACGTGTTTCATGGGGATTTACACAGCACAATCTAATCTCTACGTGGCCTACTACACACTTGGCACCTAGCAGAATGCCCACCACTATGTTTCTAAAACTAGAATTACAAGTGCATTTATGGTATTACAAAATGCGTTAAAGTTGAGAAATGAAAATGTTGAAGAGTTATATGAAAATGGAAGGATTTTGTGGATCAGGAGAGAAATTTAGTTCTCTAGATATCTCCTAACATCTGCTTGGCAGCCTATGTATGGAGTCAGGCTGACTTCAACTCAATTCTATATTGTATTAGGCACTTTTATACTGTTTGAATAAAATATCATGATGAAGGAAACTTATATATGGAAGAGTTTATTTGGGATTAAAGTCTAGTGAGACACCAGTTGTAGCAATTGGTGTCAGGTCTAGTGGATGGCCTTGTTAGGCATTAAGGGGAGAAGAGGCCCCTGGTCCTGTGAAGGCTGGAAGTCCTAGTGTAGGGGAATTCGAGGGCAGGAAGGCAGGAGTGCATGGGTGACTGGGGGTCCATCATCATAGACTCAGGAGGAGGGTGGATGGGATAGGGATAGGAAATCGGGAAAGAGGATAACATTTGAAATGTAAATAAATAAAATATCCAATATAAAATAATAAAAACGGTAAATTATATTGAAAAGAATTTTCTTCATCCATTTGAATATCTTTTAAATATCTTTAAAAAATTATTCTACTTTGTTGTTCATATAAACATTTAAAAGAAATTACTGGGGCTAGAGATGTAGGTCTCTAGTTAAGAACTTTTGCTGCTACTTCAACGGACCTGGGTTCATTACCCAGCACTGACGAAGCAGCTCACAACCACCTGTCATTCAGGTTACAGTGAGTTTGAGGCCATCTTCTGACCTCCATGAGCACCTGCATACACATCACAAGCATAGTACTCACACATATCTGTAGGCAAAATACTAATACACATAAATAAAATTAATATCAAATAAAATATAAACAAAACTATTTAAAAATTAAATACAAGAAAATAACATACTTCTTCTCATAGAACATATACCTCAAATCTTCAAAAAATGTTTGAGACATATTACACATATGTCTTTATCCTTGTATATGCAGCCTCTAGTTTCCAGCTACAAAATGATGCATAATCTGAAACTCATCTTAACTTTAAAAGAAAAGTTCATGTTCTCACTCTGAACTCAAATTGTTCATTTCCTCCTCTTTTGAATGGGAAGGATATTTAGTGATCTTGTTACTCAGTATCATGACTCACATGCCTTTTAACAGAATTTCCCATTTCCTCCTCTATCTCTTTGGCATTTACATGTTACATTGGAGCTCATATATTTTAAACCTCTTTGATATCTTGAAGACCTGATTTTTGAAGGAAAAAAATTCCTCATTACCTTGCTACTGAAATTTAAGTTTCTAGGGAATGAAACCTTTCTTTGTTATTTAAAAATGAATGATGTATACATACATATATACATATACATACATATATACATATATATACACATATATATAAAATACTCATCTAATATGTCACTTATAGAAGTTCTTTATTTCATTTACCAAATGCTGTTTTCAGTGATTTGCAAAAGCACGTCATAAAAGGTCTCTGTCTTATAATGAGAAATAAAGGCACAGTTTATTGAAATTTTATCTATGGCCTATTTGCGATTGTCTGAGCCTATTTCCTATTGATATTATGAAACTTATAAAAATTATTTAACTTATTCTTTCAGAGTGCATGAAGGAGACTGAAGTCATGAGCACAGGAACAAGTGAGAAACTACATCTTGATCTTCAACTGTAAGGCAGAGGTAGAACACTGAAGATAACACCAGTCTTTTGAAAACACTGAGGTCACCTCCAGTGAAACACCTCCTCCCACAAGGACATACCTCTTAGTCATTCCCCAACAGTCCCATTGAATGGGAACTAACACATGAGCCTATCAGGGCCATTCTTTCAAACCACCAGAGTTGTTATCAATAATGCTTCCTCATAAATATGGAACACATTTTTCAAGCAGATATAATTTATTAGCCCATTTCTTGAAATTAAATCTTTTAGGGGAGGTATAAAAATATTTTCCAGTAAAAATACAATGAACCAAGGACATTTTGTTTTTGATAATTCTGGGCAAAGTATCAGAACCAGGGAGATTTTTAGTAAAGTGTGAATGACTCTAAAGCTGTCATTATTGAAAATTACCATGGTTATCTTCACACTATTTAGTTCTGTGATGATCCAGCTTGTCAGGAGTTCTCCATTTAGTTAAAATTAGTTGCATTTCAATCTAAGAACATCAAGTAACTTGGGATAAATGCATCTTATTATATAAAAGCACAAATTGTCCTTTTTTAGTAATAAGGTATTTTTATTCTTTATCTTGGCATAAATCTTATTTAAATAATGAAAATTTTAGAAGGAGGAATAACAGAGTAGTTGGCATGCAATGCAACAGGGCACAGCAAGCCGAGAACTGAAAATACTAGTTTTAGTTGTTAACATTCAAACTTTACCTGAAGCATTTTGTGTGTGTTCAGGGAGGGGGTGCATGCTTTTGTGTGAGTGTGTGTGTGTGTGTGTGTGTGTGTGTGTGTGTGCATGTGTGTGTGTAGAAAATAAGAACCTAGGACATGGAAAGTTGGCTCTGCTGGTTACAGCACTTGTTACTTAGCCAGAGATTGGAAATATATTCAGTTGTAGTCCCAGGCCTCCTCTGGCATCCAGGATCATTAGCTTGAAAAAATTCACAGCACACAAATACACTAACACATACACGTGATTATAAACAAAATTTAATCTTAAACAGAAAGGAAATATTACCTAAAGCAATTCCTACTTTGACTCAAAGAAGAAAATAGCCTTAAGAGAAAATAAACTCCTCCACTTCTGGTGGGATTGCAAGCTGGAACAACCACTCTGGAAACCAATCTGGCAGTTCCTCAGAAAACTAGAAATAGCTCTACTTGAAGATTCAGCTATACCACTCCTGGGCATATACCAAAAAAGATGCCCTACCATGCCACCAGGACACATGTTTCACCATGTTCATAGCAGCCATATTTTTAATAACCAGAAGTTAGAAACAACCCAGGTGTCCCTCAACCAAAGAATGGGTATAGAAAATGTGGTTCATTTACACAATGGAATACTATTCCACTATTAAAAACATGTTTCAGGGAAATTGACGGAACTAGAAAATACCATCCTGAGTGAGGTAACTCAGACCCAAAAGAATATGCATGGGGTGTACTCACTGATAAGTGAATATTAGCCAAAAAATAGAGAATACCTAGGATACAACCCACAGACATAAGAGGTGTAACTAGCAGGCCCAAGCGAGGAGGCTTCAACCCCACTTAGAAGGGGCGGGGAAGGAAATAATCACCTGAGGCAGAGGGAAGGAGGGCCCTGCATGGGAAAGGGGAGGGATGGTAGAAAATGGAACAGGATCAGGTATGGGGGACAGGAGAGAAGCCCGGAGGGTCAAGAGAATGAATTGAAATAACCATCATCTGGGGTGAGAAGTGGGGGGAATCCTCTAGAAATTATCAGGTACCTGAGAGGTGAGAGACTCTGACCCCACTCAATGGGGGTGATCTTAGCCAAAAAGCCCAACATTGGGGAGAGGGACCCTCTAGTAGACAGACAGGACTCAAGCAGAGAGACAGGACTACTAACACACAGTTAAAATTTCTGACCCAGAATTGTTTCTGTCTGAAAGAACTACAGGGACAAAAATGGAGAATAGACTAAAGGAAAGGTGGGTTCAATGACTGGTCCAACTCAAGATCCATTTCATGGGGATCTGGGGAGGGCACCAAGGCCTGATAGTATTTATGGTGCCATGATGTGCTTACAGACAGGAGCCTGGCATGACTGTCCTCTGAAAGACCCTATCAGCAGCTGATTGAGACAGAAGGAGATACACCTAATCACTGGACTGAAGTTGGAGACTCCTTTGATTGAATTGGGGAAGAATTGAAGAAGCTGAAAGGGAGAGTGACTCCATAGAAAGACCAGCAATCTTAACTAAAGCAGACCCTAGGGAGGTCCCAGAGACTGAGCTACCAACCAGGAACACACAAAGGCAGATCTGAGATCCCTGGCACAATTATAGTAGAGGTCTTCCTGGTCAGTGGGAGAAGATGCACTTAATCCTTAAGGTACTGAGGCTACAGGGAATGGAGAGGACTGGTGCTGGGGGAGCACCCTCTAGGCGGCAAGAGGGAGGAGGGACTAGATGAGGAACTGTGGGAGGGGGCACAATGACTAGAATGTAAATAAATAAAATAATAGTAAAATATGCTAATTATTTTCAAATACTGACAGTCCCTAGCTATACCAAGAAACCAGAGACTTTTTGGCTTATCAGGTATATTGATACTGTTGGGTATTCAGTCCTTACTTCCAACAAAATCAGACTGAAGCTTCACCTTGTAAAGTTAGAAATTTAATGTACTACAAAACATTGGTTTACATAAATATTATATTTTATTGAAGTTGAGAAACAAAGAAGCAAATACTAGTATTAAATTGAAAATTACCTTCAAGAGAAGATGGTGGTGCAACTTTGATGTGTTTCAAGTGAGAATGTTGCGTGGCAGCTACCTCTCACCCAGCCACCTAGAGCATCAGAGACAATTCCTCTTTGGATGAAGATTATGGCATCCTAGTTGAAAAACTGTCATATCTTTAAACATAATTTCATGTTCATAGTGACTGGCAGTGAATAAACAAACCAGAGGAGTCCAATAGTTGGATGTAGAGTTAAGGCAATATGAATGTCTAAGAAAATAGAGGTATGAAAAACAGTCAAGCAAACAAACAGAAATCTATCAGAGTCATGAAAGTAAGTCAATTATCAACTTTATTTTCACATCACTGACACTGAATATGTAAGCAGAAAATATTCATTAAGAAATTCATACCATGTGTAACTGAGTTCTATCAATGGTTAAAGAAGATATAACCCATGATCAAAATACTGTCCATTACTATACTATCAGCCAGCATCATGACGACCATTCCAGTACCATTTATCTTTTAATACTGATCACTTAACTATACCACTTCCCTGTGGAAGCAAGAATCTTTCCACCTTGTTTACACTGCACAAATACATATAAATATACACTTACACACCATTTTTTATAAAAACTCTGGCTCAGAGCACTTGATACTCATTACTCCAGATCTAAAGGTATGTTTTCCATTCACATGTATTTTAGTTTAATTAATATTGTGTTCTTGTGTATGATGTACAAGGGGAGGCATATACATCATGGTATACATGGAGGCCAGAGGAAAGTCCTGTGAATCAGTTCTCTTTCTCCTTTACCTGGCTTCCAGTGGAACTGGGGTCATCAGGCTAGCTCTGCAAGTCCCTGCTGAGCCACCTCACTAGCTTTTTAATTATTCATTAATCACCTCATGAAGCTACTTCACAGATTGTTCCTGAAATTCTGTCTCCTTCCTCTGCCTCATCTGAATCTCTTACCTTAATTTACATGCACATTGATTAATACATGAATTGATACTGCACAATAAATTATTTGTTGTGATTCCTTTACTAGAGGATAAATATCAAGAGTGCTTGCACATTCTCTGTATTTTCTAAATATATTCTGGCATATTACAATACGTTTTCATTAAATGGTAGCAAATGATGTTTACTGCCATCCACTCATGCATAAATGTGAATGGCAGAAGTTTCATTATCAGATGTATGTTAGCAGGTACCCTGTTGTGAGTATCTGCCATCCAACTCATGTTCTCCAATATTTCCAAAGAAAGACCCCACGTCTTTGCCTATCTGGTCGCCAGGAAGCTGAAGGTGAGCATCTTGCTTAGATTCCTTGTTCTCTTGCAAAACTTCACTGCAACTGTGACTGTGACTGCTATGATTAAAGAGATCTAGGACTTAAACATTGTTGTTGTCAATATGGCATATGACTTGAATTTTCCCCTGGCATCCTGGCACACAAGATATAGTTAGAAATAAATAGTTAATAGATGAGAAGCAAACTATCGTATATTAAGATTTATTAGAGAGCTCATCTGAAACTCATCTTGTATAGAGTTTATTTCTCAAAGTATTTGAATAATTTTCTCTCTGTCGTCTCTGTAGGCTTTGATGGACACATACATCTTTACGATGGGAATAAGAGTTTAGCATTTCAAGAAGGGGTTGTCCTGTCCTTTGCTGAGAAAACTATGTTTTCATCATTTTAAGATGCTAATGTCTGTCTAGAGATGATTCCTGAATAAGATAAAGTACCTTCATATACATTTTGGCCAAGCAATATTCTGAAATTCCATTAAGTCTGGGAGTAAATAAGGAGTGCTTTCCAGTGTACTGCCTTCTCTTGAGACAGGAAATTAAGATCTATGGAATGTGTATTGATAAGTTATCTATTAAATATTAAACAGCATAGCCAAGCCTGATGCTGCTGGCCTGTAATCCCAGCTGCTTATGATGTTGAGACAGTAAAGTCACAGGTTCAAGGTAAGTCTAAAGTGTGAGTTTGTAGCCTCCCTGGAAATTTAGTGAGAACTTGATACAGGGCTGTGGATATTGCTTAGCAATAAAGAATTTGCCTTGAATGGAATAGGTCTGGATTCAGGCCTCAGTGCCACCAAAAATGACCACCAAACATATTCAACAATCAATAACAACAATAAAAATAGTTCATTAAGTAAATTTCATAGGTGTGTTCGTCACTGGGAAATCAAATTGTAATGCATTAGATCATATCACAAGATGCCAGGGGTAAATTTAAATAGAATAAAAGCTAAATATAGAACTGAATTTTACAGAGAAGGAAATATTTATTACTTTGATATTTATATTGTTGTAAAATCACACAGATTTTATTCAGTATATTTATTTCATCTTTACCCTAGCGAATAGTTACTTATAAAACTTAACACTAGGAACAGTTAAAAACAAACAAAAAACCCTTCAAATATAACTTATTTGACTAATCATGGGAACACTTCCTGGCATTTGTTGAGAGAACAGCAAGTGTGTCTGTTTAGTAATGCAACTGAGTGAGACGAGATTCTGTCTCTCTTGTCTTAAGTGATGTGATTTCTATAAACTTATCTTAAGGCAGGGCAAAATGTGGGAGTGGCCAGCAGCAGGTGCCTGACATGAGTACTGGCTTCTTAGCTCTGTCATTCTGATTTCCCTTTTGTATAGGGACACAGGACTGTTTTGGGTGAATGTTGAATGGTTCCTAGGAAAGATGATGATGTGATGATGTTCTACGTTGTTTACACGCTACACTAGCTAGCTTCCCTACTCCGGGGTTGGTCCTGTGAAACATTGAGATTTAGTCCTTATTTAGTCTTTCATGGCTTCTTTTAGCCAACAGGTACAAGAATAGATCCTTGGATCAAGATCTGAAGACAGTATTGGTAACTGAGATTCTAAATAAGTGTATGTCCAGTTGCAGATAGCAGAGATGGCAAATGCAACTTAAATAATCACAATCCAAGGCAAAAGGGCATGGTTTAGAATCCAGAACCATGACAACTACTGAGGAAGTCCAATATTATAGCACTCAAAAATGTATTCAAAACAGGGCAAACTTAAGAGAAACAAAATGAAGAATCAAGTAGTGGCTGAGGAGATGGCTCAGCAGAGAATATCATCTCTTCAGTTTCCAGTATTCTCATCAGATGGCTTATAAATCCAATTACTAGGTGTATGATAACCTCAGGGCAATATACGCATGTGTATATAAGTT
Source organism: Apodemus agrarius (assembly GCA_964023405.1). Classification (NCBI taxonomy): domain Eukaryota; kingdom Metazoa; phylum Chordata; class Mammalia; order Rodentia; family Muridae; genus Apodemus; species Apodemus agrarius. The sequence continues at coordinate 4,038,815 of OZ030007.1, forward strand.
CAGAAAGGCAAACACACACACACACACACACACACACACACACACACACACACACATTCTTTAAAACAAATGAAAATGAGATGTTAGAGCAACCTAGAATTTCTGGTTCCCCTCTGAAAGCATAGACAAATTTTTGATTTCTTAATAATTAAAACATTTAAGTATCATACACTACAGATTGATCACCTTATTTCCCCATCCCAAATTCCTTCTAGATCCTCCCTACCTAATTATATATTTTTTCTTTTGCTCTATCTCCAAAAATAAAAAACCAGAAGTACCCAATAAAAATCAACACAAACAAAAAATATTAAAATAAGATAAAAGTTAAACAAAATACAACAAACACACACAAGAGAGACAGAGGCAGAGACAAAAGAAGAAAGACAGAGAGACAGAGAGACAGAGGGACAGAGACAGGGACAGAAATAAAGAAAGCAAGGAATTCCATTTGTGTTGGACAATTATTCCTATGTATAGAGTGTTCCCTGAATGCAGTTGATGCACACATTGAGCCTTTTGGAAAAACCTGCATTTCCCATCCTCAGCAACTATCACCTGTAAATAGTTTCTTAGTTAGTGGTTGAACTCGGTGTCCAGTTTCCTTCTCAGTGCGAGGACCATGTCTTTGTTGAATCCATGAAGGTCTTCTGCATGCTATCACAGTCTGTGAGTTCATATTTTTTAATATTCATCCATACCTGTGATTCTTACCATTTTTCTTCTTCCTCTTTTACATACTCCCCTGAACCTTGAGAGGAGTGCTTTGATGAAAACATTCCATTTAGGGAATGCTCTCTGTATACCATTCAGCTATAGATCATTTATATTTTGTTTTGTTTTACATGCTTGTCATCTTTTTTTGGAATTTAAACATGATGCTTTGATGGTGAGGTTATGCAAAACAACCACCCTTTGATGATACTGACTTTATGATGACCACAGCTGAAGACTTTTTTAATCAATTTTGATTTTTAAACCTTGCTTAGGTAGAGAGGTAAGAGGAGATTACTTTTAACATATTAGAAATGTGTTCTGGTATATACTTGCTTAGAAATGATAAGAATAGAAAAAACGCTGTCTTTGAATTGTACATGAAGATGATAAGCATTTGATTAAATTATATCCATAAGCTCCCATGATCCATCTGTAGCCTGATTTAATAATTCACAAAAGTTTATTACTATGTGACAGGAAAATCAACATGAAGTCTCCTTAGTTATTGGCTGATTCAGATTCACATGAACCTAAGTGTTATTTGAACTCTAGTAATCATTCCTTTAGGCTTTGTATCTCTTATAGAGCTATAGCATAAGTATGGGTTCATGCCTGAATTTAGATAATTTAAAACTAATAGGAAAATAAAGTATCCTTCATGAGAAAAACTGGTTTTGATGTTAGATAGATACTATGCATTTTAAGTGTATTTTCTTTGTTTCCACAGAGTTTAAATATTTGAAGCATAAACATTTCTCTGAATTTTCCTTTAGAGCTTTATGCTCTGAAATTCTTTGATGAATATTGTATTTATCGCCTCTGATGTCAGCCCATTTAAAATACAGTGCCTTTAATGTCCTCTTTCAACTGTGGCATTAGGGGCATTCTCAGAGAGAGAAACTGTACAGACTGGCACTGGTGTGTTTCACATTCTCCGCACAGTTTGTACAGTTAAACCTTCAAGTCCTAATGAAAGCTCATAAAATTGTACAGAACTGACCAAATAGATTTCCTAGAACATTAAATCCCCCATGAATCCTGCCGCACCACTTTAAACACAAGTTAAAATTGCAAATCATAAATACTGAACGCTTTCTTCCTTAATGTACACTCACAGCTGTAACCTTCCCTGGCAGAAACTATCACAGAACGCCCTCCAACATTTCCATTATCCCTCCTTTCTGTTTGCTATTCACTATTGCTCATTCTGATTTTCATTTAAGTTAGATGCTGCTTCAGCTCTTTTGGGACCCTGTATTACACGTGTATGTACGTGCTCCTACACATGTCTACACATGCATCTGGAAGGCAGAGCTCAATGTTGGATATCATTCTCAATCACTTTTTTTTCAGACAAGGTCCCCCCATTGAACTAGGAGCTCACTGTTCAGCACTCTGTCACAACAGTAAGTTCAAGAGATCTCTGGCTGTCTCTGTCTCTTCAGATATATAATTATAACATGTAATACCTCACCCAGGATTTATATTACATGAGTTCTAGGAGATTGAACTCAGTTTGAATGGCAATCCTTTTGTTGACTGAGCTATCTCTCAGCTCTACATCCTTTTCTAGAAGACATGGACTCCCCATTAAGTTCTCCAGATGAATAATAGATGAGATAAGTATTGCAATCTCTGTCTTCATTTAACACATACTGTCCTGAAACTTGTGACCAGATTCTTGTCTAATTCTACATGTTTATATGTTCACCACCTAGAGAGACATTAGTTAAGATTTGCATAGGTATTTAACTACCAGGCTTTACAGCTTCGTGCCAGTTACTATCCTAAACCAGTATTCATTATTGGATTCAGGAAAACAGAGGTCTTTATAGATAGATCCCTATGAGGAAGTTACCATGTAGCTATTACACAAGTTACAGACCTGGGCTTCCCTCAAAACAGTAGTAAGCATATGAAAGGAATTCAACTTTCCTTCCAGTAACTAAACTCTCCTGAGCCATCTTTTAAATTCCAGACTGGGTTAAAGTCCAATTTACCTAAACTCTGGAGAAGAAAATTAGCTTCTCTACAACTCTTGCCTTTTCCTAATAATCTTCCTCTATCTCATCTCCCCAACATTCCCATGTGGACCAAGGCCCTTTCTTGTCCTTTCACCATTATTGCTTCAGGGTTTGTTGTTGTTGTTGTTGTTGTTTTGTTTTGTTTTGTTTTGTTTTGTTTTGTTGTTTTTTTGTGAGTAGATAAAACTGACTTGCAATCCCCATACTACAGCTTCGAATCTATTCTTCTGACTACAGTTTCAACTCATGTGCTTAGTGGATTATACTAGTTTTTGTGATAAGATATCTGACCCTTTTGCTTTGATCCTTTTATTCTGTGACTTGTTCACAAGAAGATGTAATACAATCTGTTCCTAGGATGTTCTAGTGTTTCTTAGTTCTTTTGTTCTCTGTTACATCAGTGTTTATCTTCACATGCTATACAGTTGAAAAAGTTATTCATGATGTCTTATGGAAACACTGCTTTCTCCTTTGGTACTAAAACATAGGTAATGGCTACAAAGACCTACCTTGTTAACATCAATAGTAATTTAGGAAACCATTGTTATTTACAAAGACTAGATAATTATAATACTTGGAATAGTCTTAATCACATCCAAGGAGCCTGTATTGATTTCTAGTTATCTCTATTTCTTTTTTATTTTATCATCATATTAAAAATAAGTTATTATATCATAGACTACATCTCGGTTACATTTTCTCCACTGTTGCTTCACCTAGTTCCTCATTACCTTCCCTCCTCACCAGATTTGATCCCTCTCTCATTAGAAAACAACATGTTTGTAATAGATTAAAAAGTAAATGCAATAATATAAAATATCAGTGATTGGACAAGGAAAACCATCAGAAGGAAAGAGCCCTAAGATGACACAAGAATCAAAGGTCTACTCATTCACTTGAACACTCAGGAGTCCCATAAAAATACAAAACTGGAAGCTGCAGTTTTATTTCACTCTATTTAAATATTATAAGGTAATTAGGTATATGACAAATTATATATTTAGAAATATAACTAAGTATTAGCATACTGAATATAAGAGAACACAAATTCCCAATTTTGAGAAAATTTTAAATTTTATCAAATTTTTAATCATGATTTTTCTGTGTGATCCCGTTTCCTTACCACAAAATTTCCTTCAGTTGTGTGTGAAACATGTACTCATTGTTTTCTTAGACCTTAAACAGAGCTGTCTGCTCATTGTGGTCAAGACTTGAATAATATGACTTAAAACTGCAGAAACATGGGGATTTTTTTTTTAAATTGCAACCTGATAACACTAAAATTTGTCTGAAAATTGTCTACTTTTCTTATGGATAGTATCTTCTTTGTTTTCTCTGAATAGTGTTATATTAAAGAACAATTAAAACTTGTTTGGTAATAACATGTGTTCTTTCTCTTATGTAAAGTGAATCAAACCAAAGAAATTCAGAAAGCACATGACCTTACTTAGATATGAGATCTAAGAACACACTTTGAGATAGTCATTAGAATGATGGCTGTTAACAGGTCTTGTGTATGTAGAGGGGAAATGAAGAGCTGGTGGTCAAAAGATACTGAATTGAGTAAAATTCTAGGAACATGCTGAAGAGATTTATTTGACAGCACATTGTCTATGGTCAATGTCAATATACTGCATTGACCACAATTGTTAACAGATGATTTAAGGGCTATTTTCATCTAAATCTTTCATATCACAACTATCTTGAATTAGGCTTTTCATAATACATAGATCTTCAAATACATTGACTACGGGATAGATATAGATATAGATATATAATTTTATTTACCTATGATTTTTTAATACATTAACAAATAAGCAAACACAAATTCTTCTAAGTGATGTGCAAGATTCAAAATGCTTATCATAATCAACTTGGAAATCAAACAAATCATTAAAAGAGTTAAAAGATTGTGTAGGTGGGTAAGTGACCTCTAGAATATAACCCATCCTTGGTCAGCCTAAAGTCTCAAGCAAAGGTGGATCCTGAACAAATGAAGTGCATAGTACTAACAGGGCTGTGTCTTGACTGAGTAGGCCAGAATAATTTCCAAGCATATCTGCATTTTTGAAAGTTCAGCTTTAAGCATCTGCTAAAAATATGTTTGACTGATGGACTTTGACAACCGACAGTTGGCAAACTGCATTCCACAGGTAACCTCTGAGTTTCTATGGCTTCCATCATTAATCTCTGTCAATGAAGGACTGAAGCTTATTAGGACATAAATTGCCATAGTCCCTAAAAGTTCATCATCCTAATGTCTGAAATAGAGCTTGAGAATTTGGTAACAGGTGCCTAAGTCGTGTTGCTGTTGGTACCCCAATACCATTTGACACAAGGGATCTATAAGTCATTATTGTAAAGGGATGGACAGAGAGTAAACACATCTTTCTAAATAATTAAATTACCTTCCAAGATGGGTATTTAACAACAGATCCTCCCATCCTACTCCTGTTATGAAAATTGCTGACCAGGCCAGTATTTCTTCAGATCCTACTGATACTGTTTTTTAGGGGTGTGGATACCACAGGATATAATTCATTACATTTATTTAAAAGGGCGTGTTCTTCACTTGTAATGAATAGGATAAATCTGTATTTACATTTAACTGGCTAAATATGTACAATGTGATTTATCAACTTTTTAAATTTTTCAGTGATTCATGATAGGAATTAATAATAGTTTTATATTTTACATTAGTAACATTGCTTATTGTCTAAGCCAATTTTTGTTGAATTCAATTTTGATTCAATTTTATCTGAAATGGATACTTTGGAAATTTTTCTTATGTTTTTATAACATTGACTGTTAAATATTTTGGGCACAAATGTTAATTATGTTGTTTTCTAATGATTTTCTTAGTTAAATTGAACCTTTTTAAATTTTTACAAAATAAATTCCTAAATATCAAAAGGTAAATTACAGACTTTCTGGTGAGGTAGTCTGATGTTTGCAACTTTAGACAATTGTTCAGTTTATAGATGTCAGAGAACAGGCTCAGCCACTAGACTAAACAAGCCATAGGGGATGGGTTACAAGAGAAGTGATATTGGAAAAATGTAAATGTGTATCTTCCTGTCTCATGTGAACTCTGAATCTATGTAGTCTGTCTTCACTATGGAATACAAATTAACAGTTTACAAATCATGTAAACTGTTTGCATTCTTGAGTGCTAGAGAATATACCAAAGTTTCCAGTGTCCTTAGTATATAGCATGCACTTCTATTAAGCACTGCTTTCTAGCCCTAGGTAATACTCTGTGCCCTGTGAGCTCACAAGCTGGCAATGGTAGAGGATATATCTACATGGGCCTCTTTGTAATGTCAGCATTGGGCTCAGTAATGTTTATATTCTTTCCAATAACTATTGATTTTCTAATTTTGCTGTATATGACTTCAGCAATTATAGTTTTCTAAATCTGCTGATACTAAACTGGGAGTATTCCCAGAAAAGACAGCCAAAATTTTTTATAGCAGATATGTTAATGTGCAGTCTTGTGTTTGTCTCTCTCTCTCTAACACCTTCTTTTCTTTTACTGGACTGCAAGTCTCAGAAGTTTCAGACTATGTATTGCTGCCTTTACATTTAGAGACTGTATTCATTAGTTTCCTCATCAGAGTCACACAGAAAACCACCTGACAGAAGCAGCGAAAGGGAAGAATAGATTTTGGCTCATAAATTACAACTGGTCAAAAGTTTGATGAGAAAAGCTGTCTACCATATGATAAACCGGTAGCAAGCAGGGAGGATGAGCAACACAGAACAGGACCATGAACTCAAAGAAACAATGACAAGCTTTAGTAACCCAGGTTCCCAATGAGCTAACCGCAGCCTTAACATTTGCATATATTGATTACATAATTTTTAAATTCTGAGTTCAGTAAAGGATTATCTATTATTAGGTCAGAAATGGCCTGTCTGAAACATCCAGATGGATTTTAGAATCTTCTAGACACTTACATATAAGTCTAGTCATGTTTAAGGTCAAATTTACCTATCACCTGAGGTAAGTTGTTTCTAAAATAGTACATCCTTTAAAAAACCATACAGAAAAATTAATTGAATCAAGAAGTAGAATTACATTTTTTCTTTGAGTTTCCATGTAAACTAAATGTTGTTAGAAATGTGTTTTTGCATTAGGAGTAAAAAATGAAAAAAATCACGGGAACACATGCAATCCGAAGAAATCAGAAGAAAGCTAATATTTAGCAGAATTTCATTAAGCTGGATATTGTATGAGATTTCTGTTAGCAATGGAGATGTAATGAGAGTATAATGTCCTTCCCACTCCACAGAGAGTTATGTATTGGTGCTATTTTAAACCTGTAAAGCCATTATTAAATAATTAACTTAATGAAGTCTATTTGTTATAATGTTAAGAGAAATATTTGACAAATTAAATATATATGCTATAATATACTAGAATTCACATCAATATAATTAATTTGTGGATATGTGAAATGGAGAGAGACTGAGCAATGATTTACTACTGCAAACTAATGAGCTTAGAAATGTGTAACTGACTGAATCAGGCTTTAAGAATGAAGAGCCGAAACCCACACTATCCTGTGGTTCTTATTTGCCATTAGTTCATGTGTAAGAATAATATTCTGTAATTAGATTGTAAACTTCCTGCAGGCATATACTCCTGATTCCATTGCTTGACTTTGTTTTTGTGTTTGAGTCATTCTGAGAAATCCATTCCCACTTGAGGATGAGAAGCCTAAGGCCGGATGACTTTCTACCACCTCCTTCTTGCCTTTGCCTGCACGGTGTCATCTCACCTTTAATGTTTAATTCTGATAAATTAACAGTGTTCAACATCTCAAACCTGATTTCACACTTCCTCAGGAGTCCTGAGAAATTTCCACGCTTCATCAGTACAACAACTCACAAATGTAAGTGTGAAATAACTGTGAAGACGAGGCAGAAAACGTAGATGTAGCATTCGTCTATAAATAAGAACGACACCTGTGCAAATGGTATAGGAACAGGATGGACTTGTTCCCTTGACGTTCCAAGCTGGCACTATAGATTTCTCTGTCTAAGAAACTCAAAAATGAATATCCCAGGGCTGCCAGAATGAGGTGACACTGTAATTACCACTACTTTCTACAATTCCCGAGATTTCTCCACTTACTGACAAAAACAGGAGCATAGCATAATCATGTCTTGTGTGGCTGAATTATATGTTTCTCCCCTTTAACTAAGCTTTTTGGCAATCCTTTGTTAAGCTTCACCTTCAAAATAATTTTAAAATCTTATAATTTATCACTTTCTACCTCCTCATACTTAACGTATTGACAAATCCCAGGTATGCAACAGTAGACACTGCTTTCAGAAGCATAATTGGCACAGTTATTTATGAACCTTCATGCTATACAATTTACACTCCTGTGAATGGCATAAACATGCAGAGGGAGCCATCCCTCTTTCTTATGCTTCCTTTCAACCTCTTTGAGAATGTCATCATAATTCAAGAACGTTTATTGAATGCTACTCAGAGAGAAAAACTGGAACTTGATTCTAACTATTAATAGAAATTTTCTCCATTCAATTTCTATTAAAGTAATTTTGATTCATCAAGAAATAATCACACTCCATTTTCTATTTTTGACTTTTCTTTTGGTCAACACCTACAGAGCAGTTGAGGTGTCTGATAATCAAAGACTTGTTCATGGCTGAATAAATTCAATACCCTTCTTTCATCAGTGTATTGCATTAAAAAGTCCCTTGGCATATTTAACATGATTGTTTAAGACATTACATTGGATTTCTAATATTACAGTCCTCAGATACAATATGGGCAGAATAAGAAACTGATTTTATCCATCTCTTACATGTCATGAAAATTGGATCAAAATAATTTTCTCTTTCTAAAACAAGCAAATATATTAGTAAACCTGTAATCTAATCTTTGTATGACAAAGGAAGAGTAAATATTAATTTACTCTTTCTTATCAAAACAAGACCTATGATTATTTTTCTGTCATAGACAGGTACAAATTCTACAATGATGGAATGAATAGCATTTGGCAAACCCCACTCTTCAATACCATCTATGCTGGGTTACTTTTATAAAGTAGGACTACTACCAATGTCCCAGATATACGCAGGATATAAAAATAATCAAATATAATTCAGTAGTGAAATGTAAGAATGAGTATAGATTTCTCAGAAATCGCATGTTAAAAATGTACTAATTCAAAATGTTAGATGAACTATGAGGGTATAAATTAACATGTATTTAAGTATATATTTTCTGCCTCTATATCATTTTTATAGTTATGCGAGCAATGTATACTCACTTTACAGATTGTTCCTTTACTTCCAGTGATTAAATTTTTTTCAACTATAAACTGCAATTTAAAAAAAAAACACCCACATTTTCAGTGGAACATTAATATCTTCTGGAGGAAATACTTAAGATGGCAGCATTCCAGATACTTAAGAAATAGGGGGAAAAAGTGAATAGAGATTTTTAAAATCCAGGCATTTTGATGGACATTGCTTTGCACCCCTAGTACGTACTGGGATTACAATTCATTTTAGGTATCCAGGTGGTGATAAAATGTTGCCAAACCTGATGTTTGGAGTTTTCATCATTTGACTAATTCATAAAGTCATCAGATAGATATAAAGACATGAAAGCACATTTGAAATCTTGACCACCAAACAATATTAATCTAGTATATTTAAATAGGATACTTAATACCTTAATCTTAAAAGGTCAATCTGTGAAAAACTAGTTCAATAATAAATTATCTGAGAAGTTCATTACATTGAGTATTTAGATACCCAGGACTTAAATGTGTGTGATGCCTGTCTGTATCTTTAGAATATCTAATGTCACTTTCCTGGGAATTAAACAACAGAGATCAAGCTCATGTCCCCAGCATGGGCTCACATCTGATTTCATTACAGTCTTGGTATTTAAACGGATATATAAGAATGATGCAGAAAGGCAAGTGAGGATGCTTGATTACTCTTTCTAATTAAATCTGCCTGACATAGATCACTGGTCAATGACACCAGGACAGGCTTATCCCTTGACACCCAATTCTTGACTATTAGTCCCCTGCATTCTGCTAATAATACTGTTTTCCAGAAATTAACATCTTACTATGAAAAATACTTTTATTTTTATTTTGGCTGATTCTCTGTGCAATACTTTTTCAACCAAAACCTATTCTTTTAGTGCTAAGAATTATCAAAGTATAACCATTTGTGACATTTCTGCCTACAAAATACCAAAGGGACTAGTAAATTGGATCATAACTAATGGGTTCTATGAAGGTCTGTCTTCTCCAACTGCACCACACAATGTTGAAGGTACACATGAGGGGGTGTTCAGACATTGTACTTATGTCCGTTGGAACAAGAAACCCAAAATCCCCAACTAAGTTCCTGATGAAAGGACATTCCTTGAATTGAAGAGTTTGAAGCACACAGGAAGATCTGTGGAAAAAAATGGAAAGTACGCAGGAGAAAAATAAGAAGCCTTTTAGAAGTACATTGTACAAAATCTGAATCCTTATTACCAGATGATAATTATTTGCCTTTTCACTAAATTAAATTTCTGATTCTCATTCTTGTCATTTATCTAAATTTTTTATTAAGAGTGAATTCATGACTTTACATAGATTAATAACATAGGTAAAATATTTGGCTCAATATTAACCTATTAATAGATGATATATTTGTCATTGATGATTAGAACAAGAATTTATTTACAGGTTCACTTGTTAGCTTCTTGCTGTGGCTTTGATCCTGTAATCTTTTCACTATTTTGTCCTTGAGGAGGTCTCTGAAGTCAGAACCAGGTGCTGCCTTGACCTTTTCAAGTAGTGGATTTACTTTCTGTTAAGCTTTTCCCTCCCAGGGCTGTAAGAAGTTGAATATCTTCAATTCTGTTTTCCCTCTACTGACTGATGTTCCTATCCACGTACACTATCTCAGTGTCCTATGACCATATGGGGTCCTTTTTCACCTTTACCAGACTGAGGCTAATTTGTTACTTGTCCGCAGTGTCTTCTCATTCACAGCCGCTTTTCCTGATTTGTACACATATCTGGCCCTGCAGCATCTCAGTCATCAAACCCTTGAACTCTATTAATGATCTTCTCTCCTGATCTCTTCCAACATCTCCACTTCACTCTTCTTTCAGAGGATCTTGGCATATCATTTCACCTCACTCATTTGGTAACATGATGTAAAGCTCTACAGTGTTGACTGTGGCACACACAACTTCCTTCTTACCCACTCAGCAAAGTTGCCCCAACATTCCCAGAAATACTGCATTTTCTTAGTGCATCCTCTGTAACTTGGCCACCCTGAAGTTCAGTTAATCATTGTAGGAACTTGCATACATGGCCTCTTCTTCCCTTCATTTACTTTGCTCCATAACAGTAATACTCTGGCTTAGCTAAATTCAACTTTCTGCTATACTGATATTTGCATTGCTATTTTGTTTATAATTTCTGCTATATTGTGTTCATAAATGAATTTATCCAATTAGGGGTCAGTTAGGAAGTCACCTGCAATTTTCTGTCCCCAGAGTCTTGGCTATCCACTAGTCTGACCTGCCAGGTTTCTCAACCTTGCCATTAATGACTGTTTGAACTAGAAAATATTGGTTGTAGGATGGGAGAATTCTTAGTACTATCTCTGACCACTATCTTCTAAATACCAATCATTTTCTCTTCTAGTCATATCATCAGAAAAATCCACCAGTGTGGACAATGACTGTTCCAGAGGAATTTCTGTCAAACTTACAGAATCTAATGCTTGCTTCTATCCTCTGAAATAGTTTTAAAGATAACTATTCACAAGGTTCTAATACTTTACTCTCCTTTTTTATTTTGCTTTTTAAAATTTTATTTATTTATTCATGTTACATCCCAATATCTTCCCAGTACTCCCTCATGTAGATCCTCTCCCATTCCTCCCCCACTTCTTCTCTCAGACAGCTGATCCTGCATCTGGGTATCAACCCCTAACCTCCTGGCACATCAAGGATGCAGGGGTAGGTGCATCCTCTCTAACTGAAGCCAGACAAGGCAGCTCAGTTAGGGGAATGGAATCTACAGACAGGCAGGCAACAGATACAGGGACAGCCATCACTCCAGTTGTTGGGGAACCTGCCTGAAGAACAAGCTGCACATTTGCTATATATGGCTGCAAAGCCCTAGGTCGAGATCCTGCTCAAACTTTGGTTGTTGGTTCTGTCTCTGAGAGTTCCAAGAGTCCAGTTTAGTTGACAATGTTGGTCTTCCTAGAGAGTCCCTCTCCTCTTCAGGTCCTTCAATCCTTCTCTCAATTCTTCCATAAGACTTCATGAGTTCCATCTAATGTTTAACTGTGGATATCTGCATCTCTTTCTATTGACTACTGGCTGGAGCCTCTCAGACGTTAATTATGCTAGACACCTGTCAAACACAACAGAATATCATTGATAGTGTCAAGATTTGTTCTTTCCCAAGTGATGGGGCTCAATTGGGGCAATCATTGGTTGCCCATTCCCTTTGTATCTTCATCTTTGTCCTTGCACATCTTGTAGACAAGACATGGTTGGGTTGAAGGTTTTATGGGTGAGTGCTGTCTTTATCCCTACACTGTGAATCCTGTCTGGCTACAGAAAGTAGACATTTCATGATCAGTATACCCCTTTGCTAAAAGTCTCAACTAGAGTGTTGTGTATAGACACCCTGGGCATCCCACACATCCTAGGTCTCTGTTATTGCCTATTTTAACTCCTATATTTTTTAATATTGAAGATTGGACTCAATGACTTGCTCATGCTAGATAAGTCCTCTGACACTGAGTCAAATACAGGTATTTTTACATTTATTTTTATAAACATATATCTCTTTCAAGTTAAAGAAGAACAAAAAGGAAAGTGTTCTCTTGATTGTGGGCTTATCTTCAAATAATTATTCAATTTTTTTTCTTTTGAGATACCCAAACAAAACAAATGAGAAAACTGGGGTGGAGTGTGGTCGTATGGGGTGAAGGGTGTGGGTGGGAGAAGAAACCCATAGACAATTATGTACCAGTTTTAATCATGCATAAATAAAAGAAATTCAAACCATTAGTATTCACTTCACAGAAATTGTTTAAACAAAATGTTTTCGTGTGTAAAATTAGAAAGAAATTCTGTTGGGGTAATATTGAGGTCAGTGGTGATTGAAAAACCAAATCTACTCTTAGTAAAACCACACAGATTAATTCTTTTGCACATTGCTCATCCCTAAGATGAAGCCTTCCCTTTTTCCTTAAAATGTAGGGTTGTAGGGGTGATAAAGCTTACCATAATATTTGAGTTTGCTATCATGGCTTGATGATCTTTCTTTGAAACAAAAGTTCTTTCAAAAAATGCAATGCAAACTGCTTGTCATGTCTATTTCTTTTCCTCTCTCCGACTCCTCCCCCATGCTTTACACCAATTGATATAACCTGTTTTCCCTTGGAGACAAGTGTGTGGTGTACTTCGATGAGTCCTTCTCAGTCCCCTTCTGGTATGTTCAGCACACCAGTAAAGAATCTTATTTTCTGTACAGACGTTCTTTACATAGCATTAGCTTCTGTTAAATTAATTCAGTAGGATTTCGTTTGATTTCCTTTGCTTTTGTCTGGCATTCTGCACAGTAGCTTGTTCTCATTCCCATAACAACTAAAAATTGTAGACTCTGGAGCTTGTTGCTTGTTCTTATCCTTTTGTCTGACTTCCTGTTTTCATTAACATCAATAAATTACTGTCTTCTAAATGCCTTTTCCCAACACAACTTCTCCCTAATGTCAGATATAAATAAGTCTAGGAAGCCATGGCTTTCTGTCTGTATGAATTACTATTACTAATTTTTACTTGATGTAGATTCACATTATAATGCTTAGGCTGACCTCACAGCTCTGGACCCAAGAAATCCTCTTTTTTTCAGTCTCCAACAGAGATAAAACCACAGTGGACACCAGCACATGTAGATTCTCTGTTTTTTTGATAACTCTGCTTCAAAAATTGTTCCACATCCTGAATTTATCATCTCTAAAACCAAATGTATTGACACCTTTCTTCTCACTGAAGAAGCTGAGGAAAAAATAAGTAACTTTTCCTTTCCTCTATACTTGGCAATTTCAAAATACCCAGCATAGGTTCAAACTACTGTGACTTTTCTTCCTCAATTACTAATAATGGTTTCATTTAGTAGGACCTGTAGGTTTTTCAGCACTACATGTTTCTCAGCAATATCCACTTATTGTGATCTATTAAACAACATTCTTCATCATCACCAATGTATTCTATACCCTTTCTTCTGAAAGTATAAGTCATGCTACCTGTTTCCTAGGAACCTGGAATGGGGACAGCTTCAAATACTTGGGATGCGCAGTCCCCACGTGGTTTATATAATCCCAGTTTCTATCCCTGTTTGTACATAACCTTGCAGCAAAAGTCTTGGCTGATGAAATGCAAGATTACCAGGTAGTATTTCCTGGGATGATAATAAAGAAAAAGCTTGAAGTGGCAATATTTCTTGTTTGGCCTATGACTTGAGACTATTTTACTATAGACATGACCTACTCACTTATCCTAGGAATTAAATGATAAAGATTCAGGAACAGAACTGTAGACAATATCCACCAACATATAGCATAGCTTATATACATCATATATTTCTTATGCATATATAAGATGACCTTTCTTATACTATCACATACATTGGGAATTTTATGCCCTGATTGAAAATTGGTGAAGAATTACTTATAAAATCTATTTTACTCTGCCTTATTGAGTCCTCATCATAAATGAATCTGCTATTTTTCTAAACATCTAACCTCTTATTCTTTATCTCCAAGATCACAAAAGTTCTCTATTTTCCAATTCCATTAACTACCCAAAAAATTCTTGGAGGAGTTTCACAAGCAACATCAGTTAAATCCACCAAAATGGAAACAATTTTGGTCATGTACTCTGCCTTTCCCTTGTTTTACTGAATAAATTCTCCACATTCCTCAAGAGCAATAATTGTAATTAGCCAACATTCAGTGAATACCATCCTTTCATTGTTCCTCAAAAATTTAGGCATCTCCCTTTCATCCTTCCTGATACAAGCACGCTTAGTCCTTAGAGGTGCACTTATTGGCTTGCACAAAGACTGCAGTTCTTCCAAAGACAAATATCTGTATCCAACACATCTGACGAGTTACCCATCAGTTCTCTGATTTTTCCTGCTAATGAAGCCACTGAGGAAGGTGTCTGCCACTGAAGTCGTTCTTCAGAAGAATTCCTCTTATAATTCCACTGTTCTGTATTCAATCTTTATACACAGTATACACATGGACATAATCAGTGAATGAGTGGGTAATATTGTAATAATATTGTGAATGAATCAAGCTTTCATTTAAAACAACAGATAAGCTACCATTTACTCAGAAAGTAACATAGAAACAAATTGAGGATGATCGAGGGACCAAATTCACATAAAACAAAACAAAAACAAACTGAAACACTACAGACAGGTTAGAATAACCTAACAAGTTTTCAGGGACAGAAGCGTAAAGTTAAATCTAGAGCAACCAAATGAATGACTATCTATAACTCATAATTCATGCTGGCGGTGGTGTGTTTGGTAGAGTCCACCTCCCTGATGTATTACAACCAGGACTCTGCTCTGCGTGATATTATCTGATCTACTAATCTTGAGTTGCTCATCTACATTATTGTATGTATAACTTTCCTTTGTTTCTTATAACACAATGTGCAGGTTCTATACACTGTAAACTCATCAAGGATGAGTTTACTTTCCTTACTTTGCAATGAAATTCAGATGTTTAAATTAAACTTTTGTTTTTATTGACATAGTCTCTGTTTATTTATGAAAAATTTATTTTAATTTTTATGTTTATGTTTATACCTATGTATCATTATGTAGGTATGACACATGTACCAGAGGTACCAGAGGAGGCAAGAAATTAAAGGATTTCCTGAAGCTGAGGTTACAATTGATTGTAAGCTGCCATGCGTGTTCTGAGAATGAAACTTGAGTCCTCTTCAAGACCAGCAAACTCTCAACCACTGAGTCATCTTTGCAGGTCTTGTCCACTTATTTTTAAAATGTAATACTTATTATTCATTAACATTCATTTTTATAGCACCTACTATCAGCATGACTCCATGGTGGGCTTACAGTTTACATCATTAATATTACCCATCCAACATTGGGCAAGAGAAGACGTGGTTCTTATTTTGAATGAATCCTTAAGTTTAGTGTATAATCAAAACAACTTTTCTCTGTAGTTCTGTGCCCTCCTAGAAGGCTACATGTTTACCAAGGTGAGAGAGTAACTGTCTGCCTCTTCCCCAGTTAGGATGGACTGCTTTCCTTTGATATTTTATTATATTTATTTTATTATTTTATTTTATTTTATTTTATTTTATTTTATTTTATTTTATTTTATTTTATTTTATTTTATTTTATGTGTGTGTGTGCCTCTCTCTGTTTTTTTGGGGGGGGGTTGGTTTTTTGTATGTAAATATTTTTATTAGATATTTTCTATATTTACATTTCAAATGTTATCCAGTTTCCTCGTTTCCCCTCTGAAAACTCCCTATCCCATTCCCCCTCCACTTACTCACTAATCCACTCACTCCTACTTCCCTCTCCTGGCATTCCCCTACACTGGGGCATTGAACCTTCACAGGACCAAGGGCCTCTCCTCTTGTTGATGTCCGACAAGGCCATTCTCTGCTACATATGGGTCTGGAGCCATGGGTCCCTCCATGTGTACTCTTTGGTTAGTAGTTCAGTCCCTGGGAGCTCCGGGGGTACTAGTTGATTCACATTTTTGTTCCTCTTATGGGGCTGCAAACCCCTTCAGCTCCTTGGGTCCTTTCTCTAGCTCCTCCACTGGAGATCCTGTGCTTAGTCCAATGGATGGCTGTGAGCATCTCCCTCTGTATTTGTCAGACACTGGCAGAGCCTCTCAGGAGACAGCTACATCAGGCTCCTATCAGCAAACACTTGTTGGTATCCACAATAGTGTCTGGGTTTGGTAACTGTATGTGGGGTGGATCCCCAGGTAGAGCAGTCTCTGGATGGTCTTTCCTTCAGTCTCTGCTCCATGCTTTGTCTCTGTATCTCCTCCCATGGGTATTTTGATCCCCCTTGTAAGAAGGACCGAAGTATCCACACTTTGGTCTTCCTTCTTCTTGAGCTTCATGTGGTCTGTGAGTTGTATCTTGGGTATTCCAAGCTTTTGTGCTTATATACACTTATCAGCAAGTGCATACTGTGTGTGTTCTTTTGTGATTGGGTTATCTCATTCGGATATTTTCTAGTTCCATCCATTTGCCTAGGAATTTCATGAATTCGTTGTTTTTGATATCTGAATATAACTCTATGTGTAAATGCACCACATTTTCCTGTCCATTCCTCTGTTGCAGGGCATCTGGTTCCTTCTAGCTTCTGGCTATTATAAATAAGGCTGCTAAGAACATAGTGGAGCATGTGCCCTTATTACATGTTGGAGCATCTTCTGGGTATATGCCTAGGAGTGGTATAGCTGGGTCCTCTGGTAGTAATATCTATAATTTTCTGAGGGAACACCAGACTGATTTCCAGAGTGGTTGTACCAGCTTGAAATCCCACCAGCAATAGAGGAGTGTTCTTCTTTCTCTACATCTTTGCCAGCATCTGCTGTCACCTTTGATATTTTAAAATAAGCAATTTTACTTCAGAAGAAATTAAAAGCAGCACCTTACTCCTTGATTTGAGACATTGACCCACATCATAACACTCAGTGTTATGTGAAGCAGGTTTTTAATTCTGTTACTTTCACATTCTCCCTATATCTTCAGTGTATTTTTGCTCTCTATGATATGATAGCAAATAAAATACATCCTTGATGGTTCATTCATTTTATCTCTCCCTGATCAGTCATATAAAATTGTGGAATATACAAATTAAGCCTTCTTAAATAAATACAAATTGAGATTACTATTTACTTATTATTTTCAGATTATATGAGAAGAATCAACAAAAATTTGAAGGTCAGCTCCCAATTTATCACTTGTGGACTCTTCTTTTTTCCTTTTCCTTTACAGTCAGGTGTTGGCTTTCCAGTTTAAATTATTACTTAATGAATTGAGGTTGAGTATGAACTATAAGCTGTTTATGTCTTAAATATTTAGAGCAAATGCAGACTGTTAACACAGGATAAGAACGAATAAAAAATTAATACTTGCAGCAGCATTTTTTGTTTCTTTTTTATCCCTCTAGGAAGCAACAATTTAATATTTTAAATGCATATACTTGGATATTCTCTCTCTCTCTCTCTCTCTCTCTCTCTCTCTCTCTCTCTCTCTCTGTGTGTGTGTGTGTGTGTGTGTGTGTGTGTGTGATTGTGTGCATGAGCATGTGCATGTATGTGTGTGTATGAGTGTGCGTGTATGTGATTTTATTTGGTTGTCACTATCCTGATATAAATGTGAACACATTTTGTAGCAAAAAGGAAACAGGGAAAACATTTGTATGCAGCAAAATTCATTACCCAGTTCTTCAGCCACATCTAAAGTTCTTGCATAGTCAGCTGTTAACAGGGACTGGTGCTAACTCTTAGCATTCTAAGGATTTCATCAGTTTGTTTGAATTTGCAGCCCAGTGGCTGACCCAAAAATGTTTTCTATGTCTTTCTTTGTTTCTTCCTTTATTCCTTTTTCTTTCTTTCTTTCTTTCTTTCTTTCTTTCTTTCTTTCTTTCTCTCTCTCTCTCTCTCTCTCTCTCTCTCTCTCTCTCTCTCTCTTACTCTTACTTTCTCTATTTTTAGCTCTGTACCCTATCTATCTATCTATCTAACTATCTATCTATCTATCTATCTATCTATCTATCTATTATTTATTTATTTACTTTACAACCTGCTCACTGTCCCCTCCTTGTCACCCCCTCTCATAATGCTTCACCGCCCTTCCCCTTCTCCTCTGAGTGGGTGGGGGCCCCTGGGTAACTGCTCATCCTGGCACATCAAGTCTTTGAGAGGTTAGGCATTTCCTTTCACACTGAGGCTAGACAAGGTAGCCCAGGTAGAAAAACATATACCAAGGACAGTCAACAGCTTTTGGGATAGCCATCACTCCAGTCATTTGTGTGATACATGAAGACCAAGCTGCAAATCTGCTACATATGTGCAGGTAGGCCTATGTACATCAAGTTTATGTTCTTTGGTTGCTGTTTCAGTCTCTGAGAGTCCCAGGGGTCCACGATAGTTAACTGCTGTTCTCCCTGTGGGGTTCCTATCCCCTTTGGGCCCAGAATCCTTCTTCCTATTGCTTAGGTAATCCATTTACAAAAGGACATGCATGGTATATACTCACTTATAACTGAATATCGACCATAAAATACAGGATATCCATGCTACATCCACAAACCCAAACCAGCTAAACAAGAAGTCCTAGAAGAGAATGCTTGGATCTCACTTAGAAGGGGAATGTAAATACATAAAACAATTAAAAATTTCAAAAAGAAGGGGAAATAAAATAGTCATAAGAGGCAGCTAGAGGGATGGATTTCATTTGGACATGGAATGGGGAGGTGAATGAGGTATTCAGGATCAGGTATGGGGAGGAACAGGAGAGATGGCCAGATGGCCATGCTAATCTGCCACAGGATGGAGAGGTGTGTGTGTGTGTGGGAGTCATCTCCAGGATGAGAAAGAGAACTTGGAGGAACAAAAAAATCATTAGGGGTGGCCTTAGATGTGAATCACAGCACTGAGGATGTGGATGCAGCCTGGGAACCCTTATGCTATGTCTTTCTTTACAAAGAACTGAAACTGCATCACAAAGGGCCAGAAGAGTGGTGTCTTGTGGTACATAGCTTAACAATTAACTACAGATCATTGCATAGATCAAAAATTTGGATGAAAACAGATAAATTAGACTTGAAGACACTGTTTTATCTACAGGTATCATAATCCAGGATTTGAGAGCTGAGAGCACACAGGAGTTATTTCCTAGAAAAATCATTATTTTATCGATTTAGCCTCTAAAACTTACCAAGAAGAAGTGATTGAATCTGGTCCCACATGGAGTTTTGAGTGGTCTGTGCACTGTGATGTGATCTTGTGAGCAGCACTGTGATGTAGGTGATGGTGAGATGTCCATTCTTATTCTAACGGTCTTTGTTAAATACCTTTTAAGTTTGTGTGTCAATACAGTATCCACCTAGTGTCTGATTAGTACTTTACTGCTATATTGTAAATGGGGATGATAGAGGGCATGCAGGTAACCAGTGCCGGAAGTCAAATGTGCTCAGAGACATTTCCCAGGCTTCAGAATTTATGGGCTTTGTTCATTTAAGAAATATCGTATGTTGTTACTTATTCTATTTTTCCATGTCTAAAACTCAGAAAAAATAAGCTAAATTATTTACTTTATATTACAAAAATAGCAACAGTGTCAATGAACCTGGACCCCTGAGATTCCTTAGACACCAAATCAACATCCAGGAAGCATACACAAGCTGGTCTGAGGCCCCTGACATGTGCACAGCAGAGGACTGCCTACTCTGGTCTCAATAAAAGAAGATGAACCTAAACCTTAAGCGACTTGTGCTCACTTCAGCAGCACATATACTACAATTGAAATGATACAGAGAAGATTAGCATGGCCTCTGTGCAAGGATGGCACACAAATTTGTGAAGCATTCCATATTTTTATGATCATTTACCATGATCAAGTAGGCTTCATCCCAGGGATGCAGGGATGGTTCAATATATGGAAATCCATCAAAGTAATCCACTACATAAACAAACTAAAAGAAAAAAAAAACCACATGGTCATCTCATTAGATGATGAAAAATCATTTGACAAAATTAAGCATCCTTTCATGCTAAAAGTCCTGGAAAGAACAGGAATTCAAGGATGATACCTAAACATAATAAAAGCGATATACAGCAAAACAGTAGCCAACATCAAATTGAATGGAGAGAAACATGAAGCAATCCCACTAAAATCAGGGACTAGACAAAGCTGCCCTCTCTCTCCATATCTTTTCAATATAGTACTTGAAGTTCTAGCGAGAGCAATTAGACAACATAAGGAAGTCAAAGGGATACAAATTGGAAAGGAAGAAGTCAAACTATCATTATTTGCATATGATATGATAGTATACTTAAGCGACCCAAAAAAAAACTCCACCAGAGAACTCCTACAACTGATAACTTCAGCAAAGTGGCTGGATATAAAATTAACTCAAGCAAATCAGTAGCCTTCTTGTACTCAAAGGACAAGCAGGCTGAGAAAGAAGTTAGGGAAATAACACCCTTCACAGTAGCCACAAACAATATAAAGTATCTTGGTATGACTCTTACCAAACAAGTGAAAGATCTGTATGACAAGAACTTCAAGTCATTGAAGAACGAAATTGAAGAAGACTTCAGAAGATGGAAAAATATTTCTTGCTCTTGGATTAGCAGGATCAATATAGTAAAAATTGCCATCTTGCCAAAAGCAATCTGCAGATTCAATGCAATCTCCATCAAAATCCCAAATCAATCCTTTATAGATCTACAAAGAGGAATTCTTAAATTCATCTGGAGTAACAAAAAACCCAGGATAGCTAAAACTATTCTCAAAATAAAAGGACTTCTGGGGGAATCAATATCCCCAACCTCAAGCAGTACTACAGAGCAACTGTGTTAAAAACTGCATGGTATTAGTACAATGACAGGCAAGTAGATCAATGGAATAGAATTGAAGACCCAGAAATGAACCCAAAGACTTATGGTCACTTGATCTTTGATAAAGGAGCTACAACCATCCAGTGGAAAAAAAGATAGCCTTTTCAACAAATGGTGCTGGTTCAACTGGAGGTCAATATGCAGAAGAATGCAAATTGACCCACTCTTATCTCCTTGTACTAAGATCAATTCCAAGTGGATCAATGACCTCCACATAAAGCCAGACACACTGAAACTAATAGAAAAGAAACTGCGGAAAACACTGGAGGACATAGGCACGGGGGGAAAGTTCCTGAACAGAACAGCAATAGCTTATGCTCTAAGATCAAGAATTGACAAATGGGACCTCATAAAATTACAAAGTTTCTGTAAGGCAAAGGCAACTGTCAGAAGGACAAAACAGCAACCAACAAATTGGGAAAAGATCTTCACCAATCCCACATCCGACATAGGGCTAATATCCAATATATACAAAGAACTCAAGAAATTAGACCCCAAAGAACCAAATAACCTTATTAAAAAAGGGGTTCAGAGCTAAACAAGGAATTTTCACCAGAAGAAATTTGGATGGCTGAGAAGCACCTTAAGAGATGTTCAACATCATTAGTCATCAGGGAAATGCAAATCAAAACAACCCTGAGATTCCACCTCACACCAGTCAGAATGGCTAAGATTAAAAACTCAAGAGACACCAGGTGCTGGAGAGGATGTGGAGAAAGAGGAACACTCCTCCACTGTTGGTGGGATTGCAAGATGGTACAACCAGTCTGGAAATCAGTCTGGAGGTTCCTCAGTAAATTGGGCATGACACTTCCAAAGGACACTGTCATACCACTCCTGGGCATAAACCCAGAGGATTGCCCTGCATGCAATAAAGACACATGCTCCACTATGTTTATAGAAGCTCTGAATACTCAAGGCACAATTAACTAAACAAAAGATTCCCAAGAAAAAGGATGGAGAGGACCCTGGTCCAGAAAAGACTGGTTCCAGTTTTGTAGGAGAGTACCAGAACAGAGAAAGGTTTGGAGCGTGATTGGGGAATGCATGGGGGGGCGGTGGGGGGAAGACTTATGGGACACATGGTGAGGAGGAACTGGGAAAGGGGAAAGCCTTTGGAATGTAAACAAGAATATAGAAAATAAAATTAAAAAAAAATAAACCTTAAGCGACTCAAGGCCTCAGGGAATGGGGAGGCCTGGCAAGGTGTCAAGGTGTATGTGTGTGTGTGTGTGTGTGTGTGTGTGTATGTGTAGGTGTATAGATATCCTCCTGGAGATGGGGGAGGAGGAATGGGATGAGGAACTGTCAGAGGGTAGTCCATGAAGGGGATAACAACTGATCTGTTGGAGGATGGAACATGAAGGGGATAACAACTGGAATGGATAATAGATTTAATAGAAAATAAATAAGTAATAAATATACATATGTATATTAGTTTCATCATAAAGCATGCATCTATTTTCATAAACTTATACAGGTATACCTTTTTATTAGGAAATTTCCTTTTGTAGCACTCCTCTCTCTACATATCTTATTCAAGTTTTTTCACATTTATTCATATTTTCAAATCACCACACAGGAATGTATTAAGCAGTTACAAATCACACATTATAAATAATTATATATATATATATATATATATATATATATATATATATATACATATATATATATATATGGCTTTTGGACATCCAAGGGTGATCTGATTATCAGTGAATTTTAAGCACCCCTTTTCATAGTCTCAGATTATCAAAAGGAAGGGAGGTTGCAATAAACTGTCTCTACTCTCTGATCCTGATTCTGATAATGAAGTGTTACAAAATGAAGCGTTTGGGGTGAGGACACACAATGGCATAATTGAAACTGGGCATACACTCTGGTTTTCAGGCCCGTTTTGCTTGAGCAAATATCAAGGGTCTAAAAGCTTCATATTCATGCATAGTCAAGAGCCCTCCAATTACACTAGGTGCCATGACATCCATGTAGATACTCTCCTGGATTGGTTGAGAGAAATAAAAGTTTAAAAGTATGTTCTAATGTCAGAGCATCAACTTGTTCTTAATGGCCCAGCAAGAGATAATCTATATGTCAGTCACTAATGACAGAAACCTTTGCTTCTGTGGTCCAAGGACTATTAGGTTAAACACAGTGGTCATAAGAACATGTTTAATGCTGCTAGTTTGAAGCCTGTTACCATTACTCAGCAAATTAATTCTGTTATTATGCTAAATATGCTATAAAAATTACCCTTCTTTCTCAATACTTGTAAAATGCATGCTACTTTTACAAACCACAAAGACAGTAAGTTGGATAAAATAGGGTTCAATTACCTTAAACCACAGAGGAAACTTCCAAAAACTTGTTTCTTCCAAGTTAAGTAAAATTCTGTTTACTTTTCTAAGGACTTTCCAGTCCTACAGAAATATCAACATGTAGCATTTGCTTTCATTAGGATAAGGCACAGATAAGAATTTTCTATAGGTTTAAGATTTTGAGGGCAATGGATCAGACTGACTGTCTTTTGTACTTTTTGAATGTCCTAGATGTGTAAATTATCAAGATATAATAATTCCTTGGTGAGAATTGGGAGTAAGAAAAGACTCAAAGATCCTTTCATGCTTAAAGTCTTGGAAAGAACAGGAATTCAAGGCCCATACCTTAGCATAGTAAAAGCAATATACAGCAAACTGGTAGACAACATCAAACTAAATATAGAGAAACTTGAAGCAATCCCACTAAAATCAGGGACTAGACAAAGCTACCCCTCTCTCCATATCTTTTCAATATAGTACTTGAAGTCCTAGCTAGAGCAATTAGACAACATAAGGAGGTCAAAGAGATACAAATTGGAAAGGAAGAAGTCAAACTATCACTATGTGCAGATGATATGATAGTATACTTAAGTGACCCAAAAACTCCACCAGAGAACTCCTACAGCTGATAAACAACTTCAGCAAATTGGCTGGTTATAAATCAACTCAAGGAAATCAGTAGCCTTCCTATACTCAAAGGATAAGCAAGCTGAGAAAGAAATTAAGGAAATGACACCCTTCACAATAGCCACAAACAATATAATGTATCTTGGTGTGACTCTAACCAAACAAGTGAAAAATCTGTATGACAAGAACTTCAGGTCTCTGAAGAAGGAAATTGAAGAAGACCTCAGAAAATGGAAAAATCTTCCATGCTCATGGATTGGCAGGATTAATATACTTAAAATAGCCATCTTGCCAAAATCAATATACAGATTCAACACAATCCCGATCAAAATCCCAACTCAGTTCTTCATAGAGTTAGAAAGAACAATTCTCAAATTCAGCCGGAATAACAAAAAACCCAGGATAGGTAAAACTATCATCAAGAGTAAAAGAACTTCTGGGGGAATAAGTATCCCGATCCTCAAGCAATACTACAGAGCAATAGTGTTAAAAACTGCATGGTATTGGAACAGTGACAGGCAGGTGGATCAATGGAATAGGATTGAATACACAGAAATGAACCCACACGCCTATGGTCACTTGATCTTCGAAAAAGGAGCTGAAACTATCCAGTGGAAAAAGAATAGCCTTTTCAACAAATGGTGCTGGTTCAATTGGAGGTCAGCATGCAGAAGAATGCAAATTGACCCACTCTTATCTCCATGTACTAAACTCAACTCCAAGTGGATCAAGGACCTCCACATAAAACCAAACACACTGAAACTAATAGAAAAGAAACTGGGAAAGACCCTTGAGGACATGGGCACAGAGGAAAGGTTCCTGAACAGAACACCAATAGCTTATGCTCTAAGATCAAGAATTGACAAATGGGAACTCATAAAATTACACAGTTTCTGTAAGGCAAAGGACACTCTCAAAAGGACAAAAATGGCAATTAACAAATTGGAAAATGCACTTCACCAACCATACATCTGAGATAGGGCTAATATGCACTATATACAAAGACCTCAAGAAGTGAGACCCCAGAAAACCAAATAACCATATTAAAAACTGGGATACTGAGCTAAACAAAAAATTTTCACCTGAAGAACTTCAGATGGCTGAGAAGTACCTTATAAAATGTTCAACATAATTAGTCATTAGGTTAATGCAAATCAAAACAACCCTGAGATTTCACCTCACACTAGTCAGAATGTCTAAGATTAAAAACACAGGAGACTCCAGGTGTTGGCAAGGATGTGGAGAGAGAGGAATGCTCCTCCACTGCTGGTGGGATTGCAAGCTGGTACAACCACTCTGAAAATCAGTCTGGAAGCTCCTTAGAAATCTGGGCATGACACTTCCTGAGGTCCCTGCTATACCACTCCTGGGCATATACCCAGAGGATTCCCCCATGCAATAAAGACACATGCCACAATATGTTCATAGAAGCCTTATTTATAATAGCCAGAACCTGGAAAGAACCCAGATGTCCCTCAATGGAGGAATGGAAGAAGACCTCAGAAGATGGAAAAAATCTTCCATGGTCTTGGATTGGCAGGATTAATATAGTAAAAAAATGGCCATCTTGCCAAAATCAATCTACAGATTCAATGCAATCCCCATCAAAATCCTAAATCAATTCTTCATAGATTTATAAAGAGCATTTCTCAAATTCATCTGGAATAACAAAAAACCCAGGATAGCTAAAACTATTCTCAACAATAAAAGGACTTCTGGGGGAATCAATATCTCCAACCTCAAGCAGTTCTACAGAGCAATTGTGTTAAAAACTGCATGGTATTGATACAGTGACAAGCAAGTAGATAAATGGAATAGAATTGAAGAGCCAGAAATGAACACACAAAGTTATGGTCACTTGATCTTTGATAAAGGAGCTACAACCATCCAGTGGAAAAAAGATAGCCTTTTCAACAAATGGTGTTGGTTCAACTGGAGGTCAGCATGCAGAAGAATGCGAATTGACCCACTCTTATCTCCTTGTACTAAGATCAACTCCAAGTGGATCAAGGACCTCCACATAAAACCAGACACACTGAAACTAATAGAAAAGAAACTGGGGAAGACCCTTGAGGACATGGGCACAGCAGGAAAGTTCCTGAACAGAACACCAATAGCTTATGCACTAAGATCATGAATTGACAAATGGAAGAGCATTTGTTCATAAACTCCCTGCCTGATAAAAAAAGAAAGATCCTAACCAGACCAAGGAGACCACCAGTTTCTTGCTATTCCTCATTTTTCTTCTGTGGTGGTCAGTTTACTTAACCTTCATTTTTAGGCTCACCATTATGCTCAATAAGAACTCTTTAATATATAGATTGTTGAAAATCAAAGAAACATTTCAAAAAACAGCTGTGCTCTAATAGAAGGCTGATTGATTTTTGATTCTCTTTAATATATCTAAGTAGGGCATCTTATCTCCAGCTCAACTGAAAATGCTTTTCTTCTAACACCAAATTGGCATTTATCTAATGATCCTAATGAAAGCACATGCTACATGTTAATATTTCTGTAGCACTGCAAAATCCTTAGAAAAGTAGACAGAATTTTACTTAACTTGGAAGAAACAAGTTTTTGGAACTTATTCTCTGTTTTAAGATGATTGAGCCCTATTGTGTCCAAGTTACTGTCTTTGTGGTTTGTAGAAGTAGCATGCATTTTAAAACTACTGAGACAGAAGGGTAATGTCCATACTGTAGGATGCCCTTTTTTCATCCAGTGTATCTTTTCCTTGTAGCTAAATTACGTACTCTTGCATCAACTTTATATTAAATCACATTTCTTTTGCTAATTTTAAAGTTTCTGCATCACAATTTCCTTCATTGGGTGGTGGTCAGAAGTGCACATTCACCAATGGCAAAACTGGTTTGTTCCATCTGAATTAAAAAAATATATATTCATAAGACGTAGCTATAAACTGGAAGCACAAAATAAGTTTCTTTGGATTACTTTCTGTAACTTCCCACAGTCACATCAAACGGGTTATCTGGAAGGGAAGCTGGGGATGTATGGGAAGGCGGCAAAAAGGGACAGAGACCAAGATAACATCTGGTATTCAAGGTGTCAAAGTTTGATGACAAACTCCCAATATATAGGAAGGGGGAAAGGGCTGGAAGCTTCTCAGAAGAATCAATTCAGTTGCTCCACAGGTGGCTAGTGTTTTTCAGGAAACTGCAAGTCCTTGAAGAATAGGCTTCACCTTTGTCTCAGCACTCCACCCTAGGTGGAAGGGATTATGGCTGACAAAGTAGTTCCCACTCAAAGACTGGGAGAGGAACTTCACATATGGCCCATGTCAAGTTCCTGCCAGGTGGCTTGGCACCTCAATAAGGCTCTCTCCAACTTTCTATAACTTTCTATAATGTAAAACTTATACATTATAGTTTTGAAGATGGATAAAGTGATTTTCAAGAGTTCTTTCCTTAGGAGCTGGGGAGATGGCTCAGTGCTTAAGAACAATTACTGGTTCATACCAACCACATGGTGACTGACAGTTGTTACTTCCCTTGCCAAAATATAGGATATCCTCTTGTGGTCTCCACTGGCACCAAACACGCAACATGCACACACAGCGTGCACACACACACACACACACACACACACAGCGCGCGCGCACACACACGCACACATACATATACATGCAGTTAAAACACATACACATAAAAAATAAATACTTAGACAAACTAGAAATTCTGTACTTTCTTGGTTATGATTGCTATACTTATTGTAGGTATTTCAAATTTTTTGTGTTGTGAATTTTCATATTGATGTGATAAGAGTCAACTTTTGTTGAAACTCATTTGTCACAATGATGTATAGAAAACAGATTATTATTTGTGTAATACCTTGTTTTAACCTTTCTTCCAAGGAAATCATTAATATGGTATGACTTAGTATGTAAAATGCTAGTGAGCCCATTTCAGCTTTGCATACTAAAGATTTTCCTAATTTAAAAATAATATTGTTGCCTTCACATTCTCGATGGTGTTACAGGGCTCCACCTCCAGGGTGTTGCTCTTGCTGGTCAGGTCAAGTTCTTCATGAAGATTTGCATTTTGACATGTTAACAAGTGTGATGAAGTGACCAACAGCCCAGCACATCGAAAGACCCTCATGGAAGGACCACTGAACCAGACAAAACCTCTCACAAATATGTTTTGATGAAGAACTTATTTAACAGTTAATTGCTGCTCTTTGAAGATTCTCTCTGTCTCTTCCCCTCTCCCTACCTCTCTGTGTACTATAGTGAATATTTCCTAATAACATGATTCACAAAAAGAAAACACCTAGACTCACCAAATTAAATTTATTCACTATTCATGTTTCATTGGACAGGGTTTACAGACTTGAGAAAGTGGTATATGTCTACTTCTTTCTCTATGCATCCATTTATTTTTATTTGTTCCATCTTATCCTATCAGGAAAAAAAGTCAACATTTTACCAGACCTCAAACAATGCACAGTTTATACTCCATGTCACTCATTTCCTCATTGATTCATTTCAAATGGGATCTCTGGGAACTATTTTGCCTCTTCTACAACCCCCAAATGATTCCATCTTCCTTTCAATATACAATGCTCACATTTCTGCCTGGTTCTAAGCCACATATTACCTATGAGATATTTTGAATTGCTTCTAACCCCTTCTAATTTCAGTTTGAAGCATGCATATCCACTTCTTACATTATATTATGAAGTCCTCAGTATCAGAATATGAGGTGCACATGTTTTAGTTTACAGGAAAAAATGACCACTTATATTTGGTTCATTGTAATAGTATAGGGTAAACATGAAGATGCATCTATTATTGTCCTAGCTGATGGCACTAATAATATTTTTTTAGAAATTGAAATGTAGAATCAATGATTTTTTAAACTAATTTTCCAGCGTTGAAGTTGGCCAATGAATACTAGCTTCTACATTTTAGTACAAATGGGGATGTGTGGCCAAAGTATGACCTCACAAATGTAGCCCAACCAGAAGATTGTTCATCTCTGGAAACTATTGAAGACATACTTTCAACCATTATTGAAACATGGGTGACTTTTCTTATAAGAGCCTTCTCATTTCTTTCATCCAGGATATACCTCGCAGGCTGTAGCTTATATTTCTCTACCTGTACCTTTCTGCAGCTAGTGAATTCTCCAAGGACTCTCTCTCCATGGAGACTAAGCCAAACAGCCTAACTATAGGCTGTTCTCAAGATCCTGTTTGCAAGTAATGATTCAGATAAACAGGAGATTGGTTCTCTTTCCTGAATCTCTGGCAGCTGGAATAATTCTCCAAAGACTCCTCTTTGGAGCAAACAGATGGTCTGCAGACACGTGCTTTCCTTGGGATTGTACCAGCTTTGAATAATTTAAACTTCCAAATCTCTATAAAACTACTGTATTCCCTTTTCCCAGTACATTTTTTTCCTACTTTTACCTAAGAAATTCCATCTCTCTATTTTAACATGTGGCTGCGACTTCGCTGTTTTGTGAGGGGCTTCATTGTAGTGTGTCTCCCACTGCTCTGTCACAATTTTAGATAAGTACAGCTTTAGAAAAACTAAGATGCTTTGAGAAACTCCTGTGCTGGTGACTTTCCTGCTTACCATTTGCAAAGCACTTTGTATACATAAACAGCACATTAGCCAAGTGAAGCTGTTATCACAGCTCCTGTTGGGTTGCACGTGGGTTTTTCTTTAGAAATACCTCAAATAGGTTCGCAGAATTTTATCGTTGCATTATGAAGCACTCAATAATATGTACGAACTTCGGTGATGATTTCTCTGCCAGTCTGCTTCAGAAGGAGCCAGTCCCTGCTCTGCTGAGGATTCACTGCTTTTTCTTGGGGAAATACAACAAAAAGGTCATGTGCAGAGTGGTTTTCACAGGATTTGACCTTTTCTTTCCAAACCTGAGGTTTTTCCATCTTCAAATTAAGGAGATTGTCCAAACATAGTTCAGACATATCTATGTGATCCCAAGAACTGAAAGTGTGTGCCTTAGTCTGCTTGTACAGAGACACAAACAATTTCAACTCGTACTGCAAAGAAAAAATTCTGAAATTTTAGGCACTGAAGCCATGACTCAGTTCTAGAGGATTTTCTGGGCTGTGCTCAGATTTATTGGCACCCTCTTCTTTCTCTGGGATGGCTGAGGTGCAAGAATAAGGATAACAGAGCGATGTGTACGCAAACCATCAAGACTGTAATCAACTTTCAGTAAGATAGACATCTCATCTGAGGAGATGAAAAACAGTGTTCTCTACAGTGTTCAATTAGCTTTTACCAAGTGATTTTCACGTTGTCTTTTGTTTCAGTCATCTCTTACAGACGATTTTACCTTTGATCATACTATGAAAGCAGAAGCTGAAGGCCCAGAGAGACTTTGTCTTAAGTAGATTCACCCAGAAATGGGAGCCAGGGAAAAGCTCTGAGAAATACAGCACCAGATTCTATATTTTCTCATGTAGAAAGAACAAACTAAATAGCAGATTATTTTCTGAACAACCACATATATTTCATCATGGGAACTATTTATATTATGTTCTTATTAATTTAAGAAATAAGATATAAAAGTCATTACTCTTTTGTTACTTATGTATAAAGTTTGGAAAACTGAAACTCAGGGGATGTGGACAAGACTATGAAAACTCATGTGTTTGACAGGATACTTCCGAATAGAATCTGACGATGACAATGCAGAACAATAACCAATAATCAATAACATTACAAACCTCTCATCTCATGCTTTTCAACCATCTGTGGTTATAATGTCACATTCATCCCTTGCAAAGTACATCTACAAATCAGCAAATTTCCAAGGCTGGGTGTTTTCCATGCATTTCATCCAAGTAGTCATTTTATACCTTCATTCCATTTCCCTATGAAGGCTATACTTTTATCAATGTGATAAAAGTCATGGTGTTCTGAGAGGAGGAAACTTCACCTTCAGGAGATCAGGCTATAATCAAGCCTATGGAGCATTTTATTCACAGGTCATTAATGTTGAAGAGCTCAGTTCAGTGTGGTCAATACCATTCCCGGGCAGCTAGTACTGATTTGTATAAGAAGGCAGACTTAGCAAGCTACAAGGAGCAAGCCAGTAAGCAGCACCCCTCCATGGACTCTGCATCAGCTCCTGCTTCAAGTTTCCTGCCAGAGTTCATGCCCTGACTTCCACATAGCCCCACAGGAGGTGTGGTCAGAATATAAGCTGAAATGAACTATTTTTCTCTCCAAATGACTTCTGTTTATGGCTCTTTATTACAGCAATAGAAACTCTAAGACATTCCCATAGCTCACAGAATGGAAGCACATCACTAATTTGTTTCTTATTCCACACATTTCAACATTTGGCCAACTGGCATTTTCTTCTTTGATTTCTTGTTTTCTCAGGAGTTACATATACACAGATTGTTATGGCTCAGCAAAAAGCAAATTCTAAATACACCATTTATAGCATTTTCAAGGTGACTTTCTACGGAGAAGCCCATACTCACTTATCCTTTCCCTGAACTCTTCTTAAGCCAGTGTTTAAACCTCTCTTAAAGTCTCCTAAGAAACTCCAACTACATTTTCAAGTATCAGTTTTTATGCTTTCAACTCAGAATTTAAAAGGAAACTAAAATGTGAATCCCAAACAATTTAAATTGTGCAGCAGTTTTGTTCAGGACCTACTTCATTTAAGATCCTAATAGAGGGGCTGGGGGAGATGGCTCAGGAGATGAGAGAGATAATTGTGCATGTTTCAGGATCTGAGTTCAACTATCCAAGGCCCAAGTCAAATATACCCATAACCCCAGCAGAGAAAACAACCATATGTCTCAATGGTTACCAGGCTACAACCAAACTCTGCTAGAGACCCTATCTCAGAGGAACAAGGCAGACAGTGGTAGATGAGGAGACTTGATGCCTTTAAGCTACTGCATATAACACACACACACACACACACACACACACACACACACATACACACATGCATATATACATGCTCATGCACGCATGCACACATGTGCACACACAGTCATGGATTGAGGTGAACTGCTACAGAAGGATCTTAATAAAATGGACTCTCACAAAGTACTATTTTGTCATGTAGGAGCTTTGGTGTATTGCTGACTCTGTCTTCAAGGCGCCCCTATTAAGATAAAAAACATCTCTAAATGTGAAGAGATGGAACCACATGTTGCCTCCCTCTGGATACCCTTCGCTTATTGGGCTGTCTTATTTGGCCTCAGTAGGAAAGGATGAGCTTAGTTCTGCTGCAACTTGATGTGCCAGGGATCTTAGTGCCCATGGTGGGGGTCTTCTCTGAGGAGAAGGAAAGGGGTAATAACAGGAGTGTTTTGTGAGGGTGGGACTGGGAAGGAGAAGAGGAAGGGGGGCCGTGATCCAGATATAAAGTAAATAAATAAATAAAGTAATGAAATTAAGAAGATGGAAAATTTTGTTATGAGGTGGGAAAGGCTCGACAGCTTGTTCCAAGAGTATAACTGAAATCTCCGGCTTTGCTTTACACCCAAAGAACTGAATGTAACAGACTAGTGATCATTTTTACTGATTTCCTCCCTTTCTTAAATTAGAATTCCAGCTCTCTTTTCTTCTGTTTTCTTTCTTCTTTCCTTTCATTTTTCGTGTTGTTTGTTTGTTTGGTTATGACTTCCAATTTGAGTTATCTGCTGTCTCCTTGAAGTTATTATTTTAACCTAAGAATTTAAAAGCATTCATCATGACCACTACAACTCACCTTATTTTTAGGATGCAAATCAAGTGGTAAACCATTTCACATGTGATTTTTCTACCTTCAACAAAAAAAGTTCATATAATTATTGATATGAACTTTATTTTATTCAAAAGGCAAGTTAATGACTTTATTTATTTATTTTTAGATTTTTTTTCTTGTATATATTCTATATTTACAATTCATTTCCCTTTTTCTGGTTCCCCACCCCCAAAGGTCCCACATGCCTTTTTCCCTCCCCCTGCTCCCTCATCCACCCCCTCCCACCTTACTGTTCTTGTACTCCCCCACAATGATGTTTAATGACTTTTATTTTTAAGCGAGGTTTTATCCCCCATCACGAAGGCACAGTTGGTAGTGAGAATTGTAGATAAGCTTTCCTTCTGTATTTAGCACTGAGACACAGAAGAAGGGCATCACTTCAACAGTAAGTGCCAATAATGATAATGAGAAGTGCTTGTTGGTCCCCATTCATACAAGTGTTCTGCTAGATCTAGGATTCATGGAACCCCTGGAAGCAGTGCCCAGCTTGTGGAGTAACAATGGAAAGTCACAGAGCACAATCTCAGCTTGTAATGTGGAAAGATCTCTTAAAAAAATTCTACAGTTTCTTTCTTTCTTTCTTTCTTTCTTTCTTTCTTTCTTTCTTTCTTTTTACATATTTTCTTTATTTACATTTCAAATGTTATCTCCTTTCCTGACTTCTCCGAAAACCCCCATCCCTTCCCTGCTCCCCGTGCTCACCAACCCACCCACTTCTGTTTCCCTGCTCTGGCATTCCCCTATACTGGGGCATATCCATATCTCTGCAGTGTGCACTATGCTCCTGAGGTAGGGTTGACATTGTAGAGCATAGGCAGGTAAAGCATGCGGACCGTTACACAGGCCACAGGGAGGTCACCAAGGATTCTTTTTAAACTTCAGCAGTTTAAATCACTGTGCCTACTGTTAAATCTACACTTTTTTTGCTTTTTTGAAAGGAAGTTTTATTGTCATAGAGACACCGCATTTGTTCACAGATTGTCTGTAACTGCTTTTCTGCTTCAACTTCAGAGTAGTCTATTCTAGGGAGAGAAGGTGTTGCTTACAAAGCTTGGATTGTTTAGGATTTTTCACAGATTTCTAAGGGCTCTAGGCTCAAAGAAGTGGCTGAAAGATTCGATCCAAAAGATAACATTATCCTTCTACCTTTAGAGAGTTGGACAATGCTGCAGTGTGACTAAACTCACTCCAGCAGGGGATCAGTGGTTCATCCTATAGGTTCTCCACCTTTCCCTTTTTATGTTTTTTGTCCCCTCTTCACTAATGTTCCATTGTACTCGGTTATACCTGATATTCAGACTTCTTGCCCAATATATCAACTTCTAAAATGTGAACCTTAAAAATATAAATGGGAGAAATGTACTGGATTTCAAAGTGACATTACCAAAATTAATTCATCATTCTGAGGCAGGGCCTGAGGAGCATTCTGACTGGACACATTTTAACTACACTGCATTTACCATTGTTTATTTAGCATAGGTGGCCTGGATGCATCAACTCACAAAGTAGCCCCTGTTCTGTATAAAACACACAAAAATAGCATCATGCATTCTCAGATTCCCTACAACCCTATGAGTCTCATAAGAATACAAAACCACTAAATCATGTCGCTTTCTTCCATGTAGTAACTGGAATGCATTTTTTCTGATTAGATATTCTTCTATCCTGAGAGCTGAGATGGTAGACTAATACCATGTGACTGGCGGGCTCAGTTAGTGCCAACATGTCTTCTTTTCCTCTTGGAAACTGACTTCATGTTGTGATATTTTCAACTTGTGCAAAACCGTCCTGATGAAATCAAGGTATCAGATTGCAATTGTCTCCTTTTTACATTCTCCCACTGTAGTCTGTTGACCTTTTCAGTATTCGAAGCAAGATTTCCAAAGAGCTGCCCACTCCTTTCTCCTCCTATTAAAATGTCCAGTGCCTTGTTGCAGGGACTGAGATGACTGGCCAACTGAGATGGAGAATTTTAAAAAGGTCAGCTTGGTTCAACACATCTTATGTTTCTTGGGGTTGATAAAGTGTTTTTAATATGCACTTTAACTATTTTTAAATAAATGCCAAACCAATGATTCTATAACAGAATATATCTCACCAATGTCCTTTCTAAACTGGATTTCACTTGATTTTATGAAATTTGCTTGTGCTTCTACATAGAGAAGTGGAAGGTTTGTAACCCATGTCAAAATGATAAAGTTGCAAGCACTCGGACAACTACTTAGAATCATCATGAGTCCAGACACCATGTATATCTCTGAGTCCACTCAGCTACACCAAATTTAAAAATAAACACATAAAACTCATTCAATTAAAAGATACGGTGTTTTCTGTTTCTCCAGCGACACTGAAGGAATTGTTTTCAGCATGTCTTCAGCCTCAGTGAAAGGACACCCACTTTGCATTAACATAATGAGTATAAGAAACAAGTTTAAGGATGATTTGGCAAAGGGAAGAAGTAAACATATTTCAGAGACACAGGAGCATTTCACCATGTACTTTGGTGAGGAATAAATTTCAAATTCCTTGCACGTCAAAAGCCAAACACATTAGAACACAAGATAGAAGTACCACAGGACTGTAACATATACTATCTGCAGTATATGTAAATGACACAAATCCCTGGACATAATAATCATGCACAACCATTATCTTCTGCATTTTATTTTTACTAGGGGGCATATCTGTTGCCTAGATACTCAATTGTGCAAACACTAAATTGAATAAAGGGTAGGAATTGGATACAAATATATATTTTTTACATGCAGATTGTGAAATTTGTTCAAAGATGTCATGGAAACTAAAAGGAAGAGTAAGCAAGTGCAATGTTAACAGAAAAGTACATCAGCATACACTAAGTGCAGAAAAATGAAGATAGTATATATCTCAATATTTAGAATTTTAATAATAAAATTGTTTTTAATTATGAGGAAATAAATCAGGAACCTTACACGGGAAACTTAGGAAAATAAATATAGGGAGAGCTTATTTTCAAACTCTCAAATAACAGTTCAAAATCACAGTCACAAAACCAGGTTCTTTGAATATGTGTTTATAAGATCAATTTGTGTGTGTGTGTGTGTGTGTGTGTGTGTGTGTGTGTGTAAGACTACATGTATAGAATTCTGTTAAGAACAGCTCTGACATAGAAAAGAACTGTTGATACGTGCACAAAATTAACAACTTTATTACTATAGTTAATACTTGGAATTGTATTGTGACATAAAGGCAACATGACAACTCACTAAAAAGCCTACTTCTTGAAATATTAACTGTGAAGTCCATGTACTAAGATGAAAAGAAATGAAAACCATATAAGATATAATATCTGCCAAGGAATTATAATCTCCAGGGTCATTAGGACTGAGCAAGCATGTCTTTTCTCTGAAGTAGAATTTTATACTTTTCAATGTGGTATTCTACTCAGATCCAGCTATTCCCTCTTTTATTTCAGTTTTGGGAGAGATAGTCTGGTTATCTAGGTAAGACTGCAAAAGTGACCTCATTTTAGACACATTAGCTTTGTAACATATTCCACTCTGGGAAAGTGGTATATAGTGATTAAAATGTGACAACCTGCAGGTTGGTTAATCTCATATAATTACTGAGAGTTTCACACATAAAGTCTATATTCTATATTAGTTGTCTGTCCTTAAAATTAGGAGATAAAATTTAGATTTAAAATAATCTTTCTAATCTAATGGTATTCCTTTGACAGCTTTTAATTAATAAACTTATATTAAGAACTTTGTAGTCACAGCAAAGAAGAGTAAAAGTACATGCATGTCTGCTTACCCAGTACATGGACCTACCATGATCAATAGAACATCCTGTGTCTGTGTGGGACTCCTATGATGCTCAATGAATCTGTGATGACATACTGACATGTATTCACCCACAGAATAAGAGGCTTCACACTCAGCATTCATGCTATGTTTGTAGCAGGTAAGATACAGCAGCCACTGGAATATCATAAAGACTAGCCCAACTGTCCTGTAAAATCGTTGTTTCTTGTTTCTTTGTGCTTGTTATTACAACCCTGCCTCTGGTGGTGATTTGTCTTCTATGGTCAACACAGCTTTGTCATTTGTAGATCATAAGGATGAATTCACCTGGCATTCTGCGTTTCTTTGTAGCTTCTTTTACTGTTTGATTCATTCACAGTCCTTCCTTGTCTTTGGATGGCTTTATATCTCCTTCTCTGGATACATTTCCAAGTAAAGAATGTTTCAGGTATTCCTAACCTTTGACAATTGAGTTCCAATGAAGCCACTTCAATATGTGTGCTCCTTAGGTATGGAAGATGAAAGCTCCTTGGGTTCATTGTTAAGGATAGAGTTTTTCATAAATTAACTAAAAACTAATAAGTACCAAGCTGCATTTTGTGTTAGAATCCCCTCAACAATAAATGGGAAGGCCTGCTGCCATTATGTTGTGGTGCCCTGTTCTAGACTCACCTTTTTAGGAAGTGTACAGCACTGATTCCCTGGAGTTTTAATGTGGTTTTTCCTCTGACATCTGATGTCAAGCTTTTTGTTTCTGCTCAGTTGCAGTCTGTGAATGTTTTTGGCTGAGTAGTCTGCTTGTCTCTTTGGCCTATGTTTGAATTAAACTCTTCATTGTCTTCATATTGAGTTTTAAGTGGCCACTGTATATTATAGACAATAGTCTTTTTTCTCTTGTAAGTTCTGCACATATTATTTTACAATCTGCAATTTCTGTGTTCATTTTTTAATTCTAGTTGACAATGTCAGTTGAATGGAAGTTTTCTTCTTATGGGTGATTACCATATCTGTCTTATTGGATTGGATCTGCCTTGGATAGTGTATCTAAGAGTGATCGTATGTTCACTTTGTATAGCTAACTAGTGTTACATTCATTTGTCTTCTGAATGCAAGGATTCTAAATTGTCATTCACTAGTTATACCGCAAACAAATGGATATCTCACCTAATTCAATAGTTCACATATCAACGACTCATATCAGCAGCATAAGTAAGATGTGAAATGAAGATAGTTCAGTGCCTGATTCTACACAAAACATAACAAAATAAAAAAACTACAGCAGATTAGAGTAACTTTATGAGACTTTGAAAATAATTTAAATTTAAATGTGGACAAGGTAGAAAAGTTGCTGTTGGGATCAAAGTGGGAAACTGAATGTAAGCCTGATGGTTACACTGTCACAAACTAAGGCAAATGAGTCACAGAATTGTGCTCGGTAACAGTGGGCTTTTCCACCCCAGCTCCAGTTCATGAAATAAGGACTCTTGAGAGTTACATATACATAAATGCCTAGGCTGTAAGCTTGGGCTTGTTACCCTACTAGCTTATAACTAATGAACCTGCTTCTTCTATTATATAAATGGCTGCTTAACTTTTCTCAGTTTCATGTGATTGTCTACTCTGAGTTCCGGATGAATCCCTTGCCAATGCTATCCCAGAATTCCTCTTTCCCTAATGGAACTCCCACCTCCTATTTCCTGCCTTAGCTCATTGGCCAATCAGCTTTTTGCTGGAAGGTGATGCTTCTGTACGGTACACAAGAGATTCTCTCCACACAATGTAAATTAATTTTGGACTTCTCACTTCATATTCGGAGTTGATGTCCAGTTATTTCATCATCTATTTTGAACATCATAGTTTTATACCCATCTGCAGCTGTTTTCACATTCTCCTCTAGTCTGAACTATTGAATATCATTTCCCAATATTACATATCGTTATTTTAGTGAGTTTGTAGTGTTCTATACCCAACTCCATTCATCTATCTGTTGGGTAAATATTCTGTCAATTAAATTTCCATGCACATTGTCATACCAGTTTGCTTTGCTTGTACATTGGCCATGTCAGAGATTTAAATTAATTGGGGAAAATAGCATCAACTGTACATTTTTTCAAACCATGACTATGATATGTCTTTTATTATTTTAGTTCTCCAATAATGTACTTTATCAATTTTTTATACTTCTTTCCCTGAGTATCTTTTGTGAATATGCTATTTAATCCAATCATGTTAGGTACAAGTTACAGAAGTAACCACATTAAACATTTGCTTCTCAAACAAGTAACAAGCAGTCAAGAAAAGCTTTGTATTTAGGTACATTCAAATGATGTGTTTTTGTTACATTCGTATATTTGGTTGGCAATTATATATGTATACATACATATATGTTTTACACATACTTCATTAGATTTATAGCAACACATATTAAGTGAGGCAGAGAGTGTATTGAAGTCAATGGTCATGTGTTCTCACTTCCAGTTCTCTGTTGCTAGTATAGGAGAATTATGGACTTTATAAGAACAGTGAGCCGCACTCATCTGCCACGATTGCTTATGGAATCCAGGAACTTTATAGCAATTCTTTCAAACTTTCTGCATGGCTGATCATATAATATGGAAATTCAGATAGCTTTACTTCCTGATTCAAGATCTCTGCACCTTTTCTTCATGCTTACCTCTCCACCAGCTCTTTAGAACTGCTAATTAGCGGGAAAGTTCTTCCCTTGCAACTGATCTTTGCATCCAAGCTTGTGATTTTCTCATTTCTCTCTTGCACATTGCTCCACCTTCCAGCAAACAATGGGCTTCTAAAGGATCTCTTAATACATAGCCTTTAGGGAATCAGTAGGATCCCGGCTATAGTGTTTCCCATCCCATCTGCCCCACGGGCTCATGGGAATCTTTCAATACACAAAAGTTTGTAGTCTGTCTCTGAGATTTCTGGAGTCTTATCGCCTCTTGCTTTTATCAAACCTCTGAATTCAAAGTCTCCTGTTAAATGGCTGTGAACCTCTATGGAAACCAATAATCAATCACAGACTTCAAGAAATGGTTATGTAGGGTCATTACACCTCCACAAGGTGAAATCTGGAGATGATCTGGTTGAATCAGAACCATGGCAGAGCAGCTATCCAATCCTGATCTTCTTAAGCCTGCCACCCAGAACATCTGGTGCGATTCTGTTGTGATTCAATATAAGCCTCAACGCCTTTGAGATGCCCACATTGAAACCTTGCCTACTGCACATCACATACCTTTCCCTGAGATGGTTCTGTTCCCAACCTGAGCTTCCTTCCACAGTCCCTTGTGCTCCTCACACATCCAGCATCCTGGTTCTTCACTGCACCTTTGCCTCTAGACTCAGAGCTTCACATGTCATTCCCTCATTGGATGCTTGCAGGAACTTGGAACCTAGCAGAGTGTGGCCTTGAAACTAACCTTAGAATTGCAGTGGACACTTCAGTCACTCTGTAACCACCACGTCTGCATATCTACAGAGCTAATGTCACATATGTAATGCTGAATTCAGTGGGTACCTCTCAGGGTTAGTACAGTGATGCACTACACATCCTGTTATACCACATCCTGGGTAACCAGAATGCCTCAGGACGTCACTATCAGACTATTTCCTTGTGAGCTTTTCAAACAAATTTGTACCTTCAGACCTTTTTAACCATTGATGGGTATTGTCTAAAGCATCTCTGACATACCCTGGACTTTTTCTCGTCATTTTGTAGAAATCTAGGCTTCTTTTAGTGGGACTAAAATCTCTACCAATGCCTCTCCCTTGATACACATTTAACACACTTCTTTTCTGGCCAAACAACAAGATTTACAAAGGTTTCTCCTCCACTTCTTTTTAATCTTGTTTTTCCCTCTAAATCAGACTCAACACAGACACCAATGCATACATTCCTACCAACAGGTTGAATGAAATGCTATTTGAAGTTCCATCCACTAGATAAATCAGTATATCACCTTTAAAACCAGCTTTTTGAGGTGTCCCAGACATCATAACAATTTAATTTTAATTTCTTTTATGGAATGAAAAGGACATCCCTTGGTCAAATCTCCAAGATTACTGTATTCCATCCTGAAATCTGTTTGCATGCCTGCCAGATCTAGTATCTTAAAGACCAGAACAACTGTATAGTTTGCCTCTGATCTACCTCTCCAAACTACCCAAATTCCCGTCCAGTACAAAGATTCTCCCATGTCATGCAGCATAATAACTCCAGCAACCAGCTTTCCATTAGAAGGTCTTTATGTGAGGCACCATTCTGTCACTGTAACTAAATGTGAAATGGGAGCTAATTTAATTGCAGGGATAAATATCCTATTTGGGCTTCTTTTAGAGGTTTAATTCCATGCTTGGTTGATCATTCCCCTTGATGATAAAGCAGTAAATAATGTTGGCAGCACGTGTCCATGGAAACTGCTCACATCATGATCCCTGAACGGTAATGAGTTGAAAGAGTAGCGAACTGAGGTTCCAATATTCCCATCAAGAGTAAGCTTTCAGTCACCAACTTTCTTCAGCTGGGCTCCACATTTTAATAAGTCTCTTTTGTCCCAATAATGCTAAGGACAGAGGACAAAGCATTTAACATGTGGTCTCTAGAGGATATTTAAGATACAAATTATAGCAATGGGTCACCCAAAACCACTGGCTATAATGTAATATGGGAAATACCTCTAAGGATTTAAAAAAGATTTCCCCCTTTCTCTTGGCTTACCTCTTTATCATTGACCTATATTATCTACCAGGTACACTTTGTTACTTGGGTTGTTCTTGGATTTGATTTTGTGCCTCTTTGGTACAACACTGAATTGACATTCAGTTTATAAGACATGTTCTTGTTGCATATCAGAACACAGCTTATGGTCAGTGTAGACTGAATCTGGATAGGGCTTCTGCCTTGCTTTCATGCTTTCCCAGATATAATCTATACTACATAGCAGGTCATTATGCTTAAATTAGCCTGTCCTGAGAAAGAACTGCTCTCTTAATATTTAGTATATGCTTATTTGCATACATGTACCAAGAACACTGAAATGGAAGTATCCAGAGCCCGACTGTCATGTGCCCCATTCTTTCAGGTCTTCAGATCCCAGGTTCAGCAGACAAGATCAAAACAGGTCAGCTGAGAAGTTGACAATCTATGATCTATTTATCATCTACCTATCTTTCATTTCACTATTATCTATCTATGATTTACATATTTATGTGTCATCTATCTATCTACATACCTATCTATCATCTGTCATCTGTTGTCCTTCTATGTATCTATTGTCTATCTATCTTTTATCTATCTATCCTTATATCATCTGTCATCTGTAATCTAAGTCTATCTTCTATCCTCCATCTATCTAACTGAAGACAGCCATTTTATTTTCACATAGAAATTAAAATATCCTTGTTATTTAAAAGTGCTTCTTCTCTGAACTCACTACAGATTCAAAAATCCTCTGTCATTAATATCAGTTAATGTGATATTGGCCTGAATAAATGACATACTAAATTTTGTATGTTTACCTATATAGTGTGGATGGATACAGTGTTAAAATGAAATATGATGCTAATATTCAGTCTAAAACTTAAAGCAATGGGTAACTTGTCGTAAATTTATTACCTTTTCTAGTGTAATTAATAAATTAGTTTTAGTCAACAATGGTTTGCTCCAATAGTATCAGTTAATGAGGACTTCATATGTCATATATGAAATAAAAGTGTGAATTACTTTAGAGCGTTTGGAATGAGTGTTATTGCAATTTAATATTGATCTAAAATTTTCATGAATTTCTAAATTATTTCTTGAAAAGTAATAAATTAATCAATATTGACTTAGTATCCTAATTAACAGGACAATAAATAATGTAAATGACCTAAAGTAATTAGTTTTTAGAATTTACATAATTGATTACAATTTATAGAAATACTCACTGTGAGTTTTTATGAAAAGTTGATCCATTTAGCAGAAGTAATGAGAATGAGCCAGCACTTATCAAATCGTTACTCAGAGGAAACAGCCGGTGATATTCAGGAGAAATATTCTTCCTTCTAGTCCACAGGGGAACTATTTAATAAACTGCCACTTCAATGTGCTAAATGACGTCCCAATGGACAGAGAAGAGATGTCTCTCCAGCTCTAATTTGCACCGTGGGAGCAGTTTGCTCACTGGCAAGTGCAGGCATGACGTATCAGCCTCGAAAATGCCAGCACATCCATGCAAATATAATTGACAGCAAATGAAAGGTGTGAAAAATTACCTCACCTTATTTTTTCTTCTAAATGTGAGGTCCATGATTCACCAGTGCACGGTTTGGAGAACGAGGCATCTTACTGAGTTGTAAGAACCTCATCTGACATTTTAACTTAGTGGGATCTTCCCAGAATTTTTTGTGTGGTGAGACTCAAATATTTTCAAAATCTGCCCAGGTGTTCCCACTGAAGATGAATGAAGTTTCTGGAAGGATCTTCTTTTGATTAACACAGTTGTGATAGTGAATCAGTTTCATTTGTTTATACAAATTTTTGGATACATTATGAAGTATTGGGAATATAAGAAATCTAGAAAATGTAATGCAGTGCTTTGTAAAACCAGTTCTAGCAAATTGTTTATTATTATAATTATTATTTTACAGTCCAGTCATTATCCCCACTCCCAGTCTACCCTCTTGTAGTTCCTTATCCCATTACTTTTCCACCATCTCCAAGAGGATATACGCACCCCGCCCTTTACCCCACCAGTCCTCCCCCGACTCCTGGGGGCCTCAAGTATTAGATGCATCTTCTCTCACGGAGACCTGACCAGGCAGTCCTCTGCTGTATATCAGAGGGAGGCCTCATATCAGCTAGTGTATGCTGCCTAGTTGGTGGCTCATTGTCACGAGGGCGCAGACTAGTTGAGACTGCTGGTCTACCTATGGAGTCACCCTCCTCTTCAACTTCTTCTAGCTGTTCTCTAGTTTAATCACAGGAGTCCCTGGGAAGAGATGTTTGAAGCAATCTCTTGCAAACAGTTTTGAAGAAGCTAATTTGATTTTCCAGAAAGAGTGAAAAGTCAGACCAAGCTTCAGGGCCACAGTTTTCTGGAGAAGACCAGCTGACAGCATCAGCTCCCCAAGTGCACAGCAGGTTCCTGGTTGCCTTAATACATCTGCCT
This sequence comes from Apodemus agrarius, assembly GCA_964023405.1. Classification (NCBI taxonomy): domain Eukaryota; kingdom Metazoa; phylum Chordata; class Mammalia; order Rodentia; family Muridae; genus Apodemus; species Apodemus agrarius. Next base: position 4,082,952 of record OZ030007.1, read on the forward strand.
GTTGTTGATGTATTCCTTCAGGGACATTCCACAAAAGGTAAAAGAGAATGCCCAAAGAGCAGTAAAATAAAGTCTTGACATGGTGTATTAGTCTGGGTTCTCTAGAGTTACAGAACGTATGGGCAGTCTCTATGTAGTTAGGAAATTTGTCGATGACTTACAGTCTGTAGTCCAACTCCCCAACAATAGTCAGCAGCAGCTGTGGATGGAAGTCCAAGGATCTTGCAGTTGCTCAGTCCCATGAGGCAAGCTGGCGAACAGGAATCAGTCTTCCCTCTTTCAATGTTCTTATATATGTCTCCAGTAGAGGGTGTAGCCTATATTAACTGGAATCCATAGCCACTATGCTTCAAGATCTCCTTGCTAAGTCCAGGTCAGAAACTTATATCTCTGAGCCTCCAGATTAGGATCATAGGTGAGCCTTCCAATTCTAGATTGTAGTTCATTCCAGATATAGTCAAGTTGACAACCAGGAATAGCCGCTACACATGGGTACATATCCTGAAGTAATTGCAGAAATCAGGTAAGAAAGGACCATTGCTAGGGAAGGGGCAAAAGACCATAGACAGAAAAATAATACTCGTGTGTGTGTGTGTGTGTGTGTGTGTGTGTGTGTGTGTATACTAAATATAAAGAACTTATTTACTAGTTTTAAATATATATTAACTAAATATATATAATACAATATAATATATATTGTATATAATTTATTAGCTAAAATGCTCTTATGTGGGATGACAGTGCTCCATCAAAGAGCCAAAGGCCACTTAACAAAACCTCAGGATGGGGACTAAGGTGTCATTTTTGAGTTGTTGGTAAGAATTTGCCAAGAGACCCCCCCCAAAGTTACAGCCTATTGCTATTGTCTCTGGTTCGCCCTCTTAAATTGGAGGCTGTGTACTTCAGAAATAGGTTGCAGAGACCCCTGAGCTGGAAATTATTTGATCACTTGCTCCATGATGACTAGCCTGCCTGGTGTCATGCAGACTTTCAAAGGAGGGAAGCAACCAACAGTCCTACCCAGCTGCAATGCCTACAAACTATAGCTATCACCAGCATGACACACTAAACTATATCGGCAGTAATCAATAGGTCTCTAGTTGAACTTAAGACCCACTGAATAGGGAGAAAATCATGCCTTGTAGTAGAAATATGGCTGGCCACCCAAGGCTATTGAATTCATAGGTCTTGATGGAGCTCCAACAAACACCACTTTATTAAACCAGCCTAATCCCTAAATAAATTCTTTCAAATTTATTTTTTTACTTATTCACTTTACATCCAGCTCACTGTCTCTCTCTCAATCACCTCCTCACAATCGTTCTTCATTCCCTCTTCTCCTTCTGCTCTGAACAGGTGGGACCCACAGGGTATCCCCCATCTTGGCACTTCAAGTTTTTGTGAGGCTAAGCACATCCTCTCCCACTGAGGCCAGACAAGTCAACCCAGCTAGAAGAACATACCCCACATACAGCTTTTGGGATAGCCACAGCTACATTTGTTCAGGACCCACATGAAGACCTAGATGCACATCTGTTATATATGTGCGGTGAGACTTAGATCCAGCCAGTATATGCTCTTTGGTTAGTAGTTCAGACTCTGAGAGCCCCAAGGGTCCAGGTTAGTGGACTGTTGGTTTTCCTCTAGTGTTTCTATCTTCTTCAGACCCCACAATCCTTCCTCCTATTCTTAAGAATCCTAAAGCTCCATCCACTGTTTGGCAGTGGGTGTTTGTATCTTTTCTAGTTAGCTGTTGGGTGGAACCTCTCACAGGACTACATGCTCCTGTCTGCAGGAATAAGAGTATCAGTATTAGTGTCATGAATTGGCACTTTCCCATTAGATAGGTCTTAAATTGGATAGGTTAATATTTGGCCAGTCCCCCAGTCTCTGCTCTATCCCTCTGCCTGGATTTTTTGTAAATAAGATAAGTTTGAGGTTGAAAGTTTTGTAGGTGGGTTGGTGTCTCTATTACTCCTCTGAGTTTCCTGCCAGGCTACAAGAGGTAGCCTATTCAGGTTCCATAATCCCAGTGTTGTGAGATCACCCCCATTAATTCTTGGGCACCTCCCTTATTCCAGGTCTTTTTATTCTCCTGGAGAGACTACCCATCCTCTTACTCCTGTCAGTTGCAGATTTGAATTCATTTTCATGGCCATCTAGCCTTCTCTCCTGTCCTTTCCCATACCTGATCCTGAATCCCCTGTCTTCCTCCCCATAACCCCTCCAATCCAGTTGTTTCCCTCCATCTGCTTCTTATGAGTGTTTAATTCCCTCTTCTAAGTAAGATTCAAGCTTTCTTGCTAGGGCCTTCCTTCTTGTTTAGATTCTTTTGGTTTGTGGACTGTAGCATGGTACCTGGATATTATTTATTTTGGATAATATCCACTTATAAGTGAGTACATATCATGCATTTTTTTGTGTGTTACCTCACTCAGGATGATAGTCTCAAGTTCTCTCCATTTACCTGCAAATCTCATTATGACTTGTATTTTAATAGCTGAGTAGTATTCCATTGTATAGATAAACTGCATTTTCTTTATACATTCTTCAGTTGAAGTACATCTAGGTTGTTTGAAGTTTCTTGCTTTTACAAATAAACTGCTATGAACATACTTGAGCAAGTGTCTTTGTGAGATGGTGGAGCATCTTTTGGGTTTATGCCCAAGAGTGGTATATTTGGGTTTTGGTATAGTACTATTCCCAATTGTCTCAGAAACTGCCAACCTGATTTGCAAAGTGGTTGTACAAGTTTGTAGTCCTATTCGTGATAAAAAGTGTCCCCTTTACTCTACATCCTTGCCAACTTGTGCTATCTCTTAAAGTTTTGATCTTAACCATTCTGGTAGATATAAAATGGAAACTCAAGAGTTGTTTTGGTTTACATTTCTCTGAAGACTAAGGACTTTTAACATTTCTATAACTGTTTTTCCACCATTCGAGATACCCTTGTTAAGAATTCACTGTTTAGCTCCATACACCATTTTTTATTTGGGCTATTTGGGCTGTTGGTGTCTAGCTTCTTTACTTATTTGTAAATTTTTGATATTAGCTCTCTATCAGATATAGGGTTTGTTGATGACCATTTCCCACTCTGTTGTCTACCAATATGTCTCAATCAACAATGTCTTTTGCCTTAAAGAAGCTTTTCAGTTTCATGAGGTCCAAGGTATTAATTGTTCTCTTTTTCTGTTGAGTATTTGTGTGGTTTAGGCATCAGCATAACAGTGGTCTCATAGAATGATTTTGGCAATGTTCCTTCTGTTTCTTGTTTGTGGAATAGTTTGAGGAGTATTGGTATTAGTTCTTATTTGATAGTCTGATAGAATTCTGTTCTAAAACCATCTGGCCCCGGACTTTTTTTTTTGTTTGGGATAATTTTAAAGACTGATTCCATTTCTTTAGTGGTTATAGGATAGTTTAAATACTATAAATGATCTTAATTTAATCTTGGTAAGTGATATCTGTCTAGAAAATTGCCCATATCATTATTTGTGGAGACAAGCTTTTGAAATAAGATATAATAATTCTTTAAATTTCCTCAGTGTCTATTGTCATATCTCCCTTATCATGTCTGATTTTATTTACTTAGATACTATCTCTCTGTTTCTTGGTTACGTTGGCTAAACATTTGTCTATCTTGTTAATTTTCTCAAAGAACCACCCCCGAATTTCTTAGTTTCATTGGTTCTTTATATTAATTACATTGTTTCTTACTGATTGATTTTGGCCCTGATGTTGATTATTTCCTGTCCTCTACTCTTCTTTGATGTACCTGCTTCTTTTTCTCTAGAGCTTTCAGGTGTACTCTTAATTTTTTCAAAATTCAGTTGTTGTACCCCTTCTGTCTCCCAGAGGATATCCCTTTTGCCAGGCCTCCTCACTCCCTGGGGCCTCAACTCTCTCAAGAGTTAGGCACATCTTCTCCCACTGAGGCCAGGTCAGGCAGTCCTCTGCTGCATTCATATGTGTTGGGGGCCTCAGACCAGCATAAGTATGCTACCTGATCCTTGGATTAGGTTCTGAGGGATCTCAGGGATCAGGTTTAGTTGAGAATGCTGGTCTTCCTATGGGATTGCCCTCCTCGTCAGCTTCTTCCAGCCTTTCGCTAATTCAAACACAAGGGTCCCCGATTTTAGTCCAATTGTTGGGTATAAGTATCTGCATCTGTCTCAGCTGTTGGTTGGGCCTCTCAATGGAGAGCCATACTAGGCTCCTTTTTTTTTCTTCTTTATTTTCTATATTCTTTGTTTACATTCCAAAGGCTTTCCCCTTTCCCAGTTACCCCCTCACCATATGTCCCATAAGTCCTCTTCCCTCCACCCATTCCCCAATCACCCTCCCCCATTTCTCTGTTCTGATACTCTCCTACAAATCCGAATCCAGTATTTTCAGGACCAGGGTCCTTACCTTCCTTCTTCTTGGGAATCTTTTGATTTGCTAATTGTGCCTTGAGTATTCAGAGCTTTTGGGCTCATTAATATCCACTTATCAGTGATTGCATTTCATGTATATTCTTTTGTGATTGGGTTAACTCACTTAAGATGATATTTTCCAGATCCAACCATTTGCCTACAAATTGCATGAATTCATTATTTTTAATTGCTGAGTAATATTCCATTGTATCAATATACCACATTTTCTGTATCCATTCATCCTTTGAGGGACATCTGGGCTCCTTCCAACTTCTGGCTATTATAAATAAGGCTGCTATGAACATATTAGAGCATGTGTCTTTATTTTATGCAGGGGATTCCGCTGGGTATATGCCCAGGAGTGGTATGCAAGGGTCCTCTGGAAGTGTCATGCCCAATTTTCTGAGGAACCACCAGACTGATTTCCAGAGCGGTTGTACCATCTTGCAATCCCACCAACAGTGTAGGAGTGTTCCTTTTTCTCCACATCCTCGCCAGCACCTGCTGTCCCTTGAGTTTTTAACATTAGCCATTCTGACTGGTGTGAGGTGGAATCTCAGGGATGTTTTGATTTGCATTTCCCTGATGACTAATGATGTTGAACATCTCTTAAGGTGCTTCTCAGCCATCTGAATTTCTTCTGGTGAAAATTCTTTGTTTAGCTCTGTACCCCATTTTTTGATAGGGTTATTTGGTTCTTTGGGGTCTAACTTCTTGATCTCTTTGTATATATTGGATATTAGCCCTCTGTCAGATGTGGGGTTGGTGAAGATCTTATTCAAATTTGTTGGTTGCTGTTTTATCCTTCTGACAGTTTCCTCTGCCTTATAGAAACATAATTTTATGAGGTCGATTTGTGAATTCTTGATCTTAGAGCATAAGCTATTGGTGTTCTGTTCAGGAAATATCCCCCTATGCCCATGTCCTCCAGGGTCTTCCCCAGTTTCTTTTCTATTAGTTTCAGTGTGTCTGGTTTTATGTGGAGGTCCTTGATCCACTTGGAGTTGATTTTAGAACAAGGAGATAAGAGTGGGTCAATTCGCATTCTTGTGCATGTTGACCTCCAGTTGAAACAGCACCATTTGTTGAAAAGGCTATCTTTTTTTCCACTGGACGGTTATAGCTCCTTTATCAAAGATCAAGTGACCATAAGTCTGTGGGTTCATTTCTGGGTCTTCAATTCTATTCCATTGATCTACTTGCCTGTTGCTGTACCAATACAATGCAGGTTTTAGCACAATTGCTCTGTAGTAGTGTTTGAGGTCAGGGATATAGATTCCCCCAGAATTCCTTCTATTGTTGAGAATAGTTTTAGCTATCTTGGGTTTTTTGTTACTCCAGATGAATTTGAGAATTGCTCTTTCTAGATCTGTGAAGAATTGATTTGGGATTTTGATGGGGAATGCATTGAATCTGTAGATTGCTTTTGGCAAGATGGTCATTTTTACTATATTTATCCTGCCAATCCAAGAGCATGGAATATTTTTCCATCTCCTGAGGTCTTCTTTGATTTCTTTCTTCAACGACTTGAAGTTCCTGTTATACAGTTCTTTCACTTGTTTTGTTAAAGTTATGCCAAGATACTTTATATTGTTTGTGGATATTGTGAAGGGTGTTATTTCCCTAACTTCTTTCTCAACTTGCTTGTCCTTTGAGTACAGGAAGGCTACTGGTTTGCTTGAGTTGATTTTATAACCAGCCACTTTGCTGAAATTGTTTATCAGCTGTAAGAGTTCTCTGGTGGAGTTTTTTGGGTCACTTACGTATACTATCATATCATCTGCAAAAAGTGATAGTTTGACTTCTTCCTTTCCAATTTGTATTCCTTTGACTTCATTATGTTGTCTAATTGCTCTCTCTAGAACTTCAAGTACTGTATTGAAAGCCTTTGGAATGTAAACAAAGAATATAGAAAATAATTTAAAAAAAGCCAACCAGTATGCAAATAAGTAAAAAAAAAAAAGACATGGAGAGAGAGGGCAGCCTTGTCTAGTCCCTGATTTTAGTGGGATTGCTTCAAGTTTCGCTCCATTTATTTTGATGTTGGCTACTGGTCTGCTGTATATTGCTTTTACTATATTTAGGTATGGGCCTTGAACTCCTGTTCTTTCCAGGACTTTTAGTATGAAAGGATGCTGAATTTTGTCAAATGCTTTTTCAGCATCTAATGAGATGTTCATGTCGGTTTTTTTTCTTTTAGTTTGTTTATGTAGTGGATTACATTGATGGATTTTCATATAGTGAACCATCCCTGCATCCCTTGGATGAAGCCTACTTGATCATGGTGTATGATTGTTTTGATGTGCTCTTAGATTCGGTTGGCAAGAATTTTATTTAGTATTTTTGCATCAATATTCATAAGGGAATTTGACCTGTAGTTCTCTTTCTTTGTAGCATCTTTGTGTGCTTTTGGCATCAGTGTTATTGTGGCTTCAAGAACGAGTTGGGCAGTTTTCCTTCTGTTTCTATTTTGTGGGATGCTTTGAAGAGTATTGGTGTTAGGTCTTTTTTGAAGGTCTGACAGAATTCTGCACTAAAACCATCTGGTCCCGTACTTTTTTTGGTTCAGAGACTTTCTATAACCCCTTCTATTACTCTAGGGGTTATGGGACTGTTTAGCTAATCTAATTGATCGTGGTATAATTTTGGTATTTGGCATCTGTCTAGGAAATTGTCCATTTCCTCCAGATTCTCCAGTTTTTTTGAGTATAGGCTTTTGTAGGAGGATCTGATGATTTTTTTTTGAATTTCCTCAGTTTCTGTTGTTATATCCCCCTTTTCATTTCTAATTTTGTTAATTTGGATACTGTCTCTGTGCCCTTTGGTTAGTGTAGCTAAGGGTTTATATATCTTGTTGATTTTCTCAAAGAACCAGCTCTTGGTTTTGTTGATTCTTTGTATGGTTCTCTTTGCTTCTACTTGATTGATTTCAACCCTTAGTTTGATGATTTCCTGTCTTCTACTCCTCCTGGGTGAATTAGCTTCTTTTTGTTCCAGTGCCTTCAGGTGTGCTGTTAAGTTGCTAGTGCATGCTCTCTCCAGTTTCTTTTTGGAGGCAATCATGGCTATGAGTTTTCCTTTTAGCACTGCTTTCATTGTGTCCCATAGATTTGGATAGGTCGGTCATACCTTCATTTTCATTGAAGTCTAAAGAGTCTTTGATTTCTTTTTTTCTTTTATTTCTTCCTTGACCAAGGTGTCATCGAGTAGAGTATTGTTCAGTTTCCATGTGTATGTGGGCATTCTGTTGTTCTTCTTGGTATTAAAGATCACTTTTCCTCCATAGAGATATGATAGGAGGCATGGAATTAGTTCGGTCTTCTTGTATTTGTTGAGGTCTGTCTTGTGAACAATTATATGATCAATTTTGGGGAAGGTACCGTGTGGTGGTGAGAAAAGGGTATATTCTTTTGTTTTAGGATGAAATGTTCTCTCTCTCTCTCTCTCTCTATATATATATATATATATATATATATATATATATACATATATATGTATATATATATATGTATATGTATATGTATATATACCAATTGGTCCAAAGCTTCAATTAGTTTCACCCTGTCCCTGTTTAGTTTCTGCTTTCCTGATCAGTCCATTGAGGAGAGTGGAGTGTTGAAGTCACCTACAATTATTGTGTTAGCTGCAATGTGTGCTTTAAGCTTTAGTAAAGTTTCTTTTACGAATGAGGGTGCCCTTACATTTGGAGCATAGATGTTCAGTATTGAGAATTCTTCTTGGTGGATTTTCCCTTTGACAAGCAAGAAGTGACCTTTTGTGTCTCTTTTGATGACTTTAGGTTGAAAGTCAATTTTATCTGATATTAGAATGGGTACTCCAGCTTGTTTCCTGAGACCATTTGCTTGTATAATTGTCTTCCAGCCTTTTACTCTAAGGTAGTGTTTGTCTTTGGCACTGAGATGTGTTTCCTGTATGCAGCAAAATGTAGGGTCCTGTTTCAATATCCAGTCTGTTAGTTTGTGTCTTTTTATTAGGGAGTTGAGTCCATTGATGTGAAGAGATATTAAGGAATAGTAATTATTACTTCCTGAAATTTTGGGCATTATTTTTTATATTTGAGTGGTTCTCTTCTTTTGGGTTTGATGAGAGGGGATTTCCATCTTGTTTCTTCTGGGGTGTAGTTTCCCCCCTTGTGTTGGTATTTTTCCCCTATTATCCTTTGTAGGGCTGTGTTTGTAGATAGATATCGTGCAAATTTGGTTTTGTCATGGAATACCTTGGTTTCCCCATCTATGGGATTGAGAGTTTTGCTGGGTATAGTAGTTTTGGCTGAAGTTTGTGTTCTCTTAGAGTCTGCATGATGTCTGCCCAGGATCTTCTAGCTTTCATGGTCTCATGTGAGAAGTCTGGTGTAATTCTGATAGGTCTTCCTTTATATGTTACTTATCCTTTTTCTCTTACTGCCTTTAATATTCTTTCTTTGTTTAGTACATTTGGGGCTTTGATTATTATGTGATGGGAGGTATTTCTGTTCTGGTCCAGTCTGTTTTTGGTTCTGTAGGCTTCTTGTATATTCATGGGCATCTCTCTCTTTAGGTTGGGGAAATTTTCTTCCATAATTTTGTAGAAGATATTTGCTGGCCCTTTAAGTTGTAGATCTTCATTCTTATCTATACCTATATATCACACGCATTTCTTGAATACCGTAATTTCACGCAGCCAAGCTGCAATCCAGGCGGAAGCTGTGTGATATTTACTGGGAAAAGCCTTGTTTGGCAGGGCTGTTCAAGGTGAATGCCGCTGTGGGCCTCCTTGGCTGCAGATAGGGCTGAGCTGAAATTTCTCATGGCAAGCTGTGAGACCTTTTTCTGACCTGTTCTTTTACTTACAAGATGTCCCTGCCAGCCGGAGGTGCGAGCATCCAGGCATGATGATTCACTGGGAGTTTATTCTTTGAACTACAGCACTGGCCATGATTTATCTTCTAGAGATCCATTGCTTTGCTTTTAATCAGCTGTACAGTTATTACCTAGATACATTAAAGAATTAACCTCCCAACAATTTATATTATTTGTATGGTTAGCTGGCTTTGGCACTCTGACATGGAAACCATCAGTTAAGTAAAGTTTCAAAATAAGCCTGAGAAAGTCTTACAAGAAGATAGCATACATAGTGTTTCCAAGGACTAATTACTAATTCCAATTACTAATTTATCATTGACTACAGAGGGACGTGATGACCTTGTGTGTAATCTCTGACTCTTGAATTACTAATTCATCATTGACCATAGAGGGACGCGATGACCTTGTGTGTAATCTCTGACGTTCATACCTGACTAATTTTGTATTTCCTTGTGCCAGATACTCATGGTAACTATTCTTTGTAAACATTTCACTGGATACATTTTTTCTTTAGTAATGTAATGCCAGTTTGCCTGTATAAAAGTTCCTGCCTCAGAACAGTAAAGTGCATTCAGACGCATTCAGATCTTGTGTGTGTCTGTCTGTCATTTCACACAGCGACCAGTGCCTTCCTGCATACCAAAGACCCTGATTCCCCCACGTGTGTTCCGACTGAGTTGGTCCGTGGCACCTATAATCCTTGGGTTTGGTCTTCTCATTGTGTCCTGGATTTCCTGAATGTTTTGGGTTACCACCTTTTTGCATTTTGCATTTTCTTTAATTGTTGAATCCATGATTCCTATGGTATCTTCAGCATCTGAGATTCTGTCTTCTATCTCTTGAATTCTATTGTTGATATTTGCATCTATGACTCCTGGTTTCTTCCCAAGGTTTTCTATCTCCAACCTTGTCTCCCTTTGTGATTTCTTAGTTGTTTCTACTTCTGTTTTTAGATTCTGTATGGTTTTGCTCAGATCTTTCAATTGCTTGTTTGTGTTTTCCTGTAATTCTTTAAGGGATTTTTGTGTCTCCCCTTTTATGACTTCTACTTGTTGACCCATGTTCTCTTGAATTTAAGTGATTTTTGTGTTTCCCTCTTATTGGCATTCATTTTTTGATCTATATTCTCCTGAATTTCTTTAAGTGATTTTTGTGTTTGCCTTGTAATGGCTTCTAGCTTTTGATTCATTTTCTCCTGTATTACTTTAAGAGATTTATCTAAGTGATCCACTATCAGCATCCTGACCAGTGATTTTAGATCTGAGTCTTGTTTTTCTGGTGTGTTGGGGTATCCGAGACTTATTTGTGTTTGCCTTGTAAGGGCTTCTAGCTTTTGATCTATTTTCTCCTGTATTACTTTAAGAGATTTATCTAAGTTTTCCTCTACCAGCATCCTGACCAGTGATTTTAGATCTGATTCTTGTTTTTCTGGTGTGTTGGGGTATCTGAGACTTATTTGTATTTGCCTTGTAAGGGCTTCTAGCTTTTGATCTATTTTCTCCTGTATTACGTTAAGAGATTTATCTAAGTGTTCCTCTATCAGCATCCTGACCAGTGATTTTAGATCTGAGTCTTGTTTTTCTGGTATGTTGGGGTATCCAAGATTTATTGCTGTCAGGGAACTAGGTTCGGATGTTGCCATATTGCCTTGATTTCTGTTAGTAACGATCTTACATTTGCCTTTTGCCATCTGGTTATCTCTGGTGTTAGTTGGTCCTGTAATTACTAGCTGGTACTTGAACCACCTGTGGGCTTGTAAGGCTATTTCCCCAAGACTGGGACACCTGAACCACTGCCCTGCAGGGCTCCTGCTCACAGATTGCTGACAGGTGGCCTGAGTCCCCCGAGGTCTTTTTTTTTTTTTTTTTTTTTTTTTTTACAATTTTTTTTTACATTTTTTTTTTATTTTCTATATACTTTGTTTACATTCCGAAGGCTTTCGGCTTTCCCTTTTCCCCGTTCCCCCCTCACCATATGTCCCATATGTCCTCTTCCATCCGACCCCCACCTTACACCCCCCCCACCCCCGCCTATTCCCCAATCACCACCCCACCATTTCTCTGCTCTATTAAACTCAATATCTCAGATACTTGGTTCTGCCTGCTGGGCAGCTGCTCTGCACTGCTCCTGCTCAGGGATTGCTGTCTGGTGTTCTGAGTCCCCAGAGGTCTTAAACTCGGGATATCTCGGGTACCTGGTTGTGCCTGCTGGTTCGACGCAGCTGGGAAGATGGCAGAGGCTGCAGGGAGTGTGGGGTCAGCCTTCAGGCATAGAGCCTATGCTTGGCTGGGGCCCCCCAAACCACAGCTTTGTGCACAGCTCCTGCTCAAGTCCTGAGTCCCCAAAGGTCTTAAACTCAGGATATCTTGGGTACCTGGTTCTGCAGGCTGAATCAGAACACCTGCGAAGCTGGCAGAGGCTGGTTCCGCCGCCAGCTGGATGGAAACAGCTGGGAAGATCCATACAAGGCTCTTATCTGCATACCAGAAATAGTGTCAGGCCTTGGAGCCTTCCCTTGTGATGCATCCCAAGTTGGACCAGTCAATGGAACTCCTTTCCATTAGCCTTTTCTCCATTTTTGTCCCCACAGTTCTTTTAGACGGGAACAATTCTGAGTCAGAGTTTTTGACTGTAATATGACAACCCCTTCCCTCCACTTGATGCCCTCCCTGTCTTTCTACTGGAGGTGGACTCTTCGAGTTCCCTCTCCCTACTGTTGGGCATTTCATCTAAGGTCCCTCCCTTTGAGTCCTGAGAGTCTCTCACCTCTCAGCTCTCTAGAACGTTCTAGAGGGTCCCCTCACCTTCTACCCCTAAGGATGCATATTTCCATTCATTCTGCTGGCCCTCAGGGCTTCTTTCCTATCTCTCCCCCCATACCTGATCATTAGTTGCCAGCATGCGAACTTTCTAATTTCTACTTGATGGCAATTAGTGCAGTGAATTTTCCTCTTAGCACTGCTTTCAGTGTTTCCCATAAATTTATGTATATTGTGCTTTCATTTTCATTGTATTCTAGAAAGTCTTTAATTTCTTTTCTGACCCAGATATCATTGAGTTGAGAGTTGTTCAATTTCCATGAGAGTGAAGGCCTTCTGCTGTTTCTATTGTTGAAATCCAGCTTTACTCCAGGGTGGTCTGATAAGCTATAAAGCATTATTTCAATTTTCTCATATCTGATGAGTCTTGCTTTGTGACCAATTAGGAGAAGGATCCATGAGGTGCTGAGAAAGAGTTATATTCTTTTGAGGTTCAGTGAAATATTTTATAAATGTCTGTTAGGCCCATTTGTTTCATAATTATTATTATTTTTATTATTTCTCTGTTTAGTTTTTGTCTGTGTGACCTGTCATTTGGTAAAAGTGGGGTGTTGAAGTCACCCACCATTTATGTGTGGGGTTCACTGTACAATTTAGGTTTTAGTAATGTTTCTTTTACAAATGTGAGTGAACCTGTGTTTAAAGCATTGACATACAGAATTGAGCTATCATTTTGGTAGATTTTTCTTTTGATGAGTATGAAGTATCCTTCCTTGTCTATATTGATTAATTTTGGACGAAGGGCTATTTTTTAGATATTATAATGGCTACTCCAGCTTGCTCCTTTAGTCCATTTCTTCAAAAACCTTTAAGAACACTCTACTTTGAGGTATTGTCAGTGTTTATTGCTGAGGTTTGTTTCTTGTATGCAGCAGAATAATGGTTCTAGGTTTTGCATCCATTCTGTTAGACTGTTTGTTTTTTTAAATTGGGGAATTGAGTCTTTGATATTGAGGGATATTAATAATCAGTAATTGTTATTTTCTGTTATTTTTATGTTGTTAATGTGTGTGTGTGTGTGTGTGTGTGTGTGTGTGTGTGTGTTGCTTTCTTTCTTTTTGCTGATATGGAATTATTTATTTCCTGTGTTTTCTTGGATATAGTTATCCTCCATTGGTTAGAGTTTTCCTTTTTTTGAATATTTTCCATAAGAGATGGATTAGTGGATAGATATTGTTTAAATTTGGATTCATCTTGGAATACCTTGTTTTCCTCTTCTCTGGTGATTGGGCATTTTTTAAAAGGTTGCAGGATATATCACAGCTGTCTAGCTTCTAGAGTCTCTATTGAGAAGTCACATGTAATTCTGATAGGTCTGTCTTTGTATGTTACCAGGCCTCTCCCCTTGCCACTTTGGTATTCTTTCGTTCTGTAGATTTTGCATTTTGATTATTATGTGGTGGGAGGATTTTTTCTGGTCCAATCTAATTGGTATTCTATAAGATTCTTGTATGTTTTTACTCAACTCTTTCTTTAGGTTGTGAAAGTGTGATTCTTTGATTTTGTTGAGAATATTTTCTGGGCCCTGGAGCTGCAACTCTTCACCTTCTTGATTCCTATTATTCTTAGGTTAGGTCCTTTCATAGTATCCCATCTGGGATGCTTTGCTCAGGACTGTTTTTTAGACTTAACATTTTCTTTGACTGATGCATCAAACACTTCTATCTTCTATGCCTGGGATTCTCTCTTCCATTTCCTCTGCTCTGTGGGTGATGCTTGCATCTGTTGTTTCTCTTCTCTTCCCTTGGTTTTCCATCTCCATGATTTTCTTAGTTTGCATTTTCTTTGTTGCTTCTATTTCCACTTTCTGGCCTTTCACAGTTTTATTTATTTCCTTTGCCTATTTAGTTGATTTCTCCTCTATGTCTTTAGGGGATTTGTTTCCTCTTTAAAGACCTCTACCTTTTTTGCTTGTATTTTCCTCTTTAAAGGCCTATATCATATTTATAAGATTGGATTTAAGGTCATTTTCTTGTGTTTCAGTTCTGTTAGGATATGGAGGGGTTGTGATGAGGTAGCTGTCCTTTGGAGGGGTCATATTACCATGGCATTTGTTGATTGTGTTCTTTTGAGGTCCTTTAGCCACCTAAATTGTTTTGGTCCCTGGATGTTCTTGTAGTAGATATTGGGAGGCTGGTGTGTTGCCTGGGCCCCTGGCTGCTCACTGACTGAACCTACCTGTTCCTGGGAGTTGGAGGTGAGGTGGTACTGAGCTGTGGACACAGACTCAGGGAGCAGGTGAGAAATGCTGCAGCAAGCTCATCTGAACACTGCTGGAAGCTCCTTTAATATGCATCTCTCATGCATCATTGGTCCTAAGAAAGCATCTTTTCTTCTAAACAGCATTTCCCAATTAGTTGGCATTGTATGCACAAGAAATCCTTGGTCTCTCAGCCAGTCCTCAATTCTGTCTTTCTGCAGGAGATGATTTTGCAGCTTCATTCCCCTACATTTATATAGAGGCATCCTCTGCTGTTTCCTGCTACTGTGGTGAACATCAATGGTTCTGGTGTGGTAGACCTTCGATGGGTATTCTTGGACTATATGGTCTGGACATACAGGTCTCTGTGGTTCAGGTCCAATGAAGGTGGGCAGAGTGGTAGCAGGACAATGGAGGAGACCCTGGGGTAGCAGGTGCTCAGGATAGCTGGGCTTGTCCCAGATGGCTTAGAGAGCAGAGAAGATGAGTGGGGGAAGGGAAGCTTACCTGCATGGTTCAGGAGTCTGATGGAGGTATAGCAAATATGGCAGGAGAATGGAGGCTTCCTTGGGATAGTAGGTGACTCAGGGCAGCTTGACTTGGCCCAGGGGGCTTAGCTATTTGGGAAGATGGGTTGGAGAAGGGAGTCTAACATGTATGTTTCAGGAAGTTCAAGTTTGATGAGCTGGGGAGAGGGATGGCAAGCTAATGGAGGTCCCTCTGGGATAGCAGGCTGCATGCCATAGAAATTCCAGTAAAAGATAAAATCAAGATTTTAAAGTTAGAAATCAACTTATTAAATGTCTTGTCATAATCCATTCTAATTAGGGTAAAGAAATAAAATCAAGGAAAGGAACTTAGCTAAATATTATACAGTTTGATGATAGAAGAGACAGATTAGAGCCATGAACCCTTTCCTTGCTAAGACAACCCATTTTTTTAAAGAATAATCAAAATAATTCAGACATTCACATAAGGTTTCAAAACACAATGGAAAATGAAGAGAGAAATCTTTATCTTTTAATTGAGAAGATCCTGTTGCATTTGTTTGATTAGTTTGCAAACTCTATTCAATGGACACAGAGGTACACTATTATCAGACACTTTCTGACTTCTTTAGTGGTCCTTTGAGAGTAATGAACTTGTGAATGGTCTTTTATTTTATTAAACACTCCTTAAATTTTAGATAATGGAATCAAAATTGTGTTTTAGAGTGAAGGATATAAAACACTTACTCTCCAAATTCTTCTTAAAATATTAAGGATAATTTTGGTACTCAATGACAAAACTAAAGAACTCTAAAAAATTCCAAACAATAAGATGTGAGAGGAATTCCATATATCTGGTTTTGGGGGAAAACACAGCATTTCATCTATCTGTGGGGGATAGTTGTGATATGGGGTGAAGATTAATTAGATGAGGAAAGCAAAATTCAGTATTCTTCACTTTATACTTGGAGTCTGGCATGGTAGACCTAGATTTGAGAAGTATATTGTATAATTAGAGGTAAAGCTAGCATCAGGAAGGCTTTGCGATCTTCAAAACAAATGTATCTGTAAGGGCAAGTACCTGCATGTATCATCCATCTCTATTCTATCTTCCAAAATGTCTGTCTCTAATCCCACTAGCATCTATGTGTTATCTATGTACATACTTAAATTTGTATGTATCTATGAATCTATATACCTATATATCTATCTTCTATCTGTTACCTATCATTTACATTTCATCATCTGCCTTCTTTCCTCTATCAGGTAGCATCTATGTATCTATAAAGCCATGCATGCATATATGTATACACCTATCTACTTACCAATCATCTATTTCATCTATCATTAATCTCTCCATTATATATTTACTTACATTCTGTCTATAAATATTTCAACATCTGTTTATCATGTGTCAATCCTTCTCCCTGACAAGTTGTGGTCTTGTAACTGAGGAAGAGAGTCTGATGGAGAAGTGCCAGACTAGCAAGAATATCAGCACTACAACATGAACCAGTGGGAAAAAAAGGGTTTACAGATGCATGTCAGTTCTGTTCCTGGTGGTCTCCTTTCAAATATTACATTTGAAGGAGCTGGGAGTCATCATACATTCATGGAAGAAAGGCAAAAGCAAGGCACATGGATAATCTAAGTCCTAGAAAACACCAATCTATTCATTGATGACTGGAAGTAAATGCTCAGGGTCATAGTCTCTGATATAGATATAAATATGGCATTGTTGAAGGCTAGTAAGATAATGACACACAGACATGTTAGTGATAAAGAGACAGCAAAATCATGAGTGAAGGAGATGTGTCAGTGTGAGTAGTCAGCTTGCTTTTCTACCACTATGCAGAATTCACCTGTTCTCCTGAGTACATCAACCCAGAAGCAGCGGAGAGCAGACATTATAGTACTAAGTAGTGCCCTCAAGTTAAATGTCTAAGCTGAAAAGAAACTTATTCTATGTAAGCTATCATTTTATTTTAATCATCTCTTCCCCATAAAAACAATCTATTCTTTCAAAGTAGAATGCAAGCACATAAAAAAGATGAAACCATTATAACTTAGTCTCTATTTGAGAAAAATGCAGTTTAATAAAAAGAATAAAAGATGAGGAAAGAAATATCTTAAATGGTAGGGAGAAAATGAGACAATCAAGAGGAATGAGAATATCTACTTTAAGAAATTAAATAATAAAATATGAAAGCTTAAACTTTAAAACTTCTAGAAGAGAATGCAGGAAATAAACATTGTTTTATTTGAGAATAGTAAATTGTTTGTTAATAAAAAATACTACCTCTAAAACAATTCATCAAAAGAACTGGATTAAAATTGTAACTCAGTTTATCAAACTATTTCAAAATTTCAAGTTGGAAAAGGAGATAAGAATTATATGCAGCACAGTTTAAACAATTATTGATGTATCACATGCATTTATCGCAGTTTGTAATGAAAAGAAAGCAGCTTCACTGGAACTTGGCTGAAGTTCTATGTGCTCTGATATGAGCAGGAAGTTTACATTTGAGAGTGTGGGAAGTTGTTATTCTTGTCAATGACAAGAAGACAAATTAACTCCATAATGAGATACTATTCTGTGAACTATGTTGCAAAAAATTAATGAATTTCGATGCAACCAATGAAAATAGTAGATACAGGTGAAAAGTCTTTGTTTAGCTCTGTACCCCATTTTTGATAGGATTATTTGGTTTTCTGGGGTCTAACTTCTTTATTTATTTATTTATTTTTATTTTCTATATTCTTTGTTTACATTCCAAAGGTTTTCCCCTTTCCAGTTCCCCCCTCACCATATGTTCCATAAGTCCTCTTCGCCCCGCCCATTCCCCAATCACCCCCCTCCTACAAAACTGGATTTAGTCTTTTCCGGACCAGGGTCCTCTCCATCCTTTTTCTTGGGAATCTTTAGTTTAGCTAATTGTGCCTTGAGTATTCAGAGCTTCTGGGCTCATTAATATCCACTTATCAGTGATTGCATTTCATGTGTATTCTTTTATGATTAGGTTAACTCACTTAGGATGATATTTTCCAGATCCTACAAATTGCATGAATTCATTACTTTTAATTGCTGAGTAGTATTCCATTGTATAAATATACAACATTTTCTGTATCCATTCCTCCATTGAGGGACATCTGGGCTCCTTCTAGCTTCTGGCTATTATAAATAGGGCTGCTATGAACATTTGTCTTTATTGCATGTGAGACCCATCGCATGAACCAGCACTAGATGATGACAGAGTTAAATTATAAGGGAGACAGGTAAAAAAACAAAGTGCTTTATACTTGGCATCACCTTCAGCAGCTGAATAGCACTACACTGAGTAATCGTGGAGACAGAGGGATGTCCAACCAGTGGTTCCGGGAGTGATGAGAACCAGCACAAATAATGTGTGTACCAACTTCTTCCAGTCACTGGGGTTCTGATAATCTGAGAAACTTCAAATGCCTGTGGAACTTCTAAGACCAAGGTCTGTCTCAGAATTTATTATAGTTTCATCCTCCCTACTCTGCTCTACCTTTTGCCAATTTGTGTCTATGTCATCTATGTCTGTATAACCATCTGTCATCTATCTATCTATCTATCTATCTATCTATCTATCTATCTATCATCTATTTATCTATCAATCTACCTATCATCTATCTATCATCTATAATCTGTATAGTATATATCTATCATTGATATGTCACCTACTTATCAATCATCTATCGTCTATCTATATATTTAACTATCATCAATCTATATATCTATCATCTATTTATCTATCAATCTACCTATCATCTATAATCTATATAGTATATATCTATCATTGAACTGTCACCTACTTATCAATCATCTATCTTCTATCATCTATCTATCTATCTATCTATCTATCTATCTATCCATCTCTATCACCTATCATCTATTATCTATCCTCTATCATCTATGTATGTATCTATCTTTATCATCTCTTTATGTATCTATGTATGAATGTATCTATCACTATCACCTATCATCTATTATATATCGTCTATCTATCATCTGTCATATATCTATGTATGTATCTATCTATATCATCTCTATCTCTGTCTCTGTCTCTATCTATTTGTCTGTCTGTCTGCCTGTCTGCCTATCTATCATCTATTATCTATCTATCTATCTATCTATCTATCTATCTTCATTATCATCATCATCATCTATATTGGATGGAAAAACATTCACTTATTCATTGATCCTTCTACTAATTAATACTGATTTGGGTCAAAATTGTAAGGTTATGAGTTTTGATATCTTTTCATTTTATCCCTTGAGAAAAACAGTATTTTATATTTTATATAAGGCAAAACATTAATTAAATAAAATTTTAAACTCACAATGTGGTTTGCATAATATGGAATGACAACAAGAATCTTTTAAAAGATTTTTAGGGTTATCCTATACAGGAAATAGCTCTATGTCTGTCTGATTTGTTTCATGTGTGGTATAGATTGTGCAGCTCTCCTCACCACTGCTTTGGTTACTTCCATGCTTTCAACATGGAATAGAAGAGTCATCTACTTTTGTGATAGACAAATTTCTGGTCAATGGTGTCATTAGAATGAACCATACACAGAAGGCAGCAGTGGAGCTAACCTGCACATCTATGAGAGTGCTTTTGCTGCCAGAAATCCTACTATATAAAGTCTTTTGCTCAGAGAATTTGAGAGAGGATTCTATACTTCTGCTGGAATACTTGATGCATTGCTCTAAACATACATTGCCCTCCATTTCATCAGACAAATTTCTATGTAACTAAAATATATTTTGATGCATTAATTTAAATAAGGGTATTTGCATTTCCAATGTCTTTTTAAAATAGGTAATTCTTTTGTTTTAGTGGAGCATGTGTCTTTATTACATGTTGGAGAATCTTCTGGGTATATGCCCAGGAGTTGTATAGCTGGTTCTTCCAGTAGTACAATGTCCAGTTTTCTGAGGAACCGTCAAATTGATTTCCAGAATGGTCGTACAGCTTGTAATCCTGTGTGTGTGTGTGTGTGTGTGTGTGTGTGTGTGTGTGTGTGTGTGTGTTTCTACATGCATTTATGAGTATATACTCACCTGCTATGGCATGTGTGTAGATCATAGGACAACTAACAGGAGTTGGTTTTCTCCTTCTACTATGGCCTCCACATAAAAGCAGGCATGGTCACACCAGTGGATATTCACAACATGCATACACACAGGCACACACACAAGCATGTGTAGAAGGTACCACACACACACATATAAACACATACATACACACATGAAGTCATTTACATTTTGTAAGCATTTTACAGATCAGAATATGAAATTGTTCAACAGTTACTTCATGCATTTTAATATGTGATAAGGAATTTTAATGGGTGTAATATTAACCCACATTTTCTTTGTATAACTGGATCAGTGGAAAGTTTTATAGTCATAGCTCAGCAACATATAAAGAGGAGTAACCTGTCTCTTTCCATATGATTTCCAATTATAACTCAGAATATTCTTTGGAATCATTTTATTCCATCATCCTGCCAATTTGCATTATTTACAGTTTGGCTTTCCCTTTGGAAGACACAATTCTTTACAAATTCACACTTCATTTTTTGTTTGGAGAAAACAACCATACTGCTAGTAGTATTTTCTGAATTCCTTCTGTAAACTGCAACTTAAATATTGGCGTGGCCAAATGTGCATGGCTCTGGGCAAAGGCAAGAAGCACAATATACGACCTAGAATAAGTTATATTTAAATTGTTATATTCCTTTTTATTTATTTATAAAGCATCGGCAGGGTTTTTTGACAGAAAAAAATTCCCAACATTTTTTAAATCTAAATTCAATATGTTCTGTACATGCATAAGAATTTGGAAGATAAAGAGTAGTCAAAAATAAGTGGTCTAACTTACTGTGAGGAGTACAATGAATAAAATATCATAATAACCAATTAGATAATAAATATCCAAATTATATGAGTATATCATTATCAACATTTTATTCAAATTAAAGCTGCAATTTTCATTACAAACTTTTGTTTCAGACAATGAGTACAAAATATATTATTAATTTATACTGTTATGCATCTACTATACTCAAATAATATGTATATTATAAACATATCTATGAAAATTAACAAATCTGATATTGATATGGAAAGTGCCAAAATAGTTTACAAGAAATGTAAGTTTCTTTATAAAAATTGTTAATTCTCCTTTAGCATATTTTATGTCATTTCTCACACATGTAGGTATAGATTATTTAAGACAATGTTATAACACTTAAACTTTTATTACAGTCATTGATTTATTTTACATGTAAGTATGCTGAGGAGAGTGGTGGAGGCCACAACTTTCATGGGGAAATCAGATGACCATATAAAGACAATTTTCCCTTCTACCGGGTGCTTCCTTGGGTTGAACTCATGTTGTCAGCCGCTGAGGGTGGCAGTCCTGCCTGCTGGGCAACTCACTGTCATGTTCGAACTCTTGGAATGTAGAGCTTTTGAAAATTAGGGTAATTATTTTCATATTTCAAATACTTATAGGATGTCATGCATTAATACTAAAACTTTTGTGTGTAGAGTAGGGTGTAAGTGGAGGTAGAGAGATTTTAAAGCATCATTATGATTTTTATTTATTTATATGTATGTTTTAAAGAACCAATGGTGCACTGAAAGTTGAGGAGATAGGATACTATAAGGACATGGTGGTAATTAAATTTACGATTATGTGGTCTTAAGACACAGAGGGTATATCACCATGGTTATAAAGTACGCTGCCTCACCATCAAGCTGGATTTATTGGCAAGGACAGGTGTTAATTTAGTTGTTTTTATAGCTTTGATTTTGTAAAACAGCATGGATTCTAAAGCATTTCAAATAATTGCTTCATGGCATTGAAAGCTAAAATACTGTGTTGAATCATTTAAGACAAGACAGGCAAGGTACTGACGGCCAGAGAGTGCTTTGACCATGCCTGGGTAACAGTGAGCCAGTATTTGTATACCTGTCTGTGGTTAGCTGTAATTTCCAGTGTAAAATTTCTAATAAGTTTCTGCTAAATCCATATTCTGATGAAAGCTTGGAAAAATACACTTTTTCTTAAGAATTTGGGATTTAAGCAAAGTTAATCTATAGCTCCATTTTCTATAGTATAGTAGAATTCCTTGTTATCCATTAATATTAAAGAATATTAGATTCACAATAAATATGTAGAAAAAAAAGTCACTCTATTCACATCGTTCTGGAGGCTGAGAAAACCAAATGAAGTGCCAACACTTGCCATTCTTGTTGGTAAATACACTATTTCCAGAATCAGTTAGTAAGAGATAGGAGGATTACCATAAGCTTGAGGCAAGCATTCAAGGCTAGCCTGAGCTAACAGTGACAATCTATGTATTAACACAAAACAATCAATCATAATGTCTTGAAATCCCCCTTAGTAAGTCCTGGCATGCCTAAGAAAAGCACATGCACACAGTATGTCAGAACCCACTCACACATGCTGCGTTTCCCTGTAGCATTGACTGTATGTTCCATCCAAACTCATTGACTTGAGTCCTTAGAACTCAACCAATGTAAATTTAATAATGTAAGTGTGGCTTGTACCCAAGAGAGAAGTTAGAGTTAGCCATTCTGCACAGAAAGCAGTAGATAAAACACAAAATCTAAACAATAAAACATCATAGGCCAAAGTGACATGCAGTGAGCAGTTATTAACAGACCTTTTGCTAGTCTATTTTCTTGGCAGAATTTAGACTTTAATACAAACATTCATGAGCCCTGGGGATTTTTTAAAGTTCTTTTCAATACTTTAAGGTATCAATCTCTTCCCAAAATAATCCATAGTTTTCTGTAAAATACTATGTGGTGAGTGATGACAAATAATGTGACTTACTGGATTTAATGCAGAATAGAGTCAGATATATATAGTCATTGTTTTTCAACTGAAATGATAAAAGAAATTTATGATAAACTATAATAAGTTATAGTTATAGGAAATGTGTGCTTATTCTTACCACATATAGCAAATCAAATTAAATCTATCCAAATATAAAATTACAGCTGATATGTACTTAGTACCTGGGGTGTACCAGACTTTATCATACTTAATGTGTTCATGTTTTTTTTTCCTGTATTTAGGTGATCAACTCCACAATGATTTTTGAGAAATACTTTTTAATGTCATCACCACCACCATTTTAAATGTGAAGAGGTAACACCTTTACAAGTGATACAAGGTTAACAAGTTAGTAATCTCTTCAGTTTGATCCAGAACACCACATGTCATTCCTTGAGCACCTATTTCTGACTGAATATTGGTGTGTATTTAGGTTTTACAGGAAAAAGCATGGCTCAGATATTAGAAAAGAACTCCCTAATATCTGTGACAAGTAGACAATCACAACTACGAGAAACCAATATTTTCAATGTTTAGGTAATTTGCCATTAAAAAAAAACTATTAGAAATTTTTCTACACTTAAGTGTTTTGACAGAATCAGACATAATTTAGATAGAAAGGCCATGTATGTTGGGGGTGTAGTACTTTGGTAGGATGCTTGCCTGCCTTGTGCAATGCCCCAATTTTGATTGTCCATACTCTTTGAAAACCCATAACAATCTAGTAACAATTTTAAAAGTGTAACAAAGACACCAATTTCAGCGGGAAACATGGAATGATCATATTTTCAGCATAGTGTGCATTCCAAGTACTTTCTGTTTACCGATATGTGTGCTTTGTCTACTCAGAGGTGCCTAAAGTACAGAAAAGGATCAATCAGCTGTTAGACAGGAAAGACAAAAGCCACCTCCCTTGATGTTTAAAATAATTACCCATAATGTTTGTAGAGCCGATGAAGTCGATGCCCAGTGTCATTTTATTTCTTCTGATTAAAGAGAGAACCTTGTCCTGAGCATACAAATCAATACACACCACAGGACTGAGCACAGCAGCAAGGCCTGCTGGGTCCAGTGTTGGAGACTGTGGGGGTAATTCTCTAGCAGGAGTGTGAAAGGAGATGCCCTTTCTTCTTTAATCCTTATGGTTTTTTATTTAATTTTTATTTTCTATATATGTTTACATTCCAAAGGCTTTCCCCTTTCCCAGTTCCCCCCACCATATGTCCCATAATTCCTCTCCCCCCCCAGCTATTCCCCAATCATCCCCCCCCACGATTTCTCTGATCTGGGTCTACAAAACTGGATCCAATCTTTACAGGCCCAGGGTCCTCTCCTTTCTTCTTCTTGGGAGTCATTTGACTTGCTAATTGTGCCTTGAGTATTTAGGGCTTCTGGGCTCATTAATATCCACTTATCAGTGATTGCATTTCATGTGTATTCTTTTGTGACTGGGTTAGCTCACTTAGGATAATCCTTATGTTTTAAAAACACTTTCACAGCACTGGATCTGAACAATCTTAAGGAGGAAGAGAGGAGAGGAGAGGAGAGGAGAGGAGAGGAGAGGAGAGGAGAGGAGAGGAGAGGAGAGGAGAGGAGAGGAGAGGAGGAGAGAGAATTACAGAGCTCCTAGTCATATGACTTCATTCAAAGGACACATGGGTTCATACTAGACACAGTAAAATGACCAATGATGATGTGATAGATTTTGTTTTCTATTCGACTTTCTGAGTCTATGACTAAATCCATTATTGATATCTCTCAAAACTATCATTAAAAATGCTTCACAGTCTTCTTAAATTGAATTTTAAAATATATAGACTATTTCTTGTATAGCAGTAATATTCAAATATATTTATTTAGTTTGAAATAAAATTTGGCTTTGAATTTTACATCAATTTTAAGGTAGCTTATGTACATACATAGTTAAGATATAACTTTTTTTTCTGTGTTAATTTTTAGGAATGGTAATGTCTACTTTTAAAGATTATTTTTTTGTCACATGAAATATGGTGTGTTGAAAAAGCTAGAATAAAAAAAAACCATTGTATTTCTAGATTTTTCCCTGATTTCCAGACAATTCTCCTCCATTCCTGTAGTATTCTCTCTTGTTTGTTCTGCTCTCTTCTACTCTATGTACGATATGTATTCAACTTGGCCCAGTCCAACCGCATCCTTTCCCATGCTCTCTATACTCCTGGTTATCAATCCCACATAACACCATGCTGTCTAACTACTTCAGGCTTAAGGTAAAGCTATAGAACTGTAACAATTTCATTTGTACAATGAACCCTTGATAGATGCATGAGCTACATTTCTCAACCTCTTGAAATATGACTATCATCTTATAATCTTCATGTTATTCACTTGTTATAAACATCTTTGGTTTGATGAAATAAATTTGATTTTCATAATTTTACATATTGAAGTATTTATTTCTATGCCTGTGGTTGCTTTTTACTTTTAATAAGCAAATTAGGGCTTCTTGATGTTTAAATTTAGTAACAATTCTGATCATTTTGTATTTTCTCTGTATTGATTGGATTATGTTTACTACCTTTAATATATAATATATTAATATAAAATATCTTTTAAACTCTTGAGTTTCTGATTTTATTATGGTTCATAGTTACAGAATTAACTATGCTACTTTTATTGTAAAATGGTTTAAATGACCATTTTCTCCTAAGATATCTTCATGAAACTATGTTATTTTCTGAAATAGCCTGACAGCCATACACACATCAAAGGTAATGGATAGTATACAGGAATCTTAATTTCTACATAACTTTAGAAAACAGTATATAGCATGAAATGGCGAAAGTTTAACCAACATTGCCATTTAGACAAAGGGCTTCTCTACCACATCAGGTAAAACAGAAAAGGCATGTACTTTGTGATAGCTCGTGTGTTTAAATATAAATGGACATTTGCAGAAATTATCAAAAATAAATGCTTTGCTTTTATATCAGTTTGAGAAAATTTAAAAATGCCCAAGCACTCTAATATACAGCAATAAGCTAGGCAAAGTGACAACATCATTATTTTGTTTTATGGGAAAGATGACTCATTTGCTTCTTATGAAGAGGATAACTTGTCTAAGTTTACAGCTTCGCACACATCTGATCAGTGAACATTTCTGCATTCAGAAGGGGTAATTTAATTAGAAAAGTTTATAGTTCTTATTGAATGTCTTCTTTGTTTGTCATTGATTAGAACCTCATTTCACAGCTATGTATTCTTCTGCAAATTGTGCTTAGATACTTCTAAACTAATCCTGGGAGACACTTGTTGATTCATATTATGTCACTGTTGATGAAGGTATGACTTGAGGCTTAACAGATTTACTATAGATTTGTCTCATGTGCCCTTGGGCTTCTATACTCTCACTTATACTGGTGTCATTGGATTTTGACTTGAATTTAAAAATCCATCTCTACCAGCATGCTTCCTTGTGTGTAAATTTCTCCAACTTTACTCAAAGATTTAATCATTGCTTTGTGTGATAAAGTCCTTTGCTACTCTGTTTATGTACTTGCACTTGATAAACTCTGATTCTGATTCCATTGTGTGGTATAAGGCTTTAGTATTCTCCAATAACATTGACCTCCATTATGTTTCCTACAGTAGAACATCAATGTGGCTACAGTTTGAAAGACTAATTAGGTTAGAGAGACTTCCAATCCTAGTTACATAGTTATGAGTGATTGTCAGGATTCACCAAACCTACACCTCAAAATGAATAATTTATTTCATGTAAGCTAGGATGTACTTAATCAAGTGCTAAGAAAAGTGATAACAAAATCAACAAATGTAAAGCACATTTTTTCTATCTGATTTGAGTTAATTTCAACTGATGTTTAAACAAAGCTTAAGCATGTTATTGGATAACTGTGTTTGATACATGTATAAACCAGTTAATGCTTTAAAACTCAGTGTATTTCACCTTTTCAAAACCTTTATTATTATTGCATGAAAAACATTTTTAAAATTCTTTCTTTTAATTTTGTGTAATGTGCACTAAATTGTTGCTTTCTCTGAGTTTACCCTCCTAGAAATTGCTCTGTGATGAAAATAGACCAGTAGAGACTGATGAATCCTTTAACGTTTTTCTTTGACACCTGTGAATTTGGGCAAGCATCTATTCTGTGAAAGGATGGATTGATACACTTATGTTATTGTTGACATTTACAGATTCAAATAAGCATAAGTTCTTTAAATGGATGGAATTCATACAGTTAGGTTATTGTTGACATCTGTAAGGTTTGGGAAGTATCTATTCTGTGAATTGATACACCTATGTTATTATTGGCATTTATAGCTTTGGGTAAGCATCTGTTCTGTAAGTTGATGAAGTTAATACATCTGTGCCTGCTTCCTGGCTTATCATTTACAGATGGAAGAATGATGTATTAGAGAAGAAATTAGTACAGTTCTGCTGGGTGGAGTTCTCAGTGAATGGCAGATGGCTCACTGGGGCTCAGATTCACAATTGCAGTCTCTTTCCTTTATCTGCTGTTGATAGACATCTTAAGGTTGATATGAACCAGAATATTCGTGACTTCCTCAAAGTTATTCTTTTGTAAAATACATTATAGTTAAAATCCAATTTATTGTAATAATGTGCTCATGGATTTTTTTTTAGCTTTTTGTGTAATGCAAAGTGAGAACTGAGAAAGATTTTAAATAATAATACAAATCACAATACATAAAATCATATGCTTTTAAAGGATAAGAGGAGTAGAATTTTTGAAAAGTGTGGCTTCTAAAAGGCTACAAGCTCTTCATTCTGAAACCTGTGAGAACAGTTTCTTTGCAAGCTTTCCTGTGGTCCTCCTTCCCAAGCAGGATCACATCTCCTGTTGTCTGTCATCCACGGTGGCTTTAAAATCACTTCAACTCTCATCATACTGGAAATTGATCTTTGTTCTTATAATTACACTATAACCTATTTTCATAGCCACATTAGCTGAAGGGAGGAAGTAGAGTAGGGAGAAGAGAGAACGACCTTGGTCAACAGATGAATACTTCATTCTCTGATATAAACTGATTCAACCATAGCATCAACAGTGAAATGAATGTGTCTTATTTCAAGCATATGTTCATTCAAATGAAGCAAGTTTAGACTAGAACTAGGAAAAGAATACCAAAAATAACTTATTTTCTTAATATCGGTGACCTTTGTGCTGCATTAAGAACCAATGTGTGACAAAAACAATTTTCTAATAAATGATATTCAACACTTAGAGAAACACTTTGGAACTACCATACACAAAACACAGTAATGTGTAATATGAATTCAGAATGCTCTAAGATACAGGGCATCTAAATCGTTTTCTTTCAAACATTGTGGCACAAAAAGCACCAAAGGAGACAAGTACCTCCCATTTCAGGTGGCATTAAAGAAATAGCATTATTTTATAATCAAAACCACTATTCTTTCAGCAAAAAATGGACAGAAACATTTCTCTCCTATTTCTCTCCATCTGAGCACTGAAAATCTTAGAGATGGGTTTCTCTGAGAGTTTGGGTAAACATAGAAAGAAGTCATAAAATTATAATAGGGAGCAAAGTCACGTACTACTCAGAAAAATACCAAAAAATAATGGAGAGGGCTATACATGCAAAAATGTATCTTACTTTTAGAAGATTCACCAAAATGTAAATTCTAATTTTTAAATTTTGCTCATGATCACAAAACTTATATATTTAAAAATAAGTCATTGCAATGAGATAGTCAGAAACACACCAAAATGTGTCAAAATCTATATTTGTACATATATTTACAATATATCTAAAACAGAGTTGTATATTAATAAGATTTTCAGCTCCCTTGAAAATTATACTTTCATTTTACAGCATAAATTAGATGAATTTCTAGCTAAACAGTTTTAGTGAACAATAGGCATGGGTCTTTACACTATGCTGCATTTTCGGTAAAGCTGGATCATAGTTGTAATCTTCCTTTAACTTAAAATATGTTTATAAATGGGTCTTTAATGACATATAATCTCACACTTATAATCTATGTAAAGAGAGCTATTGTGTGCATATGGTACAATGCTATCTCACAAAGCAAAACAAAACACTGAGCATCCAGCTTTGCAAAGCCTACAACAGTTGCTGTCATTCTTCCTGAAGTAAGCAGCTGTTGCCATGGTGAGAATCTGACTGAGATACAAGTTGCTAGTATTTCAAAATCCTCTATGTGCCCAGAAAAAAACTGAACACTCTCAAAGGATTTACCAGCTGCATAAATACATTCTCTGCGTGGAATAACCATGCAGTATTTAACAGAGGATTCTGTATTCAAAGGTACCTATTAAAGTTTCATCGTAATTGTGATAACAGGCTCCTTTAGAAGGATAGAATGTAACAAGACTGCAAGGAGCATGCCTTTAAGGGGGCTGGCTGACATGTAACACATTAGAATTGAAATTAAGTATTAAAGGTAAATATGATGCAAGCTTCAAGAGAGGTCACAAAATAGAGCTTGTTGAAAGATTAACAAGATGATTAGTGTGGAGGGATAAGGAAACAAATGCGTAAGAGAAAGCACCATAAGAGAAAATGTTTAGGAGGTGGTGAATGAAAGATCTGGATGAGCTCTATGAGTCAGAATGTGACCCATTGAGAATAACTCAGGTATCCAAAGTGTGTGGCCCTCAGTGTGCAATCAGCTGAATGCATGTGTATGCAGAGCAACATAGGAGCCCAGAGAGGCAAGTTCCAGAACAAGGCACAGCCTCATCTTCACAGTCAAGCAGAAGCCCAAATCTCTGAGCCAATAATTAAAACATATTACTCAAGTTTTAAGTTTGGTCACTATTCCTTAGACATGCACCTTAATTGGTTCTGCATAAGATGTAAATGAATGAGTGATATCTATTCCCCAGATGATAATGGCTAAGAAAGAACTTACCTCTGTAGGAATAGATTTTCCAAAACTTACTTTAATAATGGTTTTTAAATTCTCCAACTTCCCTTCTAGTCCACTGACCAAAGGTAGGAGAGAAAGATGATTAATAGGTCAAGGGGGATGTGTACTTGTTTATAAGTAGTTCTTTGGGGAGATTACAATCTTCATTGTCAGGATATCAGCCATCAAGTCCAAAAACATCAACCATGAATCAGTAGCAGCATTCTAATCTGAAAACACAAAACAGAACTTAGTAGCTGAGGTTCCATTCAGAAGAAACCGAAAGGCGCCACAAAATTGATGGGTGAAAAGAAGCAGCCGGAATACCACAAGATGTTCTTTGGTCTATTTCTCCCTACAAAGTCATGACAAATGAAGACCAGTGAAGACTGGCAAAGCATTGCAAAGCAAACCCATACAAGAGCTCATTTACGGCCATTGGGTTATACTTATTTTCCTTACAAACATCACATATCCTCTCAAGCATCTGCCTCAGCAGAACATCCACATAACACAATAAGTCTCCAAAGGAACTGGAACTTTCTGCTTCATGCTTCTTGAATATTTTATAGTTACTTTATAATAACAACCGTATGGCATTTTCACAGAGTGTATTTAAAGTCAGGCTCCTAAAAGCTGATGATATATTGGAGCCTGGATCCCTTCCAGATGGGGCACTGGTTTCTTTGAGAGATTGTTGCTGTTGTTCTCCAATTGATAATACCCTATGATCCTGCCTCATGACAAGGAATTACCACAGCAGGCACTACTCTTGTCTGTGATTCTCTGAGTGTGTCCTGTTAACCATTGGAGTGAAACTCACTTTTCTCTCTCTTCTATTGGATCCAACCAGTAACATGCAAACATCTCATCAAAATTTCCATTGTCTCTCATTTCCAGGCATTCATTACACTAAGAAACTGAAATTGTGTTTGTTGTGCTTGATTTCTTTCTTACTTAAAGCAATGCACGTTTTTCCAGTGCAGGATCTGAATGACTCGGAAGCCCTGTGTTGAGTTCACACAGCCCTTTTCAGGTTCCTTCGGCAAGGTTAGCAGGCCACCTCTGCTTCTTAAGGTTTTTCTTCTGCTCTTGCCCAACTAATTCTTGCCTTTCAATTTGAACTCTGATGTTCATCTACGCTGGAGATCACCTTCACAACTGACAGTTTTTAAACTATTGACACATATCTTAGTACTCAAATATATACTAGTACTTATGTTTATCTGTTATTTCTCTTTTTCAATCACATCCATGGCGCTCAACTAATTATACATTATGGCAAAATCTTTATGATTTTTGTCAGTAGGCTGCCCCAAGTTCTATTTTGTAAATTTGAGAATGCCTAAATTTCATAAATGCCTATAATATGTGTCAATCAAATCCAATTTTCCCTTCACCATCTCCCCTCTAACTATTTCTCTGACTGCCCCCTGACACGTTTCCTTCTCAAATGCATCTACTTTTATTTTGAACCCAATGAATTTAATCAGTACTTTCTGCATGTGTGTGGGTACAAGTGGATCTACCACGAGTCCCATCCTGGAAGACAGTGGTTGTTCTCCCTCTGCCAACAGCCAGCAGCTGCCAATATCTCCTCAACTTGGGCTGAAGCTTTGTGAAAACCTCCGCATTCATGTTAGGATTTGGGACTGGCCTGATGGTGTGATGATCTTATGCATGAAAACATCAATGCTCTGAAGAGTCCTGTAATCAACCTTTCATTTTGTTTTCCTTTTTTTTTTGTGGCCATGTAACTCAGTAATTTATTAATCTATACTTGCTGTAACATATTTCCCTGACACAGGTAGCAACAGATACTGCTCACCTGTCTGCACACACAGAATTTGCCTTACTGCTTAATGTTAACATTAACATTCAATAAGACATTGAAATTGTCTTAATTTCAGTACAGACTACATCGCTCCCTTTATGTGTATCTGTCTGATGGAAAATACTCATTTCCTGTTTAGCTAATGGCTATTCTCATGCTTCTTCAGTGTCCTGGAATAAATGTGACAAAATGCCCAAATACTTTCTGTGCCACACAACACTCTATTTTCCCAAAAAATAAATTTAATAAACATTTTATTCCTCATCAGAGAAAATCCAAGTATCAAATATGGTGGAAAATTCATTGATGTTTTATAAATATTATAAATACACATATACACACACATACACACTTGGGAAAACCACATCTATATTGTAGAGAAGATTGTATCTGTGACTTTATAAAATGTTGCCATATTTGCAATATTAAACATTGTTCATAGCTTCCAAATTTTATAATTGGTATGCGTACTGTCACTCATTTACACATAATATGCATGCCAAGAGAGAGAAAAAGGAGTGTGCAGGGAAGATAAAAGAAACATAGATTTTTCTACTTAAAAGAAATATACTTAGAAACAATTTATAGGACCATATTAACAAATTTTTTTTATTTTCAATATAAGCAGTGATTTATTATTTATTAGTTCTTGCATTTAATCCATGCATTTAGTGCATTTTATAATAGCCACCCCACTACTTTCCACTTATACTTCTCCATTTCTTACAATAAGTTCCTCTACTGGCTTTATATCTCTTGTAGTTATTGTTATCTTTCCTTGTTACTACATCCTACTGAGTAGAATTAATGCTTACTCTATGTCAGCAAGTGTGGATCATTCACTTTAACATGAATATGTATTAGTGGCCACACCTGCACAGAGTACTAGCTCTCTGTGGTAGTTTGAATAGGTATAGCCACCCCACAGACTCTTGTCTTTGAATGCTTGGTCATAAGGAGTGGCACAATTAGTAGTAGGTATAGCCTTATTGGAGTAAGTGTGGCCTTGTTAGAGGAAGTGTGTCACTGGGATGATGGGGCTTTGAGATCTTAAATGCTTAAGCTGTGGCCAATGAAAAACACATCTAGTCTCCTTTTGGCTGCTTGTGGATCAAGATGGAATTCTTGGCTCCTCCTGTACCAGGTCTGCCTGAAAGCTGCCATGCTTCTTGCCATCATAAAGATAGACTACAGATTTAAAACTATAAGCCAGCCTTGATTAACTGATTTTCTTTATAAGAGTTGCTTTGGTCATGGTGTCTCTTCACAACAATGGAACCAAAGCTAAGACACTTACTTTACCCCCAGCAGTTATTAACATCAAATTGCTCATCATTTTAGAATAGGACCTCATTACACATCTCCAGTCCATGGTGCAGTTTTTATGACAATTTTAATTAGATCTTGTAGCGATCATCACAGCTATTATTTATTCATGACAGCTATGACCATATCCAGAACACAGCATGTCACTGCATTCTTTTCATGTACCAGCTCTTACATTATTTCTGTCCACTCTCCTATGATACTGCTCCTTTCTGACATAAGGAGGGGAGACTCATATAAATATCCCACTTATAGTTGATAATTGAGAATCATCATGAAAATAAACAAAACAAACAATGACAAATAGGCTAACAATGAAAATTAGTGTTAGCTTGTGGACTTTTCATAGAAATTTTAAACATAGAAAAACATTGACAGGAACTATATTTATAAAAATTACCCAAAATTCAGACATTAACCAATGGACTTTATTGAAGAGGGTCAAGAGACAGTTATAGAATAAAATACGTGTAGATCATTGTATGCTATGCATGATAATGTACATAGACTGAAAAGAAACAAGGAAAAAGAAGAGAACCATGCATGAAAATTATTAGATAAAATCTATAAATTTTATCAGATAAAGCAAATTTATAGATTTTATCAAACAAATTTAGATAAATCAAATGTATAAATTTATTAGATAAATTAAACCCAGCATAATAATCCTGAGAGTAGATTAGGAAGGTTTGAGAAGATGTCACAAGAGGTCTTCAAACATAAAGGAAAACTGCAAGAATGAAATCAAATTCACAATAACTGTGCAGCAGTGAAATTTGCATGAAATTCACTGGAGAAGCTTTATTATCACAACATTGAAAGATGAAGGAAGAGATTGATTAAAAGATTCCTAGATCTCTTTTTTCAGGAGTAAATTATCAATCCGAATGCTTACCTAGGCAGATATAACTGAGAGAAGAAGCTACTCCTAGGACTCTACAGAGTGTAAAGAAATCAAGTAATGAAGTAGGATTATATTACAAGCAAAGGAGCATGTCCTTTAAATCTCTAGAGAAAACAGACTAATTCTGATGACAGAGAGAGAGAGAAAGAGAGAGAGAGAGAGAGAGAGAGAGAGAGAGAGAGAGAGAGAGAGAGGGGTTTGATGTCCAACAGAAAGTTGGACATAGCAGTACCTGAGGTCTGTGCTATACCACTTTTGGGCATATACCCAGAGGATTCTCCAGCATTTAATAAGGACGCATGTTCCACTATGTTCATAGCAGCCCTATTTATAATATCTAGAAGCTGGAAGGAACCAAGATGTCACTAAATGGAAGAATGGATACAGAAAATGTGGTATATATACACAATGTAGTACTATTCAGCCATTAGAAAAAATGAATTCATGACATTCTTAGACAAATGGATGGAACTGGAGAATATCACCCTGAGTGAGGTAACCAAATCACAAAAGAACACTCATGGTATGCACTTGCTGATAAGTGGATATTAGCCTAGAAGCTTGGAATACCCAATAGTATTATTCTTTTTTTTCTTTTTTTTATTTTCTATATTCTATGTTTACATTCCAAAGGCTTTCCCCTTTCCCAGTTCCCCCTCCCTATGTCCAATAGTTCCTCTCCCCCCCAATTATTCCCCAATCATTCCCCCTCCCCCCACAGTTTCTCTACAAAACTGGATCCAATCTTTCCAGGCCCAGGGTCCTCTCCTTTCTTTTTGGGAATCATTTGACTTGCTAATTTAATTGTGCCTTGAGTATTTAGGGCTTCTGGGCTCATTAATATCCACTTATCAGTGATTGCATTTCATGTGTATTCTTTTGTGATTGAGTTAGCTCACTCAGGAAGATATTTTCCAGGTCTAACCATTTACCTACAAATTGCATGAATTCATTATTTTTAATTGCTGAGTAGTATTCCATTGTATAAATTTTCTGTATCCATTCCTCCTTTGAGGGATATTTGGGCTCCTTCCAATTTCTGGCTATTATAAACAAGGCTGCTATAAACATAGTGGAGCATGTGTCTTTATTGTATGCAGGGGAATCCTCTGGGTATATGCCCAGGAGTGGTATGCCAGGGTCCTCTGGAAGGAACATGCCCAATTTTCTGAGGAACCGCCACACTGATTTCCAGAGCAGTTTTACCATTTTGCAATCCCACCAACAGTGGAGGAGTGTTCCTCTTTCTCCACATCCTCGCCAGCATTTGTCGTCTCTTGAGTTTTTAATCTTAGCCATTCTGACTGGTGTGAGGTGGAATCTCAGGGTTGTTTTGATTTGCATTTCTCTGATGACTAACGATGTTGAACATCTCTTAAGGTGTTTCTCAGCCATCCGAATTTCTTCTGGTGAAAATTCCTTGTTTAGCTCTGTGCCCCATTTTTTGATAGGGTTATTTGGTTCTTTGGGGTCTAACGTCTTGAGTTCTTTGTATATATTGGATATTAGCCCTCTGTCGGATGTGGGGTTGGTGAAGATCTTTTCCCACTTTGTTGGTTGTCGTTTTGTCCTTCTGAAAGTGTCCTTTGCCTTGCAGAAACTTTGTAATTTTATGAGGTCCCTTTTGTCAATTCTTGATCTTAGTGCATAAGCTATTGGTGTTCTGTTCAGGAACTTTCCCCCTGTGCCTATGTCCTCCAGGGTCTTCCCAAGTTTCTTTTCTAATAGTTTCAGTGTGTCTGGTTTTATGTGGAGGTCCTTGATCCACTTGGAGTTGATCTTAGTACAAGGAGATAAGAGTGGGTCAATTCGCATTCTTCTGCATGTTGACCTCCAGTTGAACCAGCACCATTTGTTGAAAAGACTATCTTTTTTTCCACTGGATGGTTGTGGCTCCTTTAACAAAGATCAAGTGACCATAAGTCTGTGGGTTAATTTCTGGGTCTCTTGGCGTAACTCTAACCAAACAAGCGAAAGATCTATATGACAGGAACTTCAAGTCCTTGAAGAAAGAAATCGAAGAAGACCTCAGAAGATGGAAAAATATTTCTTGATCCTGGATTGGCAGGATCAATATAGTAAAAATGGCCATCTTACCAAAAGCAATCTACAGATTCAATGCGATCCCCATCAAAATCCCAACTCAATTCTTTATAGATCTAGAAAGAGCAATTCTCAAATTCATCTGGAGCAACAAAAAACCCAGGATAGCTAAAACTATTCTCAACAATAAAAGGACTTCTGGGGGAATCAATATCCCTGACCTTAAACAGTACTACAGAGCAATTGTGTTAAAAACTGCATGATATTGGTACAGCAACAGGCAAGTGGATCAATGCAGTAGTATTATTCTTAAGATCAGAATTCCACATCCTAGGTACATCGGTGTTTATACAGTCCTTTGGCACCAGTCAAGACAAGAAAATGCTCCATTAAAATACCTAGTTGGGAGAATTTAATAAAGTTGACTCTGATGTAACTGAGGACAGACTAGTTAGGATCTGCTATGGTTTGTGGACAACACTGCATTTATCATACAGTCACAGTCACATATACTTCACCTTTTTGGAGAAAAGTAAAATATATATGTGAGCACCTAAAGAAGTATGTTTTAAAGAGAGAGTTGAGATGGGATTTCTTCACTGTACTCCTTGCCTCTTCTTTACAGGTTTTCTACTTTCATTGACACTAAGGACTGAGTAAGAGAAATTTGCATGCTAAACATATCTCCTTCCACCCAACTACAATTCTGGCTGCTGTGTGTCTTTATTTTATTGCGGCTGTAATATTTGCATGGATTTTAAAAAATGCATTATTTATTGAACTGGACCAAATGTCATGCAAACAAAGAGCTTGTAACTACCTACAGTTTATTTGCTTGTACTAGAAAATCTTTCTCTATAGAGACGAGTTTAATGTGAGATACTGGCAAAGAATTCTTAGTGAACCCATTTTCTCATTTTGACTCTCTATACTAGCAACCATATTTCAAGTTTATAGACCTTCTTTGAAACGGGTGAAGTTTGGAGAAAGAAAGAAGTTTGTTTTACAGTGACTATGCTTTTCCTTTAACTGGGCTCCGTTTTATTTTTAATGCATAGAGATGCATTAGTTTTAAAGACCTGTCAAAACCACTTTTTAAAAAGGGCAATTAGACAATGACACATTACCAGAAAATGCATGTGTGTGTCTATAATGTGTTACATGAATATAGTAAAAATAGAATAGTGCTGAATATATTTAAATTAAAATTATCCACTAGTTGCTGGAGTTGTGCCTTGGTGATTAAGAGCACTGATTTTTCTTCCATAGGACCTCTCTTGGTTCCCAGAATCCACAGGGTGATCCGAGGGGATCTGACACTTCCCTCTGACTTTACCAAGCATGTATGGTATACAGACATTCATTCAGACATAAAACTCATATATTTAAAAATAAAAATATATAAATGTTTTAATGAAGTCTCCACTATATGAAACTAATGTACTTTAATTTATGAAAATCAATATGGGAAAAGGTTAACTGGCATTATTATCATCATCACTATTTTATTATTATTATTAATTATTATTATTATTATTATTAATTTGAAATGGCCAATATTTATATTCTATTATGTAATAAAACCCCCAAATTCTCTCATAATTACCCTACATCTCATAGATTTGAAAGCATTTAATTGGTGTATTTCTGACTAAACCGCATTTAACTTTTTTAAAGTTTGCCAGGAAACATTGGCTAAATTATTTCACTGTTTCCCAAATTAAGACCAACCAAAACAATTCCTTTATCATTGAGGGAGAATGTACAGTAATTAACATCTTTCAGTGGCTTTTAATTCCCTCAATAGAAGGCAAACTGTTATCTTTATTCTCCCCAAAGATTTCTCCTCTGAATAAGGGACTCGGAAATCTCCACCCTCACTCTGTACACTGGGTTCTCCCTGTATTATCCTTTCCTTGTGCTGCAGAAAGGGGCCTCTGTGTTTTATGGAATTCATTTTGAGAAAGTGTAGGCATTTGTGTAATGCAGAAGCGAGATGCCCTCTGTTCCTCTTTCCCAATTTGGTGAGGAAAACATTTTTTCCCTCAGCTTACAGATCAAATTGATAAATTGAAAGAAATGAGTTCACACCACATGTCATTGGCATCATTGCATATGTGCGAATTTATATGTGAAGTGTTTTGGACTACAAACATGTTTCATGGGAAAAATACCTAGACACTACCTACAAATACAGAGGAGGGAATGGAAACAGAGACCATAAGTCACATGGGTATCTCTGAACATAGGTAAAATCCTCTCCTCTAATGACTTAGAAAATACTATCAGTATGCCCTAAGCTCAAAAACTACACTTCATGTGACATGCTGGCACTATCATAAAGCTATAGGTCTGTCAGAAGCTGTGTGGGCAAGAGTTGGAAAAGTCTGAGTGAATATAGAGGTAAGTATCAAATACCCCTGATATACTTTACAGACCCAAAAAAGTTAAAAACAAGAAGAAGGGTCCAAAGAATGCATGAATCTCACTTCAAAGGGAGAAGGGTCCAAAGAATGCATGAATCTCACTTCAAAGGGAACACAAAATAGTCATAGGAGGCAAATGGAGGGAAATGGGTGTGGGGGAAGAAAATGGGGCTGGTCAGGCTCAGGTATTTGAAGAGACAGGAGAGATGCCCAGAGGGCCAAGAGAATGAATGGAAATCTACAGCTGCAGGGAGTGGAGAAAGAGGACAATCTTTTGAAGTCCTAGAGATTTAGGATTGGGAGGCCTCCCAGGAGTCTATGCTGGTGACCTTAGGCAAGATGCCTAACAGTGGGAACATGGAACCTGAAGAGGTCGCCTCTTGTAGCCAGGCAGAACCCCACCCCCACCCCAGGGGAAGGATAAAGAAACCAAGCTATCCACAAAGCTTTCATCCCAAAACTTATCCTGTCTAAAAGAATGCAAAGATGAAGTTGAGACCAAAGGAAAGGCCAACCAGTAGCTGCCCTACTCGAATCCCATCCCATAGACAATCACCAGCCCCTGAAATTATTAATGATACTCTGCTATGCTTGCAGACAGGAGCACAACTGTCATCTGAGAAGCTCTACAGAGCAGCAGATTGAAACAGATGGAGATAGCCATAATCACACATTAAATGGGGGGTCAGAGACATTTATGGAAGGGAAGAGGAAGGATCGAAGGCCCTGAAGTAGACAGGAAACCCACAGGAAGAACAAAACAGTCAACAAAACTGGATCCCTGGGAGCTCTCAAAATCTGAGCCACCAACCAAAGGATATCCAGGGTCAGGAATGAGCCCCACATATATGTTGCAGTTAGGCATCTCAGTCTTCATGGCTGTCTTGTCTGATCTCAGTGGGAGAGTATGTGCCTAATTAGGCTAAGACTTGATGTGTCAGAATTGGGAAATACCATGGAAGTCTCACCCTCTCAGAGGAGAAGGGGATGCAGATGGAAGGAAGAAGTCTGTCCGGGAAGGACTGGGACAGGGAGTAGCTTTTGGGATGTTAATTAATTAATAATTAATAATTAAACACCAACCAAATAAAAGGCTTGACTTTCTGCATCAAGTATTTGACTCTGGCAATGGACAATAGACAAGAGACAGATGTTACAAAGGAAAGAAAATGAAATGGGAGTGTCAAAACTGGGCCCTGTCAAAGGAGGAAGTACATTCATCCATCATACATCACATACATATATGTCTCATAAATCCAGAGTTGAAATCTAAGCCTTATGACACTTTCGACTGAACCTGTAAAGAAACAACATCTCTATAATGCATAGGTATGGAGACGCACATGTCTGTATTGTATCTTCCCACATTGGGTTTTTCCCCCTCCATTTCAAAAGGTAAGAGAAAGCAGAGCGTATGACTGTATCTCTGAAGCATGACCTGTCCTTGATGTTTCTGTGGCTGTACGTATTACATTTTATACAATGGAAAATCTTTACAAACGCCTCTGCAATGCTAGGGAGCAATGACTCATTTCTGAAAAAGGAGGTGGAGCATGGAGAAGGTCACCTGTATCAGATGTCAACAACCCTTAGGTTATAAGAAGTGACTGGATCAGTAGACCATTCTATTTGGCATGAAGTTGTGGTTTTTTTTCTTGTCTTAGTAATGAATTGCTTGAATGATGAGTACATTGATGGCAGGGGAATAATCTCATGTAGTAAGAGTAATATTTTAATAAATTTAACACTAAACAACTAAATAAAGGACAAAATATTTTCAAAGAACAGTATTTTTAGTAAGGGCATTTTTTTATTACAAAACATGTCTTAAGCATACATACAGAAGGTGAGCTTCAAAAATATCCAGAAAAAATAGTTTGAAAAGAATCATTGATTCTTGGTTTTAGTACTTGGAACAAATAATTTGATCTCCCTAGTTCACTTTATTTTAAACTTCCAAACTTTTTCTAAAGATTTACTTTTATAGCCTACATATAATCTAATTTTCTAAGCTGACTGACTCAATCTGGCTTCATTCTGATTCCTACTGCATTGCTCTGCCAGGCCCCATACTAACTTTGCCAATATGCTCTAATCCTCTGTCTTCACTTGTGTCTAGCTAGGTTTCTCTGTGACCTGTCTCTCTATAACTGTCCAAGTAAAATTACAATACACCACAGACCATACACCTTTCTCTCAGTTTCTTAGGTATCCTCTCTTCCTGTGGTGTTCTTGAGAGAACTGGGCAGATATCTAATCTCTGACATTCTGTCAAAGCTTTCTCTGATTCATCACTTTGTCTACTTTTCATTTAGTCATGACTTTCAAACATGGATGCTTCCTTCTTCAAACTAACTTTACCTCCATTGTTAGGGATTAAATGTACGTACTAAGGGCCTGTCTGTGTTCCAGTCCAGATCCTACTGTAATCCAGGGTGTATCTATATTCAAACCAGATCATACTGACCTAGATGTGATTTCTTTGGGGGTGATTTCTTGGCAGAACATCCTTGTTGCTGAACTAAAATTCCTCTATACATATTCATATTCCAGAGAGTATCACGTCCTCCCAACATTTATCTTGCACTTAGGAGCCATTAGATCACACCATCCTTCACATCAGAAACTCTTTAGTTACTACATCTGACTTAAAGTCAGATGGGGCCGGGCCGTGGTGGCACACACCCTTAATCCCAGCATTTGGGAGGCAGAGGCAGGTGGATTTTTGAGTTCGAGGCCAGCCTGGTCTACAGAGTGAGTTCCAGGACATCCAGGGCTATACAGAGAAACCCTGTCTCAAAAAACCAAAAACAAACAAACAAACAAATGTAAGATGGGGTACCTGCGCTCTTCTTCCCAGCCCCATACATTCAGATCACACAGGATTCCCAGCTGCTTACCACATACATCTATCTCTTACTTCTGTAGCTATGAATTCTTTTGCTGTCATGCTAGCTTAGAAAATGAATGCTGAAAGTTTCCTAAGCAGGCCCCGCTGACTCAAATCCATGCAACAGTGACCATGAACTTGCTGTATTTGTTTGCCCAACTACAGGTCAGTTTTATGCATGGTGAGCCCTAAGACATTATGATAAGCTCATTCCAACCTAATTTTTTCATGTTACATTATCTGTCTAATTATGAATTAAACTTTATGTAAAACATAATTGCTAGACTGTGGTTTATTGCTTTGATAATTGTCAATGCTTTTAGCTAATTGACCTGAAAACTTTATCTATTGTGATGGATAATATCTGGATAATTATAAATTAATAGTGTGAGATATTATCTTTTAATTTTTATGTAGTCTTAAAATATATTACATGAAAATAATGCAAATTTTAAAGAACTTTTACAATTTAGGGATCATTTATGAAAAGGGATTTATATACCATTTTCATATTTTAGTGAATGTATGCAAATATAATATCTAAATTATTCAGAAATAAAGAAATATTAGCAGTGCTTTTTAAATACATTTTGAATTATTCACTGCACTAAAAGGGACTGATTTCTGACCCAATGTCAGTTCTATTCAGCTGCTTATTCCCCAGTCAGAAACATATTTTTCAGTTCTTATTAATTTCCTGAATCTATAAGGAGTGCTATCATTTCTTCCTTTTCATAATTTTTCTGTTGAAATACAATTACTTCAATTAAGCCCATTTCCTCCCTACAGCCCCTCTCACATAGCCTTTCTGGACCACTCCATTTCCTCCCATTGCTCTTAACTGAATTGTCCTTTTGTCTTTGATTATTATTGTTGTAGCACGTACACGTGTGTGCATGTATGTGTTATATATTGCATATATGTATTATATATTATATACATATAACACATATATAATGTATAAATATATATAAAGTATAGTATATATGTATATAGATGAATTCATTCTTGTTGTTTGTATGTATATGTCTTTAAGGTTGACAACTTTACATTGCACATTTAGTAAGGGGACTCATCCATAGGAAAGGCTTATTATTTTTGAGTAGTTACTCGTTGCCCAGAGGTTTTTGTCTATGAGTGCAATCTCACAAAATTTTCCCCTTATACATTAACATGTCCATTAATATTGCCATTGTTTCTCTCTTATTTATGTATTCATTTCTAAGAAGAAATTTTCACAGCCCACTGTCTGATATTCTGGCTCTTACAATCTTTCACTCTATCCTCTTTAATATTTCATGAACCATGTAAACACGTGTTGTGACATAGATGTACCTCTTGTGGAGGAGCTCCCCATGATCAGCTAATCTGTGCACTGCAAATTATTTATTTCAATAATTAGTAATACGGAAATTATGGTTCTGGTCCACGATATTGGTCCTAGAAACTACTTAACTATTTATGAAATAAATAGCTACAGACTTATTATTTGCTAATCCAAGAAAAACAGGAAAATCACATGTGTCACCTTCAAATACTTCTGTGTGTGCTCATGTGCTTTTTTCCTTTCAGATTGGGTAGGATCTGTCATAGCTCTTGAACATAGCATTCCATCATTTTAATCTGAGTATTAGTGACTGTCTGTTCATTTCCAAATGTACACTTTAAACTGACTCACTGAAAGTTTAATGATTGTTTTCTCCTATGTAAGGATATGACTATCAGAAGGATTTTCATGATAGCTTTCTCTGACACTCAACACTGACTCCACATGTTTCTTATCTGTGTTTGGAGTTTGGTTTTTACTGAGTTTCTCCTCAGCAGAAAACTGATAGGTTATTACTGAAATAGTAATAGAAAGCCCTGTTTGGTTGGCATTCATGTCAGTGAATACTACCTTCTCCAGATCCTTTGAATTGTAAAACATGCATGCCTTAGCCAGTGCAGTGGTAGACTTTTATAATGTGGAATACTTTTCAGCCTTGTGACCCAAATGATTCTGAAGCCACTATCCTCACTCAGATAAAATTACAATTCAGAAGGGTACATGTCAAATCCTTACAAGAATGCAATTGCACG
This sequence comes from Apodemus agrarius, assembly GCA_964023405.1. NCBI lineage: Eukaryota > Metazoa > Chordata > Mammalia > Rodentia > Muridae > Apodemus > Apodemus agrarius. Next base: position 4,126,058 of record OZ030007.1, read on the forward strand.
TTTGCACTTTTTTCTACCTATGAAAAGCATTAAACTGGAAAGTAAGAGCCAGAGTTACTCATTGTAGAATTCTCAAACCTCTTTTGTTTGACATTTAGCCCCCTGCTGCCCTTACAAGCTCTTCTGCAGCTAACCACCTTCATGCTTAGCTATTAAGTTGCTCCCATGATGACACCACAGGAATTTGTAAAAGCATGCATCACTGTGGCTGAGAGTAAACACACAGCTTGGGGACAGGAGACAGTCTAGCTCCTTTAATACAAAAGAAAAGTCTCATTTGTCATCCTGCTCAAAATTACAACTGTGAGAAGGTCAGAAGACAGTTTGTTGCATTTCATTTTTCTTCTTTCAGAACATGGATTTCAGACATCAAAAACTTTGGCTGCCAGGATTAGAAGAAAAAGCTTTTACCCACTGAATCATCTACCAGCCCCAAATTTTTAAAATTAAAGCTAAAGAGAGGAACCCCACCTGGGTGAACTGTATTGATTTTAGAACACATTGGTAATTAAATGAATATCTCAGAGTCAGGCATGGAGTACCTCCTTATGACCCATAAATCAGGTAGGTTTAAATCCTTAGAATGTATAGCTACATAGAGTTAAAAATATGATAAAGAAGTTCTGATGTAACAATCTGAAATTCCAAGCTTTGCACATAAACATTGGTGGTTTTGTTAGCTAAATGTTAGAATGATGTTGTTGATTAACATGAACAAAATATATATCATTTAGTATTTGTTAAGAAAATCTATTATTATTTTTCAAATTTAAAATTTTGATGTATTTAATCCAGTTTTTAGAATCATCCTATTTATAAATACATTGACTGCTCTTATTCACAATTACAGTACTTTATAATATCTATGAAAAGTTTGTTAACAAAGCAAATGATTGTTCTAAGATGTGTGTGCCTAAGCTATTTATGAGCTTCTGGTGACATTTTCTACAGCAGACCCTTATGTAACCTCTATTGTCCCATGTGTCTACATTTATAGGCAACTTATTTACTATAAGCCACTAATTAATTGATACTGAATTCATGGTCAACTATAAGTCAGACATGAATTAAGGCTTATCAAGTTCATATAATTTCTAAGCCATATATTATCTGTCTTGCTCTAGGGACAAGAAACAGAAAGCTGTTCAGATTAGAGGCCTTATGACTATGATATTGTTAAAAAACTATGGACTGGTTAAAACCCAGATCATGTGAAAACACTAGTTGTAAGCCAGACAACTTAGATTTCATTCTTGGAACACACTGAGACTATGAAAGGTGAGAATCAACTCTGAACGATTCCTCTTGCCTTCTACCTGTGTCATGAAGTCAACTCCCATCCTGCCCTCTGCATTTACATGCACACAAATACACAGAGTGAGTAAAATAATAATTCTAATGTGTTAGTGTGGAAATCAGCAAGGAAGAGCACATATGTGCAACAGAATGCAGAATAAAGAGGCCATGTAAAGACTCTGGCTCTCACCAGGCAGCTGAGGATTAGGCACATTACCTGAGGCTTTCCCTGCTGTAAACATGTCACTGGAGCAACACACAGTATTCATTGGGCTATCTCTGCATATGTCACCAAAGAGTCCAGAAAAACCCACAGGGATTGTTGTGGGGAACACATTTTACTACACAGTCACATTTGTAAATGTGGTCATCCTGGTGACACACTACTGCAGAAGCCACCTTCTTTTGATATTTGATGAGTGACAGCAATGTGGCTACAGCATTTGTCAGATTCTCTCTTAGGCTTATATTTATAGAAAAATTCTCCATAGCAACTGCTGATGAAGTAGAACAATAAAGTTCAATGCCTGTCAGCCAGTTATCTTAACTTCAGACAAATAAATTATATTTTTGCCCAAAGATATATTTTCATATTTAAACACAGATATTGACATCTGATAAGTTCTTGAAAGTGACAAAATCTGAATGGGCATAAACATCCTTAGGCAGGGAAGAAAGTCACAATATGTTTATCACAGTGTAGTATTTTTTCCCTTTCTCATGGTCAGAGCTGACTACCACACGGGAGAGTTACGACTTTCAGTCATCCCAATATCAGATCATAAAGAGCTTTGTTATCTGTATACCTAGCGAACGTGCTTGCATTCCATAGCCTTATACATACATATTTCTGTTTCTTCTATTGAGTTAATTAAAATGATAAATCAGTGAATTCTTTTTAATCTTTTAAAACTCTATAAAAATGAGTTTCCAGTATTGTCAGATATATCTCCCATCTTGATATTTATTACAGCAATCTGATACATTTTAATGTGTGTTCTATTTAATGGAATTTTTAAGCCATCACTTTACTACAATTTCATGCAGACATTATTTATTTTATAACACTATTATTTAGGTTTAATGGGCACCTTTGTTTATTTCCTTGACTTATAAATGCAAATCATATTGTATTCTAAGCCAGACATCACTGTCTTTATCCTTGGAATTTTCAAGGGTCATTTTAGATATGCCATACTAATCTAGATTCTGGACACATTTAATTCTTTTTAATTACGGATTTTACTTAATTCCAAGAGAGTCCCTGACCTGAACCAGGTGCACAGAAAAACAGTGTCCTTATCACTGACCTTGTCTGGGCAGATCCCACTGCATCCATCAGTGTGGCAGATTTATCCACTATTCCACAATTTGGGTCTTATCCAGAAGATGTGTCACTCATAGAAATAATTTGGATAACCCTTCCCATGTGTTGGAAGGTTTTATTAAAATTATTAAAGGTCATATCATTGGAGAAGCAGTAGGGGCAAATGCTGAGTAAAGGTCGGAGACAAACCTTACACCATTGACCTCCCCTCCAAATCCCTTCAGTGCTAGCGATGCATGTGTGTGCGATCTGCGTGGACAGCAGATAACACATCCATGACTATAAGCACGAACCCCATTTCCCATCATCTGCACAATGTGCTCACTTAAACAATCTATAAACACACACACACACACACACACACACACACACACACACACACACACGTATTCTTGTTGCTTAAAATCTGAGCTAAAATACCAATGCCAGTGCAAGTGGGTGACAAAAATCCATGGCCTAGTGGAAATTGCCCTTTCCAATTCCTGCCTGTGACCAATACAAGTTAGGACCTGATTGAAATTACACAAGCATGGTTACAGTACATGTGACAGTGTAGCTACATATGTCCTTGGGAATTTAAAGAATAACTGAGGCTCAGAGCTAGGAGGAAACACATACATAAATTGGAGAAAAAGCTCTGCTGATGCAGGGCTTTAGAAAGAGATGAGATGGCTTACTCAGAGGGATATGCAGCACAAAACAAACAAAACACTGAACTCAATAATAAATCTTTACCTTAGTATCCTGTTTCTTCTCTTTATATATATATATATATATATATATATATATATATATATATATAATACTGAAAATATAACTAAATTAAGGCTATAATAAAAGAAATTGAAATAATAAAAAAACCTAACCCTAGCCCTAACCTTAAAACTTCATATCCTAGAGTCTGACCAAATTTAAACTGATGGGAGAATAAGAGGAAGACTATATAAGCTTAGAAGTAAAAGGGGGGTTAAATATGTGTACACAGAGTTATGGGTGCTAAACAATAACTTAAATGCAGGCAACCACTTGATATATACATAGCTAAGGCCAAGGCATTACTAGACTACTCAAGAGAACCTTCCAACATCTTCTAGTTTTGACTTTTTTGTAATCTCCAATTTGTAGACATCTGCTTTTGGTCACAAAAATCTTTTGTACTCATCTTCAGGGTTGTGCGAATGGCATAAATACTTCATTGTCATGTAAAAATATCCTATAGAATGCATGAAAGTTTACATGCATTGTAGAAGTGTTGCTTAAATTTAATAATTAAAGATTCTAGAACACTCATGTATATATTGTCTACGTCAATGTACACGCAGGAAAACAGTAATTGAGAAAATTACTTCTTATTGTTATGACAGGCTTTTAAAGACAGCTATGAAACATTTTACAAAACTGTCATAATGTACCATACTAAGAAACCATGAGACCCTCCTCACAGCCTTGTACTGCAGATGTTCTGTGGTAGGTATGCAGTTAAATATAGGGCTGGGGAAAGGATTAGAATAGGTGAGATCATTTCAGTAGAGGCCCATTTTTGAAGACTTGTGCATCTTCAGTGTAAGCTAAAGGGAAAGGAAAGAGGTATAGAAGACAAAGAGGAAAAGAAGAGGGGTAAAGAACAGAGGAAAGATCCATATATGCACTTCCTGTATTTTAGTAGATGCCAGCATAATCCTGTACCTTTGCTGAAGGTACTCTCAGCATTGAATTTTGTGGTTAGACATTTGACGAAAACATGGCAATGTGTTTCTGGGTATATTTGTGACTTTTGTGTTGGTCTAATTGTTTACATAAGAGATCTCCCTGACATTTCATAGCTGTCTTGATCACTGCGCCCTTCTGTTCAGTTATCAGATAAGATGAAAAAATTTATCTGTTAAAGTTATAATCCCTTAGAAATTTCAGTTGTTGTTTATAAATATTCTTTATAAATATTCAAAATTCAAAACTCAAAAATATTCAATTATTCTTTATAAATATTAAAAAACCAATTGGTATGAAATTCTAGCTGTCCTGTAGATATATTTTCAAAGTCTCCTCCTCATAACAGATTGAGGTTCTTTTGTATGTATCCATTTATCTTGCATTGGATTTAAAACTTAAGTCACATAGACAGAAGAGGATATATGGATATATGTATATAACATAAGATTTTCTTCTTTTTGGTCCAAAAGTGCAATAGAATTTTGTGAGTATGATTCACCCAAGATATACTCTGAGATGAAAGACTTATATTAAGACTTGGTTGTTTTCATTCAAACTCATAAGTTCCTGTCACTTTTTTTTTTCAGACTTACTGCTTGAAACTCTGCTTAGGTGAGATTACTATTGCTGCAATGCACTCTGGACCGTAGATCTATGCAGGTATTCATCAGCTTCTTCCTCAGGAGCAGCAACCTCATTCTTCTCAATCTGGCATCACATTTTCACACTATATTTCTGCTTGATAGAAAACTGTCCTTACTCCCTCTGTTACTTGTTAAGTGCTAATATACAATTGTTAAATTGTTGATGCTGGTAATTTATTGTGTTCCTGTGTTTAACTCATGATGCTGAATTGAGATTTAGAAGTCTTAACCTAATTCTAAATCTTTTAAGTGTTCCAGATAGTATTTTTCCTTTCCATAATTTATTTACTTTTTATTCACATTATATCCTAGTTGCATCCCTCTCCCTCTTCTCCTCCAAGTCCTTCCCTACAAGTCCCTTCCGCCACTACCACTACCTCCTCCCCTTCCTCTCAGAGAGGAGGAAGACCCCTTGAGTACCCCTCTAACCAGGGACATCAAGTCCCAGCAGGACTCAGCATCTTCTCTCCCACTGAGGCCAAATCCGGAAGTCCATCTAGAGGAAGAGGCTCCAGTGGCAGGCAACAGAATCAGAAACAGTGCCCCTGCTCCATATGTTAGGGATCCCACATGACGACCAAGCTGAACATCTGATACAAATGTGTAGGGATCCAGCCCCTGCATGTTCTTTGGTTGGTAGTTTAGCTTCTGTGAGCCCCTATGGAGCAGGTTAGTTGACTCTGTACGTCTTATTGGGATGTCCTAGTCCCCTCTAGCTTGTTCAATTCTACTCCTTTCTCTTCCGCAAGACTACCTAAGCTCCTCCTGATGGGTAGCAATGGGTCTCTGCATCTGTTTCTATTAACTGCTGGATGAAGCCTCTCAGGAAACAGTTATGCTAGGTTCTTGTGTGCAATCATATCAGAGTATCATTAATCATGTCAGGGATTTGCTCACTTGCATGGGATAGGCCTCAAGTCACTGGTTGGCCCAGTATCTGGTTGTCTATTTCCTCAGTCTCTTGCATTGTCTTTGTCCCTGAACATCTTGTAAGCCAGACAAACTTGGGGTTGAAGGTTTTGTGGGTTGATGTCTCCATGCTTCCACTGGAAATCATGCCTGACTACATGGCTACTTCTATATCTCCTGCTGGTAGGAATCTCAGCTAATGTCACCACCATAGACTCCCCATATCCTTCCCCCATCCCAGGTCTATAGCTAGTCCCAAACATATTTCCCACCAGTTTCCATTCTCACACCCAGCCCTCCACTCTTCCATCTTTACTCATAACTGTTAGGTATCTCCATACCCATCTTTACCCCTTCTCCCACCCAGTTGCCTCTTTCCATCCATATATGTGCATAAATACCACATATGTCTTTTATGTCAATTTAACAGGAGCTCAAGTCATCCAAGAGGAGGGAATCTCAGTTGAAAAGAGGCCTCCATAAGATCCAGGTAGAGAACATTTTCTTAACTAGTGATTCGTTGGAGAAATCCCAGCCCAGTGTGGCCCTGTTTCCTGGCTCTATGACAAAGCAGACCAAGGAGCAAGGCTGTAAGTATCCCTTTCCACAGCCTCCACAGTAGCTCCTAACTCCAGGTTCTTGAGCTACTTGAGTTTCTGTCCTGACTTCTCCTAGTGATGAATAGTGAGGTGAAGGGTAAGCTGCATGAACCCTGTCCGCATGTACTCCTACATACACTGCTTTTGGTTATGGCTTGTCAGCATAGCAATGGAAACCATAGCAAGGACACTGAGCACAACCTTGTTGTTTCCAACGTATTTGTCACATAGCTAGCTTTTGTACTATCATTGTTAGATTTTAATCCCTTGTATTTTGATCTCTCCTGACTCAAAGATAATCAATTTTTAAATGTGTGGATTGAAATGATGTACAGATTTTTGGAAATCTTCCACTATTATATGCAATATAAATAGGCACACTGTAGGCATTTCCTTCCAATAATGTAAAACTTCATATATGTTAAGTGTTCTAAAGTTCAATTTCTTACCAGTTTTACAATGTTTAATAATCTGTATGTCACTGTATATAAATATAAAGTTCTGGATGATCTTTTATATATTTTCAAACACATAAATGTTAATTTAATTCTTTTCAAAAATAAGCCTTTGGAATGTAAACAAAGAATATAGAGTAAATAATAACAAAAAGTAAAATAAAAATAAGTATTTATGGTCTTTTGAACATTTTAAAATTATTTTGTGCTTTAACCAATTATTTTACTCAGCATATGATAATAACAGTATGTAAACATTTGGTCTCTTGTATTTTTCTTCCTGTTTGCCTATAGATTAAAAGCAGTGAAAATCTCTAGCTCATATGTGTTTGCTTGTACATGGCCACTGGAACTGACAAATATTAAAATGCATAACCATATGTCCAACACATACTTTATTTATACATAATGAATTCATAAACATGCCTGTGATATACATTTTCATATTATGATTATACAATATTAGTAAATACATAGACAGATAAGACTAATATAGGTACATGATGCACAAGCAATGTTAAAATACAGAGATGATAGATGGCAGATGATACAGAGCTAGATACTTATAAAAATATGTATGCATATATAGATAATAGATAAAAATAGATAATTGAAACATAGACTGATAATCAGGTCTTAGAAGGTAAATTGACCAAAAATTCTAAAACTCATTAAATACTCAAATATCTTCATAACGTGTTCTACTATCTGAATGCATTGTGTTATTCTATGTGAATGCATTATAATGAAACAACAAAGAATCATAGGAAACTATAAGCAACTTAAATGTTTCCTAAATAATGTTTGGGCACGGATTATTGCATATTGCTACAAAATGATACTATAATATTGTTTAAATAACATTTACAAAATGGCAAACATTTTTCTAAGTATGTTCTGTCTATGTGCTCACATTTTTTTCTAATAGCACTATTGAGCTGCTATCTCCACTTTACAGTTAATGAAGTTAAAGCATGAAATATTTAAGAAAATCCCCTTTTCTCACACTGGGATTCTTTGGTGGAGACAGCAATAAGCTCCAGGCAGTCTTGTGGTCCACGAACTTATGGCATAACTGCATAAATCTACTATGCTATTATTCATTGTTATAAAAATTTTAATATATTTTCTTTTTGAGAATATTTAACATTTCAAGTTATTAAAATAAAAACATTAGTCAATGCTCAATAAGAATACAATGTAAATGTCAATGTGGGGTTAAATAAAATAAAACCACTTACTCAGTTGAATAATTAAGTTATTCAAGATGATGGAGATATTTATGCTCCTTTAAATTTTCTACATTAAAAGTGAAGTGTTGAACTCATCAACCAAAAACATATCTTGGGGGCTGGAGAGATAGATCAGTGGTTAAGAGCACTGATCTTCCAGAGGCCTGAGTTCAATTTCCAGCAACTACATGGTAGCTCACAATCATCTGCAATGGGATCTGTTGTCACCTTCTGGTGTTTCTGAAGACAGTGACAGTGTGGTCACATATATAAAATAAATAAATATTTTAAAAGAAGAATAAAATCTACATAAATAAAACAGGCAGTAATTGACAATCTGTACTTAAACAAGAAATGTAATAAAGTAAGTTATTCCAGAATTTTAATATATTAGTGACACTGGAAACACACAGCCTGTTGTTATGTGTGCTCATATGATCTATCCTTCTACAAAAAACTCTTTGTAGAAATAACAGCTTAGAATAAGCACCAATGTTGAGGTAGGTTCTTTTTGGACAGGGAGAGCTTGAGGGCAAGATGTAACTAAGAGTGTCTCCAGGTTTTAATGGTGGATCCATCAGGATTCACCACTGGAGGATTTAGATTTAAATAGGCTTACAGATTAGGATTTTAGTTGTTGCACCTAGTGATAAGTTACCATTGTTTCGGGACTAAGTCTGTGTAGTGTTTTCCTCCACATGGCAGTTCGACTGGGTTCAACAGTGGAAGTAAGGTTCTGCTCCTGGAGCTGATCCTGTGCCACAGCACTCCATACCCAAATATAACTAGGAGAGAGCTGGTATCCCAGGAGTACTGACATGCCTGTAAGCACAGGTTAAGACCACCACTTCTGCTCAAATTCCTGGCCTAAGAGGAACCCTCACAGAGCCATCAGGACTCAGGAACCAAGGAACAGCTGGGGAGAGGATCCTTCCAATTTCCATCTGTACCCTGGAGCTGATACTGTGCCACAGAGCTCCATACCCAAATTCCTCCCAGAGAGAACAGGTCTCCCAGGAAAACTGACACACAGGCTTGCAGGAGGGACAAACCACAGTCAGAGACAGCAAGACCAGCTAACACCAGAGATAACCAGATGGCCAGAGGCAAGGGCAAGAAAATAAGCACCAGAAACTATGGCTACTTGTCATCAAGAGAACCAAGTTTTCTTACCTGGTTACCCCAACACACTAGAAAAGCAAGACTGATTCAAAATCATATCTCATCATGATGATAGAGGACTTTAAGAAGGACATAAATAGTTCCCTTAATGAAATACAAGAGAGCACAGGTAAATAGCTAGAAGCCCTTAAAGAGGAAACACAAAAATCCCTTAAAGAATTACAAGAAAACACAACCAAGCAGGTGAGGAATTGAACAAAAGCATCCAGAATATAAATATGGAAATAGAAACAATAAAGAAATCACAAAGGGAGACAATCCTGGAGATAGAAAACCTAGGAAAGAGATCAGGAGTCCTAGATGCACATCATCAACAGAATACAGAGAAGGAAGAGAAAATCTCAGGTGCAGAACATACCATAAAAAACATTGACACAACAGTCAAAGAAAATGCAAAAGGCAAAAAGCTCCTAATCCTAAACATCAAGGAACTCCTAGACACAATGAGAAGACCAAACTTAAGGATAATAGCTAGAGAAGCGACCAAAGATTCCCAACTTAAAGGGCCAGTAAATATCTTCAACAAAATTGTAAAAGAAAACCTCCTTAAACTGAAGAAAGAGATGTCCATGAACATATAAGAGTCTTACAGAACTCCAAATAGATTGGTCCAGAAAAGAAATTCGTCCTGTCACATAATAGTCAAAATAGCAAATGAACAAAACAAAGACAGAATATTAAAAGCAGTAAGTAAAAAAATGTCAAATAACATATAAAGGCAGCCCTATCAGAATTACACCAGACTTCTCACCAGAGACTATGAAAGCTAGAAGTTCCTGGGCAGATGTTATACAGACCCTAAGAGAACACAAATGCCAGCCTAGACTACTATACCTAGCAAAACTCTCAATTACCATAGATAGGAAAACCAAAATATTCTATGAGGAAAAAATTATATAATCTTTCCACAAATCCAGCACTACAAAGGAAAATGGATGAAAAATGCCAATACTAGGAGGGAAACTACACCCTTGAAAAAGCAAGAAAGTAAAATATATTTGTAAGTAAGAAATCATAAAAAAATATTAAACAATGACTGACAAACTGTGTCAGTCAAACTGTGTGCCCACACTCATGCATCTCAATTAGTGATGTCATTAGTGAAGCCAAAACAAAAGAAAATGAATCTTTTTATAATTATAAAACATTACATTTTAATTTGTACTGTAAATGAAAATTGAATAATTTATTTATATGCCCACTTTTTAAATTTTTCTTTTCTATATTCTATGTTTACATTCCAAAGGCTTTCCCCTTTCCCAGTTCCCCCCACCATATGTCCCATAATTCCTCTTCCCCCCAACTATTCCCCAATCATTCCCCCTCCCCCCACAGTTTCTCTACAAAACTGGATCCAATCTTTACAGGCCCAGGGTCCTCTCCTTTCTTCTTCTTGGGAATCATTTGACTTGCGAATTGTGCCTTGAGTAGGGCTTCTGGGCTCATTAATATCCACATATCAGTGATTGCATTTCATGTGTATTCTTTTGTGATTGGGTTAACTCACTCAGGATGATATTTTCCAGGTCTAACCATTTACCTACAAATTGCATGAATTCATTATTTTTAATTGCTGAGTAGTATTCCATTGTATAAATATACACATTTTCTTTATCCATTCCTCCTTTGAGGGATATTTGGGCTCCTTCCAATTTCTGGCTATTATAAACAAGGCTGCTATAAACATAGTGGAGCATGTGTCTTTATTGTATGCAGGGGAATCCTCTGGGTATATGCCCAGGAGTGGTATGCCAGGGAAGTGACATGGCCAATTTTCTGAGGAACCGCCAAACTGATTTCCAGAGCAGTTTTACCATTTTGCAATCCCACCAACAGTGGAGGAGTGTTCCTCTTTCTCCACATCCTCTCCAGCACTTGTTGTCTTTTGAGGTTTTAATCTTAGCCATTCTGACTGGTGTGAGGTGGAATTTCAGGGTTGTTTTGATTTCCATTTCCCTGATGACTGATGATGTTAAACATCTCTTAAGGTGTTTCTCAGCATTCCGAAATTCTTCTGGTGGAAATTCTTTGTTTAGCTCTGTACCCCATTTTTTGATAGGGTTATTTGGTTCTTTGGGGTCTAACTTCTTGAGTTCTTTGTATATATTGGATATTAGCCCTCTGTCGGATGTGGGGTTGGTGAAGATCTTTTCCAACTTTGTTGGTTGCCGTTTTGTCCTTCTGACAGTGTCATTTGCCTTGCAGACACTTTGTAATTTTATGAGGTCCCATTTGTCAATTCTTGATCTTAGTGCGTAACCTATTGGTGTTGTGTTCAGGAACTTTCCCCCATGCCCATGTCCTCCAGGGTCTTCCCAAATTTCTTTTCTAATAGTTTCAGTGTATCAGGTTTTATGTGGGGGTTCTTGATCCACTTGGAGTTGATCTTAGTGCAAGGAGATAAGAGTGGGTCAATTTGCATTCTTCTGCATGTTGACCTCCAGTTGAACCAGCACCATTTGTTGAAAAGGCTATCTTTATTCCACTGGATGGTTGTGGCTCCTTTATCAAAGATCAAGTGACCATAAGTCTGTGGGTTAATTTCTGGGTCTTCAATCCTGTTCCATTGATCTACTTGCCTGTTGCTGTACCAATACCATGCAGTTTTTAACACAATTGCTCTGTAGTACTGCTAGAGGTCAGGGATATTGATTCCCCCAGAAGTCCTTTTATTGTTGAGAATAGTTTTAGCTATCCTGGGCTTTTTGTTTCTCCAGATGAATTTGAGAATTGCTCTTTCTAGATCTATGAAGAATTGAGTTGGAATTTTGATGGGGATCGCATTGAATCTGTAGATTGCTTTTGGCAAGATGGCCATTTTTACTATATTGATCCTGCCAATCCAGGAGCAAGAAATATTTTTCCATCTTCTGAGGTCTTCTTTGATTTCTTTCTTCAAGGACTTGAAGTTCCTGTCATACAGATCTTTTGCTTGTTTGGTTAGAGTTACGCCAAGATATTTTATGTTGTTTGTGGCTATTGTGAAGGGTGTTATTTCCCTAACTTCTTTCTCAGCCTGCTTGTCCTTTGAGTACAAGAAGGCCACTGATTTGCCTGAGTTAATTTTACAACCAGCCACTTTGCTGAAGTTGTTTATCAACTGTAGAAGTTCTCTGGTGGAGTTTTTTGGATCGCTTAAGTAAACTATCATATCGTCTGCAAATAATGATAGTTTGACTTCTTCCTTTCCAATTTGTATCCCTTTGACTTCCTTATGTTGTCTAATTGCTCTCGCTAGAACATCAAGTACTATATTGAAAAGATATGGAGAGAGAGGGCAGCCTTGTCTAGTCCCTGATTTTAGTGGGATTACTTCAAATTTCTGTCCATTTATTTTGATGTTGGCTACTGGTTTGCTGTAGATTGCTTTTACTATGTTTAGGTATGGGCCTTGAATTCCTGCTCTTTCCAAGACTTTTAGCATGAAAGGATGCTGAATTTTGTCAAATGCTTTTTCAGCATCTAATGAGATGACCATGTGGTTTTTTTATTTTAGTTTGTTTATGTAGTGGATTACATTGATGGATTTCCGAATATTGAACCATCCCTGCATCCCTGGGATGAAGCCTACTTGATCATGGTGAATGATCGTTTTTGGTGTGCTCTTGGATTCGGTTGGCAAGAATTTTATTTAGTATTTTTGCATCGATATGCTTAAGGGAAATTGGCCTGTAGTTCTCTTTCTTTGTTGGATCTTTTTGTGGTTTAGGTATTAGTGTAATTGTGCCTTCGAAGAATGAGTTGGGCAGTGTCCCTTCTGTTTCTATTTTGTGGAATAATTTGAAAAGTATTGGTGTTAAGTCTTCTTTGAAGGTCTGGTAGAATTCTGCACTAAAACCTTCTGGTCCCATACTTTTTTTGGTTGGGAGGCTTTCTATAACCCCTTCTATTTCTTTAGGGGTTATGGGACTATTTAGCTGATTTAATTGATGCTGATTTAATTTTGGTATTTGGTATCTGTCTAGGAAATTGTCCATTTCCTCCAGATTCTCCAGTTGTTTTGTGTATAGACCTTTGTAGTAGGATCTGATGATCTTTTGTATTTCCTCAGTTTCTGTTGTTATATCTCCCTTTTCATTTCTAATTTTGTTAATTTGTACACTGTCTCTGTGTTCTTTGGTTAGACTGGCTAAGGGTTTATCTATCTTGTTGATTTTCTCAAAGAACCAGCTCCTGGTCTTGTTGATTCTTTGTATGGTTCTCTTTGTTTCTACTTGATTGTTTTCAGCCCTGAGTTTGGTGATTTCTTGTCTTCTACTCCTACTTGGTGAATTAACTTCTTTTTCTTCCATGGCTTTAATGTGTGCCATTAAGCTGCTCGTGTATGCTCTCTCCAGTTTCTTTTTGGATGCACTTAGAACTATGAGTTTTCCTCTTAGCACTGTTTTCATTTTGTCCCATAGATTTGGGTAGGTTGTACCTTCATTTTCATGGAATTCTAAAAAGTCTTTGATTTCTTTTTTTATTTCTTCCTTGACCAAGGTGTCATTGAGTAGAGTATTGTTCAGTTTCCATGTGTATGTCGGCTTTCTGTTGTTTTTGTTGCTATTGAAGACCACTCTTACTCCATGGTGATCTGATAGGAGGCATGGGATTAGCTCGATTTCTTGTATTTGTTAACATCTCTCTTGTGACCAATTATATGTTCTATTTTGGAGAAGGTACCATGTGGTGCTGAGAAAAAGGTATATTCTTTAGCTTTAGGATGAAATGTTTTATATATATATATATATATATATATATATATATATATATATATATATGTATATATATATATGTTAAATCCAATTGGTCCAAAGTTTCAATTAGTTTCACTGTGTCCCTGTTTAGGTTCTGTTTTCCTGATTGGGCCATTGAGGAGAGTGGAGTGTTGAAGTCACCCACAATTATTGTGTTAGGTGTAATGTGTGCTTTAAGCTTTAGTAAGGTTTCTTTTACGAATGAGGGTGCCCTTGCATTTGGAGCATAGATGTTCAGTATTGAGAGCTCTTCTTGGTGGATTTTCCCTTTGGCCAGCAAGAAGTGACCTTCTGAGTCTCTTTTGATGACTTTAGGTTGGAAGTCAATTTTATCTGATATTAAAATGGCTACTCCAAGTTGTTTACTGAGACCATTTGCTTGTAAAATTTTTTCCAGCCTTTTACTCTAAGGCAGTGTTCATCTTTGACCCTGAGGTGTGTTTCCTGTATGCAGCAAAATGTAGGGTCCTGTTTCCCTATCCAGTCTGTTAATCTATGTCTTTTTATTGGGGAATTGAGTCCATTGATATTAAGAGATATTAAGGAATAGTAATTATTACCTCCAGACATTTTTGAAATTATTTTTTTAAATTTATCTATTTATTTATTTTTTATATTTGAGAGGTTATCTTCTTTTGGGTTTGATGAGAGGAGGTTTCTATCTTGCTTCTTCTTGGGTGTAGTTTCTGTCCTTTTCTTGGTGGTTTCCCCCTATTATCCTTTGTAGGGCTGGATTTGTGGAAAGATATCGTGCAAATTTGGTTTTGTCATGGAATACCTTGATGTCTCCATCTTTGGCAATTGAGAGTTTTGCTGGGTAAAGTAGTTTTGGCTGAAGTTTGTGTTCTCTTAGAGTTTGCACAATATCTGCCCAGGATCTTTTAGCTTTCATGGTCTCAGGTGAGAAGTCTGGTGTTATTCTGATAGGTCTTCCTTTATATGTTGGCCTTTTTCTCTTGCTGCCTTTAATATTCTTTCTTTGTTTAGTACATTTGGGGTTTTGATTATTATGTGACAGGATGTATATCTGTTCTGGTCCAGTCTGTTTGGGGTTCTATAGGCTTCTTGTATATTCATGGGCATCTCTCTCTTTAGGTTGGGGAAGTTTTCTTCCATCATTTTGTAGAAGATATTTGCTGGCCCTTTAACTTGTAAATCTTCAAGCTCGTCTATACCTATAATACTTAGGTTTGGTCTTCTCATTGTTTCCTGGATTTCCTGGATGTTTGGGTTACAGACTTTTTGCATTTAGTATTTTCTTTGACTGTTGAATCAATGGTTCCTATGGTATCTTCGTCTTCTGAGATTCTGTCTTCTATCTCTTGTATTCTATTGTTGATATTTGCATCTATGGCCCCTGATTTCTTCCCAAGGTTTTCTATCTCCAATGTTGTCTCCCTCTGTGATTTCTTAGTTGTTTTTACTTCTGTTTTTAGTACCTGGTTGGATATGCTCAGATCTTTCGCTTGGTTGATTGTGTTTTCATGTATTTCTTTAAGAGATTTTTGTGTTTCCTCTTTCATAGCTTCTACTTTTTGGCCCACGTTCTTCTGTATTTCTTTAAGTGATTTTTGTCTTTCTTCCTTATTGTCTTCTTCTTTTTGATCCATCTTCTCCTGAATTTCTTGAAGTGAATTTTGTATTTGCCTTGTAAAGGCTTCTAACTTTTGATCCATTTTCTCCTCTATTTCTTTACGAAATTTTTCTATGTGTTCAGCTACCAGTATCCTGACCAGTGATTTTATATCCAAGTCTTGTTTTTCTGGTATTTTGGGGTATCCAGGGCTTCTTGTTGTTGGCGAACTGGGTTCAGATGCTGTCATGTTGCCTTGATTTCTGTTAGTAATGTTCCTTCGTTTTCCTTATGCCATCTGGTTATTTCTGGTGTTAGTTGGCCTTGTTGTCACTGGCTGGTGTTTGAATCTCCTGTGAGGCTGGACTCACTTGTTGTTTCTCTACTGGTGATTATGTGTGACTGCTGCTCTAAGGGATCACGAGCTGGCTGCCACCTGCTGCCCTGGTGCAAGGCCGGAGGGCCAGGGGAAGTCCTGCAGAGCCTCAGCAGGGCTGGGCCTGCCTGGTGGCGAGAGCCTAGCATATCCCCCCTGCGACAGTAGCCCCAGATGAAGCAGTATCCAATTTATTCTATGAAGCCACAGTTACGCTGAGTATTCTCTCTTGGAGATGGAACAGTTTCTCTCTAATAAGGAACTTGTCGAAATTTCCTTTCATAAAGCTCTTCATAAGAGGTTTTTTGTACCTCTATCATGTTTAATGTTCCAATTAGATTTCAAAAACTTGTTGAGTGCATATTACTTTTAGGTTCAGAAAATATCATGTATATTTAGGAGGCATTTAACTATTATAAATTATTTTGAGGAATTTAGAAAAAGTCAATAATGAGTTGTTTATTTTAAATTAAATTTTATTATTTTAATAAAACATAAAATTAAAAAAGGTTGCAAAAAATCAAGTGTGATGGTAAAAGAAAGAGAAAGACACAGAGAAAGACAAAGGAAGAGAAAAAGATGGAGATATATAAAGACAGAAACAGATACAGTGCCAGAGCCAGTGGCAGGAGGAAAAATAAAATGAATACGAGGACAAGCAACACCTACTCTTCCTTTGATGTGGAAACTAAAGACAATGTAAACTTGACTATATAATTAATTGTAATGATAACTGAGTTTGGGAGATAAGAGGCAAAGTAATTCTGTATTCCAATGCTTTTTCTGTATACCTGTTGGACTGTAACACTGATTCTTGCAGTTTTACAAAATGAATACAAGTTCCCCAAAGTAAAATATTTTTGAAATAAAAGAACAAGCATTGGCGAAGCCAAGATTGTCCATTGAGCGGATCTATTTTATCTAAAGCAAAAAGTTAATGACTCCTCGTCACCTGGAATGTCAGAGTGAAAAAGGATCAATCAACCTGATAATCCTGGAGAACTCTATTAGGACCCAACCTGCACCGGAATCCCCAATACAACGAACATGGTTTAGACCCTCATTCTGCAGAAAACAGAACACAACCCAGTGAAAGAGCAGAACTAATGTATTAAATAATAACGTTTACTGCAGAGTTGATGAGCATTTTCTACACCAAGGTTTACAGCTTTTATATTAGGACATTATGGACATGAGTTTGCTACATACAATCTAATTATTACTTTTAAAATTTGGAAATAGTGAAATCATTTCTGTGTGATTATAGGAGGTTAGCAATTTGTGTAAAGTGATCATTAAGATGTTGCAGTTAACAGCTCTTATCCCTTAACAGACTATCTCATTTAATATCATTTAATGAGCCACTAAATATATTCAAGGGCTCATTAGGATCATCAAATGCTCTGAAAAACATAGCCGTGGAGTATGTGCAGCTGAGATGGCTCAACACGGTTCATAAGGCCCTAAACATGCCACGAGTGTGTCTCAGCCGCATCTCAGCCACCAGGATGATCTGTGCAGTCTCAACCTCAAGCAATTCTGTGGGAAAACGCCTTTGCCTTTTACACCATGAGTGGAACTTGTAGCCATTGCTTGTGGACAACAACTGAAGACAGATATTTGTGTTCTGCTCCAGAATTCCTTTAGTTAGGCAAGATTAAAAAGAATGATAATTCTCTGCATTAAATTAATTTCTGGGATTTCTCCATTTGAGTCTCACATCCATCTGCATTTCCTTGACTGACATATTTCCCCAGAAGAGCATTACAGTGCATGTGAAAACCTATCCTTGCCTTCTATGGTTAGAGGCAGGCATCTCTCTCAATCTGAGCCTGGAGGTTATTTGCTCAAAAAGATGTGGCTTGTTTACCAGCTGCTGTCTGAGACAGGGGAAAGCATTCATTTCATGAAGGGAATTTCACTCTTGTTGATTTAGAAATATATGGCTAAGAAAAGACAAAATGCCATATTCCTTCACCCCTAAAATTATGGTAATAAAATGAAATGCCAATAATATGTCTATCTCATATGATATAAGTGTCTCAACATCCCTAGACAGGAGACATGAGTGAGCAAACCCTTCTCTTTTAGCCAGGAGCAATACGAAGAATTAACACCTGAATATTTTTTTTCTCACAGGTGAGAAATGTTAGGGCTTCAGTGATAAAAAAAACTGTGCTGCAAACAGACTTTATATCCCAGACAGGCTGCATTGTTGGAAATCTGTACTCTTTGAGTCTTAAAATTATTATTTATATCAAAACATTTTCTGGCTGCTTTTGATAAGCGTCATATGTACAATAAGTTACCCTTGCTTTCTTTATAAAACTGACTTTGAATATTTAAAACAAGTTTTTTTAGTCACAATAGACTTGTTTCTACTTGCAGGGCATAATCTAGCCTGCAGCTTCCTGCGGGCTCTGGAGTGCCCTGCAGCGCTTCTCACAAACACCATTATTACTGTGCAGCTTCCGACCGAACCCCAGGCGGCTTGTTTACTTCATATTCTCAACTCCAGGTTGTTCACACCCCAATCCCAGTGGTAGTTATTTGGTTCTAGTGACTTTGACAATCCACTAATCCAGATCACCAAATTCCATCTTCAGGTTATGATAGTAGCAATCCATTGCTCTCCGGATCCCTGTGCCAGAAAAAAAAAGAGAGAGAGAACGAATGCCAGGAGAGAGAGAACGAATGCCACGGAGGCACTGAGATCTCAGACAATCTGTTCAGCATCTACCGGGCCCTAAATGAGGTACAGTCCACTGAACACGGTGTTAAGGAGTCTCAGAAAGGGCAGATTAGGATTAGAGTTTTTCGGTTTTCATCAGAGGTGTGGATCCTTTTTGGGTTGAATGCAATTTTCCCAGGTTGTTTTCATTTAAGAGAAAAGTGTCTGCTTCAAGTATTCTGAAAAAAAAAAAGGACACAATTCACACATCAAATGATGCCCAAGAAGAAGGAAGAAAAAGTATGGATACTTTGGTACTTCTTAGAAGGGGAAACAAAATACCCAGGAGATACAGAGACAAAGTATAGACCAGAGTCTGATGCTGAACAGATTGTCTGAGATCTCAGTGCCTCCGTGGCATTCGTTCTCTCTCTCCTGGCATTCGTTCTCTCTCTCTCTCTTTTTTTTTTTCTGGCACAGGGATCCGGAGAGCAATGGATTGCTACTATCATAACCTGAAGATGGAATACAGGAGATACAGAGACAAAGTATAGACCAGAGTCTGAGGGAAAGGCCATCCAGAGACTACCCCACCTAGTGATCCATCCAAATATACAGTTACAAAACCGAGACACTATTATTGATGCCCACAAGTACTTCCTGACCGGAGCCAGATATAACTATCACCTGGGAGGCTCTGCTAGTGCATGACAAATACAGAGGGGGCACTCTCAGCCAGCCACTGCTCTGAATACAAGGACCCCAATGTGGGAGCTAGAGAAAGGACCCAAGTAGCTGAAGGGTTTGCAGTGCCATAGGAGGAACAATGATATGAGCCACCCAGTAATCCCAGAGCTCCCAGGAACAGAACCATCAACCAAAGAGTACCCATGGCTTCAGATGCATAAGCGGCAGAGGATGGCCTTGTTAGACACCAAAGGGAGGAAAGGCTCCTGGTTCTCGAAAGGCTCCTTGCAGAAGTATAGAGGAATACCAGGACAGGGAAGCAGGGGGGGATTGATTGGGGAACAGAGGGAGGGGAGATGGCTTATGGGATTTTCGGGGAGGGGCATTACCAGAAAAGGGGAAATCATTTGAAATGCAAACAAAGAGTATATCTTAAAAAAAAACAAAAACAAACAAAAAACAAACAAACAAAAACAAAAACAAAACAAACAAACAAACAAACAAAAAAACAACTCAGAGGCTGGGAATGTGCAGACTGCCCTCTTCCCTCTACAGTTTAGAGCAAAACTTGATGAACTACTGCTGGATGTTGTAAGTGCATTATTGATCAAAACTAAAATAAATAAACAAAATGCTCATTGAAAAACTACTTTTCAGCTGCCACCAACTGGTTTGTCTCAAGCCATCCACCTCCTGTGTGAATGTAACATTAGAAGGATGAGTTTCCCAGCTCTTTTACACAGTTGTCAAGTGGTTTGTGATAATAATCCCACATTTCCATCTTTTTGTTATATCAAGCAGCTGTTTTACAGCCTGGGATTAGAGAGCTTGGCTCTTTGCCCGTGTTCCTGGTCTTGGCTGCTGATTGAAGGAACACCTGCTGCTTTCACGGTGCCGCCTCAGAGGGAAACACCAAAACATGGATCAACACAGAATTATTTTATCTGAAACAATTTTGGGGAACAAGTCTGTGAACACTTAAATTTCTGCCCAAAGCAAGACACTATCAACTACATAAACATTTATCTCTTTACGAAGAAGGTAAGACATGGTTCAAAAAAATACCACGACTTCCTACAATTCCAGAAAATAAGTGTTCAATAGGTTCAGAAAAGCCTGTCATTCTTTTTCAGCATCCATGTGTCAGATAAACACATTTAATTTGGGAAGCATTGAGCTAAGTTGGTGTTTGCCATGCTGAGACCTCTCTGACACAATGTAGCATAGACCCTGCTTGGCATGCACATGAAGAAAATATTTGCTGAAAACTATTTATTAAAGATGCACTGTTGGGAGAGTCTCTGTGTTTGTGTGAAATGGGGTTTATTTGAGCGCTGGTAATTGATATCAAACTATAACATGCTGATAGTACCAGGAGATAAATTATGAAGTAAACAGAGGTGAAATAATGAGACTTGAAAAGATTTGTAGTCAACATTAAACTATCTGAAATAAAAGCATTGATGAGTAAAATTAAAAATATGTATTTTTAAACCTGCAGAGTGGCAAACTTCTATAGATATGAGTATAGGAGAATGTATAAATGAGAATGTATAAAACTCTATAGATATGAGTATAGGAGAATGTATAAATGAGGTTAAATGAATATAGAAGGAAGACAAATCAGAGAATGAATGAAAATTCTCTTAGTATTTTAGAATTCTCTTAGTATTAAGAGAATTGAGTCTGCAGCTATGTCTCAGTAGTTAAATGTAGCAACTGCTGTTGCAGAATGCCAGAAAATGGGCTCAGTTTCCAGAATTCAGATGGTAGGTCACAAACATCTGTAGCCCCAGTTCCATGGGATCCAGTGTTCTCTTCTGGCCTTCACAGGCACCAGCACAAGCCAAAGTCATAGTGCACATACATACATGCAAACAACACCCATCCACATAAAATAAAATAATTTTTAAAAAGAAAGAAAACTTGTTCACACTCCTCAGTAGAAAACAAGTTCAGAGTTTACCATTTCTTCGTAGCTTATAATCCTGTCAATAGTGAATGACACTGCAACCTTTCCAATCTTCAGAAAAGATGCCATCTAGAATTTTCTTTTCTTCTAATGTAATCCAGAATGAGAGTTTCCAATTATAGCAGAAATGAAAGGAAATAATCATAAAGGTAAGAAAATGTACTAATACAATCTGAAGAATGAAAGCCGAGAAGAAGTAGGATATCAGAGTCTCACCTTTGACTGCCCAGCATGTAATAACATCCTGAAGACTCAATTTTTAAATATGTATATAGAACTTAGATTACTCTAAATGTCATAGTATTTGAGGACAGTTGGGTAAATATCAAAACCCTCTTTTATATTATAAAGATGCATATGGTTATATATGTGTATATATGATTATATATGTGTGTATATGACTATTTATGTGTGCATGCATCACCATTACCCATTTTCAAAAAGACACTTCTCTCATTAAAGTTTAAAGGAGCACAAATTTATAGATATAAACATAAATATTTAGAAGTCAGTTTGATAACCTGCCAACTTATAGAAATACTACCAATTGCTTACCCTTTGCCCATAAGATCTTCTAAGTAATGGGCTTGTGATACCCCTCCCATGAAAGAGACCTCAAGTACAATTTATAAAAGTGATTGGATACTCACATAACTGTTGTGTCACTATTGCACCAGTGCTTTAAACTTTCCTGGCAAGCCAGTATTACAAGATACAGGGTTTGATTTTTCCATGCCTGCAAACAAACTGGGTAGTATACTCATTAATAAAATCTTATTTTTTTTAATATGACCAACCAAGACCAATGCCAATTTTCTCAGCGGTCATATTTCTACCATGTAAATCACAGCCAATATTCAGTATTAATTAATACCAATTCATGTAATATCTTATTACCTGGCTCATTTCTGGTCACAATGGCAGAGGCAGAAGTAGATGAATGAGTTTCAAATGCCTAAATCCTCACCATGGTTTCCTCTCCCTTATATTTCTCACTCAGACATAGGAGTAACAACAAATGTCTATGTACTTAGTAACTACAGAATTCATTAATATTCCTCAATATTTATTTACTAACTTTCAGGGTCTCTTGGTTTGGATTTAGCTATATGAATAATTTAGGTCCCTTTGAGAAGGCTGATACTCGTGTGCAGCGTTTGTCTCAAATATTTGATTGTTTGTGTGAACCTCCCCAAATGCCCTTCTACCTGAAATTATGATCTGTGCTAATTCAGACAGTGGTTGCTACAATGTCTGCCCTGAGTCCTTAAGGAAAGTCAAATGGAAGCAGAGTTCTCCATCTCCAACAAATACTTTATGCAAGTGTTTCTACTGATAATAGTCCACATGAAGTAGACATTAGAACATTCTCCAAATGTCATCATTAGTGATTTGTTAGGCTGGAAAATTATAGTCTTGTTTTGCTTGTATGAATTTTACAAATTGTACTTAATAGGTCTAACATGCTTTGTATTATAAATCATAGCTTAAGTATATGTGTTTTATTACTGTGCTTTCATATGCAGCAACTTGATAAATTGAATAAAATATGAATATGACATTTTATATTATGTGATCATTGCCTTGCAGGAATTGTCTTTTAGCCCCTTCAAACCATTTAAATTATTTGATGAATCTTCAGTGAAGTGACTTCTTCTCCACCACCATGGGTAGGAAGTAGATAAGAATTTTTTATGGACCAGAACCATTGTGCATGGGTGGTTTGGGTGGGCAGGTGATATATATATATGAAAGAGACAGGGACACAGAGAGACAGAAAGAGACAGGGAGAGAGACAGAGAGCTTTACTAAGGAGATGAGATCCTTGAGGGTGAGAGGGTTGCAACTGACCTTCAAAAGCTGACAGTGACCAATAACAGTACAATATTAAAGCTGATCATCTTGAGAACGTCAAGGAATGTTCCCATGAGCTCAATATAAATGACTGAATGTGGACATTAAAAGCAAAGTGCAAAGGAGGAAAAGGACAAGTGCATATCTCATGAGTCTGCCAGTTATCACAGATTTGAATCTTGACACATCTTTATCTTCTCTTATTGCATACAATACTGCATATTTCATATGTAATGAAGAGGGGACTTCAGTGGGTAAACCAAAAAGAAGTTTCACTCATCTCCTGAAACCAAAAATACACAGCCTTCAGAGTCATGAGTTTGGTGGGCTCTACTGGTCTGAGTCACTACAGATTTCTGAATCAGTAAAAACATCACATCTAAAGAGTATGGTCAGCAGACCCATAAGACACACCAGAAGCTATAGTGCTGCTGGCATGTCAACAGAAAGGACTCATTTCTTCTCCAGAACAGCCCCCTTCTAATAACTAGTTCTGAAAATTTTGGAGGAATTTGGGAGCAGAGTTTTTCCTCATCACCATGTTCACCTGACCTCTTGCCAACTGACAAACATTTCTTTAATCATCATTGCAACTGTATACAAAGAAAACACTCCCCATAACAGCAGGATTCAAAATATGCTTTTGAAGAGTTCATTAAATTCAAAAGTGCAGATGTCTATACTATAACAATAAGCATTCTTATTTATTGTTGGCAAAAATATGCTGAGTATAATGTTTCCTACTGTGATTAATAAAGATATGCTTGAGCCTAGTTATAATAATTTGAACTTCACAATCCAAAACTGCATAGCATGAGGGAGTGCAGGAGAAAAATGTCTAGATACTGACCCTTGCAGAGGCTAAGTTCACAGGGAACTACAAATAAACAAAACTATAGCAAACTAAAATACTGGCACAGGAAAGGGTCAATGAGGTGAAGTCTCAGCTTTAAAGAGTGAGATAAAATACTTGCGATGATTATATTTCATAATAGGAGGATATTCACAACTTGAAAATAGCTGTTTAAATCAGTAGTAGTAGACTGGTAAGTTGACGAAAAGATGGGCAAAATATTCACGTTTTCATTTCTTTTGAAAAGTAATCATAACCACCTAATAGATAGGAAACACTTTTTAAACATGATTATTTATCAAGGGCTGAAATACAAATCAGTATGGGACACTAACTTGAACTCTATAGGCTATTAGTAAATCCGAAGTCAACAATTGTTGAGAATGTGAAGAAATGATATTCTTGTAGCTGGTGTTGGCAACACAGATGTCTGAATACATTTAAGTAGGTAATAATTTTATCCAAGCAAGCCTCCATTGGGATATGGTTTTAGAGGTGAATTCACCTTCCTGTAATGAAACATTCTATCTCATATGCATCAGAATATATCTGAAACCACCAGGATGATAAAAATATTCTGTGTGTTGGCAAGGAAAAAGAGGAGTTACTGAGATTGGGAAAGGAGATCTCCACTTGCATGAAGATTAAAGATGTTGTAAAAAGCAAATCAAGCTAAACAGGAAGGAGAATGTATTTATATGTATAAACTGTAATCTCACCAAGAAAATTATATAAGTATTGAGAAAAATATTTTAAAATGTTTGGGCTCCAGTAATGCACTGCTTAACCCTAGCTCTACTATACCCAATGATTAGATCAGGGACAAGATCAATAAAGTAGACTCAAAGAAAATTCTTCCTGGTAAAGAATCTGAATGTTAGCATTATCATGTAACATTGTCATTCAGATTATCATACCTCATGAACTCTAGAATCCATCTTCTCACCCAGTCCAAGAATGGGAAATGGAGTACTTACAGCTGAGCTCATCCTATCATGGATATTTATATGAAGGATTGATTTCTTACAGATATGTCAGTTTAATGACGGCATGTGAACTGTATCTGCATGTCAAAAATCCAGAATTATGCAGAGACACAAAGGACACAGTTGCAAATGCCATGTGTAGGCATTTCTCCTTCAATCTCATCCCATGGTAAACTCTAGAGGAGTGATATTGTCTGATTCCCAACACTAGTCACAGTATTAATGTCACAGTTATCTGCCATGTCCTTCTGATTTTAGGCACAGAACACTCCAAAGGATATCTACTTTGGAAACAATTGGCTTATTAATTCTTTCATTACATAAGATGTTGGCATTTCTCTCAAAGAACAGATAAAAATATATCTTCCTATTTTCTCTGAAACACTCACATATTCTGTACCCTCTTAAGATAATAGCTTTGAAGAAATCATATGACTAGTCTGTAGTAGCATCACTATAGCAGATTAGCAGCTACTGCAGAGTCTGAGAATTAAAACACAATATGCTGTCTGTGTCTGTTGATGTAGAAAACAAAAATTCATTAGTTACCAATTATATGCTACCAGTATACCCTGGAAAAATTATTATAAACAAATTTAAAGGGGCAGGAGCAGATAATAGATTGAGTAGCAATAATGGTAGTAACTTCAAGCAAAAACAGTAAAAGCCTTTGGATCAATGCAATCATGTTAATATATATTATCAAATTTCATTGTTAAAAAATTAGGTTGTACACTGAAGTAATTCTTTCCATACACAAGAATCTACATGACTTCGTTTTCTACCCAGGATAGATCCAATCTTTAGTTAGCAATCAGACTTTAAGGAAAGTTATATCTGATACTCTCATTTATTTGACAATGGATTGCTCCCAATCCCTGCCTTGCCATCATGCCTTGTCAATTGAGCTTGTCTATAAGTCTTCTACTTTCTTCTACATTCTTACTTCTTCATGCCCTAAAGCCTCATGGACATTGCCTGTTGCCATAACATGCCAGCTGTAGCTCTCCATTATAGTAGCTAGCTGTAAGGGGCAATAGTTAGAATGAGAGGCAGAGACCCAATGAAAATGGTGCCGAATTATACATATGAGCATTATGTGACCTCATTCCTCAATATTGAAGAACAAATGCTTATCTCTCGCATTTTCTAATGGGGTCAATACTTATCATATGTGGAACCCTCTACGACAGCAGCGCCAAACACCAGGCTCACAGGAGCTTCAAACAACAACCAGTAACAAGAAGACCAGCTAACTCCAGAGATAAATAGATGACAAAAGGCAAATGTAGGAATGTGGATAACAGAAATCAAGGCAATATGGCAGCATCTGAACCCAATTATCCAACAACAGAAAGTCCTGGATAACCCAACACACCAGAAAAACAAGATTTGGATTTAAAAGCACTGGTCATGATGCTGCTAGAGGAACACAAAAAAGACATAAACAAATCTCTTAAAGAAATGCATGGGAACATCAATAGGGTAGAAGCCCTTACAATGGAAACACAAAAGTCACTTAAAGAATTCCAGGAAAATATGGGTCAACAGACAGAAGCCAATAAAGAGGAAATGAAAAAATCACTTAAAGAAATGCACGAGAAATTGAGTCAACAGGCAGAAGTCATGAAAGCGGAAACACAAAAAATCTCTTAAAGAATTACATGAAAACACAAACAAACAAGTGAAGGAACTGAGCAAAACCATCCAGGATTTAAATACAGAGGTAGAAACAACTAAGAAATCACAAAGGGAGACAACTTTGGGATAGAAAACCCTGGGAAGAAATCAGGGGCAATAAATGCAAATATCAACAACAGAATACAAGAGATAGAAGTAAGAATCTCAGATGCTGAAGATAGCATAGAAACCATTGAGTCCTCAGTCAAAGATAATGCAAAATGCAAAAAGCTTGTAACCCAAAATATCCAGGAAATCCAGGACAAAATGAGAAGACCAAACCTAAGGATTATTGGTACAGATGAGAGTAAAGATCTACAATTTAAAGGGCCAGCAAATATCTTCAACAAAATTATGGAAGAAAACTTCCTAACTTAAAGAGAGAGATGCCCATGAATATAAAAGAAGCTTACAGAACTCCAAACAGACTGGACGAGAACAGAAATACCTCCTGTCACATAATAATCAAAACCCCAAATGAACTAAATAAAGAAAGAATATTAAAGGCAGTAAGAGAAAAAGGCCAAGTAACATATAAAGGAAGACCTATCAGAATCACACCAGACTTCTCACCAGAGACCATGAAAGCTAGAAGATCCTGGGTGGATCTGATGGAGACTCTAAGAGAACACAAATGTCAGCCAAGACTACTATACCCAGCAAAACGCTTAATCAACATAGATGGAGAAAACAAAATATTCCATGACAATACCAAATTTACACAATATCTTTCCAATAACCCAGCCCTACAAAGGATAATAGGAGGAAAACTCCAATACAAGGAGGGAAACTACACTCTTGAAAAAGCAAGATAGTAACCTTCTTCCATCAACTCAAAAGAAGATAACCTCTCAAAAACAAAAATAACATCAAAATGACAGGAAAAAATAATAACAATTCCTTAATATCTCTTAACAACAACAGGACTCAATTCCCCAATAAAAAGACATAGACTAACAGGCTGGATACAGAAACAGGACCCAACATTTTGCTGCATACAGGAAACACACCTCAGGGTCAAAGACAAACAGTGCCTTAGAGTAAAAGGCTGGAAGACAATTTTACAAGCAAATGGTCTCAGGAAGCAAGCTGGAATAGCCATCATAATATCAGATAAAATTGACTTTCAACCTAAAGTCATCAAAAGAGACACAGAAGGTCACTTCTTGCTGGTCAAAGGAAAAATATACCAAGAAGAACTCACAATTCTGAACATCTAGGCTCCAAATTCAAGGGCACTCTCATTTGTAAAATAAACTTTACTAAATCTCAAAGCACACATTGCACGTAACATAATAATTGTGGGGGATCTCAACATTCCACTATCCTCAATGGACCGATCAGGAAAATGGAACCTAAAGAGGGACACAGGGAAACTTATTGAAGCTTTGGACCAATTGGATTTAACAGATATATATAGAACATTTCATCCTAAAGCAAAAGACTATACCTTTTTCTCAGCCCCTCATGGTACCTTCTCCAAAATCGACCATATACTTTGTCACAAGACAGACATCAACAAATATAAGAAATCGAAATAATCCCATGCCTCCTATCAGATCACTATGGAGTAAAAGTGGTCTTCAATAGCAACAAAAACAACAGAAAATCCACATACACATGGAAGCTGAACAATATTCTACTCAATGATAACTTAGTCAAGGAAGAAATAAAGAAAGAAATCAAAGACTTTTTAGAATTTAATGAAAATGAAGGCACAACATACCCAAATCTATGGGACACAATGAAAGCAGTACTAAGAGGAAAACTCATAGCCCTGAGTGCCTCCAAAAAGAAACAGGAGAGAGCATATACTAGCAACTTAATGGCACACCTGAAAGCTCTGGAACAAACAGAAGCTAATTCACCCTGGAGGAGTAGAAGACAGGAAATCATCAAACTCAGGGATGAAATCAATCAAGTTGAAACAAAGAGTACCATACAAAAATCAACAAAAGCAGGAGCTGGTTCTTTGAGAAAATCAACAAGATAGATAAACCCTTACTTAGATAGACTTACCAAAGGGCAAAGAGACAGTATCCAAATTAACAAAATTAGGAATGAAAAGGAAGTTATAACCACAGAATCTGAGGAAATACAAAAAATCATCAGATCCTACTACAAAAGTCTATACTCAACACAACTGGAGAATCTGGAGGAAATGGACAATTTCCTAGACAGATACCAAATACCAAAATTAAACCAGGATCTATTAGATCGTCTAAACAGTCCCATAACCCCCAAAGAAATAGAAGGGGTCATAGAAAATCTTCCAACAAAAAAAGCACAGGACCAGATGGTTTTAGTGCAGAATTCTATGAGACCTTCAAAGAAGCCCTAACACCAATACTCTTCAAACTATTCCACAAAATAGAAACAGAAGGAACACACCCAAATCATTCTACGAAGCCACAATTACCCTGATACCAAAACCATACAAAGATCCAACTAAGAAAGAACATCAGACCAATTTCCCTTATGAGCTTCGATGCAAAAATACTCAATAAAATTCTTGCCAACTGAATCCAAGAACACATTTAAATGATCATTCAGCATGATCAAGTTAGCTTCATCCCAGGGATACAGGGATGGTTCTATATATGGAAATCGATCAATGTAATCCACTACATAAACACACTCAAAGAAAAATACCACATGGTCATCTCATTGGATGCTGAAAAAGCATTTGACAAAAATCAGCACCCTTTCATGCTAAAAGTCTTGGAAAGAACAGGGATTCAAGGCCCATACTTAAACATAGTAAAAGCTATTTGCAGCAGACCAGTAGCCAACATCAAAGTAAATGGAGAAAAGCTTGAAGCAATCCCACTAAAATCAGGGACTAGACAAGGCTGCCCCCTATCACCATATTTGTATGACAAAAACTTCAGGTCTCTGAAGAAGGAAATTGAAGAAGGCCTCAGAAAATGGAAAAATCTTCCATGCAGGTAGGTTGGCAGGATTAATATAGTTAAAATGGCAATCTTGCCAAAAGCAATATACAGATTCAACACAATCCCCATCAAAATTCCAACTAAGTTCTTCATAGACTTAGAAAGAGCAATTCTGAAATTCATCTGGAATAACAAAATACCCAGGATAGCTAAAACTATTATCAACAGTAAAAGAACTTTTGGGGGAATCAGTATCCCAGACCTCAAGCAATACTACAGAGCAGTAGTGTTAAAAACTGCATGGTATTGGTACAGTGAGAGGGAGGTGGATCAATGGAATAGGATTGAAGACCCAGAACTGAACCCACACATCTATGGCCAATTGATCTTTGACAAAGGAGCTAAAATCATCCAGTGGAAAAAAATAGCCTTTTCAACAAATGGTGCTGGCTCAACTGGAGGACAACATGCAGAAGATTGAGAATTGATCCACTATTATCTCCTTGTACTAAGCTCAACTCCAAGTGGATCAGGGACCTCCATATAAAACCAGACACACTAAAACTAATAGAAAAGAAACGGGAAATCCTTGAGGACATTGGATCAGGGGGAAAGTCTCTGAACAGAACACCAATAGCTTATGCTCTAAGATCAAGAATAGACAAATGGGACCTCATAAAATTACAAAGTTTATATAAGGCAAAAGACACTGTCAAAGGACAAATTGGCAACCAACAAATTAGGAAAAGATCTTCACCATCTGACAGAGGGCTAATATCCAATGTATACAAAGAACTCAAGAAGTTAGAACCCAGAAAACCAAATAACCATATCCAAAAATGGGGTACAGAGCTAAACAAAGATTTTTCACCCGGAGAAATTTGGATGGCCTAGAAACACCTTAAAAATGTTCAACATCATTAGTAATTAGAGAAATGCAAATCAAAACAACCCTGAGATTTCACCTCACACCAGTCAGAATGGCTAAGATTAAAAACTCAGGAAACAGCAGGTGTTGGTGAGGATGTGGAGAAAGAGGAACACTCCTCCACTGCTGGTGGGACTGCAAGCTGGTACAACCACTCTGGAAATCAGTCTGGTGGTTCCTCAGAAAACTGGATATGATACTTCCGGAGGACCCAGCCATACCACTCCTGGGCATATACCCAGAAGATTCCCCAGCATGCAATAAGGATACATGCTCCACTATGTTCATAGTAGCTTTATTTATAATAGTCAGAATCTGGAAAGAACCCAGATGTCCCTCAACAGGGAAATGGATACAAAAAATGTGGTATATATACACAATGGAATACTATTCAGCCATTAGAAACAAAGAATTCATGAAATTCTGAGAGGAATGAATGGAGCTGGAGAACATCATACTTAGTGAGGCAACCCAGTCTCAAAAGAATATCTATGGTATGTACTCACTGATAACTGGATATTAGCCTAGAATCTTGGAACACCAAAGACACAATCCACATACCAAATTCTGTCCGACAAGAAGGAAGGAGCAGACCCCGGTTCTGGAAAGGCTCAATGCATCAGTGTAGGGGAAAATCAGGACAGGGAAGTTGGAAGGGTTGGGTGGGGGAACAGGGGAAGGGAAAAGGGCATGTGGGACCTTTGGGGGGCTGGGAACCAGGAAAGGGGAAATGAAATGTAAATATAGAATATATCCAATAAAAAGATATAGTTTATATTTCATTTCTGTGTCTGTATGTGCATATAGACACATGCATGCATGAACCCACAAAATCCAGAGGCAGTGGGTCCCTTAAGATGGAGTTACAGGTGCTTGTGAGCCATTTGATTAGTAATGAATTCAGGTTCTCATCAAGGGCAATACAAACTCTTAAGCAGTGATCCAACTTGCCAGCCTCTCCTGATATTTCTTATGTCAACAGCATTACTGTTTTTATCTCCAATACCACAATTCATGGATTAGATGTGTTGTTTTGATTTTGGCTTAATGAATTATATTGAGTTATTTTGCCTGGTTTTCTATTAACCTAACCAGCTGTTATGACAAACCTAGTTTCTTTGGGCAATTGACTGCCTAGTTTAAATGATATATATACACATTGGTGTGTGTGTGTGTGTGTGTGTGTGTGTGTGTGTGTGTGTATTATACATTTATGTACCTATGTATGTTTAAGAGTTTATATGCAAATAAATGGAGGTTAATACAGAGACTATAAGTGGGTACTGGATCTCTTAGAGCTGAGTTACTGAGAGTTGAGAGCAGCCTATTGCTAATTCTATAAACTAAACCCACTTCTTCCACAGATCATTAGTTACTCTTAAGCAAAACACCATCTCTCCTGCCCCAACCCTGCAAAATTCTAATGGAAATCCTACTGCTGTTATAAATGAGAGGTTATAGAAGTATTTATATTTCTTCCTTCTCAAAAGCATGGGCACATGAACCCATGCATACGGAACTTGAATATAAATGGGCCTTTTGGTTTAGTCCCTGGGAGCTCTGGGGGTACTGGTTGGTTCATATTGTTGTTCCTCCTATGGGGCTCCAAGCTCCTTCAGCTCCTTGGGTCCTTCTCCAGCTCCTCCACTGGGGACCTTGTGCTCAGTCCAGTGGTTGGCTGAGAGCAGCCACCCTAAAAGATGACTCATCAGTTAAGGATACATATCGCTCTTATAGAAGAATGAGAACAGTCTGTTCAGTTTCCAACACCAACATGGTGGCTCACAACTATTCATAACTCTAGTCCCAGGGGAATCTGATGCCTTCTTTTAAACTTCATAATTCAGACATATATGCAGACCAAAGACTCATACAGTTAAAACATTTAAAAACTCAAAAAATGGGCCTTTTGTAATATGTTAGCAACATGTGGTCAGAGAATTTTTTCTTTGTATTATTCAACCTATATTCTCCTTAAAATGCAAATTACATAAAGTTAAAAGATAGCCTTAATTAAAGACTATGTTATTGTTATGAAAACAGATGAAGCACACATGTTATACTTTTTAAAATTTTCCATAAAAATAAATTACTTCCTTTCAAAGAGAATGCAGCCATTATTGCATCCAACTTCCATCCATCAAATTCAAGGCACACATTATTTTAATTCATTTAAGAATAATATTGAGAGGAAAAGTATTCAAATAAAATAAGAATTCTGAAGACACTCTCTCTGGTCAGTAAAAACTTGTTTAAAAATATGTCAAAGGAAAATCCTCACCCCTTTCAGCAAAACCTAAAAGAAATGTATTAAAAATCTTTTCTTACATTCTGAGCTATATTTTATAGGAGGCTATTGTAAATCTATGTTCCTAAGCTGTTTGCTAGAAAAGAAATCCTCTTTATGAATAGGTAGTTTGAAAAGTATTTATCAATTTTGATGCCAAAAACAGCCTGTTCTTTACATTGTTTCATTTTATAATTTTTCTAATGTTCAGTAAGGATGCTGCTCTCAAAAAATATGTCTATTGTAATTAACCTTGAATACATTCCTATTGCATTTTTTTCTTGATTTCAACACTAAAATAAACATTTTTGGAATCACTTATTCATAGCAAACACATGTAATAAATTCTATACTTCCAGAAGTATCTAGATATTAAATGTCTTATTAGTCTTTCTTCTTGCCATGTAATGTTTCTACCAAGTACATGGTACAATGATATTTGTGTGTGTGTGTGTGTGTGTGTGTGTGTGTGTGTGTGTGTGTGTAGAATTGAAAGTGATTAAATAAACTTATAAGACCTTCTTTACCTGTGACCCCTGCATTTCTGTAAGAGGAAAGATGATGAAAATTGCCTTTTCTTCATCTTCCTTGCATTAAATTTCTCACACTTGTTTCTGGATTTCAAAATTACACTCTATAATGTATGATAGGAATGCAGGGCCCACCACTTACCATCCTCTCTCTATGTCTTGCATCTTCATCAATGCTAGCATTTGTGGTGACATAAAACTGTAGTGAGAATAAAATATTCTGGTACTGGAAGACAACGATATATGTCGTATACTTCTGGCTGGAGTTTCTCATCAATATGCATAGCAGTAGAAGTTTTCAAGTGTTTGATTGATATCTACCACTTGCCCAATATTAAGGAAGGGTGTAAAAATGTATACTCCCAAGGTCATAGCCATGTGACTGTCAAGAGTTAGAAGAGTTGATGGAACTGATGTGGTTTCCTGTAGCCTCAAAGAAGGAACTTCATGAGAGAGAGTGGGTGACACCATTAAGATAGAAGGATAGGTGGAAGCCAGGGGATCTCTTCCTTCCTGTAATTCCTGTAAACATTAACTCCTGCACTGATTTGATGAGCGCCTGCTTCAGGTTAGGGATGGGTAGATCCTTAGGTTTGTGCTCAGAGGAGTACTATCTGGAAGATGGAAATACAGCCCCAAATCAACAATGAAAGTATGTTTTAGTTGTATATGGAAGAGCATGGATGTGTGCAGGAGAAATTTTACCCTAAAAAAGAATAAAAATCAAATGCTTGTTTCATATAGCACATCCTGGGTACTGTTGGCCAACCTAAGGAATTTAATGGATATTTAACGCATTGTATTCCTATAACAAGGAAAATCTTCTTTGATTCTATTAACTAACCCATTCTATCTAGACATACACAAATCTGAATTTTGAAAGTCCATATTTATACACATGGTAGTTCATATACATTCACACACAAGCCAATATATGACACAAATTTTACTGAGTGAAACACAATAATAAAGAAAAAAATCTCAGTGCTTTGCTTTTCCTTTTATTTTGGTATTGAAGTTGAAATTAAGTCACTTGCTTTGCAAGTTAGATGCCTTTTTATTGCAGGCTATAAAGCATCTGATAATGCTTCTACTGTTTTATCAGATAAAATACAGACAGCATGGAAAGAGAACAGTGGCTTCTGAGGTGGTGTGGCCATGTGTTCAGACTCATGGTTAGATTTTACATAAATATTCATTGCATTAATTCAAAAAGTGGTATGTTTTATTATTACATTTGCACTCTTGCAAGGCACTATACCAAGGAAGAGAGTTACCCCTTCCTTGCCCTGCTTCCCACTGCTGCTGACCCATGGCCTGCCCTCTTTTCTGTTATTCAAGTTATTTTATTCCTGCTAAAGAGGGACAGTAGGTATGTTCATCTTAAGGTATAATTTGGTATTTTGTTAGTTTGAAGGAAGAAAATAATAACAGGCTGAAGCTAAAGATATTTCAAAACCAAATACCACTGTGCCAAATTCCCTACAAAGAGAGTTTACTGTCAGACACCTACATGCATTTATTTTCTGAACTCTACAGTTTTATAATACAAATAATTTTAAGGCCTCAGCCAGAGCTTATTATGAATGCCATTATTATTTCTATTAATAAAATGGCCAGAGATAGTGATGTTGGAGACTTTCCTAAAGTCTAATCTCCCGTCTCTTAAGTTATTAGAGCAAAGAGAAGAAAAATAAGCCTGGCATTTTAGCTGTCAAGGCAGTTGCTTAAATATAATTTTGTGGTTGGGTAACTCAAGAGTGGATTAGGTACAAAACTCCTGATTTCTGCCACTTGCTCTTCTAAGTGCTGAGGAGCAAGAAAGAGTGACTGGATTTACCATGAGCATTTAAACAGCAATGTGGGACCAACAACCACCTGCTTGTAGCCTCCTTATTGGGATTCTCAAAGTCTCTGCAGCCCTGTTTAAACTGCACAAATCACAGAGCCTTGGTTGTTTGTATGGAAGGACATTTGCTTTCTCCAGCATTTATTGACCATGGGGGATTCCCAATTGGGTCCTGACAAAAGGAAACTCAGGCTGGGTCTCTGCAGGTGCCATACAGCAACTTCCAGAGCTCCCAGGTTTTGTGGGCAGTCTGCCTTTTGCTTAACCAGCCTCTCCCAGGAGAAGATTTCTTTAGTGTATGCAGACAGTTTGCAGAGTAAGGCAATAAAATGCTTAAGTTAACATTATTAGGGGAATGTAAACACCGTTTTGATAGATGTCATGAATGTGCTCAAAGTACAGGCTCTGTTGTAATGGAACAGCTGGCTACTTACTGATTTTAAAAGAGCAGAGAGGCTGAATTCAGGGTCTTTTATCTCTTTCTTTCTCCAGTCAAATCTGGAGATGTCCCCGGAGAACTAGTGCACTTGCTTGGATAAAAGGAATAACCTATGGTGTGATTAATAGATACTTAGAACTTAAATGCAAGTTCTATATCAATAAAGTCATTATTTAGTCTGACTTTGATCCCTGGTCCATCTAGTTCTTTGATAGACCTAATTATTTACAAATGCAAACCTTTTTCATGTTCTATTTCATTATAATGCTAATATCAACATTCACACTTGTTTTATGAGGCTTTTCAAAATGCATTTATCACCAGACGACTGTTTTAAACCTATCCCCCGACCCCTTGATTCTCATTTTAGTTCTCATAGCTGGGCTGCTCTATTCTCAGTGCTCTAGTTTCAGAATCTATTCTCAGTGCTCTGTCAATTTTTCCCTGAAAGATCTTATCATTTTGGAAATTTTTAAATTAACTTTAAGGATTCATGATTGTTAATTTTTTAGATGCTAAGATCAATGATAGATAAGCGGGAGTCTTGATTTTCCTGGGAGGATGCACCTGGAACCCTGTTCTTAGTGATGGTCAGAGCTGCTTCCAGGGCCGTTTGTTGCTGGAGGGTCCCTGGCATTCCTTCCTTCTCAGAACAGCTAAGAAAGGTGGGAGACCTGCCTGGCTTTTGCTCTTTCTCTTAAACTAGACAATGAGGAGCCCATGAGCTTACCAAGATGTAAGTTCTCCTTTCCATTAGGTAGAAATAGAGAAAGGGGAAGCAATTCAAAGACCTGTGAGACTTGAGGGAGAGGTGATGTCTCATTGCTTGGCTTCTTTAAGTCTTTATTCTTTCTTTTGTTGGTCGCCAACACAATCTTCAGATAGCATTCTCTGTACAGACATTTTTTTATTGGCCAATCCTCTGAATCCTCCTAGACCTCTTTAGAACTAGATCTGTCCAGACCAATGAAAACCATTAAAGGTCAGAAACTATTTTATTTTCCTTTGAGAATGCTGACCACCAGGAAATAGGATAAACCAAAGAAACTGTCTTGACAGCTCTCACTGATATCCCATCTTGGTTGAAAAGTCTGAAGACAGAGCTGACCCTGAATCTGTAACTTAACCCTGATCAAATGCTCCTCTGATGAAGCTAAACTACCGAATTCTCCAATACTTACTCTTGGCCAGATGACAATCATCACTGGTGAAAAAAACAGTCCAAATGCAACACTGTCACACCAAAGAACCTCTGGGTTTGTGGTCTTTGCTAAAAGTTGTCTTCAGGCATTTGGGTTAAAATGGCTGTTGTTCGTGTATCTCCTTGATAATTTCATACAATGTACTATAGTATATTCTCTACCTACACATCCTCTGAGACTTGTCTCCCATTTCCTAGATACCCAACTTCTATATACCAGTCGAGTCCAATGTGTGTTGCCCACACCTTCTTGTATGTGCCCTTCTGCTGGAGTTTAGCTGACCTAGCCAGAGCTGCGATGTAAAGAAAACTGACTTTCTCTTCTTCAGTAGCTATCTCCTATGGGTATCCCCTCAGTTAGGGGTTGGGCTCCACACCTCTCCTGCTTCTTGTTGCTGGGATTTTGGTTGACTTGAGTTTATGCACATCTCTGTGAGCTGTCACTCCTGCTGTAAGCCCATGTGTGCTACCAGACTACTGGGTCCAGAAAACACCATTTATTTGCGGTCATTCATCATTTCTGGTTCTTGCTCTTTCCCTTCTTTCTCCCACAAAGCATCTTTGGTGGAACTTAAAACAGAAATGTAGATTTTTAAAAAAAAATTCTATGTCATTTAATGAATTACGGACACTTACTACATTGAAAATATAGTTAAACCTTAGTTTTGGAAGAGATGAATTTGCGCTGGATTTGTAAATATTCATTACACCATAGTGGTAGCACAGTGACAAATACACAGGGTTATGTTATAGAAACATGGGATGGTAAAAAACACCCTTATTATAAACATTCTACTAGTTACTTTTATAAAACAGAGGAACATATCTTTGCATAGGTCATGTTACTTTTTCTTTTTTTTATTGGTTATTTTATTGGTTTACATTTCAGATGTCCCCCTTCTCAGCTTCCCCTCTGCAAGCGCCCTCTCCCATCCCACTTCTCCCACCTCTATAAAGGTGCTCACCCAACAACCACTCCCACCTTACCACCTTAACATCCCCCTATAGTGGGGCATCAAGCTTCCACAGGACCAAGGGCCTCCCCTCCCATTGATGCCAGATAAGGCAAAACTCTGCTACATCTGTTGCTGGAACCACGGGATCCTTCATGTGTAATCTTTGATTGGTAGTTTAGTTTCTGGGAACTCTAGGGTGTCTGGTTAGTTGATATTGTTTTTCTTCCTATGGGGTTGCAATCCCCTTCAGCTCCTTCAGTCCTCCCCCTAACTCTTCCATGTGGTCTCCAAGCTCAGTCTGATAGTTGGATGCAAGCAACCGGTTACATTTGTTTTCGTCAGGCTCTCAGAGTGCCTCTTCAGGGACTGCTATATCAGGCTCCTATCAGCAAGCACTTCTTTGCATCAGAAACAGTGTCTGGGTTTGGTGTCTGCATATGGGGTGCATCCCTAGGTAGGGTAGTCTCTGGATGGCCTTTCTTCAGACTCTGCTCCAATCTTAGTCCCTGTATATTCTTTAGACAGGAATAATTCTGGGTTAAAATTCTTGAGATGGGTGGATGGTCCCATCTCTCAACCAGGGGCTGTGCCTATCTACTGGATATGATCTCTACAGATTCTATCTCCCTTATGTTGGGTATTTTAGTTAATGTCATCCATGTTGGGTGCTGAAAACCTTTTGCTTACCTCGTATCTGGGACTGTCTAGTGGCTACCCCCAGTTCCCCATCCCCCACTGCTGACTTTTTCAGTGGTTTGAATGTGACCCCTCCAAAATCAGGTATTGTCCATGTCCACAAGAAGTTAAAAGTTAAATAGTCTATGGGAGATGGTGGCACCCAGACCTTGGAGGCTGAAGCAGCTTGATATCTCTGAATAGGAGGCCAGCCTGGTCTACATAGCAAGTTCCAGGCCAGACACATATACTCTGTGTCAGAAAAGAAAGAAATAGTTAATCAGATATGAGGGTACTAGGAATGAAAGGAAGACCCTTCTACCTTTGAACAAGCTAGAATGTAGTGCTGCCCCCCTGCAGGGGATTAAGCAACATATTAGTTCCATCCAAATCCACACTGATCTTGGATAGCCAGTTTTCATAAAGACAAGAAAATTAATATCTTCTTTTCCTAACTTATCATGTCTTAGGTATTTCTAAAATCACAATGGCAAAAGGATGGCCACCACAACTTAGGTTCCTAGCGACAGTGTGGATCTGCACAGCTGTGTCTTAGACAAGGCTTTTAACATGATGATTCCA
This sequence comes from Apodemus agrarius, assembly GCA_964023405.1. NCBI lineage: Eukaryota > Metazoa > Chordata > Mammalia > Rodentia > Muridae > Apodemus > Apodemus agrarius. The sequence goes on from OZ030007.1 coordinate 4,165,144, forward strand.
AGAAAGATCTTGCGTTCATTTTAACAGTTATATCATAGCAGTGAATAACTTAGGAATCATTTGAAAACTGGTACCTTTAAAAATAGATGTTACTGACTGTGTTTTTGACAACTTTGCACACGTTTATATGTTCAATAATAGTTACTCTTCTTCAGATTCAAGGATGAGTCCAATTTTCTCTTCTAAAATTTACAGAATTAGCAAACACAACATGTATTTCTGCCAGATCTGATCCATATCTTCCAAAGGATTATACAGAGCCTATTGGGTTTTCTTGTCATGTCTTGAACAGCTCTTCTTCATTAATACACAGCTAATATCTAAACAGTGAAAGTATCTATACCAGCTAATGGAAATGCAAACTGAGTGTGCATATAAACTCCTGTAACTAGAGGTGAATCATACGGATACCACACTTTATCTTAGACTAAACTTCCATGCCACATCTTTAAAATTTATACAAAGAAAAATAAAAAAACATAGTTATACAAAACTAGTAACAGTGTTTTTGTTAGTGTTTACTTGTTAGAAAGAAAGATTATATAAAGAAATGTGTAAAATAATTTGTTGTACAATTTGCACAGCAAAAGCCCTAAAATTCATTGAAATAAAAATTAAGCTTTGTATTTTGTCTATATGTACAGATGTATATATTACATATATAAACTGTGTAATATTCACATATACATAGGCATAATATCTTTCATGTACTTTTATGTACTTTTCATTTTCAATCTTACTCTTGCAACAGGGAGATAGAAAGTCTGCTTACAAACATTCTGTGCTCTAAACCATTAGCTAATTATGATTCACATATGTAATCTTCCAATGCAGGATGTTTTGTGAATAAGATTTAACATTATAAATACACTGTTAAATATATGAACTCCACATTGCAGCAGCATCGTATAGAAAGAAATATAATAGAAAGCAATCCCAGTGGCTATGTTCATGTTAACCCTAGAAAAATAGTTTTCCCTATTTCAAAGTCAATGATAGATTGAAGAGATATCCCAATAATATTATGTTTCAAAAATTCAGTATAAAAAAACACATCTTCTGAACCTTATTATAAAAGGTATGAAATAGGTGATAAACTCAAAATAACAGGTTTGAAAAAATAAATTAAAGATTAAATGGATAAATAAACAGTCCCTCTGATACTACAACAGACCTGATTGCATCTTTCAAAGATAGGTATTGCTGCTGACCTCCATAATGACCTTATGAGTCTGTCCTCTCAGGACCAAGGTAACAGTGTGATGACTGATAGACACAAATATAGCCAAGTTGGAGAAGATGAGTTTAAAGCACACTATGGAGGTCCTGTACTTTGATCTCATAAAACATCTTCCATAAATAAAGGCTTGTCAAATAAATGCATGTGGAAGAAATGTCATAAAATAAAAACAAAGAATAGAGTTAGAGATATGGGAAACCATCTAATGTCTTATTCTTCTATGATCTATATTAATGCCTCTCAAAGGAAAGTGAGTCCATTGTTTCAGATTCTTCCAAAATGCAGATTTTTAAGAGGTAAACAGGTAAAGACATTTACAAGAGTTAAAGATAGACCTTAAAAGTTGTGGTACATGAATGTAACCACACTTGAATCCATTTAATACCTTTTGTCACATCCTAAGGACAAAAGTCCTCATGTTTGTGATGTAGCCCATGACAAATGAAATGATAAATGTCAGACACTATTGGCTTCATGTCTTATATAAGTGGTTAGTAAGATCTAGGATTCTAAAACCCAACTTCTTTGTTTATATGTATTTTCTTATTGTTCTATGTTCTTTTCAGTTTCTAGACTGTATTAAAGTCTGCTTGAAAGGCTGAATAGAAGGGGAGATTTTCTGGGACTTTCAGGGTAAATACATTATCTTTAGAACCAGCCCCTGGCTAGCTTCTATGGAGCAAGTTGTGTTGACCAACATCACCCTATAATCTCTTAAAATATTAGGAAATGAACTTTGTCCTCCTGCTGCAGCTGCTCATGTGTGCCTATAGCAGTATGGAAGCCAGCTGTTGAATATGGGCTCAGCAGACAGGGATCTTGAAGGTATATTATTGAATTTTTAATCTGAAGTTTTCAGTGCCTGAACTTTATTTTTGGTGGGCTGCAGAGCTTGCTTTGCCTTGATAGCATTTATTTTTTACAGCTTCAGAAGGAGAGATGATTTTGGTGACATTAACAAATCACAAGTTGGGCGATTTCTATAATGGAAGCATTGTTTAAAACATGTTGAACAAATAATCGGTTCCTATGAGTGGAATCCACATTGGTTTATTATTATTATTATTATTTCAGGACAACCACTGATTAAGAAGGTCACAAATCTGAGATGGAAGACACCAGCCTCATCAGCCTAGTGAACATAGAATGTTAAGGGCAGGTTCAGATGTGGGTGTCATCACAAAAACTTGGCATCAACAGCACTTGACATCACCACCAGGGATTTGCATCATCAGGACTTAATCATCAACAAAATATATCCCTTGTATTGTGATGGGAGATCACAGTTGTCTACTTGACACATCTGAGCATAGGGGCTCATTGAAGAATTTTCATCATCAGATAGGTCTATAGCAATGCTTTCTGGTGCATTTTTAATTGGTAATTAATGCAGATGGCCAAGCCCATTATGGGCAATGCCACTATTAGGCATGTGGTCTTAGTTTGTATTAGAAAACAGGCTGAGAAAGCTACGGGGAATAGGCCTAAAAGCAATATTCCTCAATGCCTCTACATCAACTCCTAATTCCAGGTTTCTCCTTGAGTCCCTGCTCTGATAGTCTATAAACCAAATAAATCCTTTCCTTCCCAAATTGCTTTTGGCCACAGGGAATTAAACAGAGAGTTAAACTATAGCAATATGTTTGAGCTTTCAAAAGATATAATATACAATAACAATTTATAGAAGTTGAGGGATCAATGTTTATTGATTCCGTAATACACTGGGGCAGAAGCAGGGTATTTGATATGTGTTTCATGTTCATCTCTTGAGAGCACAACATTGCTTTTCCTCATGATACTTACACTCAGTGTACTGGAGACTCACTTTCAGAAGCTGTGTGTGACATCTAGACAAACACAAACAGTAGGAAGTCTGGCACAGAGCTGAGTCTCAGTGTTTCTTTATGGAAAGTGTAGAAATGAGCAGGAGACAGCATGGTTAAAGCTGAGACCTGGATAGAAGAAAGCCATGCCTTCTGAACATCTTCCTTGATAGTTCAGAGCAGGTTTTGAATTTCTGCTAAGCACTGACAAGTATATATGTGAGCACAAGCTACAAAGTTCAGACAGGCTCCACCAGAAGGAAAGAAGATAAAAAAATAGTACAGAACTAAATCTCACATGTGGCCAAAAATACTTTGTTTTTCCCATCAGACTGAGAAAAAGGAACTTCTAATCCAGAGACTTCGAAAGGCAGCATCACCACAACTTTTTTCTGGAAGAGCCAGGGAGATTCAGCCCTGAAGTGAAAGGCTCTGCTGGGTGCCGGCTAAAGAATAAAGGAATAAAAGCAAAATCTCAAGGGGATCATACTTGGAAGATACTTAACTACATGACAGAAAAGAAAAAGGAAATGTCCACACAAGCTAAAGGGATAGAACAAAGTTCAGCAATCAATAAAGCACACGCTTTGTAACCAATTAAAAATTACCGAAATATAAAAAGGGAAACTAAATAGCAAGAGGACGATCAGTGAATCAAAACATCTACACTAGTAACAACAGAAAGTGGAAAATCAATAGACAAGACCATTAGAAATGCTATTTTAAGCATTCCTATGCTGAGAGAATGAAGAAATATATAAACATGGGTGGAAAGGGATAATATTCTTATAAATCCACATTAAAGCAGAAAAGGTAGGAAATAAGATAAAGAAAACTAAAGGCGGATTAGTGAAATGCTAGTAATTTTAAAGTCAACATAGAATATACCTTTAAAAACAATGAGAACTGAATAGAACTTCATAGACCCATAGGAAAGGCTCTTCAAAACTCTTATGAACATAATAAAATAAAATAAAGGATAGAAAAATATCACATAAACAATGTTAATATAAGTTTATGGTCACTGTGATATAACAGGGTCTAAGATTCTTAATCATGATTTAACACAAAAAATGTGAATAACAAAGTGCATTCTATGTTAACTGAAATCCTCACAATAGAATCAGTTTTCAAACAAACACAATACATTGAACATATTCATTGTGATTGCTTGAGAGGATTGCAGTGTAACCCAGGCTGTCTTCAAACTATGCAATCCTCCTGTCTCAGACTCCCAAGGGCTATAATCTCAGGTACCAGGCACCATACACTAATACCACATTTTCTTTCATCCTTTCCTGTTAGTGAAGTGTTGATTCTGGATGTTGTTGTGTTTTGTTGACATTTGTCAGTTGCTGAATGGCTTGTTAAAGGGTTTATTACAGGTGAGGGGACAGAGTGGGGACTGAGACGGTGGTGACTTAAGAAGAGACATGCTGATTCTGTAACCTGAGAACCCAAAGATTCAGCCTCAAAACCCATAGATGTAACCAGGCCTGAGACTAATTCAATAACATCACTAGGCCATTCTGAGAGTATGGCATTGAGGAACAACATTTATCAGTAATTCTGATACATAGCAGGTTCCAGACAACTGTAGACTACAAGAGATCCTTGCTTTAAAAGAAAATCAACAAAATAACAAAAAAGCATAGCAAAACATAACAGATATTATAAAATACAGCATGTGATGCTCTGGTTGTTCATCCAGCCATACTCTAGACAATTTAGTTCTCATTCTAATTGTTATTCTTCATAATTGTACACTAGATCTGTTCATTTACATCACCTTTCTCCACACCCACCTCCTTGGTGAGCTTGCACCTGCTCACTCTGTCTAAAGTGCCAATGCTTTACTCATATTTCACACTACAACTTTTTGCATGTTTTATTTTTGTCAGTTCCTTTTGCTATCTATTTCTTTCAGGGAGATTAGCTAAGGGATTTGCAGCTGATCAAGAAAAAATTATTACTACCAGAGGCAATACCATATAATTGATTTATTTGGGCTGTTTACAGACATGTTTGAATGAAAAGGAAAGTTCCCAGGAACAGGAGACAAAGGCTGACATCACTACAAAGAAGCAGGAAGAGGAATCTTAGGGAGAGGGACTACTCAGAGCCCAGTGTTCACATCTGTGTGATGCATTTTAGTATTCTGGGTCAGAGCACTCCTCTGTGGATAGAAGTGTTTAAGGCAAAATGATTGCATATGGAAGACATATATAAATTTGAATTTTGTGCCAGTGGGATCTTAAGTTAACACGTCCAGTCTAATTAATGACGGCAGTAGCCTGGACACCTTCATGAGATGTCATCCTGGCTTCATAAGCAATTTGTATTTCTGTACAGCGTGTCCTTACCGGCTTTTTGACAATGAGCCTAATTAGAAGACAAACCAAGCAGGGCTTGCTTACTTTGTGCACTATTGGCAATTTGTATATTAGTATTTTACCAAGCACCCAGAAGGTATTTAATAAATAATATTGATTACTAAATAGTTTGTTTTTATGATTGGGAAATGTAACTCAGCCTTTATATACTGTCTAATCAAATGAGTTAAATAAAGAGATATTGATTAAAACTTGTCATTAAAATAACTGAAGGGACTCTGGCCAGTTTGAGCATGGTAAATATGGTTCTGGGGGCCCTGCCCTGTTCTCCCATTTCTTCTGCCTTACTAAAAATCATTAGATTACATTCCTACAGCTAGCCACTTAGGTCTATTCCCTTATTTGGCTGCTTCCTCCTCCTGAAGCTGACCACCAACATCCAACTATCATAGTATTGAAGTCTAGCAAGCAAAAGCCTAATTAATCTAATTACAATTATGCACCTCATATTAACATGGGGTTTCCTCATACCTTTATAAACAGTCATTTCCTGTGTGTCATGTTGTCTTTCCCCATCCAGATGCAGTGTTTTGTTCTCCTTGGGGGACAAATATCCCTGTCCTCTCTCTGTTGTTCTCATCCTCTCCTCTCCAGTCCAGTATCTCATATCTCTGTCTCTTATTCCTGCTCTCTGTATCCCTGGGTTAAATTTATCTCCTTTGTGTTGAGAACTGGTCTTGGGGGTCTTGAGATGATACTTTTTCTTTCAGAAGTGTTATAATTATGATTTATTCTTTGTACTTTGCAATGTTAGATCAAGACTATTCTTTAGCACACAATTGTATTTTAATGGCTCTCAATGTGACGCCAAGAATGGAGCATTTTAAATTTGGTAGGAGCTTAACCTTCGCTGTGAGGAAATACTGAGAACAAACATTTCATTTCTATTCATTTTTCTAATCTCTGAAGACCATATTTCATTTAATAAGACAACAAAATAGTTTAGTGGAAAAAATTTTAAAGATAATTTAATAATTTGTCTGTATCCCAGATTTTAGAACATTTATTTAGTTATATCTCTATAACTGGAAATCTCTTTGTTTAATAATTTATCATCAAATTAAATATGATCAAATATTTTGTAAAAACTTGTCACAAAACAAATGATTTTTTTAACTAAAGGTATAACAGCAAATATTCCTGGCATAAAATGCCCAAAGTAATACACATAAGCCTTTTGGTGGACACAGCTAGTGTAGGGGTCATGAGTGGGCCTAAGTCTGGCACACTGATCTTGAGGAATTTCAGTGTCTACTCAAGGGTACCTTTAACAGGAATTTTTCTCCTTCTACAAACAATTGGAAAAGTAGGGAGATTTTATAAAGAAATAATTTCAGAATGAGAAGGGCATGCAGTATAGGCAGGTGGTCTGAGAAAGAATGCCAAGAGTTTGAATTTCTGATCAGCTGCCTTTCATGTTAAACCAGACACATTCAGATGGACCATGTCCCTACCTATGACCACATAGCACTGAAGCAAAACAGTTCAGAATTTAAGGAAACTGATGACTGGAGTCTAAAGAGATGAAAGAACATGTACAAATGTGTTCCAGGAGGACTGTGTAATCAGTCGGCATATTTGGTCAATAGCATGCATGCAAGCTGTCAGGTATGATTCAATACAAGGTGAGAACGACCAGTCACAGGATTTAAAGAACCATTGTGATCCAGCTGATTAGGACTACATTAGGGTTACTCTTTGTAAATGTGACTACTCAGAGTTGAGACTGACATTATGACTCATTTGGCCCAGATCTAACTGGTATTTTGGTCTCACAGTGAGGAGTATCAGTGGTAATGATGAGTAGTTCTCAAATATGCAACTGAATCTCCTATTGAACAGAGAGCTGTCTTCAGTATCAGTCATTCAGGTTCAAATGTGAAGACTACAAAAATGGAGCAGGACATCTTTGTTGGATATCAATCTAGCTATCTTGGCTGGATCTAGTTCAGAAGTTCTTGGACAAGGTTTAAAATGAGTCTCTGTACAATGTATTTACTTAACAATGGATCTGCTACAAGTCAGACAAAGCTCTACATTATTAAGAGAAGAAAATAAAATCTGAGTACCACAAAATGTAGTACAGTGTTGACAATGCAGTAAGACAGTGATCTGTGGTAGGAAAAGACCCATCAACAACTAAGATGATGCCTAAGCCAGTAATAGCTTTGAAAGTACTGCTACATACTTATTCCAAAACTGAATGGAAATGTAAGCATAAGAAAATGAGGGGCATATAATTAGAAATCCTAAAATTGAACTATAATGCCAAAATTAAAATATTTAATTTAAAAAGATATATTTATGAATAATACTTTTGAGTTTCATACATTATTTTTAGAGGAAAAAAGCAAACAGGCAAAAAATATATGAACTAGCCATTTATTACTGTATTTATATGAAATCCTAGATCAGGAACACAACATCCACTAAGCTGTGCTGTTGGGGGACTGACTGGAAGTGATGTGATGGAGTTTCTGGGTGATGGTGTACCCCTCATCATGATGAGCCCCATGATCCTTACACAGCTGTATATATTACTCAAAATTCAATGAACTTCACATTGAAAATTAATTTTATGATGTATACATTATTCTTCATAAGAGGGAAAGGAGATGAAAATAAATAGGAAGAAACAGAAAGAACAGAGAAGAAAAGAGATATAGTGAAAGACAGACACACAGAGGGAAGAGAGAATCAGAGGGAAGAGAGAGAGGAAAGGAGAGAGACAGACAGACAGACAGAGACATAGACAGAGAAGACAGACACACAGAGACAGAAATAGACAGACAGACAGAGATAGAGAGACAGGGAGGAGAGTCCTTATGTGACTAGGAGTGACTCAAATCAACTGCACAACCAATAACCCCATTGTAAGATCAGTAGACACTCACAAATGCTGTCCCTGGATCTCTCTACATCACTTAGCTGATCACTGTCACTTGTCCCCAGCAACTGTTACTATGGATTTAACCATGGGGCAGGACCTTTTGAATTTTAGCCTCTGGGGCTTATAAATTCTATTTGCTTCCTGACTTATGAGTCTCTCTCCTCTCTCCAGTAGGAAACCTTTCAGGTCAGGTGGAATAGCTACACAATACATACAATTTTCCAGTACAGGAGAATGAGAATATGTTTCAGTCAGTTCAAATAAGAACCTGGGAAGTAACTCAAGTGATTACTGGGCTCAGAAGGTGTGCCTCCAAAATTGGGTCCCCTTGTATGATAAGCAGATAAACAGGCCTAGAGATATAGCCCATGCCACATTCCTTTGTCTTCACTGAAAAGCACAAGTAGGGGTTGGAGCTTTGTTGTCTGAAGTTCCTGTGTCAGAAGGAAATATGTGCCTTACGGAATTATACAACCAACATGGTGCTCAGACCTGACGTCACATTAATGAGGACAGATTAACCTCATAGGGTCTAAGTATGGAAGAAGGCAATCACCCATCATACTTGGCCTTTGTCACAGCATTGGCCTTTTTGTCTATCTGTATTAGAGAACCTGACTTCAAGCATGGTTGTTCTTCTGATCCAGTCAACATCTGTATCACCCACTGTCTTCCTGAACTATGCAATTGCCCCACAGCTATCTTCTCTTTAAAGACTGCAGCCCATCCGCAGATGATTTCACATATGCCCGTCTATGCTACATATTTGATAGATTTATGCGACTTTTCTTCTTGCATTCATTTTTTTTTGCAAAATTCCTGGATTATTTTTAGAAATTTCTTTAGTTTCTGCTTGATTAGACATATATTTTTACATTCTCAAAGAATATAGAAATGAAACTTGAATTTGCATTAAAATCATGTCAAAAGTTAAATCCCAGAAAGGTAAAATGTATACAGAGTAAATATACTATGTGGACTGTACTTCCTGTAGTTAAAGAAAATTTGTAAACAAGCGGCCATAGTCATTCTTGTTGCTATCTGTAACACCAATACTACCAAAAAGAAATTTGGGAGATTTGAGGTGTGTGTGTGTGTGTGTGTGTGTGTGTGTGTGTGTATGCACAAGCACACATGTGTATGTGTGCACATGTGTGTGTATATGTGTGTGTATATATGTGCTTATATTCATTCATGTGTGTGTGTGTGTGTATACATGCATGCATGTGGGAGTGCGTTTGGCCCCAGCCCGTTAGTATAGCTGTAAATTTTCCTTGACTCAATTTTATCATAATGACATTATCAGCTTTCATTTCATGTTCTTCAAATTTATCAGCCTTAATGATGTGTTTAAAGTAAAAACGTTTATCAGGGACAGACACCATAGCAGGCCAATGTATCATTGTCAATAATACTAAATGTCTACACAAACCACTAAATTAAATGTCTGGGAATGTTACAAAGTGCCGCGTTTGCATAGGCATAAATAGAACTAGAAAAGAGACCCAAAGGGGTTAATTTGCATATCATTTGCATTGTCACTACTGTCAATTAGCCCAGACACAAGCCAACTCAGCAGAAACATATGAGGCTAAACTGAAGAACATATGCCAACTTGGTCTACAGTCCATAGCTGGAGGTAAGCACAGAGTACTGGGAGGAAAATGTAGAAAAATCAACCCTCTGTTTTCAGAGGCCTCAATCATGTGCTCACGTGCATGTGTGTGTACGTGTGTGTGTGTGTGTGTGTGTGCACACGCGTGCGTGCACGCACACATGCATGTTCATTTTCAACCTGGATCAATGATTTAGGAACAGTTAGATGTTTTGCTTGTTATTACTCATTTGCATTTTGAGGAGGAACACTCCCCTTTGAACGTTTAAAGCAAAGCACTTAAGAATGGTAAAAGATTGTAAGAGTCAACAGGAATTTACATACTAAGGAAACAAGACCTTCTAACCATTACAGGGATGACACACATGTGAACTCACAGAGACTGGCTACATACACAGGGTCTGCATAGGTCTAAGGCAGATGGAGTCCTAGTGCTGGGGTGGGGGATTGGAGTAGAGATAAGCCCCCTTCCCTAACCCAAAAGCCATCCTGTTTACAAAGGAAGAATTTGATTTCTTCCATGAAGTCTCACTGAGAGTACCAACCACATTTAAAGTCAGATCCTATACCAAGTAGTAATGGACAAAGCAAAATCAACTTGATGACGTTTTTGTAGAATGTTTCATATTGCTTTGTTTTGGGCATTTTTCGTCTTGTATATTATGGATTCCAGTTTTTTTTATTTTTATATGTTTTATGTTCATATTTCTTGTGTTTTCTCTTTACTTCTCTTTATTTTGAATTCTGTTCTTTTGTGTTTGCCTGTTTATTTTTAAAAAGAGAAAAAAGGGGTGGAATTGAGTGGGTAGAGAGGTTGGAATGATGTGGAGGAAGTTGAGGGAAAATATCTTGTACATAAAAATATTTTCATTTTCAAAAAGGTGGGCACATGTAGAGAGCCTTATTGGGGTGTTATGCCACCTGGCAGGAACTTGACATTGACCAAAGTGAAGTTTCTCTTTCAGTCTTTTAGCAGGAATTCCTGTGTTAGCCATAATCCCCTCCACCTAGGGTGTAGTGATCAGACCAAAGTGAAGCCCATTGTTCTTCAAGGACCTGCAGTTTCCTGAGAGCACTAGCCACATGCTGAGGAACCTGAACCAGTTCTGCAGAGTTTCCAGCCTTGGGGAAAAGGTTTTCCCCCTGCCTATATATTTGGAGACCCCCCATTAAACTTTGAGCCTTCATCAGAAAACCTTTTCTCTTGGCTCCATATTCTCTCTCGCAAGCCCATTCTATCCCCAGCTTTCCTTCCAGGTAACCCATTAGATGTAACTGCAGGCAGTTACCAGCACAATTTTTTCAAACAAATGTTTCATAGTACCTATACATGTGTATTTTTCAGACAAATGTCATATTAAGAAAGTTTTGTTCCACACACATCATGAGCCTGTGATAAATTTAGGAACTGAATTTGAGAAAACTGCTAAAAACTTCTTCTTTGGTTATTTCTTTATTAATTTAGTGCATATATATATATATATATATATATATATATATTTCTATATACATATACACATACACATACATATACATAAAATATACATATACATGCACATAAATGTGGATATATTTTTGTGTATATGTGTATATATATTTGTGTTTACAAATGTATGTGTTGAGTGTGTGTGTTGAGTGTGTTCGTGCACAAAATGCAGTGGAGTTAAATGAGGACATAAGATCCCTCATAGCAGTCTTGCAATGCCTGACACCATTGCTAGGAACCCAGGTCTTCAGCAAGAGCAAGAAGCATTTTTAGCCATAAAGACATCTCTTCCATACCATACATTCTTTAATCTATAGAAGAGAAAAGCAAAATATATCACTTGAGAACAAATTCTGAGAGTCTAACACTTCTTAAGCCAGTTCATCTTAAGTAATTCATCTTCCCCCTCCAAAAAAATAAAATAAAATAAAAATAGGAACAAAGTTTATTTTTAAAAAATACCATGGGTAAAAGTTAGAAACCCTCATTGTGTCTCTGTTATCCCAAGAGCATCCAGCCTGTCTTCATTCCATTTTCAGGTCATTTATTCACTCAGTAATTTTCACTAAGGTTTATTTATAGTGCATAGGCCCCTCATCAATGGTGGTACACTGAAGACTATGTCTTCCTGCTGCCCCCAGGTCCACTTCTCTCTCAGGGTAGCCCTTTGCCCCTGGAGATGTGCTGGAGGCTGAGAATTTTAGCCATAGAGGGTGAGTGCAGTGCAGGATCTTGGTCAGTGATCAGAACTCAGCAGAGAATTTACTGAGAGGAAGAGATCTAGGGAGAGTGTAACTTCCTGCATTACAAAGAGCCAGATCTGTGGAGTTGAGCAAGCAGGCTTAAAGACAAACACCTCACAGGGAAGCTTCCAAAAAGCCTTTATTTCCTTCAAGAAATAATCCATCAGAAAAGGTATGCCAATAATAATTTAAGAATATACCAGATGTGCAGGGAATTTCTGAAAGCGTGAGCTGATAGCACTTTGTGTTTAAAGAAGGAACAAGGATGCCTCAGCGGTTGGAGAACAGAAACACAATATCTTCGTTTCAGGGAAGAATTGTCTGAGAAGAGATATTTCTGGTGTTCAATTTCCTTTCTATATGTCCAATTAACCTTTATTAACTTAGAAAATATCACATTCTAATTTGATTGGCAGCATCAGAGCTGGCGCCAGGCAGAGGAGTGGAGAAGCCCTGCCGTAAAATCATGGTTTATTAATACATCATTAAGCACTTTAAATGGATTCCAATGGTGCATTTCTAAGGGAGAAATAATTCAGTATTTGTTAGTTATGACAGAACAGAATTGAAATTCACATTATAAACCTTACACTAAAAGTCCTAATGTGCCAGCAATTGGATTATGTTTCATGAAATGATAGTGTAAGCCACCCGCCTCTTTACCAAATAGAGCCATAAATGTTAATGATTATATACTTTTATCCAGACAAAAACATATTATCATCTAGTAATATGATCTAAAATGTTTGAGCACAAATAAAATAAGAATTGGATTTATTTGCACTGAGAATGTAATGGGACTTAATCCAATGTGATCTGACTTCAGAGAATACTAAGTAGAGTTGAAGATACAATTAGAGTTGTATGTGGTTCCTGTGAGCAGGCAATCAGGAAAACAGCCATGATTTCTGGCCACCATTATGTTTTCTTCTGTGTGTGAATATAACGAATAATGCCAAAAATATATAGATTTTAATATAGCCAGCATTTGCATCTTTACTTTCAAATATCAAATTAAACAATGGATATATCCACAAATGCCTTTCATCTTCTATTTTGAATTTCAACTTTTATACAAATTCCAAAGAGTAAGGTGAATGTATGTGATCTGTCTGTGAGACTGTTCATACATGAGCTATTCTGGCTTCTCAGAAGAAGGGTCATTTGTCTTATTCTATGAATATTGACTTATTCTCTTGATAGGGAATCACTAATATGGGAGAACACCAGCTGCCCAGCAGATGCTGGGATCTTCTCTGTTTCCTAACAATGCTGGGATTCAGACTTGGATAGTTCATGCGGGTTTCCACTGTTTTCTTTCCCACAAGTGGATAAGCATCAGTGGTTTCATGTGGTTGCTTGGGATTTGAACTCTGCTCCTCATGCTTCTGCAACAAGAACTATTTCCTACTGAGTCACCTCTCCAGGTCACATGATCTCATCATAAGTGACTTATTTAAGAAACATTACAGGTGCATGATTCTCAGTAATTTATCATGGCATATAAGGCACAAAATTATTTCCTTGGAAATATTTGACATCTCCAAATCTTAGAAAATATTAATTAGACAAAAACTAACAAATATAATTTAGTGCATCTGTACAATGCTAATGATACCTGTGTAATTTGCTTTTCAGAACAGTGTTCTGAGCCTCCTGTAGTCTTAAACAATCATTGTCAATGTTTATCTTTATGCTTAAATATTTTAGATGTTTAGCTGATGTGCCAAGAAGACTGACTACATAACTACATTATGGCATGTAAACCCAGTCAAATAAGCCACTTTATAGACATAATTTTTTTTCTCAAAAACGCACACATACAAAAACAGAGACACATGCATATATATGAATAAACACTCTAAACCAATCAATAAATGTAGGTTTAAAAACTGGATAGCAGTGAACACCCAACCTTTTCTTATCTTTCCTTGCTGAAGTAGGTTATTAGATAGAAATTGTAAATTAATTCCTATGAAAACTTCAACAAACACAAGTATTAAAAACTAATACTTGTTTCTCTCTATGTGTAGAACTGTCCTGCCTTGGTATTAAATTGCATGAATGCCTTTCCACATGACCTCTATACAAGTAACTGCAGTAAGTGGCTGTTTCTAGTGGGCTCTGGGGACATTTAAGGAAAAGTGATAAAGAGGATGTTTTAGAAACAGAGAACTGCGCATCCACTTAAACTCTTGCTACAACTCCAGTTTGTGTAAATCCAGATGTGTGTCCCTAGGTAGGAATGTATAGATAAAATATTCACAACACATACCTAATAATAAGACAATGACATTGGGATGAAGTCACTTGCCAACACTGGGAACTCCTTTAAGTGACAATCAAGATAAGAGTAGCAGGAAGCAGGCAAGTAGTCAGGTCAACAGGCTTACTCCTTTAGACCTTAGGGTTGGTGTTGGGAGATTAAGTATGGCCTGCTGTATAACAGGAAAACCGTTATTATAATTGTGTGTGTGTTTGCTTTATTTTGTACTATTATTAGTTCTTTGAGAATTCTATACATTATCTTTCAATCATATTCATGCTCTACCAACTCTTCTCAGATATGTCTCCCCATTCCCTGCCTACCCACCACTGTGTCTTTTCGTAACCTCACCAAGTACAGTTTGTATGCCCCAACTCTTCCCTGACATGTGGCCCTCTACCCTGGAGCACTCCTGACTTCACAGACCCACACTATCGGGGAAAACAACTCTTCTTTCCCCAGCAGCTATCAGTTGCCAGTGGCTCCTCAGCTTGGCATGGGGCTTAAAGTCTATTGCCTGTTGCCATGCTGGAATCTGGTCTGGCTCAGACCAAAAATGTTTATACAACAACAGCAAAAATGGCAGCATCAATATCATGAAAATAAGATCATGAAATGAAAGTATATCTTATTTATCTATGCAATTGCTTAAAGAAATAAAAGGAACGGGAAACCCAAAATCTTCTCAATGTCAAGATATAGACAACATATAATGTTGGTTACAAGCTCTACTGAAAATCAGGGGATTATTTATGTGAGGCAGCTCGATTTGCCAAACAGGATGAAAAGCTATACACCATGCTCTAAATCAGTGTATCTCAACCTTCCTAATGCTCTGCCTAAGGTATAGTAGCTTCTTAACATTTGTTTTCTTTCAACTCCTGTTTGTTGCTGTAATGCAAATGTCTCCTGAGGTTTGCCACCATATAGCAATGCTCTCTTTAGATCAACAGTAGAAAAATTAGAGTTATGAAGTAGAAACAAGAATAATTTTATAGTTGGGGGTCACCACAACATGAGGAAGTAAAACTCTGTAACTTGAAGATATTAACTGTTTAAATTTGAAATTGTACCTGTGGCCAGAGGAAGCAGTTTGTATTTATATTTCTAAAGAATGCATCTGCTGTAAATGGAGTTACATTTGGAGACAGCATGGTACCAATAATAAGTGTGTTTGACATAACAAGAATCAATAAGGTGATTATGTGCAGTGCAGTGAATATTGAACACAAAAGCTTCAGATAGTTCAAGACACAAGAGAGCACAATTGCTAAGGTACTGGAGGAATCCTGCAGTGAAAACAGGGTCCCATCCTCAGAACTCAATATAGTTCAAGAAATATTTTATTGAGTGGTTTGTTAATATACCCAGTGTTTAACTTGCACCAGCCTATAACTGGCTGAGGAACCATATGCTCTTTTATATTTGACTTTGCTGAAAATAATAACGCATGGATATTTATTGTGCTAACAAGAAAGTGTCAGGGTATTCAGGAACATGGGAATACAAGAGGCACTCACAACCACATGAAGATGCTCATTTCAGTATTGAGGAAGTGTCCAGTTGGGAAGGGCACTTGCCATGATTGAAAGCAAGACCACTTATCCTTAGAACTGATATAAAGTTGACAGAATCAACCACACCAAGATATCTTCTTACCAACTGCCAAATGTTTTCCTCAACACATGTGCCTACTCACATACCATGTACACACACACACACACACACACACACACACACACAGAGAGAGAGAGAGAGAGAGAGAGAGAGAGAGAGAGAGAGTGAGAGAGAGAGAGAGAGAGTGAGAGAGAGAGAGAGAGAGAGAGAGAGAGAGAGAGAGAGAGAGAGAAATAATAAACAAAAGCCACAAAAATGAATCTTAACATGAAAATCCAAAACAAAACCATGCAGCCATGCCCCTCAGTGGGGCTATATTCAAGTCATGGAGATTTTGATATTGTTTATTATTTGTTTGCTTTTATTTTGATTTTCATATAGTTGGGAAAAAGCCTTTATCTTTGTTTTACTGAAGGCTACTAATATCTGGATCTGAATTCTGGATTTGTACTTACTGTATAAATGTACCTCAACTTTAAAACTGGACAGGTAATATCTGTCACATAGAAGACTGTCATAATTACCACAAATGAGGAAAAAAATCTAAAATAATTGAAAACATGCCTTTGTACTCTGTAAAGGTGAAATAAGTTTTCATTCCAGTCTGTATGTCAAGTCACATTGATAGCTCTAGACTCTCAATTTAATGTAATATGTTTGCTATTTAAAATATCAACCAGTTGTAGCCAAAACTAATCAGTGATATTTAAAAAAGTATATTGAATATAAACAAACCAATAATCATCAAACAAATAAGTAGTTACTTAAAACCTTCTGTTTAATTAGATATTTACAGATGATTTTACAGTAGGATTTAACCTACACACAATGTGTAATATTTCACCTCCTTTACTCTTATTTTGGATATTTAAGACCTTTCTATCACTAATAAATGTAAAAGTTAGAATTCTTTAAATAGAAGTTTGATGAGAATCCTATATGTGTATACATCCACAAAGAGACGGAAGTGTTTTCATGTAAAATGATATAAGATTCGAACTATAGCTACATTTTCACCAATGCCAGACAGTTTTATGGTTTGAGTCATAGTGTTAGAGGCTGTGTGAATTTCTGGCCTTCAGTTATTCTACTGAAACTCCAAGAGCTGGAATCTGCCTATAAGAAATAGGTCACACAGGGTGAATCTCTGTGCTAAGTTCTCCTGCTATTTCCTATCTTGCCTCATGCGCCCTGGTCTGACATAACGGAAACATGCCCCTCTACACATTCCCGCTGCCATACAGACCACTGTTCAACACCCGATCCTGCATGATGACCTTCAATTCCCAAAAATATTAACCAAAACAAATATGTCTTTTCTCTTAAGTTTGTTTTGTTGCAATTATGGTTATTACATGATAAAAGGAAAACATAATTGGCACA
Organism: Apodemus agrarius; assembly: GCA_964023405.1. NCBI lineage: Eukaryota > Metazoa > Chordata > Mammalia > Rodentia > Muridae > Apodemus > Apodemus agrarius. The sequence continues at coordinate 4,182,600 of OZ030007.1, forward strand.
GAAAAATGAAAGGCATTTTCAAGACTAACCCTAACCATATGCTTCTTCACATATTTCACAGCCATAGTAGAAGGAACTGGAAGCTCTTAGAGATGCAAGATGAAGAAAACTTAGAATGTTTCAGTCAGATTTTTAAGGGGTGATTTTTGTGGAACCAGGGTCACAAGGTTTCACATGACAAAAATATTATATTTAGTCATGGACGAGGCAACTCATGTCAAATTTTTGCAAAAATAATTCTATGTATTTTCTTGGCAGGCCTGAAATTTGAGTGATACTTACTTTGTAGTATTAGACTAATTAATTTAATGAAGAAATAGTCAGGCTAACATTACATTCTTGATGTTGCCCGGTTATTGCTGTTGGCCTTTGGTGAAGGCCACAATGGAAAATTGTAACAGGAAGATATGGAAACTCTGTGGACTGTCCAGAAAGTTAGTGTGCTTCACTGGGCAGGAAAAGAGGCCTTTGTGACTAAAGAGACCTTCCTTTAATCATAGGAACCAAGGATGTTTCATGCTTCCAATAAAAAAAGGCTTTAAGGGAATCTCAGAAGTCAATAAGATTCTACATGGAAAGCTTCACAATAACAAAAGGCAGAGTCATTTGAATGACTTCTTTCCTTGATAACAGCCCAAGATACTCCAACAGTTCTGTCTGGCAGCAGAACTCAGCATTGGCCACGTAGTTCTGGTTTTGCAGCTATTCAGACTGGAAGAGGCAGTGGTGACACACACCTTTAATTCCAGCACTTGGGAGGCAGAGGAAGGCAGATTTCTGAGTTTGAGGTCAGCCTGGTCTACAGAGTAAGTTCTAAGACAGCCAAGGCTATAGAGAGAAACCCTCTCTCTCAAAAACAAACAACAAACAGAAAACAAAAAACAAAAACAACAAAAAAAGAAAACCCCCCAAAACCAAAAACAAATAAAACAAACAAACAAGAAAAGAGGTCATGGAATTTTTAGGAATTTGTAGCCATGTTTGATGTGGGTAGGTCATATTCCCTGCTTGGAACTCTTCAGATAAAGGAAGATCACGAAGCTATGAGTATGTAGTTGAAGCCTGAGATGAATGTGGAGCCCAAGATGTCGGGGATGCCAGGAGTGTGAGCATCAGAGTAGAAAGCTTCAAGAGCCAGGTAGAACCAATTAAGTCAGACACATGCAGGATCTGAGGTTGGCGGAGATGTAGTCTCTGATTGGTTTAGCTTTGGCCCACTCCCTTGTTTTTGTACCTCCAATCTTCCTTTGAGATAAGACGTTTATACTGTCCCTTTGTATATTAGAAGTGTGTAACATCCACTTCTGTTTGATAGGGATATAGAGCAGACATGCTGCATTTAGTCTTTGTGAATATATTTTAGACTTCGGATCAGTGTGTGGACTTTTATAAGATTTCCAGGATGGATTAAATATATTCTGTATTATGAGATGGCCATGTTCTTCTGAGGCCAGTGGAAATTGTTATAGCTTGACTCTGAATGTCCCTATAGATTTGCCTCTTAAGTGGTTGGTCCCGAGCTGGTGCTATTACTTTGGTAGGTTCCAAAAACTGGAAATTGACGTATAGTTAGTGAAATAGGCCATTGTGAGTACTGTAGTGGGTAATAATTACCAAAAAGTACCATCCCACCAGGCCTCTGCACCAAGTCCTGGAGGTTCTTGCTCAGGGAAGCTCTCACTGTTGCTGCTGAGCCAGTCTTTCCCAGTTAGCTCTCACAGCATCCCTGCTGTGTTTCCTGTCCACCATAGACTCTGTAAACAGTGAGAGTCCCTCACTTCTGCCCAACACCCACTCCTTCCAGGTACCTGGTAAAGCATCACTCTTAAACTTGAATAGTTAACCAAATATATTTATGCATATATATATATATATATATATATATATATATATATATATATATAACTCCCAATTACATAATGCCAATTTACAATGGTAAAGTCTTATCCCAATATTTCTAACCTCTCCAAAACACCAGAAACACGTCTGAAGCCATCTGGATATCAGCGTCTCCCTCTTTCTCCACTCCTCTGGTCCACCGAGCCTCTTGGTGTCTCCTCCCCTCACTTCTCTTAGCTCCTTCTCCTCCTCTCTCCCCTCCAATCACTGGCCTCTCATTCCCTCAATGTGAATGGATAGGAAATATTTTGCAATAGAATACTACATTCATGGGAGAATGTCATCCTCATCCAATCACTGTCTGGGTTTCTGATTCCCAGTCTGCTGTGATGTGCAAAGCTTCAGCAACAGTTTGTTTCTGCCCTGATATGAGCTTTCCCCCTGGGTATATCCTGACAAGATGGGCTCAAACTTTGAAAAACTGAAGCTCCGTAAACATTTCTTTCCTCAAGCTGTTTCTGCCAGATATGAAAGTGACTAATACACAATCTCTTAAACTTTTAACATTGTATCAACACCACACTATAATAAATAGGGATGGAAGGTGATGATGTATATAAGCAGCTAGAATAAATAATTCTCAGATTCCTTTTCTCATACCTATTATATCAACGGCTTCTTTGTAAGGCACACATAATATCAGTAGCAGACAGTCCATTCCTTCATTGGAGAAGATGGACCCATAATTCCCTTACCTTCTTTCCATTCTCTTTTAGTTTCCTTGACTCCTTACCAAGTGTGAATATTTTATCTTTGTAATAAAAGCCTATTTTCTTTAGGATAACCTCATCAAAAAAATTGGGACAGGAATTTCAACTAATACTTGTAGGTTTCAATCTTATGATCATGAGTTCCAACCTCCTTGGAATCCTTCCTTTTTGTCGGTTTTCCCCCATGAACTTCAAGCTCCAGAATTAGAAATAGAAGTAAGAGTTTTACATGCTGTTAAGACTGTTAAAATCGCTTCCTGTAATCCAACTGTGTATAACAAATCCCTAAAAGCATGTGATTGTGTAATGAACATTGTAAATTGTATATTTATGCATACATGTGTGTTTCTATGTTGGTTCTGAAATTCTGTAGCTTATTCTCTGACATAAGCTGTTTTAAATGCAACACAGATGCCACTTCTATTAATATGAAAGACAAAGGCAAGTGACAGCACAAAATATGGAAAGTTATTCATATTATCACTGATAGATATTTGTTTTTAATTTATTCTTTAATCTTTTTATATAGTCCAGACTTTATCCACCTTCTGGTCCACCCCCTGACTATTCCAAATCCCATACCTCCTTCACCCCCATTGTTAAGAGGATGTCCTCACCCCCCTACACCCATTTGTAACCAGGCATCTAAGATGATAGGGATGATTTTGGCCAAAGAGTTCTTACTTTGTAAGACTTTAATGGAAATGAGCACATGATAGAATATTGTTTGGAAATTCCTAATTATGTTTTAAGTATTAGGATCCTAAATTCCCAGCTCAAGATCTTCATGGAAGGTTTAAATTCTTCTAACTACTCAAAAATCACTGTCTTCTATAGCTTCAATGTCAATAATTCTTTTTTTTTTTAAAAGAGCTATATTTTAGCGATAACATCATTGCAATGTGAACAGCATTTCTATTCTGCAGGGTCACCTCTTCATAGTCAGACCCTAGACATGAGACCCTGGCTCTCCTCAATGAGCCTGTGGGATTGTCATGGAGAAAGAGTAAGGCTGGGCCCTGCCAACATTGGCCAAGGCAGAATATATTGGAGTCACAGATGCTGCTAGGTCTTGACCAATAGAAGAATGTTTTATACATTTGGTGAGAACCCTGGGCTTAAAGGAGAATCTAGAACAGAGACTCTCTCCTCTAACCCATGGCAAAATCTGATTTTACAGACCTGTAATGGATTTCAGTATTCACTGGTGCCCCCAAATGGGTGAAATGAGGTGAAAAATATCATAATCCTTGGGAAATAATTCATAAATTGAAATGTGGATATGGTTTTACTTAGTAAATTTGATTGTGGTAACAAATTGCCACGATGTGGTTGTATATAACTAGCTACAGAAAGAAATTCTTCACTCCTCTTGAAGCTAGGTTGGTCAAAAATAAGACCCTGGTGGATTTCATGTCTACTTGGTCACTTGCTTCCCGAGTCAGAGATTACTCTGTCTTAGATTTCTGTTACTGTAACAGAATACTTGAGGACATCAGTTTTTAAGAAAAAAAAGCTTTATTTTACTTACATTTTTGAGTTTTTCATTTGACTTATGTGTTGCTTTTCTCCTTGTAACAAGGTTATATCAGTTAGAGTTTAGAGACATGATCTTCACCTCATGTATACGAGAGAAGTGAAAAAATGTGAGCCCAATGGGCTACACACTTTCCTTCATTCTCAGGTATGCCTACAATGACCTATGACAGTCCAGTAGAACATGTCCTATCAATAGTTTCATGCCTAGAAATTAAGCCTTCTGTATACTTGATAAAGGAAATATGAGTTAAATAATGGAAGGTACTTTTAGGCATCTTTATGTACTAAAATGAAGACTCTTCATGAAGGCAAGGGAAGATCCCTTTCTGAAAGGAGACTCTACATTCCCAATAATCTCCATGTCAGTTCTTCTGCATAACATTAGGACTTCCAGAAGCAACTAACAATATTGAAATGTAAGCCCTAGGCAGTGGAATGCAGACTCCTAATGTGGCAAGGGACACAGGGCAACCAGTACACTTTTCAAGGGGGAGGGCCCCTTGTGGGTGAGACCATCCCTGGGCTGGTATTCTTGGGGTCTATAAAAGAGCAGGCTGAGCAAGCCAGAGGAAGCAAGACAGTAAGAAACATCCCTCCATCGCCTCTGCTTCATCTCCTGCTTCCAGACCTGCTTGAGTTCCAGTCCTGACTTCTTTTAGTGATGACAGCAGTGTGGAAATGTAAGCTCAATAAACCCTTTCCTCCCCAACTTGCTTCATGGTCATGATGTTTGTGCATGAATAGAAACCTGAGTAAGACAATATACCACATATATATGAAAACAATATATTCATTATTTCCATCCGATATTGCACTTGCTTACAGTAGAGTATCTTACATCAGGTATGAAAGTCACTTCAGAGAGATTCCTTGGGCAGTTTCTCATTTTAGAGGCAAGTTATCACCTGCCCACACCTTTGCCCTATGTGGTGACAGAAGGAAAGCATGATCACAAGTGTTCCTCTTGGTTAATAAAAATGCAAGCACAGGTAAAGTCAGTCAGCAGTGCACAGAACACATGATCCCATCTGGGTGCGCTCTCTCAGTTTTCTACATCCAAAGGTAAAGTAAAGCAGTACTTTGTATGGGAGACCTCTCAGCAGCTTGGAGGAGCTACATGGCTCAGTACTCTTCCCTCACCTGTTTTCACTCTGCTTTCTGGTCCATCCTTTAATTTTTAACAGAAAACATCTCTGTTGGTGGATGAGTATTTTTGTGTGTGTGTGTGTGACTGTTTGTGTTCTGTAGAAATTTCCTCTGACTTGAAACATCCCTTGGGAAGGAAGCTAGCAAGAAGCAGGCAGCTCATGAAAGTTACAAAAGTCAGGAAGCTCACAAAACTTACAAGTTTCAGGAAACCTCTTGGGTATACATAAGTAATAAACAATTGATGGGCTGGAAGGGGTTTTATGGTGCAGTGGCTGCTTTCAAGTCATCCGGGGGAATTCAGTGATGTACCATTCCTGGGTTGTCACTAATCCCGATGGGCTGCTACAGTAAAGCAAATGCACTGGCCTCACTATATTCCTGTAAGGGCCATGCTCCTGTAACTCTTCACACATGTTCTTATGAATAGTTATTACCATCCTCATGTGAATAACTCCTCGTTCCTCATCCTGTTAATAATCATTTACCCATTAATGTCTAATCATTTACACATGTTCCTATAAGATATCTGTATTCCACCAAAGCTCATGTCAATATCTCCTCATCCATGTTCTCATAATCAACACCCTGCCCACAATCCTATGAGCAACTCCTCTCCTCTAACCTGGGATCAAACTTCCACACAAACACCAGTCAATAACCCCACAGACATGCTTCTATGAACAACCCTTCACATACGCTCTGGTATTTACAACAAACCCTTTGGCTCACTGAGCTAGATTTATAAGGAATAGTTTCTCTTTTTGTTGGTTCCAGTTGCTCTAGGGTAAATAGTTATTTACGCTCATCTCCCTAGGGAAGCTCACAAAACAATGAGCAGAAATAAGAGAGCCCAGTGTGCTCGAAGCACAACTGTTCTCTCTATCTTTCTTTACCCCAAAGGTACACGCAATCCTTAAAATCCTTGAGGATGAGACTGGAGAGATGTCTCAGTGCTTAAGAGTATTGGCTGCTTGTCCAGAGGCCCTTGATTCAATTCTGAGCACCCACATGGCAATTCATAATTGTCTGTAATTCCAGTTTCTGGAGATCAAATGCCCTCTACTGGCCTCTGTGGGAATATCAAATTGTAAACACAATTTGCTTCTGTTGAAATTCTAAACAGAAATGCTTTGAGAAAGTCAACTGTGTTAAAAAGATTTAATAGATTACAATTAAGATATTAATATTTGGAGTTTATTACTACAGAATATCACAGGATTGAGAAAATAGCATATGATCTATTTTATTTCCCAACACAATATATTTTGAATTTGAAATATTTCCTTATATTCAGTATGAAGACACTCCTCTAGGTTAATTTAATATGGAGCACTAGATAAAACCTTTAAAAATTTAGAGTGTTCAGTATACAGACCTGCTAGCAACCTTTTTAAAAACATTAAATATATTATTTTATATTCTCTGACAGATAATTTTAGATAGTTTTGCTAGGTTATAGTGATCAATTATTGGACCAAAATTGATCTGTTTTCACAGGTGATGCATTTAGGTCTAAGTCACATACACACATACATGAAAAGAAAAACACACACACACACACACACACACACACACACACATATATATATATATATATACATATGTATATATATACACATGCACACATATATACACATACAAACACACACATGCACACACATACATACATACAAACACACATATACATGCATATATAAATACATACACACACACACACACACACACACACACACATATATATATATATATATATATATATATATATAAAATAGAGCTATAACCTTGGCTATATCTGGCCAGTGACTTCTGTTACTGCCTTAGGAGGTTTTGTTTGTGTGTTTTGTTTTGTTTTTCATTTTTTCTGCTTGGGACAGTTTCTGATGATCACTTTGATTGAATGTTCTATCTTTTTGAAATTGCAACCCTCCAGATTTAAAGTCCCCAAATACTAGTCTTTAATGACATTTAAAAATTATTGTCACATTATGTTTGTTATTATTTTCAATTTATTTTACATTTAAACATTTTGAGCCAATTCGCATTCTTCTGCATGTTGACCTCCAGTTGAACCAGCACCATTTGTTGAAAAGGCTATCTTTATTCCACCGGATGGTTGTGGCTCCTTTATCAAAGATGAAGTGACCATAAGTCTGTGGGTTAATTTCTGGGTCTTCAATCCTGTTCCATTGATCTGCTTGCCACTCTTATCTCTTTGCACTAAGATCAACTCCAAGTGGATCAAGGACCTCCACATAAAACCAGACACACTGAAACTATTAGAAAAGAAACTTGGGAAGACCCTGGAGGACTTGGGCACAGGGGAAAAGATCCTGAACAGAACACCAATAGCTTATGCTCCAAGATCAAGAATCGACAAATGGAACCTCATAAAATTACAAAGTTTCTGCAAAGCAAAGGACACTGTCAGAAGGACAAAACGGCAACCAACAAAGTGGGAAAAGATCTTCACCAACCCCACATCCGACAGAGGGCTAATATCCAATATATACAAAGAACTCAAGAAGTTAGACCGCAAAGAAACAAATAACCCTATCAAAAAATGGGGCACAGAGCTAAACAAAGAATTTTCACCAGAAGAAATTCTGATGGCCGAGAAACACCTTAAAAGATGTTCAACATCATTAGTCATCAGGGAAATGCAAATCAAAACAACCCTGAGATTCCACCTCACACCAGTCAGAATGGCTAAGATTAAAAACTCAAGAGACAACAAGTGCTGGTGAGGATGTGGAGAAAGAGGAACACTCCTCCACTGTTGGTGGGATTGCAAAATGGTAAAACCACTCTGGAAATCAGTTTGGCGGTTCCTCAGAAAATTGGGCATGTCACTTCCAGAGGACCCTGGCATACCACTCCTGGGCATATACCCAGAGGATTCCCCTGCATGCAATAAGGACACATGCTCCACTATGTTTATAGCAGCCTTGTTTATAATAGCCAGAAATTGGAAGGAGCCCAAATATCCCTCAAAGGAGGAATGGATACAGAAAATGTGGTATATTTATACAATGGAATACTACTCAGCAATTAAAAATAATGAATTCATGCAATTTGTAGGTAAATGGTTAGACCTGGAAAATATCATCCTGAGTGAATTAACCCAATCACAAAAGAATGCACACGAAATGCAATCACTGATAAGTGGATATTAATGAGCCCAGAAGCCCTAAATACTCAAGACACAAATAGCAAGTCAAATGATTCCCAAGAAGAAGAAAGGAGAGGACCCTGGGCCTGTAAAGATTGCATCCAGTTTAGTAAAGAAACCAAGGGGGGAGGGGGAATGATTGGGGAACAGTTGGGGGGGGAGAGGAACTATGGGAACTATGGTGGGTGGGAACTGGGAAAGGGGAAAGCCTTTGGAATGTAAACATAGAATATAGAAAATAAAAATAAAAAAAATAAAAAAAGAGGAAAAAAACATTTTGAGCATAGGTAAATACCATTTCAATGGTAAATTGTAAGGATGGTAGTATCCTTCCAGCTGAGTCACTGTTGAGATCCTGCTGAGTCATAGCTGAGGAGATCCTAGAGCCTCTAGCGCTGGATGCACATTCAGTTCTCTGATGGTGGATTACATCATTACTGTAAGACATAGCTGGGCTGTGGGAATTACAAATGGTTTTCATTATTGAAACATAAGTCTATAAAATATATTTATCTTTCACAAGTATAACTATATATTTCCTAGGGAACAAAAACTGCATGTGATTTTTTTTTTGTATTTTAATTGTATCCAACACATTTCTCCCCAGAATTAGCCACTGTGAATAACTGTGGCTTGTTGATGCTTCAAGGGATGAACCCAAGGGCTCACTTACAGCAGACTGTCCTCATTCTAACACTGGAGCACATCTCTAGCCTGGTATAGACACGTTACACAGAGGGCAGATGGGATTCAGAGACATCTGCTCAGCTGCTCTGCACTTGTCTTTGGCGAGCTGAGAAAAGGTTAGGTGTCTTCTTTCACATAATTAGTTTGCAGTCCGCAAATGGAAAGTAAGGCCTTCATTCCCATTTGCTATTGCATTTGCATTAAAGTATCATTCTATAGAAATTATCAATAGTAATTGGGTTGTACTAAAAACAAGAAGGTATCGATATTCAAAGTACATTTAGTAGGGACAAGGAGTCATTCCATAACAAAGAAGTCCATGTTCCAACCTTGCGAGATGCTGTCCCCAGTATCCTCAAACACCCAGGAGTTCTGTTGCATTATTGTGAATAGTCTTTCATGTTTACATTGGAAAGCTCCATATTGTGTTCACACTAATTTTTTTTCACAAAAGAAAATTACTAATCTCTATGTCTGAGCTGTGTTCTTTCTCACAATTGTATATTTGGGCCATTGTCTCCCAATGTTTATCTAGTATAAAAGTTGTATTATAAATATTTTTCTTTAGAATTTTTTGAAAAGAATGAACATCATAGTCTAAGATTATATATTTCTCCGAGAATCTTCAAGCTATAGATACTGGGTCAGAAAATGAGTTGAAAGTGTTTTTAATATGGGTACAAGGACAGCTGTAAATCAACTGGACATTGAGACATGGGGGGACACACCTGTGTGCTATTACTGCATTCTGTGCTGGTGACATTACTGACAGAGAAGTTTCCATAACCAATGTAAAATAAAAATACGAGAAGTGCCACCACTGTTGTGAAGTTCAAATATTATCTGTGAAGGCCTTTCTCAATTAAAAAAGTAGTCTCAGAATTATCTGTATTATATAAGGAATAATGGCCAGAAATATCAGGTCTTGTTAAACCAGTGGGAATTGTCCCCTGTGGCCCATTTCTTGCTTTCCTTCCCGATAACGGCAGATCTGTCTTTAGACTGACTATTCACCTCTTATTCTTCACATTTAATGATGCATAAAAATGTGCAATGAAACTCACACTCAGCTGTCATTTATCCATGTTCAACACAAATTCTTCTCCATTAGAAATTCACTCCTTTGTCAGACCGCTTCTGCACACATTTCTTTTTATTTTCTCTGTTTGGTCTTATATATTTTCCCCATGTTAATTCCTTACTTTTTATCCTGTGACTTTAGGATATGTCTTGCTAGTATTTCCACAAGATATATTTAATCATTCCATTTATTTATAGTACCAGAACTTTCTCATGAGACACCTTGCAGGTGTTGCTCATGGCATTTCTACATCAGTCATGAAGTATACACCTTTGCAAAGATGAGAGGCACATTTATTGACAGGTGAATGGCCTGAAATTAGCTACTTTCCAGCCACCCATTATCATAGAAAGCTTATGGTAATTGCAGAAGAAAATACTGAATACCCAAAGAGGAGAGAGAGAGAGAGAGAGAGAGAGAGAGAGAGAGAGAGAGAGAGAGAGAGAGAAGTGATGTTGACATGTGAGTGTGAATGTGTCTGTGGGTGAATATGTGTATGAGAGTGTATTTACTTGTGTAGTAATGCATATGTATTTGCATGAGTCTCTGTGTATGAATGTGTAGATATGTATGTGAGAGTGTGTATTTGTGTACACAGGTAAGTATGTGTGTGATGGTATGATTCAGAGTATACACATGTGTCTGTGTTTGTGTGTGTGTGAGAGAGAATATATATGTGAATATCTGAGTGTGTATATGTATGCTTAAGTGTACGTATGAGGGTGTATTTACTTGTGTGATTTTGTGTGAGTGATATATATATATATATATATACATATGTAAATGTCCATATGTGTGAGTTCATGTGACTGTGAATATGTATGAGTATGTGAACAGACATTCAGGTGAGTGTATACATGTTTGTGCACATTAAGGGAAATGTAGAGGTCACAGATTAATGTCCATGTCTTTCTGAATCACACTCAACCTTGACTTATGAGCAGGATATTTTAATGGTCCTACAGTTTCTCTAGACGTCCTGCCCAGCCGGCCCCAAACATTATAGACACACAAAGATGGACATGAGTTTATACAAGGGAGCTGAGAACCACATAGGTCCTCATGCATTTGTGATGAACATCTCATAGGTTGAGACATCTTTCCAGGTTTAAATTGTATATATTTGTTTGTTTGTTTGTTTAAATGTATGGCTTTACATGCCCAATGCTCTTACAAGCCTACAGAAATCAGAGGGCACTGGGTTCCTTGGAGCTGGAGTTGCAGGCATTTGTGACCCATCCTGTGTGGTCATGGTAGGTGATCTCTACCCCTTCTCACTCCTCATCCGTTCTTACTGCCTTTCCTCCCCTTTAAAGTCCTTTCCAATTTTCCCAATTTCCCCCATCATAGATGCTTTGTACTTCTTTCTGTTTAGAGCTCATCTCAACATGGTCAATTTTGCCTAATACTTTTCATGTTATATGATTACATCTAAATACTGGGAACTAGGAATGACGAAGTTAGAGGAAATGTGCAGCATTTGCTATTTGGAACTGTTAGCTCTATCCAATTACCTACAAATTTCATTATTTTACTATCCCTTATACTGAAAAGAATGAAGAACTACAGGCAACTAAGACCTGCTAAGAAAGTAAGAATCAGTTTCCTTCAGGGAGGATGCCCCTGATCCCAAATTAGTCAGTTTGAATCAGATAATCTATTCAAGCAATGTGAAATGGACCTCTCTGGAAATACATGAATTCATAGGGAATTGGTGAGCACAGTAAAAGTTGGACAGAGAAAGAGTAGGGTAGAAGTGTTTTGTTTTTTTAGAAAATTGATGTATGAAATTCTCAGAAACATAAATATAAGGACATTTAAGAAAAACTTATGTAGATATATAGAAATTTTAGTCTTTGTGAATATTTCTTTCATATTTTTTATATTATAGGCATAAACAATATAAAGTCTAAGTAACATATGCTTCCCTTGGTGAGCATTTACAGAGTTCTATTTGGGTTTAAGCAATGGTTATGTTGCCTCATTAAAAAAAAGGAAACTTTGCAAGCTCAATTTTTTAAAACTGCTTTTGGTTAATATTTTGTTTCTCCAAGGAAAGAAGATTTTTAACCACAAATAATGGTCTTAAATTATGTTTTTACATCTCAGTGCTCACGACTTTCCCTGGATTTAATTATAACCGAGACCATTTATTACATTTACTTTGTAATTACAATAATGGTGTGGTGTTTATTTTTTAGCTTAGTTCAGAGGAAAACTGAAGGGATGAGGTATACTATAGAGCAATGGCACTTAAGACATAGAGGTCAGCCTGTATTTTATAGATGAAACTACACATCTATAAAGAAACTTCTCTGGTGTGGAAACAAAGGAAGAACAAATCTTCTAGATCTGAACTATGATATCCACCATGAAAACTACTCAGTAAAGGGGAATCCATGATCTGCCAGGTGACACCACTGCTTGTATTATTTCAGCAGCTTGTCCTTGGAAAAGAGTGTCAGGTGCCATAATAGTTAAAGCTAACAACTAGCAGGTGATCTTCCTGGGATGGCTACACCTTGCACTATAATCCAAGACATATGTAAGGCCAAGGAGTAGTTGATTTTAGAAAAGATTCCTGCTAATAAAATGCTTTCCTGTTATTTTATATACACACACGCACATATAATACATACATACATTTGTGTGTGTGTGTATGTGTGTGTGTGTGTGTATGTGTGTGTGTGTGTGTGTGTGTGTGTGCATGCGTATCATTCACTAGGTATTAGCATACCCTTCTGAGCAGTCTCTGCAGACCAGTGAAGATATACTATCTTATGATGCTATGTAGACAACTAGATGATTTCTTAATTCTTAATGATGATCCTATAAGATCTCCTAAAATTATATCAATATCTATTAAGCTTTTTTATAGTGATACTGATACTATGTTCTCTCTGGTTTCAAAACTACAATGAAAAATTTGCCAGTCTTTAGTGTCGTGGGATATTGCTTCTAAGATAGCAAGCAGACATCTACTACTCAGAGCACATTCAAAGAGGTTGTAAAACCATTAACAAAAGACCATAAAGAGGAAATAACAATTTACTATTTGTTAGAACAAAAAATAAAATATTGACTGGGTTTATCTATACAAAATTTCACTAATACATTAGTCACAAAAGTTATGGGTTTTATTTAATTCTACATGAACCTGTTGAAGGTTTAGCCAGAGAATTACTTCTAATGGATATGCATGTAAACATTCTCTGTTGTAAAATCTTTAGTTGATTTATGATTTGAATGTATGTGTAAAGTTGTGATGAAAATTTTACATGTGATCATGTATTGTGAACGATGTATAAATGCTGAAAAGAGTAGAGTTCATTCTCCCTATCCCCTTTCTCCTTAGCCTGCACCCCCTTATTCTCTTATCTACCTTATCAACCTCTTTGTCCTGCCTTTCTTAAGCTTCTCCTTATCCTCCTTTTCTTAGATCAATCCTCTTTTTTCTTATATAACTTTGATAGGAAATATTTTAGAACTTAAAAATAAAGGCCAAAACAACTTTTCAAGGTGTCTCTTTTCTTTCTGTGACTTCAACTAGCAGGCTGGAGGTTAGATCTGTGGAGATCCTGCAGCGATAGAACAAAGGCTACTTTACTCAATCCCCTGCCTCAGTTAGGCTACAACTCTTAATCTCCTAACCCATCTAACCATCAGAATTAGCAAGAAAGTTTTTAGGACTTTTTAGAAGTTATCATCAGCATTCAGTATAGTTAAAGAGCTAGAGGTCCAGAGACCATTAGTCTTTAAAGCTACATCTGAGTCTGGCTCTGACTTGACCCTCTCCAGGCCAGGAGACTCCTGCATATGGGCTTCCTCATAATTTTGCTGTAGAAGTTATGAGCTCAGGACATTTCATAATTTTGTTTTGGAAAATGAATGTCTAGAAAAATGTCCTGGTGTGGCTGTCCTCATCTTTCTCAGCATGCTGAACAGTGACATCAGGATTCTGAAGCTACATTGAATTCACTCTTCTGTTTTTCCGTGAGATGTAAGAGAGAATCAAAGCCCAGTTTGGTTGGTTGATGAGTTAGTTCACTGTGTGCATCTTGGTAAAGTCTGCACCATTTGTTAGTCAAAGGCTTTGCTTTTTTCTCTTGAACACATGCAAACTTTTATGTAGTTTATTCTTCTTGCACGCGTGCGTGCTTTTGTGTGTGTGTGTGTATGTGTGTGTGTGTGTGTGTGTGTGTGTTTGTGAGTTGGCTTAGTGCCCTCATGTGTACACATGTGTGTGTGTATGTGTTTATATGCGTCATCATTGTCCTTTGACTGTTCTGCCATGTTGACCTCTGACCAAAACCACTCTTCCTTGGAGAGACTGGTGTTTACTGTATGAGTAGTGAACTTTAATTTATATTCAGTCCTCCATCATTCTTCCAGACAAATTCTTCAGGTGGAGATGGAGAGAGAACAGATAGGCAGTGGTTCAGCATCTAACACATCCTGGATGACCAAATAGAGGATTCCCGTTGTCCAAGCAGCATAGGACTAAGGCTCCCTCATTTCTCCTCATGTGCTTTTTCATATGTAAAGACATTTGCTTGTCAGGCTTAGACACAGAAATGTTTAAGTCATTCTAAAATTAAAACTTACTCTGCATTTTCCCGGTTATAAAATGTTTTCAGTGTTCTAAATCCACAGATGTAGAAGTTAAAATATCCCAAAGAGCATGGACAGGAATAACCTATGTAAACATATCTACTTGACAGAATTGAAACTGGGGATATGCTTCATTGAGAGTGTATTTACCATGCCCTATGCCCAAGATTCAATTTGCATCACTTTTCATAGTGCTCAGTGTTACCTATCAGAAATGGAAACCATCATTCGTGTGGTTGATTCACTAGACTGTAGAGCGTATATTGATAAGACCCAACTTACATTTACATCCAGATGATCTTGTACAAAAGTTGCGCTAATGAATGATTCAAGTTATGTAGTATGGTCATGATGATAAGCTCTTAAAGCATCTGAAGCAGCATGGTCTGGAAGGTGTGGAGACACAGTAGAAAGAG
Organism: Apodemus agrarius; assembly: GCA_964023405.1. NCBI lineage: Eukaryota > Metazoa > Chordata > Mammalia > Rodentia > Muridae > Apodemus > Apodemus agrarius. The sequence goes on from OZ030007.1 coordinate 4,197,861, forward strand.
TGGGAGCATTGGGTATTATTGAAGAAAATAATTTTTATTTTCCTCAAAGCAAGAAAGTTCATAAAAATGTCCAAACTTGGTTAGCTAATATCTATTATATCTGTTTCAGGCTCATAAAGTGATGTGACTTTTGAGGGCATACTCATTCACTGAGAAGAGTGCTTTGGGTTAGACTAGAAAAAATACATAGGTCTTCTCTTCAGAAAAATATAAATACCTCAGTATTAATTTAATATAAACTTACACTTATATAATTTCTCTTTATATTTTTATTACTATCAGTATAAAGCAAATTACGAATGTTCAGCCAAATTAAAATATGGTTCTGTGCTGGAGAAATAGATTAGTCAGCAAATTGTTTGCTGCACAGGCTTATGTTTTGAAGTTAGATTTCAATGCATTTGTTTTTGTTGTTTTTTGTTTTAAATGTCATAAGTATTGATACAAATCAATAATGCTCCTAGAAGTTAGGATGTAAAGATAGCCAAATCACTGGAATCCACTGACCAGAGATGTTAGCTTAGCCTACTTAGTGAGTTTTAGGTCAGTGATAATCCTGTTTCTAAATCAATAATAATAATAATAATAATAATAATAATAATAACAATAATGATACAAAATAGATGGTATCAGATATCAAAAGATGTTTTATGACCCCCCTCAAACAAATGTATACACACACACACACACACACACACACACACACACTCACACAATGACAATTAGAAATCAGCTTTGCTAAAAGTCTGGCAAAAATGCCTTTAGTGTAGACAATGTCCTTTCTCTCTAAAAGTGTGGCGCCCTTAGCACCGTGTTTTCTTGAGCTACTCTACATGTCTCTCATTAGATGAACAGCTAATGTAGCAAATCTTGCATTATATTTAAGCAACTTTGTTTTATAATTTCAATTGATTGCAAAATATAAAATAAAATTACAAAAATACCCGTGATAACATTTTCTTTTAAGCCTGGTGGTTGGGAAATGATTAGGAGGTTGTTGTATTGTCTTGGGGAATGATTTTCCTACCCTTTGCCTCTCAGCTATGTCCTACATTATTAGATCTATTTAGAGGAAATCTGGTTCATGAGAGAATGTTCAATTCAGTGAATACTCAAGAATGGGGAAATTCTAGTTGTTCCTGTGTGAAAAGTTATTTTTTAATAAGAAGGACAGATGAAAGTGAAGTTCATTTACTGACATGTCTAAAGATGTAACATGTGGTGAGGATATGTAAATGAGTTGATAAAAGTACATTTTAATATACTTTAACATTTTAACTATTATGCACAAGCTATAGCTTATGAAACTGGATGAGAGATGCAGCTTTTAAACTTGTCTATACACAATTAATTTTTTGTGAATCATTATAGACAAGGGTGAAATCAATAAGCAACATTGTCAAAATGAGGCAACATTAATCTCTACAGTTCTACTAATGAGAAAAACAGGAGAAAGAGAGACATTGGAAAACCAACTCAGAAAGTCAGTGAGTTCTATAAAAGGCCATTCTGATTATTGGCCATTTCTCCATGTTTATGCATGGCTGAATATGGACATGATTGAATGTGATTGATGGACCTTATGAGAGACCTCAGTCCAAACATTTGCAACAATGTGTTCAGAAGCAAGGATAAAGCATCCCAGGTGGCTGGAAAATGTGATGCTATGAATAGTAATTATGAAAATTTGAGTAAAATGATATTCTTTCCATTTTCAATCTCAAATATCTAGTAATTGCTGCTGGAATAGAAACTTTTTAAAGTAAGCAAATGAATACAGATTGAGAAAGTATTATATGTAACCCACCTTTTATCAACCTATTCATCAAGGCATTATTGAAAACTTACAAGTCAAGTCAAATATCTCAAATATCAATCATTATCTATCTTTTATAAACTATCTAGCATCTATATCAGTATTTGGATATATAATAGATAAATGGATAATAGATGCATATACAAATTAGATAAATAGCTAGAAGCTAACTATCTATCTATATATGTATTGTATGTCTGTATATATGTATACACACACACACACACACACACACACACACACACACAAACATAGCAATAGACAGACAGATAGATCCAGTATTGCGAATAGTACTCAGTGTTTCAGGCATGCTAGGCAAATATTTTATTACTGAACTCAATTCACAGCCTTTACTATCTGTAACTGGAGCCCTGATTAATATGTCTCACAGCTGTACTCATGAAGAATGTTGTTTAAACAAAAATTGGAAACTGCATTCTTTTGAGTGAGACATTCTCTTGACACCAGATACAGATATAATCACCACTTTGTACGTTGTCAGGTCCTCCTTAATCTCCACTTTAGAGGAAAGAATTTCAATATTCTCCAAAAAAATGTGCATATTCAAATCCTGAAACCTTCTTCACATAGAGAATAGGGAAATTCAAGTCTCAGTTGGAATGAACATTGATCACCATATAAAGATTGTCCTGTGCAGGCCACAAGTCACAATGGAAATATAAGGATGCTTTAAAGTAGAGATCCTGGGACTGTAGAATAGTACATTTATTAAGGTGAGATCAGCAAAAGAATCTCAGTACTTGGAAGCCAGTAGAAGAGTTGGAGAAATGGATATATGAGTCCATCTGGTCAAGTGTAAGAACCTGGGATCAAATCACATAGCTAAAACACCAAGAGGAGATGCATTCTTCCACAAGCTCAGGTTAGTGGGCAGCAGGAACTAGAGCATCCCTGTGACTTGTTGAATTCTAAACTAGCTCCAGATTCAGTCAAACATTCTGACCTAAAAGACATGGAGCTTGATCAAGTAAGGCGCTTGATGCTGATGCTCTGCTTAAGTTTCCATGAACATTTGATGGGTATGTACACTTATACACATATGTACTTTATGCACATTAGTATACAAATAAAGACATAGACAATCATAGTTACACACACACACACACACACACACACACACACATGCACATACACACAGAAAAGGAAAAAGGGCCAGTGAGGCAGTTTAGTGTGTAAAATTACTTACTGTATAAGTCTGACAGCTTGCATTGTTTCCCAGATCCAAAAGTGGAAAGATAAAGCAGAGGTTAAGTTGTCTTCTGACCTTCCATACACAAAGCATGCATGAATATACAGGCAACATTTTAGTTTGGCTCACAAGGTACCATATTACAATTTCTGGTATAGTGGAATTACAGAGAAAAGGCTAAGATCATGATGTACTAAGATCATGATGGTGGAAGTCTCTGAAGTTCTACCCGACATTGAAAGCCTCAGGGAATCCTGGAGAGTATCTAGACTCTGGTCTTCAGTGGAATCCCTAAGAAGATGGAGCTAGTATCAGAAAGAAATGGAGCAACAGCAGAAACAATGTGGACAGTAAGAGTAAGGCTTGCAGACCAGAGTGTGCCAACTTCTGAGATGCTCTATCCAGTATCTGACTCAGAAAGATACAGATACCCATAGCTAAAGAGTGGAGCTTCAGGACTCTTATGGAAGAAAAGGAAGAAGGATTTAAGGCATTGAAGAGGATAGGAACTGCACAAGAGGATGAACAGAGCCAACTAACCTGGACCCCTGGGGCTTTCAGAGCCTAAACCACCAAACAACATACATGGGCTGGATCAAGACCTCTCTGCATATAATGTAACAGATGTACAGCTTGTCTTCATGTGGGTCTTGAAAAACTGGAGAGGGGACTATCCCAAAATCTGTGGCCTTATGTTCTTTTAGATGGGCTGCCTTCTCTGATATCAGTGAAAAAGAATGCCTCACAGAGAATTGAAGTGCCAGAATTGGGGGATACACAAGGGGCACCCATCTGCTGAGAGGAGAAGGAGAGGAGAGAAGGAAGGGAGAATTGTGGAAGGGGGTGATCAGAAGGAAGCCAGAAAGTGGGATGCAAAACAATTAAGTGAAAAATAAAATAAAACTTTAAAAAAGTGTAAGGCAAGTAGGTAGAAAGCAAAGCTTTCATCTTTAATATCTTTCTACCAGAAGGTCCACAACATTTATGGTAGGTTCTCCCACTTCAAATAATTTGTTCAAGAATGTCCCTCACAGGACTGCCCATCATCCTGTCTCTGAGTTGATTCCTGATTCATCCATTCAAGTTAACAATCAAAGCCATCACAAGTATACTCCTTGACAAAGTGAGAATCAACATCTCTTTACATGGTATTTTTCTAATTGAAAAAATAGGAAGGGACCTTAGATGAAATGCCTGACAGTCCCACTAAAATAAGGGACTAGACAAGGCTGCCCTCTCTCTCCATATCTTTTCACTATAGTACTTGAAGTTCTAGCTAGAGCAATTAGACAACATAAGGAAGTCAAAGGGATACAAATTGGAAAGGAAGAAGTCAAACTATCATTATTTGCAGATGATATGTTAGTTTACTTAAGCGACCCAAAAAAAAAAAACTCCAGAGAACTTCTACAGCTGATAAACAACTTCAGCAAAGTGGCTCATTATAGAATTAACTCAAGCAAATCAGTAGCCTTCTTGTACTCAAAGGACAAGCAGGCTGAGAAAGAAGTTAGGGAAATAACACCCTTCACAAGAGCCACAAACAACATAAAGTACCTTGGCGCAACTCTAACCAAACAAGCAAAAGATCTGTATGACAGGAACTTCAAGTCCTTGAAGAAAGAAATCGAAGAAGACCTCAGAACATGGAAAAATATTTCTTGCTCCTGGATTGGCAGGATCAATATAGTAAAAATGGCCATCTTGCCAAAAGCAATCTACAGATTCAATGCAATCCCCATCAAAATCCCAACTCAATTCTTCATAGATCTAGAAAGAGCAATTCTCAAATTCATCTGCAGCAACAAAAAACCTAGGATAGCTAAAACTATTCTCAACAATAAAAGGACTTCTGGGGGAATCAATATCCGTGACCTTAAGCAGAACTACAGATCAATTGTGTTAAAAACTGCATGCTATTGGTAAAGCAACAGGCAAGTAGATCAATGGAATAGGATTGAAGACCCAAAAATTAACCCACAGACTTATGGTCACTTGATCTTTGATAAAGGAGCCACAACCATCCAGTGGAATAAAGATAGCCTTTTCAACAAATGGTGCTGGTTCAACTGGAGGTCAACATGCAGAAGAATGTGAATTGATCCACTCTTATCTCCTTGCACTAAGATCAACTCCAAGTGGATCAAGGACCTCCACATAAAACCAGACACACTGAAACTATTAGAAAAGAAACTTGGGAAGACCCTGGAGGACATGGGCACAGGGGGAAAGTTCCTGAACAGAACACCAATAGCTTATGCACTAAGATCAAGAATTGACAAATGGGACCTCATAAAATTACAAAGCTTCTGCAAGGCAAAGGACACTGTCAGAAGGACAAACAGCAACCAACAAAGTGGGAAAAGGTCTTCACCAACGCCACATCCAACAGAGGGCAAATATCCAATATATACAAAGAACTCAAGAAGTTAGACCCCAAAGAACCAAATAACCCTATCAAAAAATGGGGTACAGAGCTAAACAAAGAATTTTCACCAGAAGAAATTCAGATGGCCAAGAAACACCTTAAGAGATGTTCAACATCATTAGTCATCAGGGAAATGCAAATCAAAACAACCCTGAGATTCCACCTCACACCAGTCAGAATGGCTAAGATTAAAAACTCAAGAGACAACAGGTGCTGGTGAGGATATGGAGAAAGAGGAACACTCCTCCACTGTTGGTGGGATTGCAAAATGGTAAAACCACTCTGGAAATCAGTTTGGCGGTTCCTCAAAAAATTGGGCATTTCACTTCCAGAGGACCCTGGCATACCAATCCTGGCCATATACCCAGAGGATTCCCCTGCATACAATAAAGAAACATGCTCCACTATGTTTATAGCAGCCTTGTTTATAATAGCCAGAAATTGGAAGGAGCCCAAATATCCCTCAAAGGAGGAATGGATACAGAAAATGTGGTATATTTATACAATGGAATACTACTCAGCAATTAAAAATAATGAATTCATGCAATTTGTAGCTAAATGGTTAGACCTGGAAAATATCATCCTGAGTGAGTTAACCCAATCACAAAAGAATACACATGAAATGCAATCACTAATAAGTGGATTTTTTTAAATTTTTTTTATTTTCTATATTCTATGTTTACATTCCAAAGGCTTTCCCCTTTCCCAGTTCCCACCCACCATAGTTCCCATAGTTCCTCTCCCTCCCCAAACTGTTCCTCAATCATTCCCCCTCCCCCCTCGGTTTCTATACTAAACTGGATGCAATCTTTAAAGGCCCAGGGTCCTTTCCTTTCTTCTTCTTGGGAATCATTTGACTTGCTATTTGTGTCTTGAGTATTTAGGGCTTCTGGGCTCATTAATATCCACTTATCAGTGATTGCATTTCATGTGCATTCTTTTGTGATTGGGTTAATTCACTCAGGATGATATTTTCCAGGTCTAACCATTTACCTACAAATTGCATGAATTCATTATTTTTAATTGCTGAGTAGTATTCCATTGTATAAATATACCACATTTTCTGTATCCATTCCTCCTTTGAGGGATATTTGGGCTGCTTCCAATTTCTGGCTATTATAAACAAGGCTGCTATAAACATAGTGGAGCATGTGTCCTTATTGCATGCAGGGGAATCCTCTGGGTATATGCCCAGGAGTGGTATGCCAGGGTCCTCTGGAAGTGACATGCCCAATTTTCTGAGGAACCGCCAAACTGATTTCCAGAGCGGTTTTACCATTTTGCAATCCCACCAACAGTGGAGGAGTGTTCCTCTTTCTCCACATCCTCACCAGCACTTGTTGTCTCTTGAGTTTTTAATCTTAGCCATTCTGACTGGTGTGAGGTGGAATCTCAGGGTTGTTTTGATTTGCATTTCCCTGATGACTAATGATGTTGAACATCTTTTAAGGTGTTTCTCGGCCATCAGAATTTCTTCTGGTGAAAATTCTTTGTTTAGCTCTGTGCCCCATTTTTTGATAGGGTTATTTGTTTTTTGCGGTCTAACTTCTTGAGTTCTTTGTATATATTGGATATTAGCCCTCTGTCGGATGTGGGGTTGGTGAAGATCTTTTCCCACTTTGTTGGTTGCCGTTTTGTCCTTCTGACAGTGTCCTTTGCTTTGCAGAAACTTTGTAATTTTATGAGGTCCCATTTGTCGATTCTTGATCTTAGAGCATAAGCTATTGGTGTTCTGTTCAGGAACTTTTCCCCTGTGCCCAAGTCCTCCAGGGTCTTCCCAAGTTTCTTTTCTAATAGTTTCAGTGTGTCTGGTTTTATGTGGAGGTCCTTGATCCACTTGGAGTTGATCTTAGTGCAAAGAGATAAGAGTGGATCAATTCGCATTCTTCTGCATGTTGACTTCCAGTTGAACCAGCACCATTTGTTGAAAAGGCTATCTTTATTCCACCAGATGGTTGTGGCTCCTTTATCAAAGATCAAGTGACCATAAGTCTGTGTGTTAACCTCTGGGTCTTCAATCCTGTTCCATTGATCTGCTTGCCTGTTGCTATACCAATACCATGCAGTTTTTAACACAATTGCTCTGTAGTACTGCTTGAGGTCAGGGATATTGATTCCCCCAGAAGTCCTTTTATTGTTGAGAATAGTTTTAGCTATCCTGGGTTTTTTGTTGCTCCAGATGAATTTGAGAATTGCTCTTTCTAGATCTATGAAGAATTGAGTTGGGATTTTGATGGGGATTGCATTGAATCTGTATATTGCTTTTGGCAAGATGGCCATTTTTACTATATTGATCCTGCCAATCCAGGAGCAAGAAATATTTTTCCATCTTCTGAGGTCTTCTTCGATTAGAGCATATACTAGCAGCTTAATGGCATACCTTAAAGCCCTGGAAGAAAAACAAGTTAATTCACCCAGGAGGAGTAGAAGACAAGAAATCATCAAACTCAGGGCTGAAATCAATCAAATAGAAACAAAGAGAACCATACAAAGAATCAACAAGACCAGGAGCTGGTTCTTTGAGAAAATCAACAAGATAGATAAACCCTTAGCCAGACTAACCAAAGGACACAGAGACAGTATACAAATTAACAAAATTAGAAATGAAAAGGGAGACATAACAACAGAAACTGTGGAAATTCAAAAGATCATCAGATCCTACTACAAAGGTCTATACTCAAAACAACTGGAGAATCTGGAGGAAATGGACAATTTCCTAGACAGATATCAAATACCAAAATTAAATCAGCATCAAGTAGATCAGCTAAATAGTCCCATAACCCCTAAAGAAATAGAAGGGTTTATAGAAAGCCTCCCAACCAAAAAAAGTACGGGACCAGATGGTTTTAGTGCAGAATTCTACCAGACCTTCAAAGAAGACTTAACACCAATACTTTTCAAACTATTCCACAAAATAGAGACAGAAGGGACATTGCCCAACTCATTCTTCGAAGCCACAATTACGCTAATACCTAAACCACAAAAAGATCCAACAAAGAAAGAGAACTACAGGCCAATTTCTCTTATGAATATAGATGCAAAAATACTAAATAAAATTCTTGCCAACCGAATCCAAGAGCACATCAAAACGATCATCCACCATGATCAAGTAGGCTTCATCCCAGGGATGCAGGGATGGTTAAATATACGGAAATCCATCAATGTAATCCACTACATAAACAAACTGAAAGAAAAAAACCACATGGTCATCTCATTAGATGCTGAAAAAGCATTCGACAAAATTCAGCATCCTTTCATGCTAAAAATCTTGTAAAGAGCAGGAATTCAAGGCCCATACCTAAACATAGTAAAAGCAATCTACAGCAAACTAATAAGTGGATATTAATGAGCCCAGAAGCCCTAAATACTCAAGGCACAATTAGCAAGTCAAATGATTCCCAAGAAGAAGAAAGGAGAGGACCCTGGGCCTGTAAAGATTGGATCCTGTTTTGTAGAGAAACCGTGGGGGGAGGGGGAATGATAGGGGAATAGTTGGGGGAGAGGAATTATGGGACGTATGGTGGGGGGAACTGGGAAAGGGGAAAGCCTTTGGAATGTAAACATAGAATATAGAAAATAAAAATTAAAAAAAAAAGAAATGCCTGACAGTAGGGAAAAGGGAACTTATAGGTCCTACCTATAGCAGGAAAACAGGGCTTCAAATGAGGGAGAGGAGGGCCATCCCACAGTCTTAACTCTTACCTATAATTGTTCCTGTCTGAAATAATTACAAGGATGGAAAAGGAGAGGAGCCTGAAGAAAAGAAAGTCCAGGGACAGGCTCAAAGTGGGATCCAGCACAAGGGGAGGTCCCAAGGCCTAACACTATTACTGAGGCTGTGGTACTGAGGCACTCACAAAAAGGGACCTAGCATGACAGCACTCTGGAAGACCCTGCAAGCAGCTGAAAGAGTCAGGTGCAAATATTTGCACCCACACAATGAACAGAACCAGCTGACCCCTGCTGTTGCATTATGGAAGGCTGAATGAAGCTGAGGGTGACCCTGTAGGAGGACCAGCAGTCTCAATTAATCTGGAACCCCGGGATCTCTCAAACACTGAACCACCAAACATGTAGCTCACACCAGCTGATGTGAGGCCTCTAGCACACATATAGTAGAGGACTGCTGGGTCTATGTTCATCCAGAGATGATGCACCTAACCCTCAAGAGACTGGAGGCCCCAGGGAGTTTAGGGGTCAGGTGTGGTGGGGCATCCATGTGAAGACTGGAGGAGAGGAGGTATGGGATGTGGAATAGTCAGAAGGTGGACAGGGGATGGTGGGGTGGGGAATAAAATATGGAATTTATAAAAATAATAAATATAAAGAATTAGTATAAAAATAAATGAAAGTAAAAATAGCTAGGTCACAGTTCTATATAAAATAACTATCTTACATGCCACAGCAAACAAATTTTATTTTTTATGGTATGTGTCAAAATTCTCCAGAGAAATATTCAGCTATTGGTACCCCATACCATAAATATGATAATACAGATTTGTTAACACCTCACCACTGAATAAGACATGATATAATAATAGAGGGAAGCCCATAAATATCTGATTAATGTATGTGTACATCTGAACAACTATGTTGAAATAGTTACCTTTTTTGTGATAAAGTACTCAGATGTAAATATTTGAGATTGCTTCTGTAATCTTGGGGAAGGCATGACAACTGGCCTGGCAAGCATGTATGTAACAACAGGAAGTTGTAGGATTATGTTTTCATTCACAGTGAGGCAACAGGAGGCAGGAAAAGGCTATAAACTCTTGAACCTATCACCAGTGAAGTCCTTCCTCTAGCAGGCTCCACCTCCTAAAGGTTAGTTATATAACTCAAGAAAAATGAATCTATCAACGATAGCTGGGGACCAAGAGTTAAAGTACATGAGGCTTGCAAAGGAATGGGAGTTGGTGGGGGACAGTCTTTCTCATCCAAACAACTAAATACATCTTTAAAAAATAGTACAGACACACCTATGTCAATGATTATCCTTAATTTTTCAACTTTCAGAGACACATGTACTGCTGCCATTAAAGATTTGGCTCCAGAATGGAGAGTAAGTATTCCACTGGACCAGGGGTTCCATCTCCTTAGCTTGTTGTATGCTAGTGGAAAATTCTATTGCAAAAGAGAAAAATAGTGGTTCCTAAAGAACAAGGCTCATGGCCATGTTTTGATCTGCACATGTGCACCTATACACACACATACATACTTACACACATGTTCACATATGTGCACTTGCACACATACAAATACAAACATGCATACAGACACATGCATACACACAAGTGTGCTCCACAAATGCATACACACAAAATGTGCCTGCACACTCATGTATACATAGGTACCCTTTCATATATACAAATGTACATTCACACAGATGCATGCACATGCACAAACACAATGTGGGACACACTTGCTGCTGAGTTAGATAGTTGAGGCAGTGGATAGATTTTCTACAAGAAGAACTGGAACAGCAATTACTGATTCTGAAGACAGAGATTCCACTGGAAGAAGCATATGAGAGGCACCTAGGAGGTATGAGACAGTAAACAAAAATCTCAGTCACATGGTGTCAGCAACTAACTCTCAAATACAATAGCTTAAATACACACTGCTCCTGTATTCCCAGCATTCTTTAGAAAATTCTATTTGTAAATGGATTCAGCAAAGCCATAACCTTACTGAAACAAGAACTGTTAGACTTTGAACATAGAATTATAGAGGTAATTAATACTGTTTGACCTATTATGCACAGTAACTTTTTATGTTATACTTTGAATTTCAAAGTACTTATTCTGTTCAATTCATCTCTAAAACTTTGATTACTTCCTGGTTCAAACTCTGAAAACATTGTGACTCCTAACCATTATCCTGACTTTTCTGAGATTTTTAGCTTAGTTGTCTCAGGGCTGATTCCATTTGATGTCCAATTGAAAGTCACTCCACCAACCAGTCCATTCTAAGTCTAAATTGACAAGTGTGAAAATCACCATTCAGGCTAGAGAGCAGACTGAGATGTAGCTATTGTTGAAATAGACTTAAACTAAGACTCAAAATAAATCAATAAATCAACCAGTAAATGAGTATAATAGGACATAGATGAAGAATGACTTACATGTTCTGCCAATTTTAGAAAACTTGTTACCATTGATAAGAAAACAACTAAGTCATGCTCAATAAAAATGCATCTTGAGGGTGATGTATAGCCAGTATCCCGAAGCAAGTGCTGCTTTCCCATAATAAAAAGCAATTCACAATTTAGCCCTGTGGTGAATTGTATATACTTGGTTCAGAAAGTGTTACGATTAGGAGGTGTGGCCTTGTTGGCACAGGTATGTTACTGTAGGCATGGGCTTTAATATCCTTTTCCTAGCTGCCTGGAAGTCAGTCTTCTCCTAGATGCCTTTGGATAAAGATGGAGAACTCTCAGCTCCTGCCTTCATGATAATGGAATGAATCTCTGAACCTGTAAGCCAGCCCCAATTAAATGTTGTCCTTGTAAGAGTTTCCTTGGTCATGGTGTCTCTCCACAGCAGTAAAACTTAAATGAAGACAAACAATAACACAAGCTTCCTTTAAGTGGCTTTGTTGATAGGGGCATATATCTACTACGGTGAGCACTGAGAGGATCTCAGGGCTCTGGCACGTCAGGATACTGCTGTCCACCCAGTTTAGACGTGAGATACTGCACTGGAGAAGGGACTCCCCTTTTCCAGTGGATGTTTCTCTATCACAAGGGTGCTGGTGGCTGAAGTAGATGCCGCAATTGTGACTTTTAGTTTTGCTGGTGACATCCTGCTTATTTTTCTTCTCTGTTTCAAACTATACTGACTGTAATGGGTGTTCAGTTGGCAAAGCACAATTACCCTCTGCAAATGTCACTGAACCCATGACAAATTTGATAATGACTCCAAGATCCTCATTTTGTTACGGAAATGGCTGCAAAGGGGGTTGCTAGAGCACTGGGCCAGCTCCCAGCTACCCAATTAAGATGGCTTCATCATTTTTCTTGTAATAAACTACTCAGAATTACTTAATTATGGTAGTAAGATACCTACTTAACTGCTTTTTATTTTTATTTCCTCCCTTCATCTTTCCCTTTTCCAGTTGATGTTTATAGATGTTTAGTACTGCTTGTTTGTCAATGGGAGGAAACTGAGAACACATGAAGGCTCTAAGAAGCTCCTGGATAGCCTGTAGATAGTGATAATTCAGGTTTTAGATTCAGAGAATTATAAAATCATAATGCTGATGACCAAAGACAGATACCTCATTAAATTTGTAAATGTAAGTAGTTACTTTTATTGTGAACTTTTTGGTTTTGGTGATCTAATAATTACATTTTTATATTAGGATCAAAGGAAAAGTCCTGTGTAGGTTGTTTAAGAAAATATCCAAAAGGTTTCTAATTAACACTGAAATTAAACATACTAGGACACTAGGATAAATTCTAGATTTTGAGAGTTGTGCTCCCTCCCTGTTAGAGGTAGCATTTACTGCTGTGTATGACAGCATATGGCATTGACTGGCTTATCTATTGCAGGTCAACCTCTGTAATTCTAAAACATTTATAATAACAAACATAATATGCACTTATAAGTGAAGTGCATACCATGTGTGTTCTTTTGTGATTAGGTTACCTCATTCAGGATGATATTTTCCAGTTGCACCCATTTGCCTAAGAATATTATAAATTCATTGTTTTTAATAGCTGAGTAGTATTCCATTGTGTAAATATGCCACATTTTCTGTATCCATTCCTCCATTGAGGGACATCTGGGTTCTTTCCAGCTTCTGGATATTATAAACAGGACTGCTATGAACATAGTGGAGCATGTGTCCTTATTACATGCTAGAGAATCCTCTGGGTATATGTCCAGGAATGATATAACAGAGTCCTTCAGTAGTATTATTCCCAGTATTCTGAGTAACTGATAAAACGATTTCCAGATTGGTTGTGCCAGCTTGCAATCCCACCAGCAGTGGAGGAGTATTCCTCTTTGTACACATCCTTGACAGCACCTGCTGTCTCCTGAGTTTTTGATCTTAGCTATTCTGACTGGTGTGAGGTGAAATCTCAGGTTTGTTTTGATTTGTATTTCCCTGATGACTAAGGATGTTTAACATTTCTTAAGGTGCTTCTCAGCCATTCTATATTGCTCAGGTAAAAATTCTTTGTTTAGCTCCGTACTCCATTTTTAATAGGGTTATTTGGTTCTTTGGAGTCTAACTTCTTGAGTTCTTTGTATATATTGGATATTAGCCCTCTCAGATGTAGGGTTGGTAAAGATCTTTCCCTGATTTGTTGATTGCCATTTTGTCCTATTAACATTGTCCTTTGCCTTACAGAAACTTTGTAATTTTATGAGGTCCCATTTGTCAATTCTTGATCTTAGAAAATAAGCTATTGGTGTTCTGTTCAGGAAAATTTCCCCTGTGACCATGTGCTCAAGGCTCTTCCCCAGTTTCTTTTCTATTAGTTTCAGTGTGTCTGTTTTTTTGTGGAGGTCCTTGATCCACTTGGACTTGAGCTTAGTACAAGGAGATAAGAATGGAACAATTCTCATTCTTCTGCATGTTGACCTCCAGTTGAACAAGAACCATTTGTTGAAAGGGCTATCTTCTTTCCACTGGATAGTTTTAGCTCCTTTGTCAAAGATCAAGTGACCATAGGTGTGTGGGTACATTTCTTGGTCTTAAATTCTATTCCATTGACCTACCTGCCTGTCACTGTACAAATACCATGCAGTTTTTTAATACTATTGCTCCGTAGTACTGCTTGAGGTATGGGATATTGATTCCTCCAGAAGCTCTTTTACTGTTGAGAATAGTTTTAGCTATCCTGTTTTTTGTTGTTGTTGTTGTTATTCTAGAGATGAATTTAAGAATTGCTCTTTCTAACTCTATGAAGAATTGAGTTTTAATTTTTATGGGAATTGCATTGAATCTGTATATTGCTTTTGGCAAGATGGCCATTTTTACTCTATTAATCCCACTAATCCAAGAGCATGGGAGATCTTTCCATCTTCTGAGGTCTTCTGTGATTTCTTTCTTCAGAGACTTGAAGTTCTTGTCATATAGATCTTTCACTTGTTTGTTAGAGCCACACCAAGATACTTTATAGTGTTTGCGACTATTGAGAAGGGTGTTGTTTCCCTAGTTTCTTTCTCAGCTTGTTTACCCAAGACACAATTCACATATCAAATGATGCCCAAGAAGAAGGAAAAACAAAGTATGGATACTCTGGTACTTCTTAGAAGGGGGAACAAAATACCCACAGAAAGAGATACAAAGACAAAGTGTGCAGCAGAGTCTGAAGGAAAGACCATCCAGAGACTACCCCACCTAGTGATCCATCCCATATACAGTTACAAAACCCAGACATTATTATTGATGCCTGCCAGTACTTGCTGACCAGGGCCTATTATAGCTGTCACCTGGGAGGCTCTGCTAGTAATACATGGGGGGAAACTCTCAACCAGCCATTGAACTGAGCACAGGGTCCCCAATGTAGCAATATAGTTAGAGAATATAGCTAGAGAAAGGACCTAAGGAGCTGAAAGGGTTTGCAGCGCCATAGGAGGAACAGCAATATGAACCACCCAGTACCCCCAGAGCTCCAGGGACAAAACCATCAACCAAAGAGCACACTCGGAGTTACGCATGGCTGTAGATGCATAGGCAGCAGAGGATGACCTTATTACACATCAAAGGTAGGAGAGGCCCCTAGTCCTGGAAAGTGTAAGGGGATACCAGGACAGGGAAGCAGGAAAGGGCTGATTGGGGAACAGGGGGAGGGGAGATAGCTTATGGAATATTCGGGGGGAAACACCAGGAAAAGGGAAATTATTTGAAATATAAAAAAGAATATATCTAATAAAAAAGAAAATATCAAAAAAAAAAGAAACATAAAATGGTTATTTGCATTTTGTTGGAAGATAAAATTAGTTTCAATGATGGAAGGCTTTTATTCAAAGTGAAAAATTTGAATATCTTAAAGTATAAAACCCCCAACAGACAAACAAAACTATGTAAGAATGTGGATGTAATTTTACCCCCACATCTTTGTGTTTGTTGTGTGTGTGTGTGTGTGTGTGTGTGTGTGTGTGTGTGTTTCTGATAATCAGTTATTTGGCAAAAGCTGGAAAGTAAATACTCTGTCCCTTCATTGTCCACTTTTATTTCTGAGGCCAAATCAAGGAGGCAGAGGAACTGAACCATGCCTAAAAACATGTAGTATCCAGAAAGGGTCATTTAAAGAACCTGGGGATGGAGCACACCAGGCAGATTGAGACAGATTGTGCATTTCTGCATAATGACTACAAGCAGGCCACAGAAGGGCAAATCCAGGTAGTGGCTCTATAGTATAGAGCCACACTCAGAAGCTTCCCCTTCTATGCTGAGCATGAGGACCAATCTCTATCCTACACTTAGTCCTTGGAGACTGTTTATTAAGTTAATACTTCAGGTATCTCTTGACATTCTATCCCTTGTTCCCAACCTGTTAGGTAGAACACACCACATTCTCAAAACTCAAATACTTGTTCAAAGTGTGAGCATCACAGCTAGGTTCAGTAATATTTAACTTACTAGTTGATGATTTAAGAGAAATGGAAGTTGCCCAAGGCATTTTCCTATTGGTACATTAGAGGTGATTTCTTGTATGATTTTGCATTTTCTTTGAATTATGCTATAGGTATATAGTTTCATTTTCCATTTTTTTTTGTCCTGAAACTCAGGGCTGTTGAACTTACTCCATATCTGGCCCCAAATTTCTTCTTTCTTTTCACTTGCCCTCTCTTCCCTCCCTGTGATAGATTCAATATGCTTGGACTAGGGAGTGGTACTCTTAGGAGGTGTTGCAATAGGTATCACCTTGTTAGACAAAGTATATCACTTTGTGGGTGGGCTATGAGATACTCTTCCTGTCTGACTTTAGATCAAGATGCAGAACTGTCAGCTCCTCCAGCACTATGTCTGTCCACAGGTGACCATGAGGATAATGGATTGAACCTCAAAACCTGTACGCCAGCCCCAGTTAACTGTTGTCTTGTATGAGAGTTGCCTTGGTCATGGTGTCTCTTCTCAGCAACAGAAACCTTTAGACCCTACTTTCCTTTCTTCCTCTTTATTTTCTTCCCTATTCCCTTGATCTTCCAAACAAGAGAAGCAGAAGACAGAACAAAGACAAAAATGTTATTTAGGATTACTCTGAAAACAGGTATGAGTGTGGAAAAGCCAACTATAACAATGACTTAAAGTGTGTTATGTGCTCCAAGCTTTTATTTTGGCAATGTCATGAAAATCTGTATGTGTATAATGCACTCTAAACTCTATTGTTGCTTTCCCCCACTTGGATGTGTTCAGTGTCACAACTGGTTTATTTGGCAAAGATATTGATTTTGTTCTTGACTAATATTTCATAGATCTTACACCTGTGTCTTTATCGGGTAATATTCATAACAGCAATTGAAATTCACATTTGATAAAAAAATAGAAATGGAGTAAACAATTAACTGATTTACAATATGCCTTGGATAACATCTTCAATTATTAAAGTAATTAGTGAAATTGAATCATGATAAAAACTCAGCTTAATTTGAACTTGTCCTTGGAGCTACTTTCTGACCCATTTTAACACATTTGCTGATGAAACATTCATAAGAAAGGGGACATTGTAAGCTTTGTATTTAAGGTGATTTTTTTTCAGCTCATTTACTTTTTGAAAAAAACCTTCTGACTTATACTCCTTTCCATAGATAAACTTTATCTAACTTACCACTACTGATCACTTTAGTACATTGTGGCTTTGGAGCCTTTGTCTTTTAGTAAGACTTTTAAGACCAATGTTTTGGTTTCTTTCTACTCAACTATAATGTGAATCAGAATGTTACTTATCACTGTTATTTTAAGAATAGCAAAAAGGCAGTCAGAAAATATCTCTTTCAATTTATTTTTTGCTAAAAACAAAGCATATTTATTGATTACCATGTGAAACATTTTAAAACTATCTCATAGAGTGAAAATATAAGCATATTTCTCAGTGTTTTCAAATGCCTGGCATGTTTCCCTGTGACACTAGCAGACAATAAGTCAGCATTCCTAGCAATCTTTAAACTTCCTTCTCCATCTAACATGTCTGGCTTCAAACTCAAATGTTCCATGGCATGAGAGAGAACAAAAGGCTCTGAGCATAAGATTTACTTACCATGTCTAATACTGAGACTCCCACTACTTGGAAATCACCTTAATCATTAGCTTGGACTCAGGTAAGAATAGGACATTTACTGAGCTAAAGCATAAGTAGGAATATTTGTATCAGGTGTTATTTTCCTTTTAACCAAGACAATTTTCATATTTGGTTGGTTCCAAGCAAAGACAAGATAATTCATGCTGCACAGCCCTCCCCCAATCATCCAATCATGAGCATCTCTCAAGGAAAGTCTATAATCCCTGTGGGCCTCTTTTACCATCAGATACTCATATGCCAACATTTACTTTAGATAGAATACAACTTAGGTAGATAACAATTCTACAATACTCACAGGGTGAAAAGGTGTTGACTTGCAGATGTGAAATAAGGGCAGGTACACACAGCCAAATGTTCTGCACTAGCCGTTTATATATGTCATTTGAGTTTATCATTGAAACTATAAAGATTTGCATTTTAAAGAGGAGGGAAGCTGAGATTGGATATTTGTGGTCTTGCCCCTTGAAGTTCCAATGTTTCAGCAGCCATAACAAGGCCTCAGGGTTCTGAATTCTAAGTGGGTGATTATATTTGAACTATGAGACATGGGGCTCAGAGCTAGGCTCAGTTGGATTGCACTGGATCCTTTGAAAATCTTAGATACAAGCTCCTGACACAGTGCCTCTACACCCATCCTTTGGCCTCAGCCTGCCTTGATATTGGGGTCACAGATTATACATGTTGGACATAGTTTCATCTAAGAAAACATCACTATAACAGACATCTACCCCCTTTCTTTGCATTTATGAAAGATGTCATCCTTTAGGTAATAAATAAATCAATAAAAAGCACTGTTTTTTGGCTTTGGTATAAAAGAGTTGTCACCTCTATATTCAGCATCCTTATAGAAACAAATATGACATGGTCATACTGAGTTTAACAGTGTCTCATTCTGGCTTCTAAATTACCTTGCAAAATTATATGTTTTATTGGATTCCATAATCTGAGTCCAACAAACCCTCAAAGGTATCCTGAAATGTAATACTCCTTTTTAATAAAAGTTTCAGGGGTCAATTTTTAATTTAACCAAGACTCCAGTGACCTTCCCACCTCAATATAAATGTTCATCTTTCTAAAACATGTCTGTGCTTTTATCATGCAATGCCTACAGGTTATTTGAAGCAAGGCATGTAAAGTTGAAAGCATTCTTGTGTGCCGAAACTATAACAGAGTTTTAAATTTAGGTCAGCTTAACATATTTATTAGGAGCCTTCTATGCTTCGGATTCCCTGCCAGGAGCAGGGTGTGAATTTCTATCTAGGACACAATCCTCATATTCCCCAAACTCAGTCTGGAAAAGTTACTACATAAATAAATTTTATTACAGAAGGATAAAAGATAGAAACCAAAATGTAACACAGAATCTCTTCTTTAACCCATCTCAGTGTATAACCACAGTTGTTCCTTATAAAAAATTTAATTAAAACATTCTGACATGATATTATTTTTAACTTCCATTGAAACCTCTATGAATAATGTGCTTACAGCAAGGAGTCACTGGTAGCACAGAAGTGGCCCCTTACCACTGCACCTGGCTCTATTTGCCATTTTTAAAAATTTGGAAATCTTTTCCCTTGCCTCTAAGCTCACAGTCTTATGAACCATTTTTCCCCATAGCTCTCTAGATGACACCTGCAGTTAAAATGATTTCTGATGCCTCATTTACACACTGAAGACAGACTACTTGGGAAGGAACAGTCTTCTCCTCTCTAAGATGTGCTGTACAATAATACCAGCTCCTTGGGACAAATATACAAACTCAAAATTACATAAAATTTATTAATTTTCAAGACGTTAGAATTGTCAAAACTTCTTCTATCAAGCCACTGTATGCTACAGAATATGTCCGTGTGAGGCTTTTGACTCTTAAGAGCAATAGAAAACTAAACAGTATGAAACTTAATATTTCCTCAGGATTATGGCATACTGCTTAAATGCAAATTTCAAAAACAACCTAAGACTGAGAATCAGAGTAGTACAACTTTAACATAATTTGACTACAATTTTTCTTGATGGAAAGAATGTTCAGATACAGTCAACAAACTTGTAATTCTAGGATTTGGCAGGTAGAGGCAGGCATATCTCTGAGTTCTAAGACAGACTGATCTACAGAGTAAGTCCAGGACAGATGGGGGTATAGAAAGGAATTTTTTCTCAATAAAAATGCAAATATAATAATAATAATAATAATAATAATAATAATAGTAGTAGTAGTAGTAGTAGTAGTAGTAGTACTTAATACGCAATAATGGAAAACCCTCAAAAGACAGATAAAAGGTATTCTGTTTATCCCTCAGTCTCTGAAGTCACCTGTTTTATTGCTGTCCATTTAAAGTGAGCAGTGTAATCATGAAAAGATGATTGGGTCTATCTTACCAACAACAGAGGAACCATTTCAAACTGAATAAAAATGACCTCTACACGGGGGATTATAAGAACGTTTCAAATTTGCAACCCAATTTGAAAAGCAATACTGGATAACTCTGATTGCATCACTGTTTTACTTGACTAGAAGATGATGAAGTTAGGATTGTGAACACTTTGATTTTTAGTTTCTCATTACACAATAATTCAGTCATTGAAACTTTCAGATTAATAGTACTTCTATTACCTATGTACCTATTTATCTATCTACCAATCTGCCTATCAACTATCTGTGCACATATCTATTTATCATGTATCATTTGTCATTTATATAATGTATGTACCTCTGTCTATTAATAATATTTAGCTATCTATGATTTATATATAATAAATTTATTCATGTATCTATCTCATATATCTGTATATCACTGGTCATCTATCTATTCATCTTTCATCTATCATCTATCATAGATACCTATCTATAATCTATCTATATACCTATCATCTATTTATCTATCATCTATCAGGTATTCATTCATCTATCATTATCAATCATCTATAATCTATTTATTTTATGTATTATCTACCTTTCCTTAAGGATTTATCCATATTTTATGTATCTATCTATCAACCTACCTATCAAATATGTATGAATATATTTATCACATAATCTACATATGCTTAAATTTATCATATATCTATGCATGTCTATCTTCTTTACCTATATGCATCTATCACATATCTATCATCTATTTTTTATCTCCTATCATCTATCTATATGTCTATCTGTCTACTAATCCATCTATCCCTATATCTATTTCCCTGTCATTTTGAATATTCAAACAATAAAAAAGAGACAAAAATGCCTAGTACAAAACTTTTCAAGTTTTTCACTAAATCTAAATTCTATCCTTGTAGCAAGATATTTCCAATCGATTCACATTCTGGCAGTGAGAGGCCAGTGATTGGAGGGGAGAGAGGAGGAGCAGCGAAGAGAAGTGAGGGGCAGAGAGAAGCTGGGTAGACCGAATGAACAGGACAGAGCAGGAGATGGGGATATCCAGATGGCCTCAGACACGTTTCTGGTGTTTTGGAGAGGTTAGAAATATTAACATAATACTTTGTCGTTGTAAATTGACATATGTAATTGGGAGTTTTATATACATAAATATATTTGGTTAACTGTTCAAGTTTAAGAGTCATGCTTTACTGGGCATTTGGATGCAGGGTGAGACCCTCCGGTACTTGGTGAAGAGGCCTGGCAGGGTGGTACTCATTATTAATTATTACCCACTACATATCCTAAGATTTTAAATTTTGTGATAAGTTATTAATTTGATCCTCATATCTTTTGTGCATATTAAATCTTACAGTATATCAACTTTAACTTTTCCTGGATATTCCTCTCTTCAGTGTGCTGTACTGTGGCTTGTATATGAACATTTTAAATTTCTCATTAATAATTATTTCATTTCATGTCACACAGGCTTATTAAATAATTTTCAAAAGTCATTCGCTATTAATTGATGAGAAAATTGAGATTCACAATGTTACTTGATGGTTCAAGGATCACCATACCCTATCTCAGCCCACTTCCTTCTTGGTTCATTTTTATTTTCCACTAGGTCTTTCATGGCCATGGAGTGAAGTTGAAATAAATGAAGGTGGATTCAAAAAATTATCTCATTCCTAAATATAAAAATAGTATGAACACAAAACCAATCACCTCTATTATAAAGAATAATACCAACCATGCTACCTTGAGTCAGGTAGAAAATACCTTGGGTATTGCACAACCAAACCACCCTAATTTACTTGAGTGAAACAACAGTCTCCTGTTGTTGTTGTTGTTGTTGTTTTGAAAAATTAGAGAGGATGGTCGTATAGAATCCAAAACCTATAAAATGCAGAATATTTTTCTATGTTTATTATTTCCTGAGACTAGAATGTAGGTTGGCTCATGTGTTTAAATTCTTGGAACCTAACTATTGGCACTATTTTGGAAGGGTGTAGAACCTCCATGAAGATCTTCCTGGACAAAATGGGTGACTGAGATGAAGTGTGAGGTTTATTTGGCTGATCTCACTCCATTTGCTCTCTGCTTCCTGACTGTAAGCACAGTGAACCAAGCAGTCGCATGTTCTTCTGTAGTTCTGTCACTACCATGATGGGTCATACTCCCTGAAACTGTAAATAAATCTACTCCTTCTTAAGTAGCTTCCTTTCAGGCATTTGATCACACAACAAATGTGGGGTCAGGGAACCATAGGACTAGGGGAAGCCAGTCCAGAGTAAGAGTGGGGGTGAGGTATATCCAAACGCCAGTAATCTTGTCTTGACATCAGCAGGAGTAGGATTGCTCCCCCATGCCCCAGGCCTGCATGTTCACACACCTTATCCCTGAACTTGCACCTTTCCTCCTGGAGGTGCTCCTAAAGCACCATAGCCAGGTTAAACTTCCTCTCCTTTTATAAGGTATTGTCCAGCAGCACCTGGATTTCTTTCTTATGCAAATAAACCTTCCCAGTTTATTTATCTAGCTTTGGTTTTCCCATTAAATGAGATGACTCACTGAAGCTGCCTCCTGAGAGTCTATTCTCTCTCATTCTGCTCACATGTATGTGTAGTCTGTAGCCTGACATCTCTGGGTTATCTTACCTCTCTTTCCCTTTCAGGATCCACCAGTTGTAATCTATAGTTGGCAGATTATACAACTGCAGGTCTGGAGGTGCAGCCTGAACAGAAAACAAGAAAAGAAGCTAATGCCATGTTTTAGAGATTTGCCCTTTCTGGTGACTGTGTGCATATGATGGGCACAGATTTTGACAAATGTAAAGATGTTCCATTGTATTGTTCCTAATTTGAGTCCTGATTACATGAATATCCAAACAAACATGCAAACTATTTATATGAACATATGTACATGTATATGCATATTCATTTGAATGTATGTGTACTTCTCAGTCATGACTCACTTAATATCAAAAATACCTTTTGAGAACTGTGTATTTGGAGAATTTCATAGTAGAGGACACTTATAGAATCAAAGGGGGGCTGCTCTTGCTAGCTGATATGGCCTCGTGGGGCTGGCATCATTTAACACACACCCACGCACACCCACTCCCACCCTCCAATCCCCCCACACAGACATGTGTGTGTGTGTGTGTGTGTGTGTACATGTGCATGTATGTGTGTGTGTGTGTGTGTGTGTGTGTGTGTGTGTGTGTGTGTGTTCTGCTATTTGGAAACTCATGAGTATTTCTGGTAGGTGGCCCTATCACTCATAGTTTAGCTTCTGTGAGATAGGGCTCAGATGCATTCTCAAAGAATAATTCACATAATCAACCTGATGTTTAACAGCTGCCTATACAAACAAGAGGTGACAGAGAGGGATACTGAAAACCAATACAGGACAGTCCCTTACTTCCTTGACCCAGACAATACTACAATAAACTTAATTAATGAAATAGAACTTCAACAAGTTATTTCAATAAATAATTTGTTGAAAAATAATAATTGCATTTAAAAATGAGATTTCAGTAGATGTTTTCCTTAAGGAATGCATTTCAAAATGGAGCAAGATTGTGAAGTCACACCTGCAAGAACGCCCCACTATGGTGAGCTTCAGCGAGAGTTGGCAGTGAAAATTTCTGCTTCCTCCCTTGCCGCTGTCTGCATCCATATCACTGGACTGTCATTTGACGGCAAAGTTGTTTGTTCCTTTGGCTGCCAAGAAATGAAAGATAAACAATGTTTCCTCTATCTCTGGACAGATTTAAACAATGTCATTCACTGATACATAATTTATGAGGTGTCACAATATGCTCCACATTAAAATATAGGTAAAGAGAAGAACTGATAAACATCTCTCTAAGAATGATTACCTAGAAAATCAAAGGACATTGGAAGTAAATAGGTGTCCACACATGCTGGAACATTTATTTTGAGCTTATAAACTCTTCAAGAGTGATGCGGGCTACACTGACTTTTCAGTTTAAGCTGTGGAATTTTTCCCTTGCTGGGTGATGTATATCTTGAGCACAATTAGTAGTTGGGTGTAAAATGTTTACTTAAGGTTGCTATGTACTTAAAATTTCGGTCCAAATGACTTTGAGATCAATTTTGCAAGCTACAATGAAAAAAACATAGCTACAAATGAAGCAGTATAGAATTCATGGTCTCATTGTTCTTGGCAATAAATACATTATTTCATCTAGGTTTTGTATGATGTATAATCTTCTAGGAAATATATAATGAGTATGGAGAGTTTCACACTGATATGTGAACCCCTATAAACATACAGGAAGTTAGAAGATGAAGACCCTGTTTGTGATGTAATTCAAAATCTATTGCATCTTTTGTGGCCTTCTTTCTGAAATTGATTTATTTTCATCTCTATTTAACCATCCATTTACCACAACTGACCCCAGCATCCCTTGAAATGGAATTAATAATAATGACTGATAATAACTAAAGACAATTTAGGAGTAGAGCTCTCCTTATTTAAAGAGTATATTTAGACAACCATAGAGAGAGATGAACAGCTGCATATGAATTCACCATAGACATCATAGGCTCAACTATCAGATTATCTATTTTCTTTACCGACTCAAACACCATGTGATCTATTTTCAGTTAAGGATAGTGGTTTGGCACAGCTTCATTAGCAAATGTGAACTTTTAAAATAAAAATAAATTCAGCAGGATGAATTGGAAATAGAAAAATGAAATAAATGAGTCAATTGATTAGGGAATAACATTGCATATTCTGTGTTGGAAAGAAAAACATAATGGCTTAATGGCCTATTACATTAGCAGAGGGATCACCACACACATTAAAATGTCAGCAGGAAGTTCAGTGGAATGAGTCCATGGTCTCATCACAAGGATGGCTCAGGAAAATGAATGTGCACCTAAGATTTTAAGAGTAAATCTGAAGATGGAGAGCTGCACTCAGAAATACTCACTTTGACACTATCTGCTGACAGTGATGTCTGAGATCCCAGTGCAAAAATCTCAGAAGGAGTGTGGGCTTTTAGCCCACAAGGAGACAGTTTGAAATGCATTCCACATTTCCCTAGTTGCGGGTAGGGAAGAAGTTGCAGAAGGGATATATATATATATATATATATATATATATATATATATATATACACATACATATACACACACACATACATATACTAGTAAATCAGGAAATAAAGTTTATGTGCTAACATCCAACTATGTACTGAAAATGAACATGTATTTAAATTTATGTGGTGAACTGGATGGGATAGGGTTACTTACAAAAGATATATACACAAACACACACACAGGCACACATACACAGGTATGCATGCATACATATACACACACAGAAAAAGACACATACCCAAACATGAACTTGCACACAGGCATACACAAAAATATACCTATACATATACATATAGACATACACATATACATATACATGTGTTTATATACATATGCAGGCATATATATACAGGCATACACACATAGAAACACATACATACCATATACACAGGGACACATGCATACATACACAGATGCACATTAGCACACATACATATTCATAAGCACATATACACACACAGGTATATACATATGCACACATGCACACCATACACACATTCACACAGAAACAGATATACACAAGAACACACATTCACACACACACATACACATACACCATACATATACAGGCACACACATATACACACAGGCAAATGCACACATAAACACAAAGAGGCACACATATACACAAACACAGAAACACACACAGACATACACATACAAACATGTACACATACTCCTTTTCAGTTTAATTTTTAGTTTCATTATTGGTGGCATGCACATGCTAAAGCATATGTGATGGCCAAAGACAACCATGAAGAATAGATTTTTTTCTAACAACTTTTGTGGGTCTTCCAAATTTTTAAGTTATTTTCTTAGGTGTATGAGACAAGCACCTCTAAGCAGTGAGACATCATTCCAGCACCAAAATATACATTTTTAATATCCTTGCAAAATATTACTCTACTCTAAATGTAGTGCTTTCTAAAACATAAGCATATTCAAATACTTGGTACAGTATAGCTTCTCAACTTCCTTTTTACAACTTTTGAGTCAGTCTTTGAACTGTCTTTTAATGACTTGGTGTGCCTGCAATCTAAGAGGTCAACTCAGAAAAATACCAAAACACATGTTCAATATATTTCACATAAATGATAATTGGTAGAACAGTGGTTTCAGTAAAGGTCCGGCTCATGTGAGCATTCTTGTTTTACAGAAAATTTTGGTTTTTAACTCCCTGTATATGTTGCTTTGATGTTGGCAATGCTGGCTGAGATTTCCTGCCTGGGTGACCTTATGACATTGCCCTAAATGCTAGTGGACCAAAGTACTATAATATTCCTTGGTCTCTTTCTTCCTGTACCTACATGTTGGCTGTGTCTCTCTCCTGCACCATCCTCAGCATGGCAGAATCCCTTCTTGCTCTGTCCTCAGTCCCTTCCCAGGCATCTGAAAAGTCCCACCTCTATCTCTCTGCTCAGCCACTGGCCGCTGGTAACTTTATTGCCCAGTCAAAAAACAACTGGGGACATAGTTCCTTTAGTCCTGTGTGTGGGACACTGCAAACAGGTTTTTGGTTAGCAAAGTTAGCATGAGAACACAAGCCTCTAAAATGCTATGTCATCTAGTTAGCCGTCTGCTCTGAGTACAGATGTGCCAGTAAACATGGTTCAGGCAGGAACAACACAGAAAAGGGATACAACTACTCTAGGACAGTGCAGCTGTCACATACATACAGAAAAGGTGTTCAGTCTAATAACAGCAGACTGCACGTTCACACTGGGGACACAGAACATTTCATTCGATACAGCACAGAATGAACCATGAAAGTAATAACAAATTTAATAGAGAAGCAGCATGAAAGACATTTTCTGAATACCACAAAAGGGAACTAGAAATCAAGACCAAAATAATTCTGAAAAATTCTTAAGTTATGGAAGATAACAGCAGGATAACAGAAAGGTCCTGATGAATAGACTAGAAAACAAAGGGAGAATAAAAGCAAAGTTAGAAAAATTGATTACGGATAAACATAAATGGATACCACACTATAATGTATGTCATTTTGCAAAATGAGTGTAAGAAAAAGGTAAAGACAATATAAACTCAAATCAAGTAGCAACAATATAAACTCAGGTCAAAAGTATGGCTCAAATAAAGGCAGAGTCTCCTCTCATGAAGTTGGGAAAATCATCATGTTAAGTGCAAAGTTAGAAGAAAAATGAAACCACAGAGTTCACACCCCAAGGCCAGAAAGTCAATATGATTGGTAACAATTGATGGCTCTATGAAAACTTAATAGAAACCAACAGAATGTTAGAGTAATAAAAATAAACATAACAAAAACATAAATGGAATGGTTAAAAGTGATACATAGAGATATAGACTATAGTTAATTATGTGAACAATTTTAATGTAAACAATATAATAACTTGTAAAAATAAGTACTAGAAAAATGTCATTCACCAAAACTGAAATAGTGATAAAGTACACATAGACTGATTGCAGAAGTGGTAGCACAGAATTGTAGACCCAGAGCTAGGGGCACAAAGGAGAAGACCCTGAGGCATGTGCATAATTCTGTGTGACATCAAGCTCTGGCTTCCACATGGATACACAAAACTTGCATGTCAGTGTGTAGATGCATACAAGGACACACGCATGTACACATAGATACTTGTCATCATGGATTATATATACTTGGCCCAGGTAGTGGTACTATTAGAAGGTGTGGCACTGTTGGAGTAGGTGTGCCCTGTTAGAGGAGGTGTGTCACTATAGTTGTGGGCTTTAAGACACTCATCCTATCTGTCTGGAAGCCAGAATTCTGCTAGCAGCCTTCAGATGAGGATGTAGAATTCTCAGCTCCTCCTGTACCATGCCTGTCTGGATACTGCCATGCTCCCACCTTGTTGATAATGGAATGAACCACTGAACCTCTGAACCTGTGAGACAGCCCCAATTAAATGTTGTCATTATGAGAGTTACCTTAGTAATAGTGTTTGTTCAACACACATGTGTATATATGTTTGAAACTCACTGAGAGTACAATTAGATAGACTTAATTTAACACAAAAAATGTGTTTGAGGTGATGATTATATTTATTATCTTTATTTAACCATTATTCAACATGAAATGTTTCATATATATATATATATATATATATATATATATTCAACATTTTACATACACACATATAATATATATAAAATAATTATATATTATGTAATATATATATATATATATATATATATATATATATATATATATAAAATTATTTTTCTAAGACAAGACTGATGGGGCCCAGGATGGCCTTGCCTGACCACATAGTGAGTAGTGATGTTGATACTGTTGTCTCCTTGCACCTCCAGGAAAACTCAATTGCCAGTGTGCACAGCTTCCTGCCTTTGTTGAATCTATAGTATGGGTGTGATAAGAGCCTGCTCACACATCTATCTACTGCAGGTGTCACTTGCTCCCGTGGCAATTTTGTTTTCTTCATTCTTTTATTAACTAATTTTGGTGATATATGAACATTTAATAATAATTTTGTCTGTTTACACATATATACTATGACATATCATAAAATCTCTTGTGTCTATGCTCTCCCAGAGCCAAATGTAAAAGTTAAGTAATTAACATTCATTAGAAAAATTATCTTCTCATTCAGCATGAAATATTCATATGTCTGGGTCCTGGATAGCAAGAAACACCTAAAAGAATATAAAACCTGAATATTAATTTTGAATGATGAAATATATGGTTCAGAATTGTCTCTACCTCATAAAGTGCATATCCAATTAGGTTTCATAGTCTGGGGGTCAAAGGGCTGTGACTACAAAATCATGTCGTGCATATGTTGAAGATCTTGAAAAGGAAAAGAGTTTAAGAGATGTGATAGGAATCAGGAAGATCTCTTATGATATAAAGAAGGCTCTCAAAAATTACCCACATATGCTCAATGCAAACCTGTGACTTAGCCCACAATTTTTTTCATTAGAAATTTGAATCCATTTGGGTCTCAGTTCTTTAAAATCAAAAGCTTCCATGAGCCTCCTACTATTTGTCTGCTGGTTATATGGCAGCAATAAGATCTGTTACTGATGTGAATCTTCAGTCTTGGAGATTTCATTCCATCCCTGTTTTTTAGCCTGTGCCAAAACATCTTGATGACCTAAGCTTTCAGATGACCCTTTTGTCCTGTGATTGTGTATGTGTTCAACTTGATTTGGTCAATAGATACATTGCCTTAAATAATGGACGTTTTTCTTATCTTCAAAATGACTGTCTATAAGCAATGTTATCTAAGTAGATATATAGTTATATAAATTCATAGTAATAATGCAGCAGGTAAGAAAGGGTGTGGCATGCTCCTCATTTAAAATCTCACTACAGGATAAAAGACTTTTGTGTATCAGAGAAGTAGGATGTCTTCTTGCCCTTCTGCTCTTCTGTTGTTTCTTTCAGTTACTAGGATACCAAAACATTTAAATATTTAAATATCTTTTATGAAGTGCTGCAGACATGTCCATAGTCTAACAATCATCAAAATATTTACAGATTCATAACACCTAACAAAGTAAGAAAAACCAAAATGTAACACACATGAGCAGATAGCATGCCTTCATGAGTGAGTGGTACTACTTGCTTGTTGATATCATTGATTGACATGCCTACATTATCTGGTTGTAGATGAGTGCTTCTGTCAAAGCTCTGGACATCAAGAGCTGGGCACACATGTAACACAGAGGTGTGAAAATTTCAGTCTGGTTGCAGTTATCTGCTGTGGCCCCAGATCATAAGCAATGCTTATGGGGTTCAGTTAGCTCATAAAGAAATGAAAGCAATGACTGCTCATCTATGCGTGCAACACTGGATGGACTCATCAGTCTCTAATCACATATTATTAATTTACATGTGCATATAACAACAACAGTTTTAGAAACAGAACATGAGAATTGGGAGGGAACATAGAGAGGCAGGATGGAGGATCAGAAAGAAACAATGGGATTATATTTTGTCCAAGATAATGAAAATAGCAGGTGTAACCTGACTTGCTAAGCTCACAGTAAACATGTGAGCATTCTCAATTAGCAGTCCACTACAGACCCTGACTTCAGAGGTTGGTGAAGCCTCCAGGTCAGGGGAGTCTGAACCAGAGTGTTCCTTACTCTGCACAGTTCTCAGATGATAACCTGATTCTTATCACCCTCCACTGAGGCAGCAGAGGCATGAAGCTGAGTAGTGCCATATTATTTATCTCCATTCCTCATAATCACTGGCCTCTCTGCTCATTTGATCTGGGATTGGAAGAGCTTTGACTCAGAAGCTGAAGCGCCACAGTGGTGGAAAGAGGAGCTCTTTCCAACCCAAGAGCAGCAGACTAAAATGCTGAGAGCTGAAATATTTGCTCCCTCTAAGCTTTCCCTCCTGCCCTTCTTGCTGCCTTGTACATAGATAGCTGTTTGGGAAAGTTGCTTACTGCTTGAGGTTCAATGCATTTTTTCTTTCCTGCTTGGTTTTCTTTTTCATTTCTTTTTGGGTTTTTCTTCTGCAGTTTCTCAGTATTTTTCTCTAGTATCTCTTAGGAACAGAGAGCACATGTGCTACTCACCATTCTCAGTCATATTGTAGCCTCACTACATTCTCTATCGCTCAAGATCCCAAATTACATTAGACCCAGTTTAGATTTCACAGCATCTGAGAACTAGTCCAGTTTGCTCATTGTGAATTCTGTGCTGTATGAGCCTCAGGACTCACCCTCCTAGCATTATTGTTAAGGTTGTTACAGGATATTGAGCTGGTGTATGTTCACCCTTCTGAAATATAATAATTCAGAGAGTAAAAGCTACATGTCCAGATCACCTAAAGCATCCTGCTGTGTTGCACTGGAGGCAGAACTGGTGAAATAGAATGGCAGCTGTGATTGGCAGCATTCCCCATACTCCCTGGATGTCATTAACCTCCAAATCATTCATTAACCAACCTAGCTCTCCAAACTGTTTATGGGAGAAAAACCAACTATTCCCTGGTTTTAAAGATAAAGCATGTCTCAAAACTGCATGGGATACACATGAAGAAAAATATACTTGTCATCTATCAGAACATGAAATTTGACTAGTTATCTCATGTTTTATCTAAGAACCCTCCAGTAAAAACTGATTTGGAGCTGAGAACTAAAGTCAATATAAGATCTTTTAAAGATGTAGTGTCAGGTAGGCAGGCAAGCCTGAGTTTTTACCTTTTGTTGACTCTTGACTCACGGATTCCAGATTTTCTGCTATAATGTCAGCATGCCCCTCATACTTCATCAGGGGACATTAATTCCCAAAGAAACAGTGTCTGTAGATGGGAGCTGTATGAGGTGGTAATTTCCCCTGTGGATTCATAGGTTGTTGCTGCTGTTATTGCACTACCAATCTCAGGAGAAGATCAGAAATTTGGGTCGCTAGTTGTAGCAAGAGTCTTAATGGCCTACAGCCATTAGTGGGGATCAGGGAAAATTAAAGCATGGTAGCCTTGTTCTGTGTGTGAACAAATTAGATAAAGAGTTTAACATATGACCCACTTAATTGGTTGGAAAGCATACCTGGTCCTAGAATCCTAGTCAATCATTCTGTGCTAAAGAAGTCAAAGGACTTGGGGTGGAATCTACATCTCCCACCTAACTAAACCATCAAAATTCCTCCCTATATCCTAAATATTTGCCTTTATATGCATAGATAGGTGTTTTTCAGCTTTCATCAAGGAAATTTCTCTTTGCAAAAAATGAACAGTATTTTAGAGAACCACAACCAATCAAAAGGCCACATAGTGGTGCCCTGTTTCAAAGGATAATCTACAAAATACTCTGGCACCTAAGGCTCAGCAAATATCAATGGAAACAAATAGAAAGATTATAAGAATCAAATCGGAGAGTTTGTTGTGTGATTGTGTCTTCTAGCTGCATCAGAAGCTGCATCATAAAGTCTCATCCACATGAGACAAGACAAAACTTGGCTGAATAAGGATGACAGACATACTAATATGGAAGGTGGAAAGTCCACAAGGCCCAAACCTATAGACACCTAAGAAGTTCTCAGAGTGGGAGAAACAGTCTTCCCCAAAGAAGAACACACCAACTGGTAATCCATACCAAATGGTCAGCAATGAAATCACAACTGCATTTAATATTACCCCAAATGAGCAGTTTGTATTTATGTATTTAAGCAATGTATAGGTATAGGTATAGGTATAGGTATAGGTATAGGTATAGGTATAGGTATAGGTATAGGTATATATATAAAATTTGCACCAGTACAGAATAAGAGCACTACTAAAATTTTGAACCAAATTTGAAGCAAACATTAATTAAATATGGCCAGGATGATGGACTCTGGCCAGGTTCATTCCTGGGTTCCCAGAAAATGGTGATATTATATTTTAAAAAGCAACCTCATAAGGATAACATGTTTCCCATTAGGTCCAACCAGGGCCATATATTTTAATATATACTTTCTGCTCACATACCTCCTACCTACATGTTATCATGCAAACCCATTTAGGGGAGTGAAAACATAAACAGTAGCCTCCAGCATTTCAGAGGAATTATCTGTCCTTGAGCAAGAACCTTACAGGATAGATAGAGATATATTTTATGAATCTCTTAGGCATAGTAATTAAAACATAAAACATAGCTTTGGTTCTCACAATTATATATATGTGTGTGTATATATATACACACACATATATATATAATTCATGTGAATGTATATTTATATGCAATTATTGAGAAATCATAGGCAAGGGATTTGAAAGAGCAATGAAGGGTATATGGGACAATTCAGATGTAGAAAAGAGATAAATTATGGTATTATATTGTAATCTAAAAAGAGAAATATTTATTTATAAATGTTGACACAGACAAATGGAATCTAGAGTTACACAGTAATGGAAGAGATCAAGAGTGCTGGACTCATTCACAAACTGAAGTGAGAAAATGTAGAGGGGGAAGCAAAGGGTCAGGAGGGAGAGAGAGAAGAGGAGGGAGGGATGAAGGGAAAGAGGGAGGGAGAAAGCAGAACAATAGATCGTTTCTCTCTTCTCTACTTCTGACCTCTCAGTCAAGCTGCTCTATCACTCTGTAGCTGCCCCCCATCATTCTCTCTCTCTCTCTCTCTCTCTCTCTCTCTCTCTCTCTCTCTCTCTCTCTCTCTCTCTCTCTGCTTCTTCCTTCTTTGAAGAGAGTTTTGTGAACTCTAAGGTTTCCTAGAGCTTAATAGTACTAATTAGAAACATCTTATTTTCCCATATAGAGTATATGAGGACAATGGCTTTGGGAAATGAGATTCAGAATTATTTAAGAAAGCAGGATTATTCTTGGATGGCAATGACCTGCATAAAGCCAATTAAGAGTGGCAGGAATGGTCATCCGCAGACCTTGCTAAGAGCAATGGGTTATTAGAAGAGCAGAGGTAGACACAGGTGAGGGTATGAAAGTCAAAGATTATGATGGAAATATAAGGGAAAATAAAAGGAAGAAATGGATTGTTGAAATCAGCTCAGGATACCTTGACCTATATCATGACCGACTGAGGAAATAAAATACATTCATATTTTATATATAGGCAAATATATTTTTCATTTTTATATAATTACAGTATGGGTTTAAAATAGTTAAATTCAGAATAAAAGTTTGTGAATTCAAGTTTGCATGGAGTACTTAGGAAAAATAAATGAGATGTTTATTTGAAAGTGCTTTGAAAGCTCTAAATTGCCACTCAAATATCATTGACCTTTTTTGTGGAGATCAATTTATTGGTACCCTAATGGACATTTCTCCTAAATTGAAAAGTTCTCAGCTGTTTCTAAACACGTATTTTTAAAAGAGGAATCAAGGGTCATGCTAAACTCTGACACGGATAAAATGCAGTTCATTAGTGAGATAGATTCCATTACTCTTTACCAGATGTTCAGATTCCTGTCCCTGAATGTCTCTGCCTGTGCTAGAAGAAGGCCTTGCTGAACTCTGGAGTGGTGTTGGGACTTGCTTTGACTGACAGATGTAGAAGAGATGTATTCTTCTGAGGAGCACAGTTCAAGACTCTGAGTCTCTCTTCCTGCTGTCACACTGGGGAGCACCGGACAGTGCAGCAGCCACTCTGTCAGGATCCAGGGTGACAATGGCAGACAGGAAAGCAGTCAACCTAAGATGAGATGCACAGATACTACTAAGAGAACAAAACCTTTGTTGTTGACTTGTAACAGAGAACTCTGAGCTGGCCTTAGCCTCCATTAGCTAATGCTTGTGGTTCCCATTTTATTTAATGTCATTCCTGCTAGATCTGACGGTGGGAAAATATTACGCAGTAGCTCAAGATGTGTGTTTTGAAAGAGTCCTGTCTGGTTGCAGCTTTGTCCTGGTATGTAGTGGGCCAAAGTGCCCTTAAGTCTCTTCTACCTGAAGGGATGAATAATCATAACAGGAGAGAATAATCGTAACAGGAGCTATGTGTCTGAAGCCATGCATAGACACAGGACTTAGCTGCACTACCATCATTTCAGGCAGAAATTACTCTGGAGAAATTTCATCTTGAGAGAACTAAGGCATATTTATGTGTGGTGTGGATTCCTTCCTTCATAATTCAAATTTGAGATGATGTCTCTGTGTTGCTGCTTTTACTTATTTACCCTCAATGACACTCCAATTTAGGATTATATTATTTTTTACTCTGTATTGAATGTCCAATTTGTTTCCATGTAGAAAAGTCAAATAAAGACATTTAATAGAGGTCGTATCCTCATAGAAGTCATGTTGTGTGT
Organism: Apodemus agrarius; assembly: GCA_964023405.1. Lineage (NCBI taxonomy): Eukaryota > Metazoa > Chordata > Mammalia > Rodentia > Muridae > Apodemus > Apodemus agrarius. The sequence continues at coordinate 4,232,816 of OZ030007.1, forward strand.
TTATGTGCATCTCTGGCCAATATTCTAGCATCATATAGAAGAGAATAACTCTGGGCACCAGAAGTTGCCTGTGCCCTGGACCCTACCTGCCCTTGGGGCTTGCAGGTGAGTTGGCACAGGGTCAGTACACAGACTCCACTGGGAGCAGGTGAGAAATGCTGTGGCAAGCTCTCCGAACACTAGTACAAACACCTCTAATCCCCTCCACCCTTGCCCCCATTGGTCCCAACAAAGAATTTCTTCTAAACAAAAGTTTCTGATTGACTGACATTGCTTGCACTAGCATACCTTGGTCTCTCAGGCAGTCCTCAACGAGATCCTCCTGCAGGAATGCTGGCGTCACAAGCAGTTCTAAAATAGGTCCTCCTGCAGGAGATGCTTTTGCAGCTCCACCCCCTCAGCATTTACACACAGGTTGCCCCACCATTCCTGCTACAGATAAGCCACTATAAAAGGAAGGAACTAAATCAAGCCAGTGTAGAGCAAGAAAGAACACCATTAGAAAAGATTGTGGCTCAAGATCATTTCTTCTTCAAGAGGGACATGGGGTCTCATGGGGTCTGCATGTTGCGTGAACTTCTGATAGATGACACATATGTGCCATGTGTGTGCTTTATGAAAGGCAGTGTTTCTGAGGTGTGAATGGAGCTGAAATTTGAACATTAATCCTGTTTACACTAAAGTCCAAACATGTAGGAGGAGAATATATAGAGATGCAACAGGATCACATGATAAAATCTTTATACAATATTATTTATTTATTTATTTATTTACTTATTTATTATTTTCTTTTTTGCACCAGCCCTTGTTTCGCATAGTGTTAGGACAAGCTAAAATAAGGATACATTTATTTGAAGCATATTGTCACAATTGTGGGGTTCATATTTCCTATGTGTAAATTTACCAATGAACATTACTGATCCAGAAAAGTACTTCAAGGCTACCACCTATATTTTACATACATTGGTGTCTCACCCAGAATTATCCTATGACATTTCCAATTATATGACCAAAGCAAGAATCTTAGAGTGCCTGTCTAGAGTACATGAGGGTTAATAGAAGAAAAGAGCCTAGGGAGTTTTTATTTTATTTTATTTTGTTTTAAAAATATCAGACAGGCATGGGTAATAAGTGAAGCAGTTGTTTAACTCAAAGTTAAAAATCTAAAAAAAAGGTAAGTCAAGTTGAGATGCTTAGAAAGGAATCCATTCATTATAAAAGCAGTAGACACCAGTGGCAAATGCTGAGGAAGTAATGCTAACAGGGAGATGTGTCCCGTGTGTGTGTGTGTGTGTGTGTGTGTGTGTGTGTGTCTCCATCTTTTGACCTCCTCATGTCCACTGTGTGTTCTTTCTCACAGTTGTGCAGAAAGAATGGAGAAGAGGCTTGTCAGCTATTCAGTCAGTAATATACTGTGTACACTCACAGAAAGGCAAACTAAATTTTGTTCTGTTTTTAGAGGGAATCATACAAAATAAAAGTTTTGAGAACTACTCCTTGAAGGATAGACTTTTAAGAATACTTCTAACAGAAATACATCAGTATGGCCTATCTTTTAAAATACACTGAGACTGAGAGATTGAATTAACTGTGGAATTATTCTGAAGAGAATGGAATTATATAATTGTCATTTGAAAAAATAATCAATGAAATGTCATTATAAATTGGTGTTGGTCTAAGCAACACAATAAAGAGTGTAGTCAATAAATTAACATTTCTATAATGTAATATTTTATGATTAATATTAGTCCTCATATAATTTAGCACAACATGTCTTGATCATAATCTCACCTCCACCAATTTCTTTCACATCAAAATTTTCTTGTTTTGTGGTGCATACTTACCTTACCTACATTTACAATCTGTAAGGTGGTTTAATTTATAAATAACTATGACGATTCATATGGATGTTGTCTTAGTCAGGGTTTCTATTCCTGCACAAACATCATGACCAAGAAGCAAGTTGGGGAGGAAAGGGTTTATTGAGCTTACACTTCCACACAGCTGTTCATCACCAAAGGAAGTCAGGACTGGAACTCAAGCAGGTCAGAAGCAGGAGCTGATGCAGAGGCCATGGAGGGATATTACTTACTGGCTTGCTTCCCCTGGCTTGCTCAGCCTGCTCTCTTATAGAACCCAAGAATACCAGCCCAGAGATGGCACCACCCACAAGGGGCCCTCCTTCACTTGATCACTAATTGAGAAAATGCCCCACAGCTGGATCTCATAGAGGCACTTCCCCAAGTGAAGCTCCTTTTCCTATGATAACTCCAGCCTGTGTCAAGTTGACACACCAAACTAGCCAGTACAGATGTTATATTCAAAATTGTGTATTGTGGAGTTTTTAAACTAAGAACCAATTTTAATGAACTTGCGGACCCACAAAGTCTCGGTGGTGGAAAATGGTAGTGGAAAAAGAAGGCTCACCTTGAGGACTTCAGTGTGAACAAGAACAAAGAGTGCACAGGTTGTGCGTGGAGGGAAGGATGGGTTTGTAGGGAGTAGCTAGGAGACAATTGAGAGCATAGCTGGTATTTATACACTGGAAGTGCTGCTAATGAAGGTAAATGGTGATGGTGGATTTAAAAAGGTGACAGGATCAATTGTGGACACTTTTAAAGAATAGGCTCATAACATTACCAAGAGAGAGAGAACAATTTCTTTTGAGTTAATGATAAAGGTATGTAAAAATGCCAAGTCACTTTAATGGGCTTAGCAGAATGGTAGTGAGAATAATGCATGCTGTAATCAAGAGTAAAGGAGCTTACTTCTTAGAGGGACATTAAATACACTGACTGTTTGCCTCAGTAGGCTGCCTGTCCTCTGTAAGATCTGCTGGAAGGACAAGACTCCATCTCTCTTCCCTGGATTGTTACCCACTTGCCAACTTTCTCCAACTTGAATTCTAACTTCTCTTCTCTCCTGAAATCCTCTCTGAGTAATAAATGACCAGTGTTTCAATACTCGTAAAGATGGGTAGATTTCCTTACATTTTGTTTTACAAGATGTATAGATAAGATTTCAAAATAAATAAAATTGCTAAAAGAAACTCTTTTTCTTCGATTTCTGTGTGTTGATATATGTAAGTCTGTTCATGGGTTTGTGGCAAGGTCATACATGTGTTCATTATCATATGATCATATGAGTTCCTGTGTGTGTGTGTGTGTGTGTGTGTGTGTGTGTGTGTGTATAATCAATGGTCATCCTAAGGAACACTAAGAATAAATATAGGATCTCTCCTGAAACTTAAAGTTGACTCAACTAAGCCATGTGGGTAGTAATCCCAAGCATCTGGCTGCCTTTGCTTCTCCAAACTGTGATTACATTGTGCTACCATAGTACCCTGCATTTTACATGGATTCTGGGGTTCCAAACACAGGTCTTCATACTTATGAGGAAGGCACTCATTGAACTGGGCTGTCCCTCTAGCCTAAGACTTTTGCTTTAAATAACTGTGTTGTTCATGTTCTGGACAGTTTCCTATATCTGTGGAGTTGCTCCATGGACTTTGATACTTGGGTACCACATCAAAGGGCAAATACATCCATTTACAGTCTTTTTCATATTTTCCTTTTCTAATCACATTGTTTAAGATATTATCTAAAATCTAAGTTAATACAGTTACTAAGTTAGTCTAACCTATGACTAACACATGTATCCCTCAGGTCAGGAACTTTTGTTTGGATTCTATATTCAGATATACGTATAAATAGATAGATAAATATATAAATGAGAAATAGATTCATAGATAGATGATAGATTACAGATACATACAAACATACATGTATAAGTAGATACATGTATGCTACATAAATAGTACATACATTGATAATGAGATAGATATAGATCATGGACAGAAGATAGGTAGAAAATTGTGCATGATAGGTAGAGAAAGTTCCTACATAATATCAGCAAGTGAATGAAATTTTTTTGTAGGAAACATTATTATTTTTTATTGAATATCGTCTTCATTTACATTGCCAATGGGAAAACCTTTCCTGATTTCCTCCCTCCCCTCCTCACTTTCCTGCCTCTATGTATATGCCCCTCCACTCTACACACTCCCACCTTCCTCGATTTCCCTTTGTTAGGGCCTCTGTTGAGCCTTTACCTTACCAAGGACCATTCCTCCCACTGATGCCCAACAAGGCCTTCCTCTGCCACATTTTTGGCTAGAACCATTGCCTAAGAATTTCATGAATTCATTGTTTTATTTTTTAATTTTTATTTTCTATATTCTATGTTTACATTGCAAAGGCTTTACCCTTTCCCAGTTTCCCCAACCATACGTCCCATAATTCCTCTCCCCCCCAACTATTCCCCAATCATTCCCCATCCCCTCACAGTTTCTCTACAAAACTGGATCCAATCTTTACAGGCACAGGGTCCTCTCCTTTCTTCTTCTTCGGAATCATATGACTTGCTAATTGTGCCTTGAGTATTTAGGGCTTCTGGGCTCATTCATATCCACTTATCAGTGATTGCATTTCATGTGTATTCTTTTGTGATTGGGTTAACTCACTCAGGATGATATTTTCCAGGTCTAACCATTTAGTTACAAATTGCATGAATTCATTATTTTTAATTGCTGAGTAGTATTCCATTGTATAAATATACCACATTTTCTCTATCCATTCCTCCTTTGAGGGATATTTGGGCTCCTTCCAATTTCTGGCTATTATAAACAAGGCTGCTATAAACATAATGGAGCATGTGTCTTTATTGTATGCAGGGGAATCCTCTGGGTATATGGCCAGGAGTGGTATGCCAGGGTCCTCTGGAAGTGACATGCCCAATTTTCTGAGGAACCGCCAAACATTTCCAGAGTGGTTTTACCATTTTGCAATCCCACCAACAGTGGGGGAGTGTTCCTCTTTCTCCACATCCTCACCAGCACTTGTTGTCTCTTGATTTTTTAATCTTATTCATTCTGACTGGTGTGAGGTGAAATATCAGGGTTGTTTTGATTTGCATTTCCCTGATGACTAATGATGTTGAACATCTCTTAAGGTGTTTCTCGGTCATCTGAATTTCTTCTGGTGAAAATTCTTTGTTTAGCTCTGTACCCCATTTTTTGATAGGGTTATTTGGTTCTTTGCGGTCTAACTTCTTGAGTTCTTTGTATATATTGGATATTAACCCTCTGTCGGATATGGGGTTGGTGAAGATCTTTTCCCACTTTGTTGGTTGCCGTTTTGTCCTTCTGACAGTGTCCTTTGCCTTGCAGAAACTTTGTAATTTTATGAGGTACCATTTGTCAATTCTTGATCTTAGTGTGTAAGCTATTGGTGTTCTGTTCAGGAACTTTCCCCCCGTGCCTATGTCCTCCAGGGTCTTCCCAAGTTTCTTTTCTAATAGTTTCAGTGTGTCTGGTTTTATGTGGAGGTCCTTGATCCACTTGGAGTTGATCTTAGTGCAAAGAGATAAGAGTGGGTCAATTTGCATTCTTCTGCATGTTGACCTCCAGTTGAACCAGCACCATTTGTTAAAAAGGCTATCTTTATTCCACTGGATGGTTGTGGCTCCTTTATCAAAGATCAAGTGACCATAAGTCTGTGGGTTAATTTCTGGGTCTTCAATCCTATTCCATTGATCTACTTGCCTGTTGCTGTACCAATACCATGCAGTTTTTAACACAATTGCTCTGTAGTACTGCTTGAGGTCAGGGATATTGATTCCCCCAGAAGTCATTTTATTGTTGAGAATAGTTTTAGCTATCCTGGGTTTTTTGTTGCTCCAGATGAATTTGAGAATTGCTCTTTCTAGATCTATGAAGAATTGAGTTGGGATTTTGATGGGGATCGCATTGAATCTATATATTGCTTTTGGCAAGATGGCCAGTTTTACTATATTGATCTTGCCAATCCAGGAGCAAGAAATATTTTTCCATCTTCTGAGGCCTTCTTCGATTTCTTTCTTCAAGGACTTGAAGTTCCTGTCATACAGATCTTTCGCTAGTTTTGTTAGAGTTACGCCAAGGTATTTTATGTTGTTTGTGGCTATTGTGAAGGGTGTTAATTCCCTAACTTCTTTCTCAGCCTGCTTGTCCTTTGAGTACAAGAAGGCTACTGATTTGCTTGAGTTAATTTTATAACCAGCCATTTTTGCTGAAGTTATTTATCAGGCCTTGCATTGAGGCAGTGGGTGGCAGCCAGCTTGTGGGCCCCTGGACCAGCAGTAGTAGTGGGCCTCCATATTGCAAACAGGACACAGCTGGAGAGGTCCAGGTAGACAGACTCCATCAGGGGCTACCATCGCGGGGATCTGCTAGGCTCTCTCTGCCAGGCAGGCCCAGCTCCACTGAGGCTCTGCAGGACTTCTCTGTGCCCTTTGGTCTTGCACGGAGGCAGCCAGCTCATGATCCCTTAGAGCAGCAGTCACGCATAATCACCTGTGGAGAAACAACAGGTGAGCCCAGCCTCACAGGAGATTCAAACACCAGTCAGTGACAACAAGGCCAACTAACACCAGAAATAACCAGATGGCAAAAGGAAAACGAAGGAATGTTACTAACAGAAATCAAGGCAACATGACAGCATCTGAACCCAGTTTGCCAACAACAGGAAGCCCTGGATACCCCAAAACACCAGAAAAACAAGACTTGAATATAAAATCACTGGTCAGGATGCTGGTAGCTGAACACATAGAAAAATCTCGTCAAGAAATAGAGGAGAAAATGGATCAAAAGTTAGAAGCCTTTACAAGGCAAATACAAAAATCACTTCAAGAAATTCAGGAGAAGATGGATCAAAAAGAAGAAGACAATAAGGAAGAAAGACAAAAATCACTTAAAGAAATACAGAAGAACGTGGGCCAACAAGTAGAAGCTATGAAAGAGGAAACACAAAAATCTCTTAAAAAATTACATGAAAACACAATCAAGCAAGCGAAAGATCTGAGCACATCCACCCAGGTACTAAAAACAGAAGTAGAAACAACTAAGAAATCGCAGAGGGAGACAACATTGGAGATAGAAAACCTTGGGTAGAAATCAGGGGCCATAGATGCAAATATCAACAATAGAATACAAGAGATAGAAGACAGAATATCAGAAGCCGAAGATACCATAGGAACCATTGATTCAACAGTCAAAGGAAATACTAAATGCAAAAAGGTTGTAACCCAAAACATCCAGGAAATCCAGGACACAATGAGAAGACCAAACCTAAGGATTATAGGTATAGATGAGAGCGAAGATTTACAAGTTAAAGGGCCAGCAAATATCTTCTACAAAATTATGGAAGAAAACTTCCCCAACCTAAAGAGAGAGATGCCCATGAATATAGAAGAAGCCTATAGAACCCTAAACAGACTGGACCAGAACAGAAATACATACTGTCACATAAATATAAAAACTCCAAATGTACTAAACAAAGAAAGAATATTAAAGGCAGCAAGAGAAAAAGGCCAAGTAACATATAAAGGAAGACCTATCAGAATTACACCAGACTTCTCACCTGAGACCATGAAAGCTAGAAGATCCTGGGCAGATATCATTCAAACTCTAAGAGAACACAAACTTCAGCCAAAACTACTTTACCCAGCAAAACTCTCAATCGCCATAGATGGAGACATCAAGGTATTCCATGACAAAACCAAATTTGCACGATATAATCCAGCCCTACAAAGGATAATAGGGGGAAAACACCAAGACAAGGACGGAAACTACACCCGGGAAGAAGCAAGAAAGAAACCTCCTCTCATCAAACCCAAAAGAATTCATTGTTTTTAATCACTGAATAGTACTCCAATGTGTATATATACCACAGCTTCTGTATCCATTCCTCTGTTGTGGGACCTCTGGGTTCTTTCCATGTTCTGCCTATTATAAATAAGGCAGCTATGAACATAGTGGAGCATGAGTCCTTATTACATGTAGGAGCATCTTCTGGGTATATGCCCAGTAGTGGTATAGTTGGGTCCCCAGGTAGTACTATGTCTAATTTGCAGAAGAATTGCCAAATTGATTTCCTGAGTGGTTATACCAGCCTGCGATCCCACCAACAATGGAGAAGTGTTCCTTTTACCCACATCCTTTCCAGTATCTGCTGTCCGGAGTTTTTCATCTTAGTCATTTTGGCTTGTGTAAGGTAGAATCTCAGGGTTGTTTTGATTTGCATTTCCCTCATAACTAAGGATGCTGAACATTTCTTTAGGTGCTTTAGAGCCATTCAAGTTTCCTCAGTTGAGAATTCCCTGTTTTGCTCTGTACCCTATTTTTTAATAGGTTTATTTGACTCTCTGTATACTAACTTCTTGAGTTCTTTGTATACATTGGTAGTTAGCTCTCTGTGGGATGTAGGGTTAGTAAAGATCTTTTCACAATTTGTTGGTTGAAGTTTTGTCCTATTATTGAGAGTGTGCTTTGCCTTACAGAAACATTGTAATTTTATGAGGTGCCTTTTGTCAATTCTTGTTCTTAGAGCATAAGACATTGGTGTTCTGTTCAGAAACTTTTCCCCTGTGTCCATGTGTTCAAAATTCATCCCCACTTTCTCTTCTATTAGCCTCAGTGTGTCTGGTTTTATGTGTAGATCTTTGATCCACTTGGACTTGAGCTTTGTACAAGGAGTTAAGAATGGGTCAATTTGCATTTTTTCTGCATGCAGACCTCCAGTTGATCCATCACCATTTGTTAAAAATGCTGACTTTTTTCGACTGGATGTTTTTAGCTCCTTTGTCAAATATCAAGTGACCATACATGTGTGGGTTCTTTTCTGGGTCTTCAATTCTATTCCATTGATCTTCCTGCTTGTCTGCATACCAATACCAAACAGTTTTTTATCACTGTTGCTCTGTAGTAGAGCTTGAGGTCAGGGATGTTGATTCCCCAGAAGATCTTTTGTTGTGGAGAATATTTTTTGCTATCTTGGGTTTTTATTTATTCCAGATGAATTTGAGAATTGCTCTTTCTAGATCTATGAAGAATTGATTTGGGATTTTGATGGGAACTGCATTCAATCTATAGATTGCTTTCGGCAAGATGGCCATTTTTACTATATTGATCCTGCCAATCCATGAACATGGGAGATCTTTCTACTTTCTGAGACTCTCTTCGATTTCTTTCTTCAGAGGCTTAAAGTTCTTGTCATATAAATCTTTCTCTTGCTTCATTAGGGTCACACTTAGGTATGAAATATTATTTGGGACTATTGTGAATGGTGTCATTTCCCTAATTTCTTTCTCCTCTTGTTTATCCTTTGAGCAGAGGAAGGCTACTGATTTGCTTGAGTTAATTTTATATCCAGCCACTTTGCTGAAATTGTTTATCAGCTTTAGGAGTTCTCTGGTGGAAGTCTTGGGGTCACTTAAGTATACTATTATATCATCTGCAAGTAGTGATATTTTGACTTCTTCCTTGTGACTGTCTTTGTTATTGAGGTGAGTTTTTTGTATGCAGCAAAACATTGGGTCCTGTTTATGTATCCAGTCTTTTAGTCTATGTCTTTTTATAGGGAAATTGAGATCATTGATATTAAGAGATATTAAAGAAAAGTGATTTTTACTGGTATATTCTTAAAGATGAAATTCTGTTTGTGTATGTATATTCTATTGGTTTTGTTGAAAGATTACCTTATTGATTTTTCTACGGTGTGGTTTGCTGCCTTGTGTTAGTATTTTCCACCAATTATCCTTTGCAGAGCTGGATTTATGGAAAGATATTGTGTAAATTTGCTTTTGCCATGGAATGTCTTGTTTTCTCCATCTATGGTAATTGAAAGTTTTGCTGGGTATAGTAGTCTGGACTGACATTTATGTTCTCTTAGTGTCTGTATGACATCTGCCCAGGCTCTTCTGGCTTTCATAGTCTCTGGTGAGAAGTCTGGTGTAATTTTGATAGGTCTGCCTTTATATGTTACTTGACCTTTTTCTCTCACTGCTTTTAGTATTCTTTCTTTGTTTAGTGCATTTGGTGTTTTGATTATTTTGTGACAAGAGGTATTTCTTCTCTGGTCCAATCTGTTTGGTGTTTTATAGGCTTCTTGTATGTTCATATGCATCTCTTTAGGTTAGGAAAATTTTCAACTATAATTTTGTTGAAGATATTTACTGGGCCTTTAAGATATAAATCCTTGCTTTCTTCTATACCTATAATCCTTAGGTCTGGTCTTCTCATTGTGTCTTAGATTTCCTGGATGTTTTGTGTTACAAGCTTTTTGCATTTTGCATTTTCTTTGACTGTTGAGTCAATGTTTTCTATGGACTCTTCAGTATCTGAGATTCTTTCTTCTATCTCTTGTATTCTGTTGTTGCTGCTTGCATCTATGACTCCTGAATTCTTTCCAAGGTTTTCTATCTTCAGAGATGTCTCACTTTGAGATTTCTTTATTGATTCCATTTCCAATTTTAGATCCTGGATAGTTTTGTTCAGGTCCTTCACTTGTTTGTTTGTTTTTTCCTGAAATTCTTTAAGGAATTTTTGTGTTTCCTCTTTAAGGGCTTCTACCTGTTGACCCATGTTCTCCTGTGTTTCTTTCATGGCTTTTTCTGATTTCTCCTTAAGGGCTTCTGCATGTTGACCCATGTTCTCCCATAATTCCCTATGGTTTTTTTTTTTTTTTTTTTGGTTTTTCGAGACAGGGTTTCTCTGTGTAGTCCTGGCTGTCCTGGACTCACTCTGTAGTCCAGGCTGGCCTTGAACTCAGAAATCCGCCTGCCTCTGTCTCCCAAGTGGTGGGATTAAAGGCATGCGCCACCACCGCCTGGCCCCTATGGGATTCTTGTATTGCCTCTTTAAGGGTTTCTACCTGTTGACCCATGTGATCCCATATTTCTTTAAGAGATTTTTGTGCTTCCTCTTTAAGGGCTTCTACCTTTTGATCCATATTCTCTTGTATTTCTTTAAAAGATTTTTGTGATTCTACCTGTTGACCCATGTTCTCCTGTATTTCTTTAAGGGAGTTATTTATGTCCTTCATGAAGTCCTCCATCACCTATATGAGATGTGATTTTAAATCTAGCTTTCACTTTCTGATGTGATACTGGATTTGCTGTTGTTGGAGAACTGGGTTCTGACAGTGCCATGTTGCCTTGGTTACTGTTGGTAATGATCTTGCATTTGCCTTTGGCCATCTCATCATCTCTGGGGTTAGCTGGACTTGCTGTTTCTATCTTCTCTGTCCTGTAGGCCTGTATTTCTGTATTCCTGGGATTCACTTTCTCTCCAATGCCCTGCAAATAGCTGGTTCTCCAGGAAGTATCGGGTGATAGGGTTTCTCTTGTGACAGACTTGGCAAGGGTCAAATGCCCTGTAGGCTGCTATTTCTCAAATGCTCTGCTGATGCTGGTTGTTGAATGCCCAGCTTCTACCAGTTCAAGTGCACAGACTGGTGCGAGTTCTCAAATGCCCTGCTCCTGCCTGTACTCTAGAGAGTATCAGGAAGAAGGCTCCTTCCCATGTCAGAAGGGGCGCAAGTCTACCACATCCAAAGAAAGGAATGGGGTGGTGGCAGCAGAGGAGGGAGGGGTAGAAGGGAAGGAAGAGTAATGGTGATCTGGTGGTTGCTGGGTAGTGAGCAGCTCTGGGCCTCTAGGGGCATAGGATGATTCTTACCGAATAACCTGCTCCTGCCAGTTCTCAATAGCGTATCAGGAAGTAGGATCTTCCCAGTGTCAGATGTGGCACAGGTCTACCACATCCAATGGAACAGGGAAGTGGTGATTAACTGTTCCTGCCAGTTCTCTAGAGAGTATCAGAAGATGGGATCTTCCCTGTGTCAGATGTGGCACAGGTCTCTGAAAGCAGGACTCCCTCTAAGTGCAGGACTTCCTGCAGTTCAGATGTGTCCTTGCAGGATACCCAGTCAGCAGTGCCCAGACAGCTGTAGGGCTGCCCAGTTCCTATGTGGAGAAGGAACCCAGTAGGGCTGTGTCCTAAGCAATCTTTCATTATTAAGAGTTTAGTCACACCCAGATATTTTGAAGGAGCTGAGGGGATTTATTACACCATGAGTGAAGCAAAAGTGTCAACTAGGCAGAGACCTCAGAGCTCCCTGGGACTGGACCACCAAGTGAAGAGTACATATGGAGGGACCCATGGCTTCTACAGTGTATGTGGCAGAGGATGGCCTCATTGGACCTCAATGGGAGAAGTGGCCCTTGGTCCTACAGGGGGATGGATGCTCCAGGGCAGGGGAATGCTAGGGCAGAAAAGCAGGAGTAGGTGGGTAGGTTGGTGAGTGGGTAGGTGGGGGGACACCCTCATAGAGGCAGGGGGTGTGGGATTGGGAGTTTCCAAAGGTGAGATCCCTGGAATCCCTGAGATCCCCTGGAAATGGGATAACATTTGAAATGTAAATTTTAAAAAACCCAATAAAACAAACCTTTTCTCGCTCTGCAAAAGAAGAAGAAGAAGAAGAAGAAGAAGAAGAAGAAGAAGAAGAAGAAGAGGAGGAGGAGGAGGAAGAGGAGGAGGAGGAGAAGAGGAGGAGGAGGAGGAGGAGGAGGAGGAGGAGGAGGAGGAAGAAGAAGAAGAAGAAGAAGAAGAAGAAGAAGAAGAAGAAGAAGAAGAAGAAGAAGAAGAAGAAAATAATTTAGCCAGGCTGTGTTAATGCATAATGGTAGGCTATGCTGAAAACACAGAGGCAAGGGAATTATGTGTTTGAGGACAGTCTTAGCAACATTTTTGGAGATGAAGAGATGTCTCAGTGGTTGAGAGTACTTACACATACTGCAAAGGACCCAGCCTTCGTTTCCAGTACCCATATGGCATCTTACAACCACTTGTAACTCCAGTTACAAGAAATCTAATGATCACTTCCATCTTGCTCAGGTTCTTACATGTATATATGGTGCACATACATTCACTCAGATACACACACACACACACACGCACACACACACACACACACACTATCATCTATCTAGATATTGATATAGAAAGGTAGCTATAGACAGATATAGGTTATACATACGTAGTGTGGGCATTCATAATAAAATTTTAAAATGTTCATAGTTTTCATCTGTTTACTATAAAAATAGATGGATTTATCATCTGCCAATGTGCATATTATATAATATACATTTGTTCTAAGTAAATTAGATTATAAAAAAATTAAAACATCAGGACAAGAATTGATACAGAATATGGTACTACATTCCAACAGGAAGTTAGCCATGGAGAAAAACATCATCCATTAAAGGAGCCCAGATGTCCCTCAAAGGAGGAATGGATACAGAAAATGTGGTATATTGATACAATGGAATACTACTCAGCAATTAAAAATAATGAATTCATGCAATTTGTAGGCAAATGGTTGGATCTGGAAAATATCATCCTAAGTGAATTAACCCAATCACAAAAGAATACACATATAATGCAATCACTGATAAGTGGATATTAATGAGCCCAGAAGTGCTGAATACTCAAGGCACAATTAGCAAGTCAAACGATTCCCAAGAAGAAGGAAGGAGAGGACCCTGGTCCTGAAAAAACTGGATACAGTTTTGTAGGAGAGTACCAGAACAGAGAAATGGTGAAGGGGGTGATTGGGGAATAGGGGGGGAGAGGACTTATTGGACATATGGTGAGGGGGGAACTGGGAAAGGGGAAAGCCTTTGGAATGTAAACAAAGAATATAGAAAAAAGTTTAAAAAAAAAGATATCAAACACAGTTTCACAGGCAGCAAGAAAGGGGAAATTATTTGAAATCTAAATAATAAAATATCAAAAAAATTTCCAAGCCTCTAGAGTTTTGATTTTACTGGGGTACGGGGATTTGGAGCTTCTGACCACAAGGGTGTAGATGGCTGGTAATGTGAACAGAACCCACAGCAAATGAATTGTGATCAGTTATCAGTCGCTGCATCGGGCTAGCCAGGGAGGCAGCGGGGTTGCTGGGGCAGAGAGTAGCTGGGTATACTGAGGAATGGTGCCTGATTATTTTTTAATATTGCCTGCAACAATACTCAGTATGACAAAACCTAGGATGGGCTCCAGGGCAGAGCACACAAGCCCAGATGAAGCTACCTTTATGAGATCCCAGCAGGCCCAGGCCTTAACGACAATGATGCCCCTCCATTTTTATACTAAGTAGAATAAAATTGCATGAGGTTATGAGGTTATCCAGTCCATTACAGACTACACTTGTGGTGACAGACAGTTCAGCTTTCTTTCCAGTGACATTGACACGGCACCTCCATACTTTGTATTTACCCTTACAAATCGCGACGAAGAAGTAACATACATAGGAAGTGGCGTATGGTGCCCATGATTCATTATACAATCCTCTATAGTGCTAACCCTAGACAGTCTCATTCACACTGAGGAGCTGTTCTTGAAGCCTAGAATCTTAACTGTACAGATGCTTGCTCTGGCTCTGTCAACTATGGGCAGCTGCACAGGCTCCACAGCCAAGCTTTCCCGACTATAGAAAAGATGGTTTTTTTTCCCTATGCTGAGAGGTATTACACTGCACTTGCTGTGTGACAGCTTCCTCCAAGACGGAAACATTCTATTCTCTGGAGGAAATTCTTAAACAGCCCAAAAATAGCTTCAGAAAGTCCCTAAAACTGAACAGAGTCTCTAGCCCCATTGCTCCCAAGTTGTCAACAAGCCAAGCTGCTGAGAGTCACTCTCAGGAAAAAAAAAAAAGCTTCGGAGAACTCTGAGACTAGACCCAGCTGCCTGAGAGCTGTCCAGACAACCGAGTCCCTTGGAAAGGCCACTCTAAACTGTTGACTGTTGGGCTTCGTGGAATCTGTGCAGTGCAGTGTATACTAGGTTTCCAGGTTTTTGTAAATTGTTACCTGTGCTGGGGTGGACTTGGGTGATACAGATGTCTTTGGGCCAGTTGTGGTCCTGAGTGTAACCCCTTATCCATATTACCGTAAATAAACGAAATAACATTCATTAGTTTGTCAGGCAAGTCTTTGGTGGTGTCTAGTTTGTCCTGTTTTGAGTTCCCTATCTGTAGTAAGGAAACGTCTGTTGTGCCTTCTCAGGCAAACTTGTGTCACACAAGAGTGAACCATTACTCTTGGATCCCCGCTATAGTGGTATGCATGAGAAATGTTCTTAGTAGGTGCCAGGTCACAAGTCAGGCAGGGTCCTTAATGTGAGTGCTGATGGCGCGATGACTTGATTCCCACCTGAACTGACTTTAACTAGGGAACAGAAACATATCATTTCTCAGAAGCTCTTCACAGCCAGCTGAACACTGCTAACCTGTCAGCAGCAGCTCATGTTTCTGAGAAGCCTCCGTGCTAAGCCCCTGGCCCTTCCAGCTTCTGAGCAGCCTATGTACACCCCACCATCCACCCACATGAAACCCCACCAGCTTCTTCATCTGAGTGCTATATTCTACTGTCCAAGGCAGCTGGCCAGGATTTCATCAAATTGTTCTCTTCATGGGAGTGTCTGTGTGTGGTGGTTTCTTGGTGCATCTATTTGTATTTAACAATGAAACTGGGAAGGACACCTGGGTCCTCCTTCGGGGACCCAGTCCTGTCTTTAAGGGAACCAAAATATGCTACTCTGCACACCAGTGGTGTACATCATTTGTGACTGTCATCTACCATATTTGACTCTAGATTCTGAGTCCCGCGTTCTCACCACCTCTCTTCTCACAGACTGGTATGAATATCTTTCTCTCAGAAGTAGCCAATCACTTTCACTTTGGTGACTCCACCACTCCTGTCCCCTGCCTCCTTAATTTTTTTTCCTCTTTTGGACTATGATACTAATAAGCCTTGATCTTATTTTTACTGTAATAGAGCTTGGCCTTAGTACAAACCAATCTTTATGGTCACCTTTTCTTCACACCAGAAAGTCTTTCTACATGCCAGGCAGTTTCTTATGCTCTCTTGGGAATCCATCGCTTGGTCAGAGATGCCCATCGTGATCTAGGGATTCTCTTGATGAACCTCATTCCACTTGGTGACATGCCCTGGGGCACGAACACTAGCTCACTAATCAAACCTATATCCTTATGGCTGGTAGTCAGTTCCTGCCTCTATATGCTTATATACCTTATAGTAACTTCTTAATAGAGGCTCATCTCGTTGCAACCAGTTCCCAGTGACTGGACTTGAAAGGAAAGACATTTCCTAATTTTTTGGTACTGATTTTTTGTTCTGAAGCTGTGGTTCCTTCTGTGACCCCCCTTCTCAGGATTCAACTCTGTAACCTTGGGATTTTCTTATTCAAGCCTGACTCCACCAATCCTCTTCCCTGACTCCTTAATTTCTTTTCTCTCTTGGACTCGGATACCAACAAGCCTTGATCTCATTTTTACTGCAATAAAGCTTGGCCTTCACACAAACCAGTCTTTTTTTTTTTTAATTTTCTATATTCTATGTTTACATTCCAAAGGCTTTCCCCTTTCCCAGTTCCCACCCACCATAGTTCCCATAGTTCCTCTCCCTCCCCCAACTGTTCCCCAATCATTCCCCCTCCCCCCTCGGTTTCTTTACTAAACTGTATGCAATCTTTACAGGCCCAGGGTCCTCTCCTTTCTTCTTCTTGGGAATCATTTGACTTGCTATTTGTATCTTGAGTATTTAGGGCTTCTGGGCTCATTAATATCCACTTATCAGTGATTGCATTTCATGTGCATTCTTTTGTGATTGGGTTAATTCACTCAGGATGATATTTTCCAGGTCTAACCATTTACCTACAAATTGCATGAATTCATTATTTTTAATTGCTGAGTAGTATTTCATTGTATAAATATACCACATTTTCTGTATCCATTCCTCCTTTGAAGGATATTTGGGCTCCTTCCAATTTCTGGCTATTATAAACAAGGCTGCTATAAACATAGTGGAGCATGTGTCCTTATTGCATGCAGGGGAATCCTCTGGGTATATGCCCAGGAGTGGTATGCCAGGGTCCTCTGGAAGTGACATGCCTAATTTTCTGAGGAACCGCCAAACTGATTTCCAGAGCGGTTTTACCATTTTGCAATCCCACCAACAGTGGAGGAGTGTTCCTCTTTCTCCACATCCTCGCCAGCACTTGTTGTCTCTTGAGTTTTTAATCTTAGCCATTCTGACTGGTGTGAGGTGGAATCTCAGGGTTGTTTTGATTTACATTTCCCTGATGACTAATGATGTTGAACATCTTTTTTTTTTTTTAATTTTTTTTATTTTCTATATTCTATGTTTACATTCCAAAGGCTTTCCCCTTTCCCAGTTCCCACCCACCATAGTTCCCATAGTGATGTTGAACATCTTTTAAGGTGTTTCTCGGCCATCCGAATTTCTTCTGGTGAAAAGTCTCTGTTTAGCTCTGTACCCCATTTTTGAATAGGGTTATTTGGTTTTCTGGGGTCTACCCTCTTGAGTTCTTTGTATACATTGGATATTAGCCCTCTGTCAGATGTGGGGTTGGTGAAGATCTTTTCCCAATTTGTTGGTTGCCGATTTATCCTTTTGACAGTGTCTTTTGCCTTATAGAAACTTTGTAATTTTCTGAGGTCCCATTTGTCTATTCTTGCTCTTAGAGCATAAGCAATTGGTGTTCTGTTCAGGAATTTTTGCCCTGAGCCAATGTCCTCAAGGGTCTTCCCCAGTTTCTTTTCTATTAGTTTTAGTGTGTCTGGTTTTATGTGGAGGTCCTTGATCCACTTGGAGTTGATCTTAGTGCAAGGAGATAAGAGTGGATCAATTCTCATTCTTCTGCATGTTGACCTCCAGTTGAGCCAGCACCATCTGTTGAAAAGGCTATCATTTTGCACTGGATGTTTTCAGCTCCTTTGTCGAAGATCAATTGGCCATAGATGTGTGGGTTCAATTCTGGGTCTTCGATCCTATTCCATTGATCCACCTCCCTGTCACTGAACCAATACCATGCAGTTTTTAACACTGCTGCTCTGTAGTATTGCTTGAGGTCCGGGATATTGATTCCCCCAGAAGTTCTTTTGCTGTTGATGATAGTTTTAGCTATCATGGGTTTTTTGTTATTCCAGATGAATTTGAGATTTGCTCTTTCTAACTCTATGAAGAACTGAGTTGGGATTTTGATGGGGATTGCACTGAATCTGAATATTGCTTTTGGCAAGATTGCCATTTTAACTATATTAATCCTGCCAACCCACGAGCATGGAAGATTTTCCCATTTTCTGATGTCTTCCTAAATTTCCCTCTTCAGAGACCTGAAGTTTTTGTCATATAAATCTTTCACAAGTTGGGTTAGAGTCACTCCAAGATACTTTATATCATTTGTGGCTATTGTCGGAAAACTGGATGTGATAATTCTGGAGGCCCCAGCCATACCACTCCTGGGAATATACCCAGAAGATTCACCAGCATGCAATAAGGATACATGCTCCACTATGTTCATAGCAGCCTTATATATATAATAGCCAGAAGCTGGAAAGAACCCAGATGTCCCTCAACGGAGGAATGGATACAAAAAAATGTGGTATATATACACAATGGAGTACTATTCAGCCATTAGAAACAATGAATTCATGAAATTCTTAGAGAAATGGATGGAGCTGGAGAACTTCATACTAAGTGAGGTGACCCAGTCTCAAAAGAATACCCATGGGATGCAGTCACTGATAAGTGGATATTAGCCTAGAATCTTGGAACACCAAAGACACAAATCACATACCAAGTGATGTCTGACAAGAAGAAAAGATTGGACACTGGTGCTAGAATGGACCAAAGCATCATTGTGGGGGAGTACAAGAACAGGGAGGTGGAAGGGGGTGAATGAGGGACCAGGGGGAGGGAAAAAGGACCTTTGGGGGTGGGGAACCAGAAAAAGGGAAATGAATTGTAAATATAGAATATATCCAATAAAAAATCTAAAAAAAAGTTAAAAAGTCTAATTTCACATTAGAAAACATTCTGACTTCACAATAGCTTTGGCTATAAAAGATGTACAGGTTGCTTTCTGATGTTACAAGTTTGAGAGCTTAAAAAATGTTTCATTATCTGTGTCTTTTAAAAACTGAGATTCCATCACCTCCAAGCCTAAACTGGTTATAAAATCAAAACAAAACAAAACGCAAAAAATACTCAAATTCTAATTAGGTCTATGAATGTTTCAAGAATAAAGCCAGGCCTTGCTTTTACCTAGTATTAAGGCTGCCTGCTGAGATGGGTAGACTTGTAAACATGTTTCAGTGAAAGAAACAAACTAAAACTACCATGTCTCTGACAGCCACTGAAACAATTTTTAACTGTTACTTTATGTGTCTACAATGTTTAGAAAGACTTTTCAGTGGCTAATCTCAATAATCCAACATCTACATCTCATGGCAAATGATTAGATGTTTCCAGATTAAAAAGAAAAAGTAAAAATCTCTAAAGTTATACACTTGTGGGGGTCTGAGAAAGTGACTTAAGATATGTGAAAAAATGAGCTCTAAACTTGATAATATAATAGGAAAATTTCAAAGGTCAAAATTTAACACATCAATGTTAAGCTTCTATTTAATAATCAATAGAGTTGTCACAAGTGATTAATTATCTTTGGAAACAGTTATAATTATCAAACTATAAAAGCTTTAAAAATACTTATAATTATCATAGTTACAGACTCAAAAAACTTCCTTTGGTTGTTTTAAACTTGCTCATGTTTATGCTAATAGCTCTTTAAGCTTTATTTTGCTAAGGCTCAAAGTATAAGTGCGCCTGAGCTATTTACAGACACTTATAAACTACTTTCTCTATGACAAGAATTTCAATGTAGAGTAAAACAGACAATGGCCCTGCTGACATATCTAAAACTTTTATCTCTTTCTGTCACCTTAAAACAATTCATATAAGCTTCAAGGTGTCATGTCTTGGATTCATCTGTTATATCTCAATGGGACTCCGGATCTCTTGCCTGATAAGTACTTCTGTCAGTCAAAGAGGCCACTAAAGATTAAGCTTCCCTGCCTACTGACTGTCCCTGAGGCAGAGCTCTTTCCTCCCTCTGGTCTTGGGGGTCCCATTCCACCCTCCCAGCCACCAAGATGGCCATGATAAAAACCCTAATCGCCTTAACTTTATCAGCCTCAGCAGATTTCCACCCAGCTGGCAGATACCCTCCCAGAATAAGCCTTGGTCCTGAAACTACTACAAAACCATCTCACCTCAGTAGCATTTGTGGTCCTACAAAACCTAAGGGCTCTGACTTTTTGGCCCCAGAGAAAGAGGAGCTTAGCTCTCTCAATGAAGAATGCTGTTACAATGTAACTGATCTGACAACATAGAAGAGAGGATTAGGAAACTGCATGAGCTGACATGCAGCATCTTACCCTTCCCAGCATACAGTGATACAGGGTTTTCACTCTGGTCTCTTTTGGGCTCTTTGGTCATGTCACTTTTTGGCCCTGTGATCTCTATCTTTCTCCTAGTAATGATTGCCAGGTGTCTCCAAGAGTTTTTTTCAGAAAAGAATTATTGAGTTGACCCAACATTCAATGAAATGAATGTTTCTCACAGAATTACTTCAGAACTCTTAATATCATCTGCCAGTGTGATCCCCTGTTTTGGACCAACATTCCAGAGTCACTTTTTTCAATGCTTCCTCCCTGCCAAAAGTAGACAGGGGACCCTGTCAGGAAAAAAGTGGGATGGTATACCGTGAAGTGGAACTCCTAAATGTCAGTGTTGATAGCAATGTCCCACTCTCATTGGAGCTAGTTTTAACTAGAAAATAGAAACCTAAAGTATTTTTCAAAAGTCCATTGTAGCTTGCTGAATACTGCTAACCTGTGAGCAGTTCATCCCCCTGAGAAGCCTCCATGCTAAGCACCTAGCTGGTCCAGCTTCTGAGTAGCCCCTGCCTGCCCTACCTACATGAGACCCTGTTGCTACTAAGTATCCAACCCTGTTCCCCGGTAAATGAAAGCTCAGCTCAGCGGTTAACAAAACAAGCTACAAGCCTAGACTGGGCAGGCCTCCCACTCTACTACTCTGTTTCAATCTATTTTATCCCATACAACTTGCAGTTTCTCTAGGCCCCGAGCTTCTCTCCCTGCCGCCTCTCCGGTTCTCTTTAACCGTTTCTCTTCATTTCTTCTGTTTCTTCTCTCTGTTCTCTCCCCCGTTGCTCCTCCTTCTCCTGTTTTATACACTGTAGCTCCTCCCCTAGACTCTGCTCCTCCCACTTTCCTCCTGCCCAATCATTGGCTCAAGCCTTTATTTGAAAAGTCAAGGTGGGGAGACGGTTCACAAGGCAACTCCTCATCTGCAGCCCCTCTGAGGAGTGGAATTAACATCAAAGTACTAGCCCAGGGCTATCCACAACAAGACCCCACAAGCTTCTTCAGTTCTTTATCTAAGTTCTGTCCTGCAAGATCCCATGGAGTCCCACAGTTTGTGTGTGTGTGTGTGTGTGTGTGTGTGTGTGTGCAGGCTATTAAACTTCTCTCCATGAGTGGCTCTACATACATTATGCTTGTGTATTTGCATACTTTGTCCTCCATTAGTGGAGTTCATTAGGAAGTTATGGGTCATTTAGGAGGTACAACATTGTTGAGGGAAGTATATTACTGAGAGTAGGCTTTGAGGGTTTATAGACTCCTTCACTTCCTGTTTGCTTGCTCTGCTCTTTCAAGTTGAGATATGATCTCTCAACACTCTGTCCCTATCACTTGCTACCATTGATCCCTGCTATGATGGGCCTTTATACTTCTGCAACTGTCAGTCAAACAAACACCTGTTATAGGTTGTTTGATCATTGTATTTTAGCACAATAACAACAGTGTAACTGATACACCTAAGATTTTGGGCATTATGGAAACTCAATAATCATCTGTTCTTGCCTGTTATAGGTTTGGAATCATGCAATGAATGCAACATTTCTAAAGATATTAATAGAATCCATGGGGTTTGATAATTTATGTGGAATTTAACATTGACATTTGTCACCAAGATGTCAAACACTCAATGTGTTGACCAACACCAATGATTTTATATCTATGTCTCATTTACCCTATAACACAATGAAAACAATGAATAACAAGATGGACAGAAAACACTTTCAGCACAGTTTTCCCATGTTTTATTCTTAGCCATTATGTGTTATGAAAGAACTTGAATAACCAAGGTTGCAGAAATTAGTAACTTTCATCATTCACTGTCACCTTTAAATCTCAAAATAGCTGTTTGCAATGATACAAGCAAGGTCCTCAATCAAACAGTTGACCATCTGTTGCTCAAGAATACAATAATTGCCTCATGCCAATGCCTTCTTCTTAACTAAGTTGAAACCACTCAAAAATCTGTCCATTGGGGACACCATCTAACTCATTTCTAAGATCACTACTAGATACAAATAAAATGCAGGGAGTTTAAAACACTCATGTATGCAGGTAAGATACCAATCTGAGATGGGTCATGTACATGCTTTGCTGTGCTGTTTGAGGTTGCTGTGTAATATTCTGTACAAGTTTCCTGGATGAACATTGGATGGACATGTTGGATTTATACTAGTGTTTTTGATAATATATGGTTTGCAGTAGACAGCTTTGTGTAGAGAAGAATTCTATCCTTGCAGTTAGTTAATGAGACTTCACTACTCTAAGAACAGCTTTTAAAATTCCCAGAAGCTTCCTGCCACAGGACCACAAGCTCTTGCTCTGTCACCACAAACTTTTGACTGATTGAGAGCTTCCCAAATGTTCCACAGGATAAGTTTTTCTAAGAGAAGTAGCATGGGACATTGGGTCTTCTCATATAAATAGCATCTGTGTTGGCATACTCCTGAGGAGGCCTGTCTGGATTTGGTTGATCTTCAGAATTTATTAGCCAGTTTCTGGCTTAACAGATAGGTCTTCAGGGACTTTATGCCTAAGTGACAACCTGTCTACATAACATGATGGGGCCTGAGGAACAAGTATATATTTTGTTTAACAGTAAAGAGTTAATAACTTGGTTTTGTTTGTTTGTTTGCCATGGTGTGGCATTTTAAAACCTGCCATTCTGAATCACTCCAGAATGTTTTAAGTCTGCTATCTCACACACTGACAAATTTGTTGTTCTCTGGAATATCTGCACATGGTCTTTGTTTTCAGGGGTTAACTAACAAAAAATGTTTTAACATAGAAGCCCAATTGTCTAGACTGTCCACTTCAACCTGTCCATGAGTATGAGTTAGGAAGGCTTCACAGTGCACAGGAAGAGTGTCTCTTACTACGTGCCCCGTGACTACGTCCCAGTATCCCTTTCTTAAAACATGCTTCATATTCTTGTAAATAGACTGAAAAAAACACATTTGACAGATCAATAATTCAGTTTCTTCCCATGAAGCTATTGATCAAGAAGATGTATTCTTATAAATTCCTGTCATGAGCTGACATTTTTCATTGTTATCTGTTTTATATGCCCATTATTACATATTAAACACAGCCAAATCTCAAAGCTACATAAAAACTGATACTAAAGATGATGGTGTTCCCACATCCACCATATATAGCCTATATGTAAAGAACCATACTGGTAAATTGCAAGAGAAACCACTAATTCTTGTCTGTATTTAATTGCATGAAGCTAAATTAATTTCCAAAGTGATAAACAGAATTTTGAGAAAGACATTGGGGCTTTTGACAAGTGGCAGAATGCTTGGGAACGCTGATCTCATGGCTGTCCAGCAAGCCTGAAAGGTGACTTTTCTTTCAGGGGTTATGAGGCTTCAACTCCTAGACTGCCACTGGAGCGTTAGATTCCTGTTAATTATGTTCCACCATTTCCATGCTGAGCAGATTTTGAATTCCCATGAGTTCTTGTCAGCTTCTGACAAGCAACATCAGCAACAGTGAAAAAGAAAGGGGAACATCAGTCAGGACTCAGGCATAATGGCCAGTCCTTTTTATACTGTCTTTTCCTGTATTTATATACATGGTAAACTGCTAGTCTCTTTTTATTTAAGTAAAATATGTGAACTATCCTGTCTCCTGCTTGCCTTTCTAGGTTGTCAAAACAATTGTGGTATTGTTCCTTAAAAGCTTCTCTCCATGTAGGTGGATGAGTAACTACTGGTGGTCAGCCACCAACAAGGAGATTCAAATGCAGTGGAAAATTGGCTCCAAAGAACCTGTACATTGACTTCAATATTCAAGCATATGACAGTCACAGATAAGCAATGCATATACTACTTATTACAAAGGGAAGACTAAATAAATGTCATCACTAGGCACACTTCTCCATCTACATCATTGAGCATGAAAACATACAAATGCATCCCCTTGTTATGTCTTCACTACAAGTTCATGGGCACTATCACCCAGTGAGTATTCTTTACTTTCAATTTAAAAAGAAGAATAGGAAAAAAAGAAAGAGCAAGAATGAAAAAGTGAGTAAGAACATAAACGGAAAGAATCTACCTTCTCACAAACTATAGGGATAGTGCTATTGTATGGCACTATCTCATTGCTCAGAATTAGTTCAGCTTTCCAATGTTTATTCTGTGTCCTATCACACATCAGGAGCAAATTCCAAGACTTGCAAGACCCTTCCTGCATCTGGCTGGCTGAGTGACCACAATATAGGGGCTTTCCCCCTTGTCTCTCTGCAGGTTAGTTTACCAAGTGCTCTTGAAAAGCACAGAGTCCATGACAACTCCATACCAGTCACTCAGAACTATCTACAGAAGAAAGGTATTGCTGTCCTCATCTGCAGTTGTCCCTGCACAGACATGGGCATTTCTAATCAAAAGCATCAATTCCACAAAGATTATTGAATTTTATAGAGGATTTATTAAACAGATAAAATTGAAGAAGCCCTTGGCCATATTCCTGAACTCTTCTCAGTCCCCCCACCCTGCCTCCCATTACTGTAGATGTTAAACAGATTTCATGTGGCTCAAATGCCTAACCTTATCAACTTCTACTTGATCAATTGTTTCTCTATGGATAGCCCAGGCTTAAATATTCTAGGGTCAGTTATGGGACATCATATCATAAATTCTAGCATTGTCCCAGGGATTCAGCATGAATAACTCATCTACTCCATTACTTGAAAAAAATCCAAATAAGTTAAAAGCATGTCCCAGGAAAACCAAGTAAAGCATAAAAACATCTTTTTATTAAATGATGGATATTTTTTAATTTTGCCTCTACTCCAAAGAATCAGATTATTGACAAATCAGCTCTTACAATGCCTGTTTGGATGAGCTGCCTGCAGTCTGTGCTAACTGAGCAGTATCCTGAAGCTATTTGATCATTTCTGTAGCTCTGATAAAATACTGACAAGAAGTGACTCAGATGAGATTTTATTTTAGTTCATAATTCCAAGTTACATTTCATCACTGGGGTAGGAGTCACATTACATCTGTAGTCAAGAGCAGGGAGCTACCTTGCCTGTGCTCAGCTCCATTCTCCACTCCCGAGAGCTTAGACGACAAGCCTATCAGATGGTGTTCTTCAGATTGGGTTGGCTCTTTCCACATCAATTAACTCAACCTGTGCCCCCAACCCCAATGCCCACACAGTCATGTCCACAGACAAACTTCGTGTAGACAACTAGTCATTAAGATTACTTTGCCTGGTGATTCTAAGTTATATCAAGTAAATAAAGTTAAGCAGTTCATGGTGCTGGAATGACACAACCAGCTTCTGTAGCATGAGTATCTGAGACATGAGCAGTAGTTCATCATATCTTAAGGAAATAATGTGTGGTTTTAATTTTATCTCTTCTTGTTATAGTTAAGGTGTCCTACAAGTGTTTTTTTTCAAGTTCTTCCAGACTGTCCATCAAAATAGTTAAAAGAAAAATAGAAATAGATTTGAGCAGAGATAATTACTTTCAAATGTTTACATGACCCTTAAAAGGTATACAGATAATATCATTTATAAGAGTGAGTAAACGGAGAAAAAATGTCTTATAATTTCCTCTCATGGTCAAAAACAGACTAAAGCATATTTCATTTTCAAAATTATAGGTAATAGGCCATTTAATTTGTTAAAAGGATTTTAATCATGTTTTTAAATTAACCTTTTCATTCACAAAACCAAAATGCTATGCATGCTTTGGTGACAACTTTAAAAGGCCAAACTGAATTCAAAATACAATTGTAGTCTGATATCTTTTTCTTTTTTCATTTTTTTTGACAGAAGAAAGATCACAGCTAGAATTTATTGTACTTCCAATCAATTTTATGCTAGATTAATTATTCTTTTTTCCTTTTTTCCTTGGTTATTTTATTTATTTACATTTCAAATGTTATTTACGTTTCAACTCTTTCCTTGTTTCCCCTTTGTAAATGCCCTATTCCATCCTCCCTCCCACCCACCCACTCCCACCTCACTACCCTAGCATTCCCCTACACTGGAGCATCAAACCTTCACAGGACCAAGGGTCTCCCCTCCCATTGATGGGACCATAGGTGGCTCCATGTGTACTCTTTAGTTGGTGATTTAGTCCCTGGGAGCTCTGGGTGGTCTGATTGGTTAATATTGTTGTTCTTCCTATGGGATTACTGATTTCTATTTTAATGAAGAAAACAACTGTTTCATCAGCACTAGAATCACAGGCACAGGCAAATTTTAGCAAATAAAAGCCACAGTCTTGAGTCATTACCAGGGAACACACTGACTGCCCTAATGGGCTGTGGAGCATCATGCTGAACTCTTAAACTTGTGTTCTCTTATTTTTACTAACTTTCTCTTGGGATGAGTTTCAGGATTCCTTGGTTATTTTAAACATTATGTCCTTTTTGTTTGGAAATTTCTTAGATTTCTCTGAGGTTAAAAGATGAGGAGAAATAAGCTTACCTGAAGGACAACTTAGAGGAGCAAAAATGAAACTCATATTTGTTGTGATACAAGTATAATTTATAAACTTCTTGTTTTCTAGAAGAATCTGTGCCCATCATATTCCTGACAATATCCTGCTAAAATATTCTCATTTTCTATTCTTCACCATACCTAATGTGCTGCATAACTGACCTTAACTTTTAAAGTATTATCAAGGGACATCTTGGGGACTAAATGTTTCCATGAAGTGTGTGTGAATCTTGCTGGCATTTGAGACTCCAACTTCAAGAAATGGATTTGCTCATGCAATTAAACTTCAGCAATTGAAACTTAAGCAGATTTCTATTACCTTTTACCAGCCAGGCTCCAGTGCAGTGATGTGGAAGGGCTTTAACCTTTCAAATTATAGCTTTCTACTATAGCCACTAAACCATTATTGACATGGGGGTCAGACATAAACTGAAAGATAGTGAGATTTTAAAATTCCATACTAAATACTCTAAGAGAAATGGTTGCATAACTCATTAGCTGTCTGCACTCAAATGTTCTCATATTCTAGGTGTAGGTACTTTTGTTAGTCTTCTGAGGAAGATGTTGGAGAGAATACAAATGTGAACACAGGGAAAGACATACAGACTGACTTCTCTGACAATGCCTATGTCACATAGAGTGCTATTGCTGACAATTCCTCCCTTCTACAGACCCTCACTAGTGTATACAATCTTAAAGGATCTTAAATGTTTGCATTAACCTGGCTTCCTTTTTCTATTCTATTTATTATAATTATATCATTTTTACTGTGTATTCTCCCCATACATGATAATGTACTCTTTAACAAATTATTTTAGAGATATTTTAATAGCCTATCATTGAATATTTAATAGCCTATTTCATTGAAAATTTAAATTAAGGCATTTGCAATACTATGTCAGAGAATCTTAGATAATGTTATTCTATTTGTGTCTTCTCAGTTTTGACCATTGATAGTTTATTAGCAGAGAAATGTGTACATTTCAATTGTGCTGGTGGTTTTTAGGACAATATTTGGAGAATAATGCTTCAAATGATAGTGTATCTTTTCAGATCCTTTGATCTCCCTGTTCTCTGCACTCAACCTAACCACTATCTATTTTGATATCTTAATGCCTTTGCTGTCCACATGACTCATTCCATCTGTACCTGTTGGAACAGGGTACCTAGATTCCATGTAATTTTAATGTATTTACCAGCATAGAAATAATTATTTTCAATAGCAATTACAACTTTACATATCTTTTTAAAGAGAGATCAAAAGAAGAAAGACTTAGATTAGGAGAAGACTGAAAAATGGAATGCTAGGTTACAGGCCATAGATCAGAGAGTAGAGAATCTAGAACCTACAGAAACAACAAAGGGATGACTCCAGATGAAAACAACCCCAAAAAGATTAAGGAATTAAAATGGCAATATAGAGGGATGTAATATATTCAGTTAAGAATCCAGATTCTAATCAGTTTGGCGGTTCCTCAGAAAATTGGGCATGTCACTTCCAGAGGACCCTGGCATACCACTCCTGGGCATATACCCAGAGGATTCCCCTGCATACAATAAAGACACATGCTCCACTATGTTTATAGCAGCCTTGTTTATAATAGCCAGAAATTGGAAGGAGCCCAAATATCCCTCAAAGGAGGAACGGATACAGAAAATGTGGTATACTTATACAATGGAATACTACTCAGCAATTAAAAATAATGAATTCATGCAATTTGTAGGTAAATGGTTAGACCTGGAAAATATCATCCTGAGTGAGCTAACCCAATCACAAAAGAATACACATGAAATGCAATCACTGATAAGTGGATATTAGTGAGCCCAGAAGCCCTAAATACTCAAGGCACAATTAGCAAGTCAAATGATTCCCAAGAAGAAGAAAGGAGAGGACCCTGAGCCTGTAAAGATTGGATCCAGTTTTGTAGAGAAACTGTAGGGTGGGAGGAATTATGGGATGTAGGGATGGTGTGGGGGGAACTGGGAAAGGGGAAAGCCTTTGGAATGTAAACATAGAATATAGAAAATAAAAATTAAAAAAAAAGAATCCAGATTCTACTTATTGATGCTACCTTAAGGCAATGTCATACAACAGACTATTTTGTTAAATAGAGTTTGGAGAATTAAGATGTGTACATGTGGTAATACACCATACTATTGATATATGATCAGAATTCCAACTTGCTTTTGATTTGAAATCTGAAAAATATTATTAGGAGATTGTACACTTATTGGAGATAATAGCAATCTTGGATATGCCTTTACATATTAAAGTTGATGGTACTTTAACATCTGTACCCATTAGAATACAACAGGCATAAAACCTGTTACAGATGAAAGTTATAACCCTACATGTCCAGCAATTATAGAGAGATCTAAGAGCACCTTAAAAAATGCTCATAGAACAGAAGAGAGATATGGAAAATCCTTAAAACAGATTAAATAATGCTTTTCTGACTTCAGATTTTGAAATTGTCAATGAAACAGATAACATAAACTGCTAAAATACACTGGAAGAAGAGCTGAATTAGATCAACATA
This sequence comes from Apodemus agrarius, assembly GCA_964023405.1. Taxonomy (NCBI): domain Eukaryota; kingdom Metazoa; phylum Chordata; class Mammalia; order Rodentia; family Muridae; genus Apodemus; species Apodemus agrarius. Next base: position 4,262,025 of record OZ030007.1, read on the forward strand.
AATTTTAACAGCTTCAGAATAAAAGACAGGAAAGATTGGGGAAGAGAATATTCTCTTGTGTCAACAGGAGAAAAAACTGTGGATTCTTTCCAAATTGAGAAAAGACCAGATATGATATAAGGGAGACCCCCTGAAGATCTTGACTACACAGAAGAAAAAAAACATAAAAAATACTAAAATAGGTAGCTTGTATTTTTGATCTCTCCACATGGGAAGAACTCTGAGACAGGCTGAGATAGGAAAAATGCCTCCAGCCAAAACTTCACCTATGCATAGCCATAAACTTGTTGTCTCCAAGATCCTTAGGATTTATCAAGTCGTCCTTTCATATGGCATCAATAAATATTACAGTGTGTTCATACAATCCAAACTAACTTAGAAAGAAAAGCAGATGCCTTATTTGTTCAAACAGAAAACAGAGAATGACCCGTAACTAATCTATGCACATTGCACATTCCATTCATGTGTTAATGCAACAATGTATAATACCATTGAAAGTTTCTATGTTCACAGAGAAAAACAACCAGAAAAGCAGCCCTAGCAAGATTCACCCTGCAGGATCCTGAGACACTGAGGCATGTTTATTCCAGCCCTCCACCTGATCCAACCTAGGTCAGCCTTAATATCTGTTTCATCAAATCTCCTTTCAGGACACCTTCATAAAAACTGCTAACCCCAACTGGTCCAGCACCACAAACTGTTCTAGTAAGGACTTCCAATAAGCCCTGAGCTTTCTCAGCATGCAGAGACATGCTTCAACCAGCTTTCTAAGATGAACCATTATCCAAATTTTTAGCCCCCACAAAAGAAAAGGATGCTCAAATTCAGCAGAAATCAATTTTAAGAGAATAGTGTCTCCATCACCAAAAGGTAGAGTGTATTTATTTTGACATTCAATAGATGATGGATATTTGTTATCGTTTAAGTGTGGTGGGTACAAGTTGTTGTGGCCTTGGTCAGGGAAAAAGCAAAATTAAGGTTAGATTCAGACAATCTTTTTCTTTTGTTTTCCTCTATCCTTCTTTTTCTCCTATCTAGTGTTAAGTAGAGGGAGAGGGGTAAAAAAAGGAGAATTGTCTAAATAATACAGGAATAAAGAGAATAAAGGGTAAATTATTGAATCTATTCTTAAACTATAGAGCTACACCTAGCCAAAAATCTTACATTGATATAGATCTTTGTATACTGATACAAAATTAAGGTTACATATGGCTACAAGATACTATGTGTCAACTGTTTTTAAGGTAGTATACCTATGTAATTCTTAAAAATGCAACATAAAGTTCCAGTCCTTTGAAAGCTGCTATTAGAACCTGTTTAAGATAATTAAGAAATGCAAGTTAAAGAGTTAATCAAAGTTATGGTCACATTAGATACTAGTTTAGTTTATTTCAGAAATATGTTGCCAAGGTTAAACAGATAGTGAATAGTTAGAAACAAGCAGTTTGCCTATTCAGATATGCTATAGATAAATAGGTGGTCTTCAAAATAAACTCATAGATCTAGAAAATTTGTCACTTAAAGATTACTTATCATAGTGGAACATGTGCCCCTGTGGCATGGTGGGGCCTCTTTTGGGTATATTCCCAAGAGTGGTATTGCTGGGTCTTCAGGTAGATCTATTTCCAATTTTCTGAGGAACCTCCAGAATGATTTCCAGAGTGATTGTATGGATTTGCAATCCCATAAGCAATGGAGGAGTGTTCCACTTTCTCCACATCCTCTCCAATATGTGTTGTCACCTGAGGTTTTGATCTTAGCCATTGTGATTGATGTAAGGTAGAATCTCAGGGTTGTTTTGATTTGTATTTCTCTGATCACTAAGGACTTTGAACATTTCTTTATGTGCTTCTCAGCCATTCGAGATTCCTCAGTTGTGAAATCTCAGTTTAGTTCTTTATCCCAATTATTAAATGGGTTGTTTGATTTTTTGGTGATTAGTTTCTTGAGTTCTTTATATATTTTGTATAATAGCCCACTATCAGATGTGGGGTTAGTTAAGATTTTTCCAAATCTGTAGGTTGGTGATTTGTCTTATTAACTATGTCCTTTGCCTTACAGAAGCTTTCCAATTTTATGTGGTCCCATTTATGATCATAGAGAATGGACCATTGAATCCTGAGTAACTCAGACCCAAAAGAATATGCATGGTATGGTATGTACTCACTAATAAATGGGTGTTAGTCAAAAAAGGAAAGAGAAAAAAGAAAAAAAGTACAGAGTACCCAAGATGGAGTCCACAGAACTCACAAAGGTCAACAAGCTGAAATGCCCAAGTGAAGATGCCCCAATCCCACTTGGGAGGGAGAACAAAGCAATCGCATGTAGGGAAGGAAGGAAGAACCTGGGAGGAAAAGTGGACAGAAGGAGGTGTGGAAGGAGGGGAGGGGAGAGGGGATGCTGATGTATTGGGTGAGGGAAGAGGACTGAAGCCCTGAGGACCAATAGAAAAAATGGAAACAGGAAACCTTGGGAGATAGGAGGTTGAGGGTCCCTCCAGTATACACCAGAGACCTGGGAAGTGAAAAACTCTCAGAACTCAAAGGGAGGGACCTTAGATGAAACGCCCAACAGTAGGGAGAAGGAACTTATAGAGCCCACTTCCAGCAAAGACAGGGCATCAAATGAGGGAGAGGGGGGCGATCCCACAGACACATCTCTGACCTCTAATTGTTCTTGTCTGAAAGAATTACAGAAATGGAAACAGAGAGGAGCTTGAGAAAAAGAAGGTCCAGCAACAGGCCCAAAATGTGATCCATCTCAAGAGGAGGTCCCAAAGCCTGACACTATTACTGAGGCTATGGTGCACTCACAATAAGGGACATAGCTTCTGGGTGCACTCCAGAAGAGCCATCAAGAAGCTGAAAGAGTCAGATGCAGATATTTCGACCCAGGAAAGGAACAGAAGCAGATAACCCCTGTTGTTGAATTAGAGAAGGCTGAAAGAAGCTGAGAAGGACAATACTGTAGGAGGATTAGCTATCTCAACTAAATTAAATGCCTGAAATCTCTCACACACTGAACCACCAATCAGACAGCATACACCAGCTGATATGAGGCCCCCAACACACATACAGTAAAGGACTGCCTGGTCTGTGTTCATTCAGAGATGATGTACCTAACCCTCAAGAGATTGGAGGCCCCACGGAGTTTAGAGGTCAGGTGGGGAAGGGGTGGTGACATCCACATGGAAGCAGTGCGTAGGGAGGAGGTCTGGAGGTAAGGGATGTGGAACAGTTGGAGGATGGATGTGGTTGGGGGGTAACAAAATATGGAGTGTGAAAAAATTAATGTAAAAAAGATGTCTTATCATTAAAAGGCTTTTATGATAAAGACAAGTATCAGCTCCTGGCAACAGCCTCAGTTGTCTTCAGGGAAGATGATGAACTTTAAAGAAACACTTTACATAGTTTGCTTCAAACATGAAAAGGTGCCATTGGGCAAGAAACCTCCATTGCTTCCATTCCTAACAGTATCTTGTCCATAATGAACAAATGGGATAGAGGAAAATCAGCTGCCAAACTTTCCCAGACAAGGCAAGGAGTCTTTCATAATTCCTGCTTCCAAAAAAGAGTTTGTCAGATATTCTGGGCCAGATCCTTGAAGATGATGCTCCTATGACTCAGAGAAAGTTTGGGTGATTGTCCAGGCAACCAGCTCCTTTGTCTCTTCTATAGATTCAGAAGCTGTTTGCTATGCACTTCCAGTATACTCTGGTAACATTTATTCCTTCTCAAGTCTTTGATGGAGTAGAAGACTAGATTTTTATAGTCTCACATTAAGATTAAGTAGTTTATGATTTAAGAAAATGTTTTTAGGAGAAGATATTTTATGTTGTAATGAAAGTTATGATCAACAATGAGTTAGGTATGAACTCTGAACTCACCAAGGCAGAATAGATACAGTATACTTTCTCTTTATTTCCCAAATACAAATAGGCTGGGCATTGTGAATTTAACTCTTACGTGATGGTTTCATAATTGTTCTCATTATATATAGATTATTATTGTAAAATAAAATGTCCTTTTATTGGACTAAAATGCCTCATATTGGTTTTGTATGCTGTGTATTCAGATGCTGAGTTCTGTCTCCCAAGATCAAGTTGCAGTCTGGACATGGGGACTGTACTGACCAATGTGCTATAATAATGTTCCACAGTGATCTCCGGCTGGATAACAAAAGGCTGGAGCCTCTGACTGGGCAGGAGAGAGAGGAAGGAGGAACTTGAGGTTGAGTCGGGGGCCTCTGGTAAGGACCAGAAGGAGAAGACAAAAGGTAAGGAAAGGAGATCTGTAGGAAGCAGATGAACCGTTAGGATGTACCATGAGCATGCAGCCAAGAGAAAAATCTCCCTGAGGACACACATGGAACAGAACATACAAAACAAGACTCAGTTGCATGTAACAAGGGGCAATGGCTGGATGTAAGTTAAAATACCTCAGAACATGCCCAGTGTATGCTTATACCCTGTTACTGAAAATATGAGGTTCATTTGTCCTTTATTCAGGAACTTAGTGGGCTAGGGTGGAGCAGAACTCTCTCCCTAAAAATACTACTATATGAACCCACTGCTCTGAGGCAAGTACTGACAGATAAATGAGCTTTTGTTTACATAACCAGCAAGATAAGGTATTGAAGAAGATATTGAAAAAAATATTTTAAAAATCTTGAACATAATAATAATGAGCTGTCCTAAAATGCACATTTTTCCCAGGTTAGTGAAAAACAGTTATATCTGATGCTCTTAGAAATCATGGATCTCCTTCAGCTCTCATGCTAGAATTGTGCAATCAAGCCTGGAAATAAAGAGATATGGAGAAAACACCTAACACATTTAAATTGGAAATGGAGCACCATGGATTCCTGCAGGGGTTTAGAATGTGGGCAAATGGACTTGGCATGGGAGATGAAGGGAATTTAGTTGTATAATTAAACTAAAACCAGATCAGGCCTGAAGATCCCATCCCACTGCTTATAGGTGACTCAGAGCTTAATTTTATGTTTCTTACTTGTAGTGCACTCTTGTTTCAACTATTGTTTCAATGTTGTATTGGTGGTATATTTTAGGACACATTACCACAAAAAAATGTTATGCAGTTAGCTTTAATAAAGCTACATTGTGGCAGAGGTAACAGCAGAAAAGTATTGAATTACCGCACATTCAATGGAACTGAATGAGTTTTAAGAGCAAAATTTACTGAATTGTGTTAGTTAGATGATCATAGCCAGGCTCCTCTTGTGTTTGACTTTCCAATATAATATAAAAAATGAATTTTAGTTATGTCATAAAGCAGTATCTATCATAATTCTAATGGCCTTGTTGATTATATATCAACTATCATGTATTAATTCTTAGCTCCATATTTATTTACAGATCTAAAACCATAAGCCAAAGATAATATCATAACACAAAGCATTAAGTTTATGGATTTTCACCAACCTGCATGCTAATATACTTAAATCTTCTCTTATCTAA